>OX461811.1:22026489-23238221 GCA_949802685.1 Dicyrtomina minuta | reverse complement strand
AAAAGCATTAAAAATTAAAGTTAGGATTGGATTGGGTAAGAAAATTAAATGCGCAGACTTACTACTACAGACTGGTACTGGTACTGTGGATGTGATGCCATTATTTCCTCGTCCTCCTGCTCCTGCTGCTACTCTTAAAACTTAGTTCCTGTCTTCTGTCTCAGTTCTCTGTTGTTCTCTAATATGCTGGAATGCCCTCACTGTGTGTTGCAAATGCAAGGTGGGGGGTTCATTTTGCATAATTAACAATCAACGAGATGAAATGCAGACATACATATTTAATAAGAAGCCAGGCCAGACCAGAGGAATGGAGTGAGCATATTCAGTTCTTCTGTAATAATGAGAACTATACAACGGGAACGACTGCGACAACGACAACGAGATCCTGCTGTTGTGTAAGAGAGAGAGAGGCAAAGAAAAACGAAATTTAATATTCGGTGTTGGTGTTGGTGTTGACGTTGAAGAATCAAAAATGGCCATTACATAGAATGATATAGGTTCTAATTTGCGTAAGCTGAATTAAATTAAAACATGACATATCTAGCGACGAGTTTCCAATATGAGCTGCTTTTCTATCTTATTTTCTACCCTTTTTTTGAAAGCAGTGTAAACAACGTTTTTTTGACGTCTACAAATCGTAAAAAGATAATTTCAATATTTTTTAAATTGCTAATATAGTGTATATTTGCACTTTAAAAAATGTGTCAGTACAGTAAATACGGTGTATTTTAAATTTTTGTGAAATTGTAAATAGGGTATTTTGAATTTTGAAATTTCAAAAGTATTTTGTACATTAAAAAATTGTAAATAGCAAAATTCCGTTTCAAAAATTTCCAAATAGCACAACTCGCAGTTTCATGTCTGTGCAAAAACAGCTTAATTTTGCGGTTCCTCTACCAAAAATAAATCCGCCAGGAATGGCTCGTTGATTAATTAATTTAATTAATATCAAATTCAAATACTTATATACATACACGGCTTGTTTTAATTCCTCAATGACGCTAATATGATGGCAGTAATGACGGTGGCCAGGCAGGCAAAAGGGGTGCAGTAGTATCAGCCTATAGGACCAGAACCAGGGAAGTAAATGAAAAAGACGCTGGGCCGTGTGTTTAATTCAGTGCAGTAGCTTTACCAGAACCAGAAGCCAAAGCCCTGGTCGCCACACAGCCGCCAAAAAAAACTACTTAATACATTCAACATTACGACTTTAACGAACGACGAAAGACTTTAAACTTCCTATGCTATACATCTCCGTTCTCCGTGTCCGTCCTTTTCTAGTCAGATTATCACCCATTGTAATAATTACACATGCAGACAAGAGCCCAAGTCGAACGTCATCTTCTTTATTATGAGTTATGGAACGCTCCATGCCACCAGCGATGGGTCTATATCTAAAGTCTATACGCGGTTAGCTACATGATAAGCATGTAGGTATGTAAGTATCTGTAGTAAGTAATTGAAAACAATTTTTTTAATGCCATTTTTTTGCACATATGCTCAGCCCATAATACTAAAACTAATGTGAGTGCGAATGCCAAAGGGATTGCCAAAACCCCAACCAAAACCCAAAGCTGACAGTAACTATGACTGAAGAGCCGAGCCGAAGCCGATGTGCTCATAATATTCTCAATGAGCCTTTTAAATGTGAAGTGAAAGCCTCAGCAATAATATTTTTCTTCCTTTTTTTTTATTTTCTTACTTCTTCTACTACCTTTTCATGTTTCGTGGATGGATTTGCATTTTATATATTTTAAAGCTGTCAGCGGGAGTGTTGGCAAGTTGTCATTAGCTATGGTAGTTTCAATTTTTTAATTCGAATTTAAATTCAGAGGCTTGCTTCCAGTACAGTGCAGTCAGTGTAGTGGTGGCTGCCCTCCAGTCAACTGACAGTAGAATTTAGGGTAGGGTGGCCTGATGGCCGTACATTTTACGATAATATTTATTCATAATGTCTTGAAGACGCAGTACTATAGCCATGCAAAATATTTAAATTTAAAAAAAAAATATAAGGTATATCCTGTACCCTGAGTCAGGGCCGGATGATGCGGCCAGCGCAGGCAGCCCCAGCTGACTGAATTTTCTCAGAACATGTACTTACTTAAGTAAATGTAACATTTTGCAGTTTTCAAAAATATGTAAAAAGAATATTTTGAATTTTCAAAAACATGCAAAATAAAATTTGTGTACATTTCAAAAACATGGAAATAAAACATTTTCTACTTTTCTCAAAACATGTAAATACATCACTTTGCTTTACCAAAGAAAACCATCAATAAAATGAAAATTGGTGGTTTTTGTATGGAAACAAATTCCTGCCTAAAAGCAATTCCTTCGTCCGGCCCTGCCCTGAGTTATAGTCTTATAGTTACTAGTATTTTGTTTTCTCTGAAAATTGCTTATTGTTGGTATTACCACTTCAGAGTGAATTGCTCTAGACAGAAAAACGAATACCCTCCCCCCCCTCCTTCTATTTAATGTGCGTAAGTGTCTATGCGTTAGAATGGGTTGGCAGTCTTGGCTCAA
The DNA here is from genome assembly GCA_949802685.1 of Dicyrtomina minuta. Classification (NCBI taxonomy): domain Eukaryota; kingdom Metazoa; phylum Arthropoda; class Collembola; order Symphypleona; family Dicyrtomidae; genus Dicyrtomina; species Dicyrtomina minuta. Next base: position 23,235,695 of record OX461811.1, on the reverse strand, counting down.
TATAAACGGTCCTATTAAAAGCAATACAGAAGCCATTGAACCATTGATTTTGAATTTTGTTTCTCTCTCTCTCTCTCTCTCTCAAAGGTGATTTGATTTTTAATGGATGACCATATAGGAGTGTAGTTAGAAGTAGAAGCTTCTAAGAAAGTGTAATGGTAATGGGCTAATTAATGGGACGATAATAACAGCAAAGGTTGTAATCGTTATCTTAGACGTTGTCACTGAGCTGCATAATTATAACTGTGCGCTATAGGCTTTATCTCCGATTCCGACCGTCAAATGCATTACTGTACATACAGATTTTATTTTAGTACCTCACTCAGTATTAAAGACATTGCAGACACTGATAGGAGTTGTACTGCTTTTTCTTGTTCTTGGAGTCGAATTTAAATTCAAATTCAAATAACACTGGAAAATACGTAAATGGTTAATGCAATAGTATCCCTATACATTTTCCTGTTTACCTATGCTATACTATGCGTATTAAATGCGCTCCAAAGTCTAACTATACAGTACCTTTCGTATATCGTCAGTGAAGAACCAAAATAATCCATTTCCATTTTTAGTTAAAAACAATATCCACTATCTACAAAAATATTAAAACATGTCTTCAAACCGTTTCAATAGAATATTTTACACTTTTCAAAAACATGTAAATAGAACATTTTACACTTTTCAAAAACATGTAAATAGAACATTTTCTACTTTTCAAAAACATGTAAATAGAACATTTTACACTTTTCAAAAACATGTAAATAGAACATTTTACACTTTTCAAAAACATGTAAGCAGAACATTTTACACTTTTCAAAAACATGTAAGCAGAACATTTTACACTTTTCAAAAACATGTAAATAGAACATTTTTCACTTTTCAAAAACATGTAAATAGAACATTTTACACTTTTCAAAAACATGTAAGCAGAACATTTTACACTTTTCAAAAACATGTAAATAGAACATTTTTCACTTTTCAAAAACATGTAAATAGCACATTTTCAACTTTTCAAAAACATGTAAATAGAACATTTTACACTTTTCAAAAAACATGTAAATAGAACATTTTACACTTTTCAAAAACATGTAAATATTACATTTCACACTTTTTAAAAACTCTTGATTAACATTTTACGCATGTTTTTAATTTTGTTTTTATCACATAGCTGATTTTGATTGTAGCTTAAATTGGATATGGGTCATTTTGGTTCTTCACAGACGATATGCACTATATGACATTATGAGCTTTAATTTTAAAAGGTTGTAATGTTATATCTCGAGTAATTTAGTAAATTGTATTTTGTAGCTATGGGTATATGCAGACATGACCAGTGAAAATGAAAACACTGCAGCGTCTCTAACCTAACCCGTGCCGGCCGTGCCCATGACATTTTAAACTTAAAGTCTATCTATATTCATATCCCATATACCACGTACTTATATATGATTAAGCTATGAATACAAATGCAAATACGAGTCACGAGTGAAGTGCAGTCTATATTTGCGCGTGTGGAGGATCATAATGCGTATAATGCACAAGTTAATTGCCAAAATCCATTAACTCTCTACTTGACTGTGGGAAGAACGTGGAGGCAGCGTGGAACGGTCACAAAAGGGAAAATTGCTACCAAAGTCTGCAGGGTCTCTATTGTAAACAGTCTATACTACCACTATACGCACATTCTGCTATGGATGCTATGGCTGTAACAGAAATGGTACGTCGCCATATATACTGTCGGACCACAGATCAAAAATATGCTATGTACCCTATATTTTTCAAAAATGTTAAACTAAACATTTTTTTTGAAAAATGTTTTTTAGAAAGCAAAGATATTCTTGTGAAAAAATGGTAATATCAGTAACTGTAAAAAGTACCTACCTAGGTAGGTACCTACAATTCAACGATGACAGATAAATACTGCATAAATGCTATTTATAGGTAAAGGTTATCTCATCCCGCGTAAATGTTGAATATGAATTTGAATTTAAGTGCACATTCAAAATCATGCAACTGTTACAGTGCCACAACTCTCTGTGTGTGAACCGAACCGCCTGCCCACCGCAACCACATAATGTGTGGATTATTATGTAAGGTTCCAGATAGATTCTCTATACTGAGAGTTAGTGCACAAACAGTATATGCAGAAGTATGCGTCATAAACGCGTAGATCTGGATCTATAATCTAGTATCTAAAAGTAAGCTAGGTAATAATAATTTAATAAAATGTGTATGAGAAATGGAGGTTGTATAAGACCAGGGGCGGAAGATAATTAAGACCAGCAAAGGCAAAGCGCTGCCTGAATTTTCAAAATACATGTTAATGGAACATTTTGCACTTTTCAAAAACACGTAAATACAAAATTTTTACACTTTTCAAAAACATGCAAATGGTACATTTCACGCTTTTCAATAATATGTAAATAGAAAATTTTACACTTTTCAAAAACGTGTAAATAGAACATTTTACAATTTTAAAAAACATGTAAATAGAACTTTTTGACGGTTCAAAAACAAGCAATTAAATTTTTTTACACATTTCAAAAACATGGAAATAAAGCATTTTCAACTTTTTTCAAAACATGTAAATAGAATATTTTACACTTTTCAGAGTCAATTAAATAGAACATTTTTCACTTTTCTAAAACATGCAAATTCAAAATTTTGTTTTAACGAAGAAAATCTTTCATAAAATGCAAATGGTGGTTTTTGCATGGAAACAAATTGCTGCCTAAAAGTAATTCCTTCGTCCGGCCCCGGCCATGTATAAGACCAACCTGCTTATGCCGGCAATACATATACAGATCGGTCCCACACTAAACTAAAACTTGTATAGAGTCCTACTACACATGGATTTTAAGTTGCTTCTATTTTGCATTTATTTTACCCCGTTTTACGACAGTGAATTACGTGTAAACTGTTTGCCATTCCGATTCGAGTACATTAGACGGGATGATGGCATGACATTCCCATGTATAACCCGTGACCCATGATGCTGCTGGTGCTGGTATTAGTGCGTATATATGGAAGCACTATGGTATGCTCATATAGAAATTGCTACGCAACTTCTTAAGCTTTGTCTTCCTTTTGATTTGAAACTGAAACTGGATCTGCGTCTGTGTTAGACGTAGGTATATAAATGGAATGTCTGGCTCTGTAGGTAGGTAGGTAGGTACTTTCACTTTTGAAACCGTAACCGAATCTATGTAAAATCGAAATAAACCCGGGCTTTGTGAGTTTGTGTGTGTGTGTGTGCGTCTGTGTGCGGTAGTTCAATTTCCCTTCCATTCAACATCTAAGTAATCGTAGCTCATAAATATTTATTTCTTTCCAACACATGACTCTCTCGCCTGTCTACTGTCTGCGTTCCATGTTCAACTCCCTACTTACCTCCATGCTTATGCAAATCTACGAGAAATACCTTCCTCCCTGTCCCTGTCCCTGTCCCTATCTTTCCCCAACGCATCACATCTGTTTAGTTTAGATATCTCTTCCGTCCACACAGTCCGCATGTAGGCAGAGCAGAGTGCGTATAGAGCAAAGAAAAAAAAATAGAAACGAAAGCAAATGCGATATTATGGGGATGCTAATAGAATAGAGAATATGTATATAGCGGCAGCCAGTCTTGAGTCTTGGGAGCTCTTCTCTTTCTCACTCAGTCAGTCAGTCGTCGCCCAAAAGTATAAACATGGGTGCTCGGTGCACACACACACACACACACACACACACACAGTGCGTAAAAATATAATGTGAGTTATGTTTGTTTTAGTCCATTGAACCGTTGTACGTGAGCGTGGAGACTTAAAAGGGAAAACGATTCAGAAAAAGCCTGTCTATATTCACATACTTTTAACTTACTTTTACAGTCATTATTAGTATAACCGTATTTTTCTGTAACTTTGATTTTGAGATGCTCAGCTGTTTTTATGTACCTACCTTACTTTATACCTTTGTATTGTACTGTCAATACAGTTTGCCCCATGCATAATTAACATTACAAAGACAGAGAAACATTAACTTTGTGTTCCACTTTTAGATTTTAATTCTCAATCAGTGCACAAATCCATGGAAAATTAGTGTATAGCTTTTTTAAAATCCAAGAAAAATCGTTAATTTACTCAAATGTGCAATATGCACTTTTTTATAAATATTTTATGTATAATCAGGGCCGGATATAACTCGGCCAGCGCCGGCAGCCCCCGCTGCCTGAATTTTTAAAAAACATGTGTAAATGGAACATTTTGCGCTCTTCAAAAATATGTGAATGGAATATTTTGCACTTTTTAAAAAACATGCAAGTAAAATATTTTACACTTTTCAAAAACAGGCAAAAAAATTTTTTTGTACATTTACAAAAACATGGAAATAAAACATTTTCCACTTTTCTCAAAACGTGTAAATAGAACTGTTTGTACTTTTCAGAATCAAGTAAAAAGAACATTTGGCACTTTTCAAAAACATGTAAATTCAACATTTTGGTTTATCAAAGTTTGTGTATAAAATCAAAACTGTGGGTTTTTGTATGGAAACAAATTGCTGCCTAAAAGCAATTCCTTTGTCCGGCCCTGTATGTAATGCTAGTGCAATAACTTTTATTTTTGTGCTCAAATAATTTTGTGAATTTTAAGATTCACTGTAAAAATGTTTCTATTTTAAATTCAAGCAAAATGTGATTTTTAAATTTGTCATTAGTATTTGAATTTAAAGTTGAAAGTAGGTACATTTTGGTATTTAAGCCATTTACAATACCTTCTGAAAACTGAATACAGAGTTTTAGAAAAATTACAAAAATATAAAAAATATGGTTTTAAAAAATACAAAAATATGTTTTTAAAAAAAATACAAAATATGATTTTAAAAAAATACTAGTACAGCCATCGCCACGGAGGTCACATCTTTCGAATACGCTTACTAGTTATGAAGCACCAGTACCAGTACCAAGAGTGCTGAACTACCTATACACAGAAAATAAGAGCCGAATGTGCAGGAAGGGAAAGACAGCGGATCGCCATAACGAAAAGGACGAACCCCTATATGTTATTTATTAGTGCTACGTATTAGTATTAGTCACATTCAAAGGAAACAGAGAGTCGTAAAGGATCTTGAAGACAGGAGACAGATTCATAAATTCATGGAGAGCTCAAAAAAAACTGAGACTCAAAGCTCAGGACTCTGAACAATCTGAAAGACTTAAAATGAAGACTCAAGGATATTTAAGTGCATTGTAAATAGTCAGATTCCATTTGGTCTTCTATTTTTGTATGTCAACTTTCCCACTTGAGCAGCTCAACGTCAACCACCCACAAAACTTGAAGCTTTTTCTTCGCTCTCATACAACAATTCCTTTCCTATATCTGTATCTGTAGACCTCACTCGCACTAATGTTGGTTGGTTCTGTAGTCTATGGGTCACTATACTGATATATTATTCAGGGATTTTTGATATAATTACTTGGGTAGTGTTAGTCAGGCCCACGCTAGGTGATGTATACCTGGTTGTAGGTAGGTACTTTAATATTTGCTCTTGGTCCCCGTAAATCAAAATCCCAACACTGCACTGGGTGAAGCATGTAGGGCCAGGGCGTATTTATGTGATGATTTTTCTGTAAGTTAGTTACAAGTACTACCGGGAAAAATATTGAATAGTAAAATAGTAATACTAATATCGTCTGTGAAGAACCAAAATGACTCATATCCAATTTAAGCTACATTTAAAATGAGCTATGTCATAAAAAAAATGAAAAACATGCGTAAAATGTTAATTGAGGAGTTTTTGAAACCCGTAAAATGATCTATTTTCATGTTTTTTAACAATGTAAAATGACCTATTGACATGGTTTTGAAAAGGTGCAAAATGTTCTAATTCCATGTTTTTGAAAAGGTGCAAAATGTTCTAATTCCATGTTTTTGAAAAGTGCAAAATGTTCTATTTACATTTTTTCGGAAAGGTGTAAAATTTTCTAATTCCATTTTTTTTAAAAGGTGCAAAATGTTCTAATTTCATGTTTTTGAAAAGGTCCAAAAAGTTCTAATTCCATGTTTTTGAAAAGGTGCAAAATGTTCTAATTCCATGTTTTCTAAAAGGTCCAAAATGTTCTATTTACATTTTTTTGAAAAGTGCAAAATGTTCTATTTAAATGCTCTCAAGACATATTTGAATAGTTTAGTAGACGGTTGATATTGTTTTTACCTACAAATGGATATGGGTCATTTTTGTTTTTCACATACGATATTTTATACCTATCAACCTATCATCTACGTTCTACACGAATCCATGTGGATTCATTAAACAACGTGGTTTGAGCCGGGGCCTTGCCTACTACTTAAAATTGGTGGCTTGGATGAAATGCATTAGGTTAGTAGTACTCTCCACTTTTAGCCTGTCCTATGGGGACATGGGAGTATGGGAGTATGGGAAGTTAAAGAGTACTTTCATGTTTCAACTTGAACAATTTTCAAGTATCTCTCTCACTCTACTTTTCACTATTACTTATTATGACTTCCCTTCAACTTAAAGTAACGTGAACGACGTAGAAATTCAAGTCCTACCCACTTCGACTTCTACGACACAGCCACAGTCACGGGTTACGGTGGGATATAATATCAGCCCAATGTATATGCTCATGATATTATATAATAATTATACAAAAGCCACAAAATTCAAAAAGTTATTAAGTGGAAGTGGAAGGCACTTGGTTTTTGGTTTACTTTTTCTAATGGGCCTTTCAAAATTATGGAACAAGTACTTAGGTATATTTCTACCTATCTGATGTGGACCCATAAGACCTATGTACACCGACACCAAAAACTGAACCGAAATGAATCTCTGTAGGAAATATTATTTGTTTTAATTTATTTCCTGAGACTGTTAGTATCAGTAGAAACATTGTGGGGACTCACACACACACGAAGACAGGTTTGAATTGGAACTGTAAAAGTTTTTCGAGTCGAGTTTTTTAAGAAGAAATTGAAGTTGTCATTGGCGTTTTAGCTTGAATAGCACTCATGTTTTCACAGGGCTGAGTGCCACTAAGGCTAATGCTCATACTAATAATAAAATAAAATAATAAGCTTCTTGACATGTGCTATGGTGTATATGGGCCTATTTTAGTATGTAGTAAAATCTTTTTTAGCTATACTACATTATTTCCAGCTTTATTTTCATTTTAATGGCAGGGCGTTGTTTTTGTTTTTGTATTTTTGTATGTTTCGTATGGTGAACTGGTATTCGTATTACTGTAAAATGTGACGTCCATTTGAATTTTATTTTTCAAAATTTTTAAATTCTAAATTACAGTACACATTGGCAATGCTTAAGTAGGCACTTACTTTTACAAGGAATTTTTTTACTTTTCATAAAATACAATTTTACAGGGCAATTTGAATATTTTTAATTTCAAGTTTAAAGCACCTACCTATTTAGTATAGGGCTTGACGGCTTGACAGCTGTTTCCTTTCCGTATTTTATATTTCCCGCTTTTATTATTAGGTTTCAGTAGTTGGTAAATTTAAATTTTCTAATGTATTTTTTAACCGCATATCTCAAGTTCCAAAATCCAGTTGACTGACATTTTTAATCGTCTGTCAATTTTACTTCTCTAATTTGAAATCCCAATTTTCCATTTACAATTTCAACTTTCTATTTTAAAATCGAAAAAAAATAATGTGCCTATCTATGTTAGTAGAAACACTATCATATCATATCATATCATTGTACGGTATAGCCTTTCATCCATTTTTCAGGATATTAGTAGAAACACTATATTGTATATCTACTACTGTTAAACGTAAGACCTAAATAACAAATGCGTATATCAAGGTAGGTAGGCAGGTAGGTAACTAATATAGTTATCAGAATTTTTTCGGAGAAAGGTATGGATCTCCAAGGCTAGCATAGCAGATGTATTTACATTTGAACCTATATACACTATCAGTCTGCATATAGATTGCCTCTATTCTATATAATATATGCCTTCACTATACATTACGGTGGATTGAAAATTGAAAAGCAAGACTGAGATTTTTGAAATGTTTGAACTTGCCTTTACTATTTGCACAGATGATGACTGTTTATTTTACTTTCGAATTCAAATGAATATATTTCGTGAGTCAAAAAATTCTACAGTCTACACCCATTGAGTAGATGGTGCGTATATTATAGGGAAATACAAACCAGCCAGCATTGACTATTGACAGGGCAGGTAAATAAATTAGGTACATAGGGCAGTGAACATATTATTATTTCCCGTAGCAAATAAGTGTATCTGCTCAACAGTACAGAACAACCTGAACCCGAAGCTGAATATTGAATAAAAAGACGTGTGCCTATGCAGCATGATGTGTGTTCTTGTTTCTGGTATTGATCACTGTATCATGTTTGATTTATCTGTATTGGTGGTTTTGCCTTAACAAGCATATTTCAATACATTTACATATTGTACACAAGATACTAGCTTAAAATGTAACGAGGAGCTATGCATACATTATGTACATATTATATTAGCCTAATGAGAACCAAAACATCTGTGTATTTGCCCTGCATACCTGAATTCTGAATTCACTATGGTTTGGATTTTGAATTTAAATGCGTGTTAAGGACCTCACTAGTCAGAATGGCAGCTAAAGAAATTTGCCACACGCACGGGTGCGCTTGTACGCATAATGAAAAAATATCAATCTATACCTATGATTAGATACAATTTTAATCTGTACATCCATAGCGCACTGCGGTGACGGTGGTGGTGGCGGTGATTTTGAATACAAGCTCAACTAAAAAAAAATAACCACATTGACATTAAGGACAGCTCAGTCATCAGTGGCCACTGCACACACAATAAGACAGAGATACGAATCAATTATTATTATGATTATTTAGTTAGACGGAAGTTCAGAGCGTTCATTTTTATCTTTACAAAACATCATAGCATCTGTAGTCGGCAGTCGGCATTCAAAAACCTCAACAGATTTTTTGTCTGCATTTTGCTTGCCTCTCTTATCTCTATGTAATGTAAATGGGGGTACCAGTACCGGTATAGGTGTATAGACATTCAAAATATTCAAATCAAAAATCAAATAGAACTGCAACAGGCAACAGGAAAGCCAAAAGGAAATAAATAGAGGAAGACAACAAGCAATGGAGAAATGAATGTAATTCAATGGGATTAAATAGAAATACACAAAAGATGTCTTTGAGTCTGAATTTGATGCGCCCAGAAGATGAAGATGCGATGACGATGACGACTGTTGAGCAGAGATGAGATATGTGATGAGATCCACATTTGATAATCCAAATATTTTCGAATTCGGCTGAGAACAGAGCTTCAATGCTAACGATAAGATGCAGGGATATGGATAGAGATGTAACCTACATACAATTTTAAATTTAAATTTGAATATTCAATTTAATTGGGTAAACAGAAGATGTCGGCGTCGTAGGGTTCTGTCTGATTTCATCTGATCTTATAGATGTGTTTTCTTTTTATGTGTCAATATGTCTATTCGGTGCATACAAGTATGTCTTATTTCCCTTTGAAGTTCCGTAGCAAATAGAATACATGAGTGAGGAGAGAAAGGTTTGTGTACTCAAGATAATAATATTTTTCTTAAGTGATTTCATTCGTTCGTTTCTCATGAAATGATGCATTAGTATTTAATATGAAAGCAAAATACAGTTTGAAGTTTGGGTACTCCGACTCTGTCGAAAAGAATTACCAAAATACTACATAATTTACAAAAGGTATTTCTGTGTAGTATGTCGTGTTGAACAAGGTGGGGCATATCCTTTGACCCCCCCTACTGCTAACGTTTATTCTTCTAGCTCACCACTTTCCTAGTGATCCACAGCTGGTTATTCCAGCTATGGATTTTACTCCTATGAACGTGCCGGAGCTGGATATTATTATAACTCCAGAAAAGCTGAAATGGGCAGTGAACAGCTTTATGCCGTATAAGGCACCAGGCCCAGACGGTATAGCTCCGGCTGTACTACAGCACAGCTTACCTGTACTCACTGAACATCTGCAATTTCTATTTAAAGGATGCCTAACATTGGGCTACACACCGACAATTTGGCGTAATGCAAAGGTCGTATTCTTACCTAAACCAGGAAAGAAAGATTATAGCGAACCCACATCGTGGCGTCCGATCTCACTATCTAACTTTCTGTTAAAAACACTTGAGAGGTTAACGGATAGGCACATAAGGACTCCTAAATTAGAAGCCTTGTTGCGCTCCAATAACCAATTTGCTTACCTAAAAGGAGTATCTACCGAAGCTGCTCTACATAGGCTAGTCACACATGTAGAAAAAGCTTTGCAAAGGAAAGAGCTAGTCCTTGCTGTCTTTGCCGACATTGAAGGAGCATTTAGCAATCTATTATTCAGTGCTGTACAGCGAGCAATGGAGCGTCTGGAAATATCTCCCTTCCTCAGAAGGTGGATATTTCGCATGCTCTGCAATCGCCAAGTACACTCTAAACTGCAACAAGAAACTAGGACAAGGAGTGTAGAGAGAGGATGCCCACAGGGGGGTGTTCTTTCACCACTTCTTTGGAACCTAGTAATGGATGAGTTACTTGCCACTCTGAAGGCCAAAGTACCATCAATGCTATCCCAAGGTTTCGCAGACGATGCAGCCATGGTACAAAGCGGTCGAGACTTCAACGTCATTGTGAGCAGGATCCAAGCGTGTTTACGCCTGACGGATGCCTGGTGCTCTAATAATGGACTTAGGTTGAAGCCTGACAAGACCTATATAATGGATTTTACTAGAAACCCCCGTTTTAAAGGGAGACCTGTATACTATCAGGGTATCCTCTTACCCAAATCAGACACGGTTAAATACCTTGGTGTGATCCTGGATAAGAGGCTCACATGGATTCCACATTGTGAATCTATTGGGAAAAAAGCATCGACCACCCTTGCAAGATGCAAGCGGATGGTTGGGAAATCATGGGGACTTCAGCCTAGAGTCGTAGGTTGGATGTACACAGCAATGGTTCGTCCAGTCCTAGACTACGCAGTTGCTGTTTGGCATCCCGCTATTCGTACTCAAAAAGCTGTTAAAGTTCTCACAAAAGTTCAAAGACACGCTTGTCTTTTGATAACAGGGGCAATGCAGACCACACCCACGTCCGCAATCGAATGCTTGGTCGGACTGACTCCTTTGGATATACATCTAACTGGAATAGCAGTTCGTACAATGCATAGATTGAGAGCTAGGGGTCTGTGGCATGGCAACCCACAAGTACTTGACCATCGCAGTCACACACGCCTTTGGAATGAATGGGTTAACAATGAACCCATCCTCCAAATGGGCACTGACTGTAGCATCCTTACTCCAAAGGATAGTATCTACTACTTAGTAGAAAATCAACCCAGAAATGCCTGGGACAGTGATCTATCGGAGCTAGCACATGGGTATGTTTGCTTCACAGACGGATCCAGAAATGGGCCTCTCTCAGGAAGCGGTGTCCTCATTGAGCTGTGTCAATCCAACACCCGAGAAACACTGCATTCAGAATCCATCTACCTAGGCAAGTACGCTACTGTATTTCAGTGTGAGATCTTTGCAATCCTACACACGGCAAATTGGCTGTTGGGGATGGGCTGTGAAGGTCAAACAATACACATCTTTAGCGACAGTCTAAGTTCACTAAATGCGCTGGTAAAAGATACCACCGTGTCTACGCTAGTGCTTGCGTGTCACGAAAGTTTGAACCGTCTGGCCACATGCAACGTAGTTAGACTTTCATGGATTCCAAGTCACACTGGCTACCGAGGCAATGAAGAGGCAGATCGCCTTGCCAAAGCATCGTATGAGAACATTGCTCCCGCACAGGAGGCAATGCATTCTATTCCTATTGCAACATCTGTGGTTAACATGGCTATCCGCTCTAGAGGAAGGAAAGCACACACAGAGAGGTGGACTAAAACATCTACCTGCGCGCAGTCAAAGCGATGGATTGACAAACCTTGGTATGGAAATCACTCGCTCACAAGATTCTCGCGCACGCACTTAAAATGGCTGGTGGAAATACTCACTGGTCATGGAAGATTCCAGGCACACATGCACAGGATGAGACTAGCCAATTCACCTCTGTGTTCACATTGTGGACTAGAGCAGGAAACAGCACGTCACTTTCTAGCTGAGTGTCCGAGATATATCATCGTCAGGAATATTTATCTAGGTGCATGCATCTTAACAACTGATCAACTACTACTGGCTACACCAAGAGACTTGTTGTCCTATTCTATGGCAACAGGTCGTTTTGCGTAATGCCTAAATTAAAGCTATAGTATAAGGGTAGTCTGCAATGGGCCTATTAGTGGCCTGAGCGGCATTTTGCATAGTATTATACTATGCAAGATCCCTTCAAATACAATACAATACTGCTAACGTTTTGCAAATTCAGAAAATCAAATATTTTAAAATTATTTCCAAAAATACAAACTTACAAAATTGACTTTATTTCAATTTTAAATTTAAAAGCGCAATATTTATTCCTGAATTTTGCAAGAAACTTTTACTAAAGAGGGGGGAAGTTAATTTGTGGGACACCCTGTACTTTGCGCTTTGGCTTGACTTTGACAGTTGTTATCTTTGGCTGTGCACTACCATTCAAAGTATCTCCAGTTATGGTTTATTAAGCTAAGTGATGGTTTGAGTTGTGAGCTTTCAAGTATTTCCAAGGAGTCAACAGATGAACTCGACGAACAAGACCGAAAAGATACAATTTTAAAATATATTCAAGTCACAATCAGGATGACACAGATCATTGCAGTAATAATAATAGAATAATGCCAAATAGCGCGCCTTTTGCTTTGATTTGCTTCGCCGTGATTGCTTAAATTGTAATGGGAAAAAAATTTAATGTAAGATCCATATTTGAATTGAAAGTACTTTATGTCTCTGTTGAATGCGAAATGAATTGACATTAAATTAGATAAGAATGAGAGATAATTTTAATTTTATTCAAGTCGAGACTCTATATATTTTCTATAATGTAATTAACTGTACCATTCTAGTGCGAGGACAAGGAACTTTAACTAACTATACAGACTACAGTTATTAGGTATTTGCACCTTGAATTGAGAAATTTAGAATTTAATGTGCTGTCAACTGACTCCGTTCAGTTCAGCAGTGTAGTATGTATGAAATGTGGAAACAGAATTCAGCTTTTAAAATAATCTTTGATATTTTTAAAATGCGTGTTTAAGAAGTTTTGTGGATTTCAAAAATGTGTGTTTAGAAAATTTGCTGGATTTTAAAAAAGCTTGTTTAGGAAATTTAGTTGATTTTAAAAATGTGTGTTTAGGAAATTTTTTTGATTTAAAAAAGGTGTGTTTAGTAAATTTTGTGGGCTTTTAAAAAGTGTGCTTAGGAAATTTTATTGGATTTCAGAAATGTGTGTTTAGGAAATTGGATGGATTTTAAGAAAGGTTGTTTAGGAAATTTAGTGAATTTTAAAAATGTGTATTTAGGAAATTGTTTTGATTTTAAAAAAGTGTGTTTAGGAAATTTAGTGGATTTCAAAAATGTGTGTTCAGGAAATTTAGTGGATTTCAAAAATGTGCGTTTAGGAAATTTAGTGGACTTTTAAAAAGTGTGCTTAGGAAATTTTATTGGATTTCAGAAATGTGTTTTTAGGAAATTTAGTGGACTTTTAAAAAGTGTGTTTAGGAAATTTTGTGGACTTTTAAAAAGTGTGCTTAGGAAATTTTATTGGATTTCAGAAATTGTGTTTGGGAAATTTATTGGATGTCAAAAATTTGTGTTTAGGAAACTTAGTGGATTTCAAAAAAGTGTGTTTAGGAAATTTAGTGGACTTAAAAAAAGTGTGTTTAAGAAATTTAGCGGATTTAAAAAAAGTGTGTTTAGAAAAGGATTTTCCGAAATAGTTTCCTTAAAGCATATTCCACACGCTTTCTTAATCGTTCAAAATAAAACGCTATTGGTATAATTAAAACATCAAGATTCCCACAATTTTCTCTCTTCAAAAGTGATTTAAATATAATAGAATATTCGAATTTATAAAAAAAAACACTTTTAGTACTTTTCCCCATAGGTTTCTTTAATTTCAACACGTGTGTATCTGCAGTATGTAGTAGATAGTACATATTTAATTTAGAGCTAAAGATTGCAAATAACTTATCCTATAGTTCGTTCATACGCAAGGTGTAATAAATAAGAAATATGGGGTAGCCCATTTGAAGTCATATCTTGAAGCCGCCTCCATTAATGACAGGAGAGCCACATCGGTATTAGAATCCCGTGGGTTTATCTTGTGCTATTCATCATACGCACAGAGTACACAGAGAGATCATCCTCTATTTTTTTGCATCTTCTTAGAACGCAATAATTCAAAATCAAATCTTGAAACTTCCATAACTACTTCCAAGTTAGAGAACTTGTTGGAGTAATTTAAATAGATGACTGATAAAATATATGTGTAGCAGTCTTGCTTTAGATGACATATGGTGCTGTATGAAAGGAATGTCATTCGGTTGGACAGAAACATCAAACGAAACGAAATGACATGACAACTATGGTACTACATAGCACACACACACAGGCACAATCAGCATCACTGTATGTTTACGTATGTAATGAGAACGCACTGCCACCTCCACACACTCAACCCTCAATAAGCCATACTGTAGAACCAGATGATGATAATAATAATAACAAGGAGGATCCCAAATTCTCAATACAGATCCATATTGCCATTTGAATTTAAATAAGGCTAAGGATGCGGCACTCACACTGTCACTCGTATTACTATTTCTATATTACACATGATCACAATTTCCGATAAAGATTAACAAGTTCTTGAACTGTATCGATTATGAACATGTGTACACACATTTACAATGTATCTGGAGCTCTATCCTATGGCTTACTAGTTAGATAAATATTAACGATGATTATAACGTGTACGTATGTATACTACGTATTAACTACGTAGTTAATGGAATGCGTGCTGCATACCAATTATGTCACATAATTTATTTTATATCAAATTTGAAGACGCAATAACACGCTCTAGAGTAATTTATAACAGAGCGTATAGCGTTTTTAATCGGCACTGAATAATTTTCGTTTTATACAGTTTTTACTAGTCGCAGGATAGAGACGGGGCCGGGGTGATAAGTCAATTTGTAGCTTAGGTTTATATTGCAAAAGTGAGAATCAAAGTGTTTTTCAAAATAGGAACGACATTTTCATAAATAGTTTGTGTGGAAAAATTCCTTAATTTTTTGATTTAGTGGAATTTCAAAATTGCTTTTTTTACCTTTTTAAGAGTTTTTAAAAATTGCAAATTGCTTCCGTTTTTTTAAAGGGCAAATATTCTAATTTTATTTTTTTTAAAAGTCAAAATTGTTTTAATATCACACTTTTTAAAAAGTGCAAATTGTTTTAATGTTACACTTTTTAAAAAGTGCAAATTTTTTTAATTTTACACTTTTAAAAAAGTGCAAATTGTGTTAATGTTACACTTTTTAAAAAGTGCAAATTGTTTTAATTTTACACTTTTAAAAAAGTGCAAATCGTTTCATTTTATATTTTTTTAATAGGGCAAATATTCTAATTTCAAGTTTATTAAAAAGTCCAAATTAAGTGAATATTACAATATTTTAAAAATGCAAATTGTTTCGATTTTGCGTTTTTAAAATTTGAAAATATTCTCATTTCAACTGTTTTAAAAAGCGCAAACTTTTTCAAATTTACATTTAAAAAAGTGTAAACATACTAATTTTAAGTTTTTAAAAATTTTGAAATACATTATAATTTTATATATTCTTGAAAACCTGAATTTTCTAATTTTCAAAAATTATACTTCAGGTTAATAATGAAAATGTGTCAAAAATTTATTATAATAAATTACATAAAACTCCCTACCCCTTATAATACCGATACAGCATATCATACTAACAGCTACATTTATTATTTATTTTTTTCATTTACAACATCAACTCCAACTCCCCCAATGAATGGCTTGTATTCTCTCTTCATAAACGCTACATACAATTCTGATTATCCCCCTCATTCATATCTTCTACATATAGCCTTACATCCTAGTCCTAGTAAGTACATATCACTACTTGTTTGTTGAACTCTATATAAGCGACGCAGTTTCTTTTAAAATTTTAGTGGTACAGTACAAGAAGAAATGGTCCATCTCTGTAAACGCACATTAGTACATACAGGGAGTTGTAGACTAAACTAAACTAAAGTAAGCGTCAGAGAGTCACACAAAGAATTGGATTAAATCCAAACAGAACATAAAATGAGATTATTTATTCTTTGACTCGTACAACCATCTCCCATCTCCTTGGGATGAAGAGACGAAGATGGAGGATCTTCGTCTCTCGCTCCATTTCACTTTTGATCATTTGTATGGACAAAATAAAGTGTCTCTGAGTAATCTGTCACTCACTCACTTAAGTGACGAGTGGATTGAGTTGTATAAAATTGCTAATGATTCCCGTCTCTCTCTCTCTCTCTTTTTCTGTACAGAAATCCGTCTTAAGAAGTCTGTCTACAAAGAAGTAAGTAAGCAGCTGGAGTGAATCTCTACTGGAAATTGCATAACTCTGGCGTGGCCCATTCCGAGAGCCTGGCAAAAGACACTGAATAATGCTGACTCATCGATTACTGATACTGATACTGACACTGGCGGCTTGACTTTCTTTGTAGTACATATTTCACCAGTCCCACTGCCAAACCAAACCAAACCATCTAAACAACGTCATCACCATCCCCATCCCATACATTACAGTAGAATTGGAAATCGCAGTTCTTCACTATTTCTTTTTCGTATCTTAAGCACCCACCAACCATTCCAAGCTTATATTCTTAAGAAGCCAAGGAAATTAAACGAAAAAGGAAAATTTTTAAAGCAAGAAACTAAATTAAGACAGAATACATTATCCAGATTCCAGAGGCAGAATATACGTAAACAGACTCTGACTCTGTGTGTTAAATAATACTGAACATAAATCCTGAAAAATTTCAATATCACACTAATACACAGAGCGTTGAAGTTACCATTAGAAGCATTAAGTCTTACACAGTAAAGTTTTGTTTCTCCTTTTTTCCTGGGTCGTCTATCTCTGTCTGACAGACCAACTTATATTTATTACCTCTCCAGCAGCCGTCAACAACAGTCATATACTCAATACTTACCATTTACCCATCATTTCTATACCCCATATAAGTATAGTATGCTATACTACATGGATAGGCGCTATTAGAAAGTGTAAAAATATAGCCACGAAAATTAAAAAGCAAACCGCCAAACATTAATATTTCAAAAAATCAAGAGTTATTTCTCCTATAGTTCCCACTACTACTACAGATATACTGATATACTCAACTTTAATTTCAACTCACGATTTTTTTAACACCAACAGGACGAACAATAACTAAACGCTACATAGCTAATTTGAAATCGAAATTCACAGTCTAAAAATCACAAGTACTCAATAAGCTTATTACACATTACGTAATTGGAATTGGAAAAGTGTTGTGAGGAAAGGGGAACAAGTTGAAACAGGCAGGAGGTTTTTTTTTTCAGAAGAAAATCGTTTCTACACTCAAATCAAAGGAAAAAGCCACAGCCAAAAACCTTCTCGGAATCCCTTCAGTGAGACTGAACTGTCGCTGTCTACTGTCTGCTACATTATCGCCAATCCTGTGTTTATCAGCAGCAGTTTGAAGTTTGAAGTTGGACGTATATGTACACACCTAACATCAATAATCAATATCCTCTATCAACTATCTGTAGAGTTCAACAACAGCGTTGGCGTTGAGTGCTTTTATTAGCCTTTAACATTCACACACACTATAGTATGCAGTTCACTGCAGTATTAGTAGTGTGTTGATATCTGTGTAGTTTGAATTCTTTAAACGTAGCCCGCCAAACTTTAACTCGTAAGTGCGATATAAAGCTAGACAGCTGACAGGCATACAGCCTGACACAGGACACAGGTTTGTTGGAAAGAATATTCTCAAACGACAAACGACAACCGACGACGTTGAAGATTATACTGCTGGACTTTTACAAAGCAGAATCTAATCACTGCTGTTGGTTGTGGATTAGGATTATAGGAAAAGTGTGCATAACTACACACACAGTGAGACGAGGCCCAGGCCAGTTGCCAGTAGTAAAGTCAAATTCGAATAAACTAGTTCACGTTCATTTCATAACAGCTAAAAAACATCAGTGACTTCTCTCTGGTCAGTGAGTAAAATACAAGAAATCCGCATTGAAAAGTGTAGTGCTTAAACTTATATAATAATCTGCGGTATACACAGTAAAGGTAGTACACAACATTGTAAGAGTGCTTTTGTCGGCATCGGATCGACATCGGCATCGGCGTCGACAAGATTGTTTTTTGTAGCTTCGCTGTCATTGTGGACTCTTGATTGTGATTTACCATTAAATTCGTTATCATTGCATTGATTGGAATTTTGGAATTGGAAACTTGAGAAAAAAAAACATAATAAATCAGTCGTGTTACATTTAAGAACTGACTGAGTGACTTAAGTGAGAGTGTGAGGATTAAGTGAGAAAAAAAAGATTGTGAAGAAATCTTTTTTGATAAATCAAACTTCAAACTTGGTCATTCTCGACGAGTTGTTTTTACACTGGGCCTTTTTATGGAAAATGTGAAGAAAATGAGGAATTGTGACATTATGACACGTGGATTATTTCACGTTGCTTGGATCTGGATCCTCTGCAGTTGCTTTAGTAACCATGGCGTCCAAGGTAAGATGACCTAAATAATTGTTGCTTTTTACATTACATTATATTAGGGGTCGTCCATTAGTGCTGTCATTTAGAAATGCTACCATGGTAAAATTCAAACTTCAATCAACCAAAATCAAGGCATAACCTGCCATATATAATGCATACAACACGCGGCATATTTTAAACCATATAATAAAGGGAAGCATCTTTTACATAATAAAACTTCATCCACAGGGCCGGACAAGGAATTAATTTTAGGCAGCAATTTGTTTCCATACAAAAACCGCCATTTTGATTTTATTCATGGTTTTCTTTGGTAAAGCAAAATGTTGTATTTGCATATTTTAGAAAAGTGCAAAATGCTCTTTTTACATATTTTTAAAAAGTGCAAAATTTTCCATTTACATGTTTTGAGAAAAGTGGAAAATATTTTATTTCCATGTTTTTAAAACGTACAAAAAGCTTTAATTTGCATGTTTTTGAAAAGTGTAAAATGTTCCATTTACATGTTTTTGAAAAGTCAAAATATTCTTTTTACATATTTTTGAAAACTGCCAAATGTTCCATCTGCATGTATTTTGAAAATTCAAGAAGCGAGTGCTGCCTGCGCTTGGCGCAATATCCGGCCCTGCTCATCCAAAATGTCTTTTTTCTACATTTTAACGATAACTTTATTTGTTTGTAGTCTTTTGTAATTTCTACACAGTATTATTAGATTAGAAAATATAAATTTAGATTTTGTGTGCTAATTACACGTGTAATTTGGCAGGTTAGTCGAAGTCGAAACTCTAGTGTTGTAATTAATTAAAGGCTCTATATTCTATACACTATAGGTTTTTCAAAAACATTCTCTATCTTTTCTATAATTAAGTTAATATTACGTATAGCAGCGCAAGCTACTATATAGACTATACTGTAGAGATCCCATTAAGTTTCGTATCATATATTTAAATAATCCTCACTCAGTTCTTTGTACATTAACTTAAAAGTCAAAGCAGAAACCAGTTCAAAAGCAGAGAGTACTACTCTCTCCACTGGATCTCCTGTACTGTAGTAGGTTATACACAGGAAGAAAAGGCTTATGAAATCATAATCAGAATCTGAATGCTAATCCCCTCAGCTTAGACGTGACCGTGTGGAACGTATACTCCTACTTCAAAAACATTTTCAAATTTAAAATTCAGCTACAGAACCAAACCTATAGTAGGTACGTACATGCAGAGAGCAGTCTTATTACATAGTCAAAAACTTATATATTACAAAAGCAATTGAGCAACTTACGTAGCGTTAGTTCAAAAAGCTTACTACAGTACAGTCACAGTCATAGCAATGTAATGGTATAAAATGGCAAACGGAAAATAGCAACTAAAGTAGCAAAATCACATACAAATACATTACTCTTCAGTACTCGCGTATGAATTTAATTTCCGCTTCCTAATAACTCCTCAGAGACCAAGTTCAATATTCAAATTTTAAACACGGTATAAAACAGTACCTACCAATGTAAATCGCCTATGTAAAGCCAAAGCCATTGCAGTGTCATTGCATACATACATGTATAGCCACCACTTAACTACCATATATATCGTTTGTGAAGAACCAAAATGATCCATATCCATTTTTAGCTAAAAACAGTATCAGCTATCTACAAAAATTACTATATTTAAATGTCTTGGGAGAATTTAAATAGAAAATTTTGCCCTTTTTGATCAAAAACATGTATACCTACCTAAATAGAACATTTTGTAGCTTTTCGAAAACATGGAATTAGAACATTTTGCACCTTTTCGAAAACATGGAATTAGAACATTCTGCACCTTTTCGAAAACATGGAATTAGAACATTTTGCACTTTTCAAAAATATGTATATACAACATTTTGCACCTTGTCAAAAACATGGAATCAGACATTTGTGCACCTTTTCAAAAACATGTAAATACAACATTCCACACTTTTTAAAAACTCTTAATTAACATTTTACTCATGTTTCTCATTTTGTTTTTATGACATAGCTCATTTTGATTCTAGCTTAAATTAGATATGGGTCATTTTGGTTCTTCACAGACGATATAAGAAATTCTTAAGAGTTATGAGCCGTATGTATGGCCATGTTATGTACAAAGTACGGAGTAAATAACTCAAATTTCAAGCTCAGTTGATTCTCGTAAAAGCTCTCTGGATTGGTACTGGTACTGGTACTGGTAGTGGTACTGGTAATAGTACTACATGGGACTGATGTGATTACTAAATCAATGAAAGGATCTCATTCTAAAGATAGGCGCACTATATACCATTGAGTACCTATTTTACGTTTGTAATTCAGCTCAATTACCATATCAAGTTTCACGTAATGCACAGTTTCTAGTGCAGATAAAGTACCTACCTACCTAAGTACAGAACCCACCCACGTAGTACATAACTTACATATGAGACAGGGATTTGAAATCTATACAGATTCATTTTACTTTACAAAATTAATTCACCATGGAGTATGGATAACTATCGTAGAATCGTGTACTTAATCGTGTACTGTACATTGGTCCGTTTTAAATATTAAACTTGGAATTTTCTCATTTTCTTTCTTTGGTGTGTGGCTTTTGCTTCGTTTTGTTGACTTCCTGGAATTTTAAGTAAAGCTCAGTACAGTACAGAGTCAGCAAAGGCTGTCGTACTTCTTGTTGCAGGCAATTTCTGTGAGTATCAGTGATTCAGTAATTCTGTAAATTTCCATTTCCAAGAAACCATTAAAAATATGTCTTGCCAATTTTACATTCAAATGGTGCAGTTTTCCAGGTAGGCTTACTAGTTAGTATTAGCGCTATTACGATTATCGTCATTGAATCTGATGTTTCCGCTTTTAGCATGAAACCCATTCCAATTTAAATGGCGAAGATTCTATCTACAATCTACAAGCTTGGATTTTATTGTTATTCTGCCCGACTGTGTGTAGTAGCGACAATTGAAGTACAGAAACACGATGGAAAATGTCATTATTTTGGATTTAAATTGTACATACATTGAATTATAGTGTAAACAGGGCCGGACGAAGGAATTGCTTTTAGGCAGCAATTTTCTTTCATACAAAAACCAGTTTTTTGATTTTATTGATGGTTTTCTTTGGTAATGCAAAACGTTGTATTTACATGTTTTAGAAAAGTGAAAAATGTTCTTTTTACCTGATTCAGAAAAGTTCAAAATGTTCTATTTACATGTTTTGAGAAAGGTGGAAAATGTTTTATTTCCATGTTTTTGAAATTGACAAAAAATTTTATTTGCATGTAATTGAAAATCAAAGTATTCTTTTTTAAGTATTTTTGAAAACTGCCAAATGTTCCATTTACATGTTTTTTTAAATTCAAGCAGCGGGGGTTGCCTACGCTGGCCGCATTATCCGGCCCTAAGTGTAATGTAGTTTGTAGCTAGTATATGCAAAGGTAGCAATGTCAAGGAAATTACTTGGGTAAAATCTGTCACTGTATGAGCTCTCAACTACGGTGACGGTGAGACGGTGACGGTTAGGGTGACGGTCATAGCTACAATATTGATAAAAGTTCATTTCATGGTCATGGCACACGGCACCTTTACACAAGTTACCTCCACGTAGATACCGGTACCGGTACCGGTTATATTAGGAGTAATCGACAGAAATCAAGGCATGCAGTCAGGCGTCAGGTATAGTCAGGTCAATGTTACGTGGACAATAATATTGTTTCTTATTAGTTTTCTTGGTCTTGGTCTTGGTCGAATAAGGAATGATAAATACAGTTCAACATGCGTCTCCTCTGGAGCTCTGGATAGTTCAACTAATATCCAACTTGTTATTTTATTTCATTTTCGTTACTTGGAGTTTCAAAGTTTATTTTTTTAAGTGCAGTTTGGCACGCTACTCCAAACATAAGTTAGAAACTACGGACTACACAGATAAATGCAGTGTACCTACCTACCTACTTGCTCCCCGTCTGCACTCTATGTACAACCGGCTCCGGCTCCTGTATAAAAATACAGTAGGTATAGTATAGTGCTGAAAGCGAAAGTAAAAACGAAGCCGAAACAGAAAGTTTTGGGATGTTTTGGGCCAAAGTTGACTGTTCAAAAAAATACAGGGCGAACATGAGGAACGACAGGGACATAATTACAGACTGCTTAATGTTTTGAACGTCTCCTTTTTGATTTAGACTCACAATTTATTTTCCATGTAAAATGTTGTACCTATCTAGTTTTAAAAAGTTCTTTCATATAAGCATAATTATAGGCCCTACCCGTCCCCGTGTAGTCCATAACAAGTACATGACATGCATTTTTACTCACTAGTCAGAGATGGAATATAATAATACTTATAAGATTATAAATATATGGATTGAGGCGAGAGTTATAATAATTGCGAGTCGTTATATCTGATGATATGTTCCACACACGGAGGCCCGGCCCCGGCCCGGCCAATGCGAATATATGCTACTATATAATCCAAGTTTAATAAGCAATGACGTAGTAGTATAGGAAGCTATACTTACACTGCGTGCCCGCATTTTTTTTACAAAGTTCAACTTAGATATAGGTATATACCTTACTAGCAGAAAAAGCGAAAGCAATTTATTTAATAACAAATTCGAATTCATAGAAAGTATTAAAGTAAATTTAATGTTGTAAAAAAATTGTAAGAACTTTCCGTTTCATACAAAACTCGTATATTGTACACGTGGGTTTTGTATTAGTACTAAATGCAATACACTTGTAGCACTTGATATTTCGTGCTTGTTTAAATTTCGATTTGGATCCGTACCAAAAGTGGGTAGTAGGAGTTCATTTTTATTTTTGTGTGTATAGATTCCACGCACAATGTATTTTGAGTGTGTGTACAGCAATTGTAAATTGCAATTATTTTATCATTACTTATGCGTAAGAGCAACAACGTGGGGCATTAAATGTGTGATTAATGCGCATACCACACACCACACACACAAACACACACCCAGGCACATGAGGTGTACATCTTGTCGTTACGGGGATCACTACCGGGCCCGGGACCGGACCCGGTACCGGTACAAGTCTTGTAATAATTATGCATGGCAATTCCAATTTTTGAGATTGGGATTGAAATGCAAGATTTAAATCGTACATTTATTTACTGCCGTCATTTCCACGCAGTTCCCTTTTATTATGTATAGGACTAGGAAAAAATGGGGAGTGAGAGATTGAGTGGAAGCCGAAGCCGAAAGGACCCACCAAGAAAAACATCAACATGTAGAACATATGAACGTATCAACAACGTATAATTCTCATTTATTAACTCTCATCCCATTAATTCCCATCATATCGTGTCGTTATCGTTGTCGTTGCTGTATGTAGAGAGCGCCTTACAAAATACATTTTTTTGTGGTGGTACCGGTACCGGTTGTATGTGTGTGTGTGTCTGTGTATTTTTTTCGAGCGAATATTTCGGTTTCGGTTTCGGTTTGGCTTTGGAGTGAAGGAGAAAGGAAATGAATGAGATGATGAGCCTCTCCGCCTTCTACACAGCACGTTCGCGTTCTTGTACAAGTTCCAAAAGAACGCCAGAGTAGTCTGAATTTCGACTTGGACTTTTGTATACTACTATTTCATTTCCGACAGAATTCGAGGGCCGTCTTCGTCTTCGTCTTCGTCTTGCTCACGTCTTCATATTTTCCTCCGTATGCAGCAAGTAGTGGTTTGCTCTTGCTCTATTATACGATTTCAAAATTCAATTTAATATAATAATAATGCGCTGAGTGTGCACAATGTGGAGGAAAAAAACATCCAAATTCCAAATGGCATTTCAAAAAAATAAGGCTAAAAAATCCAGACTATCAGTAGTAGAATAGGAACGGACCATAGCATAGGGCCAGAAACATGGTAATTTTGTTTCCTTCTTCGTTTCTTGAGTATTGTATGTGTAGAGTCGTATGCAATTAGAAGTGAAGATATTATACACTGTTTGGGATTGCATTTGTTATGGGAGCTTGTTATATTGTGTGGAGGTATGACGTAGACAAAATGCAAACTGTTTTTGGGAATAAATAAAAGCCATACTATATACAAGAAAGAAGGTTTTATATTTAGAAATTTATAAGAACCAAAAATATCTAACTAACATTCTGCATACAAGCTATATGCAGAATGTTCTATATGTAGGTAATAGTAAGTTTTGAAAAGCATTTTTTGCGATCAATTAAGGTTTTAAAACTGTGTAATTATCCATTATTTTATCAATTTAAAAATGTCTAAATATTTTATGATACAACTTTTAAAAAATGGAATTTTATTTGATCATGCAGTTTCAAACATCTAAAAATTGGTATTAAGGTTTTTATACTTTTAATAATATGAGTTTCCCGCTTTTTAAAAGGCTAATTTGTTATGTTTCATGCTGTCAAAAAAATTTAATTATATATTTTACACTTTATAAATTGCATTTCCAACACTGTTTTACTGTTTAAAAAAGTTGTATCATTGTTATTGTTAGGCGATTTTTAAAAATTCACTTGTAAATGAAATTTTACATTTCTAAAGCAGTGATTTACCCTTTGGAATACATTCAAACACTTGTGATTATAGTATTTGCGATTATTAGACAGCGTGTTTTGATTTTATTGATACGAAAATAACCCGACGCTTGTTTGAGTACTTCAGCCATGATATCACTGCCACAATAACACAATAAATCTATAGATAAAATAAATGCAAATACACCGTTTCTACTTTTCTACGTTCTACAGGACATTACGAACCATGGTTCAAGCTACGCGCCCACGTCAGAACTTAAATATTAGAATCATAATAATCCAAGAATTGGTTTAGTCGTCATCATGCTGCATTATTATGGATACTATTGCATATAGAATATAGCCCGAATTAATCCCGTCTGTATATGTCTCTATCTATAGTTATAGACTTGAAATAGACACACAGAGAGACACTCGAGAATTATTAGAACCTGAACCAGCGAAGCATGAAAAGAGCTAAAAAGATATTTTATATTTCTGAATGTGCGTTTTGGTAGCACATATTATATAAAATGGATGAAGTATCATTAATAGTATGAATCCTCTGTGTGATGTTTTGCAAATCTCCACAACTCAGAACTCAAGAGTTACCTTTATGTGTGACTCACGTTGATGTTGACGTTGAGTGTGCGTACCTATGTACTGATATATGTACTCTCATACGTTACCATACACTTTTGTACTTTGTACAAATCTGTCCATTGTACACCAGATTTAATGATACATGAGCTCTTTTTACCAGTTGAGTTTGATTGAGGTTTTCAAGTCTCGTCATTCCATATGGTTGGTTAGTATGGTACTCGTGATTTTACTATTTCTGATTGTACTTCCCTCATCCATTCGGAAGCAAACTAAAAAGCATCATGTAGAAGATTTTCAGGATTTTCAACTCACAGATCAAAAGATTTGGGAGGCAGTTCAGTGGGATGAAATGGCAGTGAACAATGCGTATTTACCTATAGCGGTTCCGGTTCCAGTACCAGTGATGAAATCATGTATAATGAAAAAGATATGTAATTATTGCACACAATGAAAACCAGGATATGCTCTATGGTATGGTAATTTAGTAGTTATGTAGATTACCAAGGTGGATTATAGTAATTGTCGTAATCACATTCATATAGTAATTTTAGTGCATCCGTAAAATTGTTCAAGAGACCCAAAAATATATATGTAAAAGTACCACAGCCATATTTCGTAATACCGATATTTAAAGGAATTAATTAAATTAATAGAGATTTTTATTTTTATATAAATATCTTTTTAACCGAGCAAAATATTCTTGCTTTGTAATTTGGCAATATTTGAAAACATAAAAATCAGCTCCTTTTGGAACGATTTTCAAACGCGTACATATTGTGTTTCGACCATTTAAAAACATGTTAAAATTTCTTTTTAGCATTTGCATACAAACAAACGCAGTATAGAAACATGTACACTTTGAAACTCATGCAAATATAAAGCGTTTCCTATTTTCAAAACCTTGTACATATTGTATTAAAAAAGGACTTTTAACTTGCAAGGGCTTTGAGAAAATAAAAAAATGTATGTAACGTACATTTGTACATATATTTGAATAAATCATTTTCATTTTTATTTTGAAAAAAAAAGTAAATAAATTTTTTTGCAACCACTAAAATGGAACGTGGAACTGGCCCCGTAAAGTCTCTACATAAATACAAAACAGACAATTTTCCGAGTCTCTACTTCTTCCTCTCGAGTGCATTAGTGCATCCATATATACAATTCTGATAAAATATTAGCAATTAATAACGCAGTCTGCACTTCCCCTCGCTCACTGTACAAAAGGGCAAAGTGCCCATACTACATCTCTCTCGTCTCTGGTCTGGTCTGTGCACAGTGCATAGTGGAAATATTTTGATCATCTCCAGTGATACACGAAAGGATTAAAAAGGAAAGGAAGGAGACAGATGAATGATGGTAAAGCATGAACTTGTATGGGATTACCGAGTTTCTCTCGTCTAAAGAAATGCAAGTCTAAAGTGGAAACTAACGATGAGCATCTCCTTTTGTATGTACCTATCTATATAGGCATATACCAACACAAGTAGTAATTGTACTTGGAACATCAATCGCTATTCCTTTCCTACCAAACCAACTAAACAAAATATAGAATAATATACAAAAATGGAAATGGAGGACGGAGACGGAGGACGCTGAGAAGGATGCTCATTAAATTTTGAAAAATGAAAAATGAGAATAATTTATTTTATACACAAAACCAAAAGCACAAAGAAAATAATGGGAAAGCGTAATATATAAGAAAATTCATACATTATCCTACTCTCCATATTCTGTATTATTCCTTTAATCGTAAGCAGGGAAAAAAATGTACTGATAAAAAGTCTTAAAAAAATACAAGTAGAAGTATGTACACTCATGCTAATATATAGGATAACGTTTCATCCCATTGGATATACAGTACAATCTAAAACTAAAACTAGTAACCAGACTCAGCCTCACTGATCTCACAGTCACTTGAACATTTTATGATAAATCTGTGATACTGCACAAAACTACAAAACAAACAAATAAACAAACAAGCTGAGCTGAAAGGGAAACCGAGACAGAGATCGAGATCAAGATCAAGACATAAAATAAGTACACAACCGTCCAGGACGAGGTCCAGAGTCCAGACTTCCAGACGAGACTCGAGTTCGAGACGTATGTAGATTCCACATTACGAAGTAGGTACCTAAAGCCTAAAATGTCTATCTGTCTGCCTTCCCATCCGCATCATCTGGAAACCTTGTAGATATAACCTTATGCAAATAACGAGTCAACAGTACCGGTACCGGTACCGGTACCGTGTCAACATAAAAAAAAATTTATTATTATATTACAGCAAAAATGCGTTATCTTGAGTGCATTTTTCCCCAGTGTTTTTATTTAGCATCACAGTGCCATCAGCAGTGGTTTCTGTGTGTGTGTGTGTGTAAAAGACCCGTATCCAATTTAAGCTAGAATCAAAATGAGCTATGTCATTAAAACAAAATAAGAATCAGGCGTAAAATTGTAATTATGAGTTTTTGAAAAGGTGCAAAATGTTCTATTTACACGTTTTTGAAAAAGTGCAAAATGTTCTAATTCCATGTTTTTGAAAAGGTGCAAAATGTTCTAATTCCATGTTTTTGAAAAGTGCAAAATATTCTATTTACACATTTTTGTAAAGGTGCAAAATTTTATAATTCCATGTTTTTGAAAAGGTGCAAAATGTTCTATTTAAATGCTTTCAAGACATAATTATTTGAAAATAATTGTAGATAGTTGATATTGATATTTTACTCATTAATTGAAACACTGTACAAGTTTGATTATTTATCTAAATTAGGACGTAGGACGTACGTAGTTAAAAAAACTCACTCGCTGTCAGTACTGCTTAATTGTATGTCTATATACTTACAAAATGACCTATAGTGTTCATTGATATCGATATAGATATGATTATGATACGATTTGCACGTTCTGGTTCTGCCTCCCAGCCACTTTATTTATGAAAAATAGCATCATAATCTGTAATGGGAAACTCGTGAAAATGAGAGGAGCAGACCAGACGGAACAAAAAGGAAATTTAGGCGCTCTGTTTGTTTGTTCTTTTGAGCAATCTCGTGTCCATTAGTTTCGTAGTAATAATTGTCTTTTTCTGATTCTGATGAAAACCATTTTTTTACGTGGGTATTAATGGTCGTGGCAGCAGACAGTGGTGGTGGTATAAGTAACGATAAGGAATTACAAGCAAGCGTAAGTACATAAACATACAAGCAAATCTGGCAGTGTCTACAAACCATAGCACGACCACCAGTTTCATACTTTGTAGTACATTAGCATTATAAAGTAGCAAGAAATATTTTTTTTTAGATATATTGTGAATTTATTATAGGGCTATACTGCATGGTAATACAATGAGGAAGCACCCACGAACAAAAACAATATAACAATAAGTGCACAGGTATATAAGACAGACATAGAAGACAGGTATCTTTAAGCGTGCAGTGGAAAGAATTTTTTGAGCACGCACTTTGAAAAAAGAAAGAAGCACTTAGGGCCGCACATTGCCATCGACATGAGGAGAGCATTGGGAAAGTTTGCCATTGTCATTAGAAACAATCATGGGGCATTGTTTGGTATGATTAGTTGATAAATCGGTGGTTGAGCTTCTCATTTTTCTACCTGTCACAATTATAATCACGTCAATTATTCGGATCGGTCATCATCTAATATTTCCAAGGAGAGGGAACTACCAAAACCAAAACCAAAACCATGACAGAGTCCCACTCACAAAAACGAACTAGTCACTACACTGTATACTACTCAAGTTAAAACGTGTGTGTGTGCTATAGACTTTTCTACACTATATAGCGACCAGCTATACCACAGTGCATGGAATTTTTAATGGTGGCCTGTGAGAGTCAAAGGGACAGAAATGTAGTAACAATAATAAGCAAATGCCGAAGCCGAACTGCATACTTGCGCCGTGTAATATTTTACATTATGATCTTGACACGAAGACAAAAGCCAGAAAAAAAGGGACACTACGTGCGTACATAATAAAAATAGGCTACACGTAATTATATGTGTATCTTTGTCTCTGTCAAAAATATTTTTCACAAGACAAAATGTAAATGAGGCTTTTTTTCTCTCTGTCTTCTAAAGTTCTAAACGAGGTGATGGAGACAGCGGAATTATTGTCTGTTTTCGTCTTCTTCTTTTTTTTGTTCTAGTAGCCTGAGTTGTGTCTGTAAAAAGCGGCGAATTTCAAACTTCAAACCCGTCTCGTTTTCAAACGCTTGTAACATAGGTATATTATATGCATTATGACATGACACGTCAATCTATCAGTATTTTGTCTTTGTTTCCTATGTAGTACTATACGTTTTTAATGTGTGTGTGTCGAATCAGTTGAATGTATGGGGAGAGTGATCGAGTTCGACTTTGAATTTTACGAGTATTAATGTCAGTGGCAATTTTTACTGATACCATGGGAAAATTCTTCAGTCCGTTTCTTTGTGTGTGTGTGTGTGTGTGTGTGTCATTATTATTCAGATGCTAATCGTAAGTGTTATTTCTTAGTGCTATGGATATAACCTTAATAAGAGTAAGGGCATCTGGATATTTTTTTTGTATTGTCAGAATTGGGAATAATTGAACGTGAATTTCAATACTGTTGTCCTTTCAACGTGGACCGTTATGATCAGTACAGAGGTTCTTTGATACAAAGCTGAAATTTCCATATTGTTTTAATGACTAATTCGGTATGGCATGATAAAAGCACGGAAGACTAAAAAATAATCGTGCAAAAATCATTTTGATGACAGACACCAACCAGATGCACCTAATTTTAAATATTGTATATCGTCTTTGAAGAACCAAAATGACCCATATCCAATTTAAGCTATGTACAATCAAAATGAGCTATGTTATAAAAACAAAATGAGAAACATGCGTAAAATGTTAATTACGAGTTTTTGAAACGTGTGAAATGTTCTATTTACAGGTTTTCCAAAAGTGTGTAATGTTCGATTTACATATTTTGAAAAGTGTAAAATGTTCTGTTTACATATTTTTTGAAAAAAGTAAAATGTTCTATTTACATATTTTTGAAAAGGTGCAAAATTTTCTAATTCCATGTGTTTGAAAAGTGTAAAATGTTCTATTTACATTTTTTCGGAAAGGTGTAAAATTGTAAAAAATGTATTTTCATAGTTTTGAAAAGTGCAAAAAGTTCTATTTACATTTTTTGAAAGGTGTAAATGTTCTATTTACATGTTTTTGAAAAGTGCCAAATATTCTGTTTAAATTCTTTTAAGACCTATTTCAATATTTGTGTAGATAATGATTATTGTTTTTAGCTACAAATGGATATGGGTCATTTTGGTTCTTCACCGACGATATGTGATTGTCTTTCCTATTGTGACTTAACTGTCGCCAATTTTCCTATTGCTAAGTTCTAATTCAAATTGCAGGAGACTGGAGATAAACATACACGCAGTAATTGACCTGATAGCTTGTAGTATAGCACTGGTCTCCCCAGTCGATTTCGTTGTCGCCTTTTGTGTGTGTATAGATTAGTCATCGTGTGATAAAAAGTAATAATGTTAGTTACTGGTAGGCGGGCGAGTCATCATCATGATCATGAGAGTAACTGTAATTGTGTAATTTTATTGTAATTGTAATTATGGGAAAAATGAGTGGAGATTGTCATATTGGACATTGAATTGTCCTTGTTAGAGACATTAATTAGATTTGCAATTTGAGATTATTATTATGAATTTAATGTGCTGATAATTGGTGCATCGGAAATTGACACTTTGTTTTTATTGTGTTTTTCCTGGAAATAATATGGGATTGTCGCTCTGCATGGGTCATTAGTCATTACTGGAGATTACTGGAGAAAAATTCCTTCTTGTATCCCGTTACCGACGTAATGACAATAGACCAAGCATGAGGGAATGTAATATGTGCAAATTTAAAATTGCAGTTTAAGGGTTAGCAATTCTGAATTTATGTAGGCTGAAGCTGTAGTGGTGTATAAGGTGCAAAGTTTGTTATCTATACACTTAAAGAATACATTTATATGCTATACACGCGTATTTACAATTGGCAGCATTTAAAAAATAAAAAATAGGTCTAATTACATGATTTAAAAATGTTTGAAATCTTATTTCATTCTCCTCAAATCTGCAAATTGTTTTAATTACATGTTTTTAAAAATTTTAAGATGTTCTAATTACATATTTTTGAAAATTGCAAAATGTTCTAATTACATATTTTTGAAAAAGTGCAAAATGTTCTAGTCACATATTTTTGAAAATTGCATGAAATCCTCTAATTTAAATGATTTTGAAAATTTCAAAATTTTCTAATAACATACTTTTGAAAAGCATGGAATGCTTTAATAATTATTAAGTTCTTTCTATTATTCAAAAATGTTTAAATTTTATTTTTGAAAATATTACAACTTTCAAGGCCTCAAAATGCCTTGGAAACAGCCCTAAGAACCCCAGTTTTCGTTTGTATAATAAATAGCTAACAATTCAATTAGAACCTTTTGAAAACTTGTGCCAATTCGCAAATACTAATGAGAACACCAAAACATTTTCAACTTTCAACGACGATTCAAATAATCATTAAAACATAAATTACTACTTGTCACACAAAAAAAGGAAGTATCAAATTTACAACTCACTACATACATATTGCGAATATATTTCTAAAATTCTGCTTCCATACAAAAAAGGCTTGTAGCACTTTCAAAGGATGTGAAAATCGTTCACACACACACACACACACACACACGCAAAAAATCTTAATAATAATTGATAGTCTGCATCTGTTGACTGTCGTGTAAATTGGTGTCATACAAGAATTCTGCAATATACAAATAATATCCCAGCTGATATTTCCATAATGATTGATAATGTATTTTGGTCATATCATCATGTCTGGGAGGGAAGGGAATGGAAATCGGAAAAGTAATTTAAACCATTGCTATGCCATTACTATTACCATCACCGTGCTATAATCAAATAACCATTATGCTCATCTACACACACACACACACAATAAACAAATTTTATTTTTCTAATAATTTTACTTTTTATTCAACACAACACAGGCACAGAGAAGCTTCAAACTTTACTTTTGGGGGTTATTCATACATGATGTCAGCTACGGCAAAATTATGGGCTAGTATTCCAATTTTTTTAATAGTGAAGATTCAACAACATCCGACCTAATTGTGATACTCCTGATGGGTGGGCCTTTTTGAAATGATTTTATAACGTCATTTATGAACGACTCCTTGTTATTGATTTTAGTATGTATATTATTGGTACATAAATAGGACGTTAAAAAAGTGGAATTGAAATGTAAGTGTAAAGTACCTAATGTAGCGTAGCATCGTTAATCGTCATTATAAAAAATAAATAAATATAACTCTCTATATGATATCTGAAATTGTAATAAATTCCCAATCCCAATTCAGTTTACCACACCAAGTCCCATTCATAAAAATACAGACAGACAAACTTACAAATGGAGATTGGGTTAAATGTTCCATTACATTACAACAGTCTAAAAGGCGCTTATTGAATTTACATTAGTTGAATGTCGCCGTCAGTGTGAATGATCTGGTGGTAGAATCATTTAATGACAACGTTCACAACGCGCTCAGGCGCTCAAATTCTCTATATAGTAACAAGCTTTTCCATAATAGAAAAATGAATGAAGCAAAGGAGCCACATATTTATTGAGACTGTCACCACACTCGCCCTCTAAGACTAATGTATGATAAATGATGCATTTATTCGCAATGTCCTAACATGACACATTATATAGCAAACCAATCTACCCATATATCGATACCGATATATCGATATATCAACAGTGACCTATACGATATACTTTTTTAAAGAAACGGCAACACTTTGATAAAAGCCCCTATATAGCGAAAACTAAACTCTGGAAAAATTGCATATTTAAAAAAAATAAAAGGCTACACACTTTTACAACGGGCTCTTATCCATTATAAAATATTCAAAATATAGAAATACAAATAATGATATGTACATTGGCGTATAGTGATAGCACAGCCCATTTATTATAGAAGCGAACATTTTTGCTTAAATTAAATATTAAATTGAGACGATAAGAAATAATAGAACAGTTTTTTTACTGCAGCAAAGCTCTGTGTATCTGTAGGCTGTAGGCTGTAGGGCTATACGATTAGAATGGCGATAGTGTGAGGAAATAAAATCTACGGCGGCGGCGGCGCCAAGCACATCATTTATTATTATTACTATTATTAAATCCATTCAGAATTATTTGTGAAATTCAAATCCAATGTTAAATAAAGCAGTCAAAATAAAACTTTTGAAAGATAAGTTAAAGTCCAGATTCCCCCATTTTTTAACTTGGAAACACATTTTGCTATCTATTATTTATAATGTGGATGTGTGTGTGTGTGTGTGTGTGTGTTTGTTACTTGTAGTCATAGTACAGTACAGTACAGCTGATATTGATTTTGATTTATATTTACATTTTTAAGACGGGCATTTACACCAGTACCAGGACCAGTTGTGTAGATATACATATACTGGCTTGCCAATGATATATTTTAGTGTAAATATTTGCATAAATCTACAAGCTGACAAGGGACAAGGATGTATGTAGGTAGTCAAAGTGCGATGGAGTTTTATTTAGCACCCGTGCGATATATATATTAGGAAATAAATCATTCTATATTTCATTCAAATTGCCTATAAAATAGATATAGTGATGTTTTGATACTAAAATACTGATACGGAAATGTAGAAATTTTGAAGATGCTTTTTCCATATTATATTATTCAGTATTATAGTCAGCCAATAAATAACGGAAGCCTACAATAAAGTTTCTACCCTGCCTCGCCTCCCTGCCTGCCTGGCCTGGCAATGACAAATATGTACCTACGTGGGAAAAATACAAATTAAATCAGTTCGAATTTTTTTAACACAATATTTTTGTTATTTTGAGAAATTCAAAACAAGAAGAGAATTTGAAAATATTATGAGTAATTGCATCCAATTTGTAAAGTTTTTTCCCGCCAAACTAAAAATTGAAATTTGGAAGCGTCATTTTTCAATCATGATGCGTATTAATAGTCGTATTGTATGTAAATACAGTGCTAAATGGACATTCTACTAGACAGGGTTTAAAACTGGGATTATAACTATGTATTAATATGCACAAAATATTTATGTTTTTGATTGATTTTCAAAATAAAAAATAGAACAGATATTTAAACCAATGCGCAATGTCTAAACCAGAGTCAAAGTCCGTGAGTTTTTGATCTCTGTCACAAACTTCAAATCTGAATGTGATTCCATACAAAAAAAAATACAAATTGAAATATTAAACGTGAACTGTGAAGTACAAAAAAAACAGTATACCTTACACAATATGTACCTAGCTAAATTTTCAAATCTCAAATTCCAATTCAAATCTGAGACTTATTCGACAGTTGTCTTGTCCACACAACATCATGATGCATGTAGTTTGAGGTTTTGGAGTCTGCAGTCTGCTCTCGTGTCTCAATGTCTGAAATTGAAATGTGAAATAAATTGGCTTTTTTTTTTATTTCAATTCAAACTTTCTCAAAGGAAGAGGCAAACCGTCTGAAAAAAGGAAGGAGAGATGATGTGTTGTAGAGGAATATACACAGATATTGTGCACTTTAAAGGGTTTTGTAGTATGTATATCTACAACCAGGAGACAATCACACTAAAAGTACTGATAAAAGCCCAACCAAAACCTGTGTAAACTATACAGGTATGTACCATCATGTAATTATATGCAGCCGCACCAAAGATTGTACCATTGTGCGTACATACTAACAATAAGCTCAGGTTTGGATTTGGATCTAGATTATTTCAATTGAATCCAATCCATCCCCATCATATCCATGGTGATGGGGATGGGGATGGTGTACGGCTCACTTCGAATTCGACTTCGACTTCTGCTTCGAGGTACCTACGCTTACGCTACAAATTCATACGAACAACAGATGGTGATCGCCGCGAGCCACCATGTTTGTAGACCATCCCAAATCCAGATCCTGATCCAGACCAATATAATACCAGTACCAGGATCGGGTCAGTTGTTTTGGCTTGCATTTACCTATGTCTGCGGTATGTTACGTTTTTGTCTGCTTCTGTGGCCTACAGGTTCCAGCAAAGCGGTCCGGTCAAAAATCATGTGATTTCGAAAATGAAAATTTCGTTGTAGATTGTAGACTGTAGATTTATTTAGTCCATTGTCCCTATCTTTTTCTGCTGTCTAGTTTCTAGGAGAATCTCCTGGGATACAGAATACAGATGTACCTAGGTAACTCACACATTAATTTAGTGAGCTGTCAGAGCGGGGCCCTGAGAGTGTGAAGGGACAACCTATACGATTCCTATTGCTAACCCCAACACCTCACCATTGTAGTGATAGACCATTCAAGTGTCCACTTACTGGCACTGGCTTAGAAGGCACATACTATGTACATACTCAATTCTCGAAGGGTTCAGCAGCGAGGCAAACATGATTTTTGATCGTTCATCACTTTTGTATGGGACGTCATGGCATTGGCTCACCCCACAAGTTACACGGGACCTTAACTTCATTTTACACAGAATACGATATGTACCTATGTACCTACCGCATGTGTACTCTGTGTATGTGTGTCTATGTGGCAGATGAAAAGCAAAGGTACACGGAGCAGGAGAACACATAGGGGTGAAGGCTGAATATTTTCAGAGAAATGAATGAACTTATAATAAATGTATAATTATCATTAGGCTTACAAGCCTTATGCTGTGTACAGTGTGCAAGCTGTTCTGCCTGTTTCGAGACGTTCCCCGTTCACCGTTCATGTTGATTATTGAGATGGTCCATTTGAATTTGTGGATGCATGAGTGAGAATTACAAGTTCAAAATCGAATTCCAAATCAAACCAGAAGAGTGCTCAGCTCACATTATGTGATGCTTTCCTTTCCTCGAACATTTCATGCGCTTGAATTTAAATTTAAATTCGGGTTTGACTTGGAATTACTTAGCGATGCAGTGGTGAGCACTACGAAGGAAGTGTAAATTTGTAAAAAAAACTGTCTACCGTACCGTATAGTATAGGGGTAGAAACTGCACCTTCAATAGGCAAACAGTAACATTTGAGTCGCAGTATCTTCTGTATTATAATTATGTAATAATAAAGCAATGGCAACGTTCTCCTTCCTGGTTCTCGTTCCTACGGCATATCACATGTAATTACAATATTACAGTGGGGTCTGTATGGTACTGGTCCTGGTCCTGGTTGTGGTGTGTTTGAATAAACTTTAAATGTGCCATCACATCTCACGTGTCTGCTCCAAACATGTCAGTAGTAGGGCCTGGACTTGGACTTGAAATTTGACGTGATGTGATGGTTGTGGTTGTGTACACAAGGCAAGGATATAGGAGATAGAAGAACAAGTCACTGAATTGTGTGTGTGTGTGTACATTTCAAGTAGAAACATGAGCATTACTCTGTGTATTTTTATAGAGTAGTTGGCTGTACTTTTTGGGCTCGATGGGGCTACGAAATTCAAAGGTTTGTCTACACTTCATCAGTATGTACTTTCCGTCATCAGTATGTTGAAACCTCACGGATCAAATAACAATAATGTGCTCTGTTATAAAAGGCAGAGAGTAGAGAGTATAAAATTAACATGTGCTGATACGATACCGATGTGGATGTTCGTATTGATGCGTGTCATATTTACAGTGGTGTCTGAGGCGTGGGTGGACGTATGGACGGACGGGGAAGGTGGACGTTGACTTTGACTTTTGTAGGCCGTGTTATTTTCAGCTACGCGTCCATCCACCCACACACACACACACAAACAGCACGCATATACCTAGTACGCAGATATTTCAATTTACAATAATTAAGCACTGGCACTGTCTAAATATCCAAAATCCAAACGACCTGACAGCACTACTTGATACCAGTATCCGTACCAGTACCGGCACCAGCTCGCAGTTCCGTTAGAAAGACAAACCTCGTATGTGAATTGATATTGTTATTTGTACGGGTTCAATTAATGTCAAGCTGCGCAGTCAGTGTATCGAACGAAATGAATTTTGATAGAGAGAGAGACGGGGAATCCGAATCAAAGGTAGGCATGTTGGTCTATAGCCATGTAAAATATCGTCTGTGAAGGACCAAAATGACCCATATCCAATTTAAGATAGGATTAAAATGAGCTATGTTGTAAAAAAAATGAGAAACATGCGTAAAATGTTAATTAAGAATTTTTGAAAAGTGTGAAATGTTCTATTTACATGTTTTTGAAAAGTTCAAATTGTTCTATTTGCATGTTTTTTTAAAAGTGTGAAATGTTCTATTTACATGTTTTTGAAAAGTTCAAATTGTTCTATTTGCATGTTTTTTTAAAAGTGTAAAATGTTCTATTTACATGTTTTTGAAAAGTGTAAAATTTCCTATTTACATGTTTCTGAAAAGTTCAAATTGTTCTATTTACATGGTTTTGAAAAGTTTAAATTGTTCTATTTGCATGTTTTTTAAAAGTGTAAATTGTTCTATTTACATGTTTTTGAAAAGTGTAAATTGTTCTATTTACATGTTTTTTAAAAGTGTATATTTTTCTATTTACATGGTTTTGAAAAGTTTAAATTGTTCTATTTGCATGTTTTTAAAAAGTGTAAATTGTTCTATTTACATGTTTTTAAAAAGTGCAAAGTATTCAATATAAATGCTTTCAAGACATGTTTCAATATTTTTGTAGATAGTGGATATTGTTTTTAGCTACAAATGGATATGGGTCATTTTAGTTCTTCACAGACGATATGTGAGTGTCAATTTTAAAGCCAGAGCGACCGACACTGATATGATAGTGACAGCGTGGTTTAAGTAAAGGTCCGTCCGTTTCAATCACTATCATTACGAATGCCACTACGGTATTGTCACTGCTTTTGTAAATTTCATTGTTGTATGGCTGTGATGTTGTAATGTAATAATAAAAAAGGATTTTATGTCGGTAGTGTTGTAGCCAGTAGCACATTATGTGATTTGGTTGGGTAATAGGAAGCTCTTCAAATTCAAATCTTGAGCATTTTATTCCAACTCGTAATGCCAAAACGATGCGTCGCCCAGGTTCTACTCATATCTGCGTGTTCTGTATACAGTATTAAGTAGATGTTTCCCATATATCTGTAGGGATATACTCATTACCATAATATGATGTGCTATATGCACTTATACTGATTATACCCAGACAAACACAAAATACAATTTCATTTCCATTTCTAATACACTACACAAAAGACTAATCCCTGCAGAACAAATCACGTCAATTGGTTTGGTTTGGTCTGGTCTGGTCTGGTCCTATGGTTCTACATGGTCTCGTTTGGTTTGTGGTTTTGAGCCAAGTAAGTTTTTGAATTATATTTTGGAATTTAAAAAAAATGTAACAATGATTTTTATATGGAGAATGTGGGAGCATATGGTTTCCGTCATTTCTATGGCTCGTGATATATATCACTTTTTAGCATATAGTGATATAAGTAATCAGTAGTGGGAGGTAAGGTATAGTACATTTATATAGATATACATATGTGGAAATGTCCCATCATTATATATTGTTATTGTTGTCGTAATCATGGAAACAAAGAGACAATAATATCGTTAGTGGTGTAGCAGCTGCGGACTGTGACGGTGACCGTACACAGAGTTTACAGTGGGAATGGTCTGGATTTTGTCTGGATCTTCTGGATGGATATGGATATGGATGGGGAGATTAAATTGTAAAAACTGAATTGACTGGTGGACAACACAAATTTTGTTGCATTTGCATATTAACTTTACAGTCAACAGTCAGAGTCAGACAGAGTTAAAAGTGCACCTTTCATATGGTATGATGGGTAACTGAATAACTACCTACCTACGGCAAATACCGATACCGACACCGACACCGATGCAAAACACATGCTATTCGTAAAACCTCAGTGAAGAATCAAAATGAGCCAAGTTCATTTGTAACTAGAATTAAAATGCAGGATCTACAAAACAATTTAAATATTACGACCGTGGAAGCATGTAAGTAGAACATTATTGGACTTTTCAAACACATGCAAATAGTGATATTTGGAAATTTAAAAAAACCTGTAAATAGTGATATTTGGCAGTTTTTAATAACATGCAAATAGTGATATTTGGCAGTTTTTAATAACATGCAAATAGTGATATTTGGCAGTTTTTAATAACATGCAAATAGTGATATTTGGCAGTTTTTAATAACATGCAAATAGTGATATTTGGCAGTTTTTAATAACATGGCAATCGTGATATTGAGCAGTTTTAAAAAACATGTTAATCGTGATATTTTGCAGTTTTCAAAAACCTGTATATCGAATATGTGACAGTTTTCAAAAACATGCTAATAGTGATAATTGGCAGTTTTTAAAAACATGTAAATAGAACATTTTGCACTTTTCCAACAACCTTTCATTATTTTACGCCTCTATCTCATTTAATAGAATTTTAAAATAGCTCATTTTGATACTAGCCAAAAGTGGAAATGTCTCATTTTGATTCTTCACTCACTTGGAAATACTATATCTACCAGCGTGATCCTTAAGCTGAGAGTACTGCGAGCTCCAGATATTTCCTTTTGTTTCTCTATTCTATAGCTTCTTGTTTATTGTACCTGCCGCGCTATCGATAAGGACTTGAGATGTGGAGATACTCTCCTCACAATAATGCACTCTACAGATTTTACGCTGATCTCACGCAACATATAAAAGAGAAAAAAAAACAAGTTTTAAGAGTTGTTGGGAGTTGAGGGACTTTTGTATAGAAGAATTTGATCGTTGATCCAGCGCATCGTGTGGTTTATGAAGCAATAAAATAGAAATCCAATCGTCCACTGATTGCGGCTCAATTTATTGTCATCGTTTTTTCCCATCTCTCTCCTCCTTCAGCTTCAGTTCCATTCCAGAGCTCCACAGCCTCAGCTCTTTTTTACTCCTTTCCTAAACATATTTTTATTTTTATCGCTTTGTCTTTGGTTAGAGTTACAGCCGACTGAGACCGAGACGGGGCCTGTACCAAGACCAAAACCAAAACCGAGGAAAGGTGAGTCTTATCCTTATAGACGCGTACGATCGTATGCTACAAGTGCCACTACATTTTTGTAGACTTTCTAGTTAGAGTATCCTATACGCCTTGATGTTGATATGGGCCTTGGCTATGATTTCATTGGATTATAAAGCCGTGGCGTCGTCAGCGTCAGCAGGAACGTGACGCGAAGTTGATCACCGTTGTTTTTTTATGGGCTGGACTGGAACTATTCGAAAAAGGACCCATACGACATATAGGCATAGCCAGTGCTCCTTTAATCCATGTACCCTCCTCGTGTAGCTTGTGTGTGTGTGTGTGTGTGTGTGTGTGTGTGTGCAGAACGGAGGCACTTGCGAATTTTATGGCAATATATTATTATAGATATGCGTAGGTAGATGCTGAGAGTCGCACATGGCATTGTTCAACAGAGCGAACACACGAAGCCACTCGAGAGACCCAGACACAAAACTCTCCAAGACGTTCGTCTTATACGTGCAAAATTTGAGACGAGGTTTTCTTCGTCTTGAAAATACTGGAAAACTGAGAGACTGTATTGGCTGTGAAGAACCAAAATGACCCATATCCATTTGTAGCTAAAAACAATATGTACTATCTACAAAAATATTGAAACATGTCTTAAAAGCATTTAAATTGAATACTGAGCACTTTTCAAAAATATGTAAATAGAACATTTTGAACCTTTCAAAAACATGTAAATAGAACATTTTGCACCTTTCAAAAACATGTAAACAGAACATTTTACATCTTTCAAAAACATGTAAATGGAAAATTCCACACATTTCAAAAACATGGAATTAGAGCATTTTACACATTTCAAAAATATGTAAATAGAACATTTTACACTTTTTAAAACATGTAAACAGAACATTTTACACATTTCAAAAACATTGAAATGGAACATTTTACACCTTTCAAAAACTCTTAATTAACATTTGACGCATGTTTCTCCTTTTGTTTTTATCAAAAAGCTCATTTTGATTGTAGCTTAAATTGGATATGGGTCATTTTGGTTCTTCACAGACGATATACGAACTTCTGCTGGGGGGACTGGTACTGGTAAAACTGTGTTGGGGCTGAATGTATTCGTCTCAAGACACGGATCTCGCACTTCATATTATCAGCACTCATGCATATTTTCTTCAACTTTCTTATGGTTTTCCTTTCGGTGCTCGGCGTTCGTTTTTCCTTGGGATGTTAGAAAGAATTTTTTTGGGTTTGGGTTTGTATTTTTGTATGAGTGGACGGACAGACGGACGTGGCGTAGGGACGTGTCTTCATACTTGATATCCCTTCACACAACCAAATAACAAAACCAGCAAGGAACGCTTTCAAAGTTTTATCTGTCTGTAGTCTGTAGTTTTTGGGTCTCGTCTCTGGTTCTGGCTGGGTGTCTTGTGCACAGGGCGCACAGTCTGTGCATACAAAATGTGTGGCAGAGCTACTTGAATATTCTACAAAATATTTTGACGATGTAGCATAGCTATATCTCTACACAAGTTTTTTTTTCTTCAAAAGACACTGTACTCCGCTGACTGTGCAATGCATTTATATGAAAATGTGAATATGAGTAGTTGTAGTTATTCTGCAGTACATACACGATGATAGCTCTTGCATTTTTTCATGTCTTTTTTTTTATTTTAGGTTTTGTAAGCTATGCAAAAAAACTAATAAAAACAACAAAGTAGCATACTAATATAATCGTAAAAGTAAAATATACACAAACCACCAACGAAGGAAAAAAGGGGAAAAAAAGGCAAAGGCAAACAGTTGAGTTAGCTATGTACCTAACTAGGTGGAATTTATGAAGATCTAAAGTTGCAAAACATGTTGTATTGCATATTTAAATCTAGCGATAAAATATTATTTTTTAATTGATTTTTATTTCTTTTAGGAGAAAATTTAAAAATGTCTCAGGTATTGGTGCTTACAATGCACTGACTGCTGTTTTAGCATCTTTTTAGAATTAAAAAAAAAATTAGAAAATATTATTGAATCCCGGAAACATCAAATTAGACTGACAGAGAAACAATGTTTCTACAATGTCGAGTACCTAAATCACCTGTCAGACTGTAAAAATATTTCTATTAAAAGTTCATAGTTTCTGTGTGTGTTTGTGTGCGTCGGAAGTTACAGTCAGCTGCAGTATGCAAATACAAAAATTAGTACAATATGTAAATTAAAATCCCTCCATTGCAAGGCAATGCATTGTCGATTGGATTGAGTTGAATTTGCATTTGAAATTTGAATATGAAAAGTTGGTATTCCCCTTGTGTATATTTTAGTGCCCGAAACTGAACCGAACCGAACCAAACCAAAAACCAATGAAACTTTATTACCTTGTCTTCTACTTTTCCTTTGATATAATATACACAAATTTCAGTTTCAGCTCTCATCGTCAGCCCTTTTATTTGGCTACATTTATATTATGCTGTACCAAGAAACTGAAACTAGTGTTATTTCTGTGGAGGTTTTACAATGCATTTTCTGACTTTTCTGAGTGAGAGGGGATTGAATACGTAATGAATGGAGGTAATACATGAAAGTGATGGAAGTTCCAAGTACCTTTTCCTAGGTTGTTTCGCTCGAAGTAAAAACTACATATGAGTGGGGGAAGAATCTAAATGAGCCATGTCCATTTTTAAATATAAAATCAAAATGCGCTATTTACAAACACAAATTTCTTTAAAAAATGTTTGAAAGCATCTAGCATGGAAATAGATTTCCTTAATCTGAGCTTTTCAAAATCACGTAAATAGAACATTTTGTATTTTTTTAAAACTTCTAAATAGAAAAT
This sequence comes from Dicyrtomina minuta, assembly GCA_949802685.1. NCBI lineage: Eukaryota > Metazoa > Arthropoda > Collembola > Symphypleona > Dicyrtomidae > Dicyrtomina > Dicyrtomina minuta. The sequence goes on along the minus strand of OX461811.1, from coordinate 23,191,948 downwards.
GTTCTACATTTCAAAAACAACTAAATTGAAAATTTGGCAAGTTTCAAAAACATCTAAATTGAAAATTTTGGGTGTTGTCAAAACCATGCAAGTAGAAAATTTTGGGTTTTGTCAAAACCATGCAAGTAGAACATTTTGCAAATTTCAAAAACATGTAAATAGAATACTTTGCACTTTTCAAAAACAAGTAAATGGCACAATTTATACAGATCAAAAACATACAAATAGAATATATTGGTTTTTTTTCAAAACCATGAAAGTAGAACATTCTCCACATTTCAGAAGCGTGTAAATAGAAAATTTATGCACTTTTTAAAAACATGTAAATAGTGCAATTTGTCTCGTTCAAAAACATACAAATAGAAAATTTGACGCAGCTGAAAAATTCTAGCCCACGTAAACAATTTGACACTTTTCAAAAACTCATAATTAACATTCTACGCATTTATCTTATTTACAGTGTGTTTTTTTTACTTAGGCAGCCCCTCTAAATTCCACCCTAAATTGCAAATATGCCATTTTACTTCTTCACTCACGATATCTAATATGTATACAGTGCTTAAGACCACGTGTGGAAGTTGTAGACCTGCGGTAGTGGTAGTGATATGGCCATGCTACAGTTTGTATTCTAACGTTCAACGATTCTCACCCGAGCAAATCTTTGAAATTCAAATTTATATAAATTCAAAGGAAACCTTATACAACTATAGACGAGACCACATAGCGTCAGTTGCATGGTCGTAATAATAGTCATATTAATGGGATGTGGTATATGGCAAGAGGAAATACGGGAAGGAGAGAATGACTTTTGCTAATGCAATGAGAAATAGAGAATGTGGAGGGATTACCTTCACGGAGATGGAAGTGGAGATGGACAGTTAATGTATTGCGCCTATCTCGATATATACGAGAACCCCGACCTGACATATAGACAGACAGACCAGGCACCAGGACCAGACACCAGTACCAGACCATGTCCATTACCATTTCGACCAAGAACGTGAACATCGCATTGAACCCTCCATCATTTTATAATGGTAATGTTTCACAGTTCAAGTGGTTCCCATAGTTTACCTCCTTTCCACATATATCACCTCCACCACACGTTGCAATTCACCCTGCCCTTTGCCTCCGCACAGAACGCAATGCAACTTCTCAAATTCTCAACGCACACGTACATAGTACAAGTAAAACTGCAGAAATCCCAAAGCCCCAAACTGCATTCTATACATATACATACTGCACCGCGATTGCACTTTTGTATCCCATTACGTAGAAACTCCTCGTCTATTGGCTAGACATTTAGACAACGAACGGACGCACTACGTATGCACTACGTGGATTTCATTCACTAAACTCTATGAGCATTTCTACTGTGAGCCCAGTCCAAGTTAAAGTCAAATGCAGACAGAAAATAAAACGAAGTTAAGGGAAAGTTAGCAAGTCTTTGTGTGCAGATCGATCTGGAGTCTGGAGCTCTGCCTGACTCTGACTGTAGACTGTAGACTGCAGGGCCGGACGAAGGAGTTGTTTTTAGGCAGGAATTTGTTCCATACAAAAACCACCATCTTGATTGTGTTCATGCTTTTCTTTGGTAAAGCAAAATGTTGTATTTGCATGTTTTAGAAAAGTGAAAAATGTTCTTTTTACCTGATTCAGAAAAGTTCAAAAGGTTCTATTTACATGTTTTGAGAAAAGTGGAAAATTTTCTATTTACATGTTTTGAGAAAAGTGGAAAATGTTCTATTTACATGTTTTGAGAAGAGTCGAAAATGGTTTATTTCCATGTTTTTGAAATTTACAAACAAATTTATTTTGCATCTTTTTGAAAAGTCAAAATATTCTTTTTACAAATTTTTGAAAACTACAAAATGTTCCATTTACATGTTTTTTGACAATTCAAGCAGCGGGGGCGCCCTGCGCTGGCCACATTATCCGGCCCTAGTAGACTGTAGGTAGGTGCATAGATAGTAAGTTTTGCTCCATCCATGGTGGAAATGTACACTATGCAGATAGCCTGTTTTGAGCTACAATTCAAATTTGAGCAAGTCAGCTCAAAAGGAAAAGTGTGAGTGCTGCTAACCTCAGCATTACTGGGAAATTTGCTGGGATTTAGATTGCACACAATATATTGTAAAGTACCTACCCACAACACAGTAAAATGATGGGGATGGTACAGATAGAATAGTAGAATTATTGTGCATTGTATGTTCCTTTGTGTCAGGATACAGTGGTCGTGGTTGGTTAGGTACGAATATTTGTACGGGTACCTACGTGAATTCTGTATTCTTACTTTTTGGGAGGTTTAGTATAAGGGGGAAAGACTATATAGGGAAGTGTGGGCGATAGACAGTAGACTTTGAGAATGAGTGAGGAGCGGTTTCGGTTTCGTCTTCGGAGAAATTTATATGATTCAGTCGTCGTCGTAGTAGTTTTCTCCTCAGTATATCAACGGAGGGAAAGTCGACAGGAGACCATTTACACGCAAAAATACTTATACTTTCTCCCTATTACCACCACCACCAACACCACCACCACCACTCCAACAGTTACTGATACGGATATGATATTTCTCCAGCCCACAACACCCACTTTATATACTGTACATTTGTCTCTGCTATATATGTATTGTACGTATAAGCATTTAAAATACATGCAGGTACATAATTATTACCCTCCCCCCAGGACCGGACGAAGGAATTGCTTTTAGGCAGCAATTTTTTTCCATACAAAAACCACCATTTTGATTTTAACAATGGTTTTCTTTGCTAAAGCAAAATGTTGTATTTAAATGCTTTAAAAAACCTCAAAATGTTCTTTTTACTTGATTCACAAAAGTGCAAAATGTTCTATTTACGCGTTTTTTGAAATGCGGAAAATGTTTTATTTGCATGTTTTTGAAATGTGTAAAAAAATTTGTTTGTATGTTTTTAAAAAGTGTAAAATATTCTTTTTACATATTTTTGAAAAGTGCAAAATGTTTCATTTACATGGTTTTTAAAAATTCAGACAGCGGGGGCTGCCTACGCTGGCCACATTATCCGGCCGTATCTTCCCCCCGTTCTTATTGTCCCTTGCTTGCTTACCCCTGGTCGGTTTATTCTCGGGAGTTGCTTGAATTCACACTTTTCTGATTGGACATCTCCTATGAATTTCCTTCCGTGGGCTCTCAGTCACAGAGATACTTACTATATACCGTACTATACCGGAGCTTTATATTGTGTGCGTGTGTATCTGCGTGTTTGTACAGTACATGTACATACATAGGAAGTGAATCTCATTTAAAGGTAGCAATTTCGCCCTCGCTTCTTCCCCCTCGTCTTACTTTCTGTTTCTAGTTTCTAGGGACGAGAGACGGTAGACGAGACAGAGGATCATTCTCTCCTTATAAATGACTTGAATTGCCCACTATGTATTTTAATACTCTGATCCACACACGCACGCTAAGTCGTCTTTATAGACGGGGGTGGGTTCCCGTTCTCGTCCTCTGTGTTGGCACATAAAGAAGTAAGCATACAGTGCAGTACCGGTACCGGCAGGTTCTTCCTGTTATTATGTAATACGCAGCATATTGTCTTCCCATATAGAGGAACAAACCCAGCTAATGGTAGTATAGGTAGAGCGGTAAACCCAAACCACCCCTACCCCTGGCCATGTCCCTCACACTAATAAAAGGGTAAATGAGTAAAAATAAAGAGTGAGCACTTTTCCAGTTGCCAGTATTCAGCTCTGCAGACAGAAATAGACGCTTCCCCGTCCCACAGTTGAGGGCTCCAGCTAAAGACGAAGACGGGGGTGAGCACTAACTAAACGTAGTGGGAACACATGTTCTTTCTTCCCTGTACATAAAGTTGTTATAACCTCACGTTATCGCGGGGACGGAGACGTTATTCAGGACGAATATCCGAATTCGAGGTGGGGTGAGAAAGTTAAAGGAAGCAATATGCAATGGAAAGGTATGTGTATAGTACTTAGTACTTGGGTAGGTAGGTAGTATATTATATTACATTGAAATCGCATCTTGCGTGCAAAGACTTTCCGTTTCCGTGTCCGCGTGCAGCTCCTCGTCTACTGATACTGATATTCCGTAAATCAAATGTCCAACACTTTCCACTATTATCTCCATGCCAACTCCCTCACGAGAACGACAGGCAAACTGAAGAAAGGGACGGACAGACAGACATACAGACAGAGACGGAACGATATGGAAAATGAACAAACGACAAAAACTACAGTGAGACTACAGTTCCAGTTCCAGCCCAGTGATAGCCAAGTACCTATACTACGTCTTATCACACCGTATGTATATAGCGCAGCCCAGCAGTAACTAGTATGAAAATGAGTGAGCATACATAACTACAGATGCCGATGCCAATACGAATACTAATCGGATAGGGCGAGTACTGTAGTCATCAGTTTGAGTAGAGTCTTGAGTATTGAATTGAGAAAGTGAAGGGAAGACAAACTCGCTTCGCTTTCTCTCCCGTCGCCGAGACTCGCCCTTTCTGTCTTTTGGAAGCTTTAGGTCAGAGAATAGAAATGGACTTGACCGTCGTCCATCCCATCGAGATGTATAGATCAAAAAATGTGTAAAAATGTCTGGATCTCTCCCCATTTCCCTGTCTGTGTGTAATCTCTAGACTCTAGAGTTCGGCTGTATACAGAGCCGGACGAAGGAATTCCTTTTAGGCAACAATGTGTTTTCATGCAATTACCCCTAGTTAGCTTTTATTCATGATTTTCTTTGGTAAAGCAAAATGTGGTATTTATATGTTTTTAGAAAAGTGCAAAATGTTTCATTTACATTGTTTTTTAAAAGTATAAAATGTTGTATTTACATATTTTTGAAAAGTGAAAAATGTTCTTTTTACTTGATTCAGAAAAGTGTTAAAATGTTCTATTTACATGTTTTGAAAAAGTGGAAAACTTTTTATTTCCATGTTTTTGAAATGTACAAAACATTTTATTTCCATGTTTTTTAAAATTCAAAAATATTCTTTTAGTTTTTACATAAGTTTTAAAATAGCAAAATGTGCGATTTACATATTTTTTGAAAATTCAAGCAGCGGGGGCTGCCTGCGCTGGCCGCATTATCCGGCCCTGGCTGAATAGTGTCTGTGAGTATAGACTATGGAGACGGGGAGATCTTGCCCAGGCAGTTAATACTTCAACTTTCTCTCTATCTTTCTCTCCTATATCAATATATTATGTGCATGTAATATAACAATACAACTTTTATGCCCCCCACACCACTTCTTTTTTGAGGTACTTGTACACTTCTACAGGGATAAGTTCAAACTTTAACTTTTGAATGGAAATAGGAAGGGTGATTTGTTTTCTTCTATTTGGGAGCTTGCAGTTTACACCATACCACTCTCATGTGCCCATTCCCGTTATTATTCATATCCTTTGAAAGTTGTAGTGAATTCGGAGGGCACGGAAGGAATGCACGGGAGAGTACGAATATAGGTGTAGGTAGGTAGGTAGGGAGAGGCAATGAGTTTTTTTACAAAAAATTTTTTAGTGGTATCAAGTGGTTTCTATTTGGTTGGCTACGCGGTTTCGATTTCGGCTCAGGTTTTGGCCAGGGGATTGACGTCGACCGACGTGAACATGGAATTTGATTTATTTTTTGTATTTTCTTATATTTTCTCACTTTTTCACAAGTTTTTATTTTGTTTCCCCCGTCTTCCACGCCCACGCCCACAAGTACCTAATAAAGCATGGATTGCAGTATGAATAAGAAATAAAGCGGAAAATAGAAAAATAGTACAGAAAAAGAACATTATTGTGTCTATTGTGAGTGAAGAAGCAAAAACTGATCCATATAAATGTTTTATTAACTAATAAACAAAATGCACTATCTATCTCAAAACAAAACTAATACCAAAAGTCCTAAAAGAAGTGTAAATAGAACATTTTGAACATTTGGAAAGCATGTTAATGGGCAGTTTTCCATCTTTCAAAAACATTTAAATGGAAAATTTCTTACCTTTCAAAAACATCTAAATGGAATGTTTTACACTGTTCAAAAACATGTAGATGGAACTTTTTGAACTTTAAAAAGCATATTTAAATGTAAACTTTTAAACATTTTAAAAGCATGTTAATGGACAGTTTTCCATCTTTCAAAAACATGAAAATGGAGCATTTCCTACCTTTCAAAAACATCTAAATGGAATGTTTTACACTGTTCAAAAACATGTAGATGGAACATTTTGCATTTTAAAAAACATATTGAAATGTAAAATTTTGAACATTTTAAAAGCATGCTAATGGACAGTTTTCCATCTTTCAAAAACATGTAAATGGAAAATTTCCTACCTTTCAAAAACAACTAATTGGAATTTTTTACACTGTTCAAAAACATGTTGATGGAACTTCTTGCATTTAAAAAACATATTGAAATGTAAAATTTTGAAATTAAAAAAAAAACATGTAATTTCATCAATTTTGTTCACTTTTCAAAAACTCCTAACTATAACGGTTTACGCCTCTATTTTATATAGGTATACCTAGTTTATTTAGCATAATAGCTCATTTTAATTCTTGTGTAAAAAGAAAATGGGCCATTTTGATTCTTCACTGAAAAGCTATTTAAGCTTATAAACGTATTTTCAGTATTTTAATTCAAATTCAGATCTTATTAGGGCTTTCTTAAAATTGTAATACATGTGAAGAAGTTTGCACTGGAACTGCTAATAAATGTACTGTGCCTACAGTAACTAGCAAAAATAGCAGGGTTTGCACTTTACAAGTTAATTTATGAGGTTATTTTTAAGCATGTGGTTGGTGCGTTGGTTGCCTCTAATTACTTGGTTTGGTCCTGGTCCTGGCCCTGGCGCCCTGGTAAAAGGATCTATTCCGGCTCCGGCTCCGGTGGGATCCAACAACAATAAAAGATGTTAAAGATAGAAACCGCTACAAGTAATTGAAGCGCAATGTCTAAATTAGTCCATGTACATATTCCACAGAGCCTTTGAACATTACAAAAAAATTGATTGAGGAAATAAGCTTAGGTGAGTTTGAATTTAAAAATAATGTAAATTCCTCGTCCTGATTATGTGCCATGTTCTAATGTGTGTGCTTTGATATGGTGTGTTAGCACGGAGCTATTATTTACAAAAAAGGCTTCAAGGCTTCTGCACCTCTTTCAAATTTTAAATCAAAGCCAAAGCCAAGTGAATTCCCTAAGTGCAGTCCGGAGTCCGGACCGCAGTACGTAAATAAATCTAAATTTGAAATTAATACCACGAAGTCGTCAGTCTTCTCCTACTCATGGCACATACATAAGCATCTCTCTCACTTTGTTTCGATTATATGTCAGTGTTCAAAGTCAAAGGAATAATGAACTGGACTGGAACTGATGAAGATGGTAACTCGAGCATTTGTGTGTGAAGGATAAGGATGTATCGTGTTAGTTGCAGAACATTGTATCTTCCTGTAATTTGTAATCGTAGAGGTATCTATTCATGTTTAATGGAGCTGGCTGACGCTGACTTGCAACTTTACAGAACAGAAAATAGACAAGAAAAGAAAGCTTAGTCAATCAGTGGTCCGGTCCAGTGTAATGTTAAATTCTCTATTATCAAAAAGCATTGCCTACACATGCACACTTTTATTACATGTAATTATACCAACCTTTTAATTAGCTTTTATAATTACATTTTAATCATAATCATGCGGGGGGAACTTTGTACTCAGATTTGAGATTTTAGATGGTAGTGCTTTGGTTTTAATTCAACTTGCTCAATTAATTCCATGTGTGTGCACCTTTTCGACTGCTCCTGATTTAAATTTAGATTTAGACTTAATTAGACTTCAATTTTCCCCCCGTTTTTTAATACTTTTTCTCGTTACTACCTTTACCTGTAATTAGGGGAGTGATAACGGTATAACGGTGAAGTCGAGGCAGCAGCTTGATTTTGACTACTGTGATTTTGATTTATCTGCAGTTATAAATTAGTCACTTGACGTCATGCAGCAGCCGTCGCCATCAGGGCCGGACGAAGGAATTGTGTGTAGGCGTGGCAATTTGTATCCATACAAAAACCAACATTTTGATTTTATTAATGGTTTTTTTTTGGTAAAGCAAAATGTTGTATTTTCATGTTTTAGAAAAGTTTAAAATTGTCATTTTTACTTGATTCAGAAAATTTTCCAATTTTCTATTTACATGTTTTGATAAAAGTGGAAAATGTTTTATTTCCATGTTTTTGAAATGTACAAAAAAATTTATTTGCATGTTTTTGAAAAGTCAAAATATTCTTTTTTCATATTTTTAAAAATTGCAAAATGTTCCATTTACACGCTTTTTTTTTGTTGAAAATTCAGGAAGCGGGGCGGGCGGGCAGCCTGCGCTGGCCACATTATCCGGCCCTGGTAGCCGTCGATAATTATTAGGATGCCCATTAAGGACAATGCTTAAATTATAAATGTGTGTTACAATTTATTAGGACGGAAAGACGTGTTGTTTACAGTGCTAATAATTATTTGAATTAAAACTATAGGCGCGCGGACGAGTATTTAAATACAGGTGCTCACATTCCAACTCCAACATTTCCAACGCAACGGCAACTGCTGGATGCTGCGGATCGTAGTTCGTCGTTCGTATATCCAGCCATACAAATTAAGTACGATAGGAAAGTGTTTGTAATTACAGGGAACAGTTTTTTGAACAAATTGCTGTCCCTCCCCAATTCAAAATTATCTGTAAAGTGTCTTATCCATATTATACACAGGTAGTACAGTAAAAGTTCGATAATAGAAATGAAATCTATTTGGGTACGAATAGAAATTAGGAAAGTGAAAGATAAAAGGCAAAATCCAACTGACTAATGAATAGACGGAAAATTGAAAGAATTAGATCAGGTTTCTCACTAGAAATGTAATGGTTACGGTACGGCCATGCAAGATTTTTAATTTTAGTAGTCAACCCATGTGTACACTTTTGAAGGCAAGGGTCAAAATTCGAAATCTCAAATTAAATAGAGTTGCTTTAAAAGCATCTGATCTGACACATGGCTATCGCTACACATACCAATTCTAAGCCCACTCTATTTTTTAATTCCTATTGTATAACATATTAAATAGGCTTTCAATTTTCAAAGTCCAATTCGACTTTTTATAATTTCATCAACTCCTAGACCAGAGATCCTAAACCAGATCCTGAATCTTGTGAGTGTTATGCGCCTATCAGTTATCATATCATATGACGGGATCAATATCGCTTCTATGTAGGTAGGCACCTCAGCCCTGACCCTATCCCTGTCCGTATCATTAGTGCCTGGATAATGGTCCACCTTACCACCACCACCACCTTTTTGAGTCATTTCTTCACCATTCCCTTTTTTCCTGCACCACATAACCACAGCAACCAGAACCTTTTTATGGGATTTTTTTGTATGCATTAAAATAGATGCATATCGTCTGGAAAGAACCAAAATGACCCATATCCATTTGTAGTTAAAAACAATATCAACTATCTACAAAAATACTCAAATATGTCGTAAGAGAATTTAAAAAGAACATTTTGCACCTTTTCAAACACATGGAATTAGATTATTTTGCACCTTTTCAAAAACATGGAATTAGGACATTGTGCACCTTTTTGAAAACATGGAATTGGAACATTTTGCACCTTTCAGAAACATGGAATTAGAACATTTTGCACCTTTTCAAAAACATGGAATTGGAACATTTTGCACCTTTCAGAAACATGGAATTGGAACATTTTGCACCTTTCAGAAACATGGAATTAGAACATTTTGCACCTTTTCAAAAACATGGAATTATAGAAATTTGTGCACTTTTTCGAAAACATGTAAATATACATTTTTGCACATTTTCTAAAACATGAAAATAGAACATTTTGCACGTTTTAAAAACATGTAAATAGAACATTTTACACTTTTAATAAACTCTTAATTAACATTTTACGCATGTTTCTCATTTTGTTTTTATGATATAGCTCATTTTGATTCTAGCTTAAATTGGATATGGGTCATTTTGGTTCTTCACAGACGATATTACAAATGGGAGTGAAAGAAATGACTCCATTTAATTTTGTTTCGCTGTGAAAAACTTGCTACCTTTAATAAGATCAGACTGGAGTACTGGAGCTGGAATTACAGATAGAAACTGGAAATAAAAGGTGGTAATAATAGAGCCTATATCAGTAATGTGTTGGTGGCTGGAACTGGAACTGGAGATGATGATCATGATCAAGATCGTTTAACATTCGGATATATAGATACTGTACTACGGTATATTGTACATCTGCATTTTAGGCTTTTAGGGGCACCTCTGCTCTGTCCCTGGCCAAGTGTTGAAACTAGGACTGATTTGGATTTTGGAACAAGATTTCAAGATTAAATTAAAAGCTGATGACACCAAATGTTTAGAATTAGGACTCCTCCAGGCTTCTGGCTCATTTGAATAGGACATCTTTTTTTACACTATATAATCTCTCCCCTGTCCCAGTCATTCTATAAAAGCGTCACCTACAAAACTATTAACTATACATCCAAAAGTACCTATGTACATAGTGTACCAGCACCAGCACCAGATTGTGCGCTAGATTTTGGAACAAATTTAAATTCTGAATATGAATTGCCTGTCGGCATGGAAATGGATCCTAGTGGCGTCCTGGTACTGGTCCTGGTACTGGTCCTGCTTTTATAGATTCAAATTCTAGTCCTAGTTCTGGATTTGAATGGAGATTTAAATTTAATCTGTGGATTTACGATCCTCCTCGCACTTTAAAGCACTCCTGTGAGTGTTATAATGGTGTTGTGTACGTACTGGATGATGGAAAAGGAGGCGGCGGCTTTTAGAGAGTGGCTTTTGAAGTGTAGAAATATACAGAAAACATATAGAATCAAAATCAAATTGATAAGTTGACATTAGCATGAACATGATGGGGATGATGGCCCCGTTCCACGTTTGATGTGCTCAAAATCTCATGTGTTTTCTATTTCTATCCCTATGATGTGTGATATTCCACCTATGTGATCTGTGCGTAGTATCGTCTGTGAAGAACCAAAATTACCCATATCCAATTTAAGATAGAATCAAAATGAGCTACGCCGTAAAAACAATGAGAAACATGCGTAAAATGTTAATTAAGAGTTTTTTAAAAGTGTAAAATGTTCTATTTACAAGTTTTTGAAAAGTGTAAAATTTTCTATTTACATATTTTTAAAAAGTGTCAAATGTTCTATTTACATGTTTTTCAAAAGGTGTAAAATGTTCTACTAACATGTTTTTAAAAAGTATAAAATTGTCTATTTACATGTTTTTACAAAGGTGTTAACTGTTCTATATACATGTTTTTAAAAAGGTGTAAAATGTTCTATTTACATATTTTTTAAAAGTGCAAAATATTCTATTTAAATGCTTTCAAGTCATGTTTCAATATTTTTGTAGATAGAGGATATTGTTTTTAGCTTCAAATGGATATGGGTCATTTTGGTTCTTCACAGACGATATGTATTCTGTGTACACTGCTAATGCTCTTTTCTTCGTGGAGGCGGGAGATGGAAATAATTCTATTTGGAACTGAAACCAGGATCCGAATCCGAAACCGAAAGCACCACAACTACTTTGTAGATAATAAAAATGGAAATTCAAATGATCTCGTCTATATTGATATCCTCGTCAAGATTGTAGGACGAGTCCAAGCTGTTGCAAAGCACGGACACCGACCAACTTATAACGACCATGTTCCACCAGTACCAGAGCCTTCTAAAGGCCACACTTCCAGAGAGTTTCATATAGAATTGCAGTAAAACTTTTGAAAAGCTCGATAATTCTGAAGGATCTGTGTGAACCTGGAAGTTTCGGTTTTTTTTCTCTCTCTGGGATGGGTAGAAAATCGGGTGAATCTGTCGGCATGGGCAAGGCGAAGGTCAAGTGTAAAAGCGGAAACGTGTGTCGTGTGTGTGCACCACAAATACCAGTAAATCCATTAGACACTTTTGCTATATAAAGCCTCAAGTATACCAGTACCAGTAGGCAACATCCTGTATAAGGTGGATAAGAAGGAGCATTAAATAAGATGGTGGATTTATACAGCTGATCAAATGTCATAGCCATTGAATTCCAAGTTGTTTTCCCCCAAAAGATTTTACATCACACACTCAAAGAACTTTGTCCTTCTACCACGAAAAAAAAAGAAGAAGACACTTGACACATCTTTGGACTGTGGAATCTGGACTGTGCACTATGCAACTGGAAACTAGGCCCAAAACTCGGACTCGGACCGGACGTTCAATACTTTTTTTATAAACACTATACCTTTTTCACTTATGTCACTCTCACTAACTTTGTTCGAATCTCTGTCTCCGTCTTCGTCTCCGGGTAGGTTATTTTTTTATCGGGCTTCAATTTCTTCTCTTCTTTGATGTTTACATTTACTTACGCAAAAAAAATGTTATTGTAACTCAAGCTGATGAATCACTGGAGAAAAAACTCAGAATATTCAATATTGGGCCGTCTCGATTTCAGACTATAGATTAGTAACATCACTGATATCGTCTGTGAATAACCAAAATGACCAATATCCAATTTAAGCTAGAATCAAAATGAGCTATGTCATAAAAGCAAAATGGGAAACATGCGTGAAATTTTAATTAAGGGTTTTTTAAAAGTGTAAAATGTTCGATTTACATGGTTTTGAAAAGGGTGAAATGTTCGATTTACATGTTTTTGAAAAGGGTAAAACGTTCTAATTACGTTTTTGAAAAGGTGCAAAATGTTCTAATTCCATGTTTTTGAAAAGGTGCAAAATTTTCTAATTTCATGGTTTTGAAAAGGTGCAAAATATTTTAATTCCATGTTTTTGAAAATTGCAAAATTTTCTATTTAAATGCTTTTATTCAAGACGTATTTCAATATTTTTGTAGATAGTGGAATTAGTGGATATTGCTTTTGGCTTTTAGCCAAATGGATTTACGTCATTTTGGTTCTTCACAGACGATATCCTTGGCGCTCGTATAGGGTATTTAACAAAGGCGCGTAATTTCAAAATATTTTGTAAAATTGCAGTTTTTGCAGTTGCAGTATTCAGTACTTTACTGTAGACTTTTAGTCCTTTTTAGTTAGTTGCATTGGATTTATTTAGATTAGCACAGTCCTGCACTTAAAAGTAATACACGTTATATTTACATAGATAGATGACGAAAGATTAAAATACTTTGTCGTCAGTAGCAATAGCAATCTATCTTTTTTCTTCCCACGTTTAGTACAGTGGATCTGTGTAAGTGTAAACAGTAAATATTTTGAAAACTTGAGTTGACATAATATCATGGGACAGGCTGGCCAGTCACCAGTGTAGTGCAGTGCTATACTGCTATGGTGCCTGTAACTATGTATTGTGTGGTAGACTGTCAACTGTAATAAAATTAATTCCCACGATTGTCCCTATATTTACACGTGATGAGATTTTTGTCGTCCCGACCGTCACCGTCTCTCGCTGTCTCTGTCTCTGTCTCGGTCTCCGGTAATAAAATGGAGAAGATGACGACAAGATATTGCTCAGAGCTATATGCACACAGTATATACATTATGTCATCGTCATCGTCATCACAAGCTGCTCATTCTTCATCCTTACGACTACGATGGTAATATAGAAAATTGTCATCACTGTCAATGTTTTCACATGATGTGACTTTCGCGCCTTTAGCGATATATTTGTGTGATATTTTCTATTGTATCAGTAGTAGTAGTAGCGTTTTGTTCACAGTTCACCATACAAAAGTGTTTTATGGAGTTTCTATGTTATTTGTTATTTTTCGCCTGTCTGTACTGCCTATTATATCGATATATCGTCTGTGAAGAACCAAAATGACCCATATCCAATTTAAGCTAGATTAAAAATGAGCTATGTCATAAAAACAAAATAAGAAACAGGCGTAAAATGTTAATTAAGATCTTTTAACAGCGTAAAATGTTCTATTTACATGCTTTTCAACAATGTAAAATATTCTATTTACACGTTTTAAAATACACTTAAAATGATCGATTTACCTACATGTTTTTTAAAAAAGTAAAAAGCTCTATTTGCATGTTTTTAAAAAGTGTAAAAAGTTCTATTTACATGTTTTTTAAAAGTGTAAAATGTTCTAATTCCATGTTTTTGAAAAGTCCAAAATGTTCTATTTACATGTTTTTGAAAAGTGTAAAATGTTCGATTTACATAGTTTTGAAAACTGTACAATGTTCTATTTAAATGCTTACAAGACATGCTTCAGTATTTTTGTAGATAGTGGATATTCGGTTTTAGCTACAAATGGATATGGGTCATTTTGGTTCTTCACAGACGATATCTGTACTCTGTATAGGTAGACGGTGACGGTGACCGTGGCTCACTCATAGTATACATACAGTGCATACGGATATTCGTAATAATTATTTATGTAGCGACAATATTAATGTGACAGTGTAAACATTTTGGAGGTAATTTATGTGATAGTGTTGAGGGATGAGCTTTTATTGTCACTGTTGTTAGTGTTGCGTGTAGTATTTACACATTTACCATTATCACACCATACCGTTCCATATTTCATAATATATTTCTTATATTTCGTACTACACCTTCATTCCTTAGATTGGAGCAGGAGCAGAGTAATCATTTTTCTTTTCATTTTTTGAACGGACTGGGAGTACAGTTTTCCAGTGCGAGAATAAATGGGAAAAGCCATTCTCATAAACCCAGTCCCAAAGGTAGCGTGTAGCATAGCGTATAGAGATGCGAAACAGTTAACATTTCTCATGTAAAATTAAAATCTATATACTAGGCTCTCTTTCGCTACAACACTTTTACTTTGTAGTATGGGCTATGCTTTATGAGGGGTTCACTGTACTAATTTCCCATGTACTACACGAGTATATAGTAGAGATAAATCCAGATTCAGATCCAGTTCCAGGCTTCCAGGTTGCCAGGAGAAGGGTGTGAAATACTGATATCTGCAGTGAATGAAGTATGTACGTAATCCTTAGGGCTCCATCCCCAATCTTCCCATAAGGCACTCTTCACACTCCAATATATCAAACTAATTAAACTTTTAAAAGTCTCTTCAGTTTCCCTGTGTGTGAAACACCGGGACCGGCACCGGCACCGGGAACGAGCCGAGAACAAAGGAGATGAATCTTACTCAAAACTTAAAAGTGAAAAACTCTCAACTTTACTGTACGTACTGACTGTACGTTGTGGCCTCGTAAAAAGTTGTGTTCTCCTGTTCTGTTCTGTACTGTCTGTACATGCTGCGGTAATTTGTATGTATGGGCATCTGGAAGCTTCTCCGGTACGGTTCGGATCGGTTCGGTTTCCGTTTCGGTTTCGGCTTGTAATGTTTTCCTATTTTCTTGAAATAATTAATTAGCTGTGCTCCCCATTACTTTGTGTACATATATTGTGGAAGCCCTTACAGCATCTCTGTCTTCGCAGATTTATCCAATAATTTGCCAGGCTGGGCCTAAAGCACAGCAGAACCACAGGATTTTGATTTTGGTTTAAAGATTCAAGTTTTTCTACGCGTGTAGCACTGTAGGCAGACAGTCTCCTCATGATCGTATATGATGTGAGAAGAAATATTATTATGGGTCTATTGAAATCAAAATCAAAGGTAGTTCTCTCTCCCTTTCTTATAAAATCTGGAAGCGTAATATATCCCCGTCTTCCCTTTGCCACAGTATTGACTTCGGCGTTGACTTGAAGCAGGACTGTGTGACTTGGTTTGGTCTTGGTCTAAGAAAAGGGTGCGCTGGGAAATAGAGGGAAATCCGTATGTAGGTACCTAGTTAGTAAGTACTATCTGCCATAGAGGAAATGTTTAGACAAGTCTTATAGAGGCGCCTTAATAACAAATCGGTTTTCTACAATCATGAACGTCACATTGAAAAATGATGAGCTTTTACATAGCTTTAGAAAATTTATCCTAAAAAGCCTGGGATCGAGACCGGGACCGGGGAGGACATCGACGCCATGTCTGGCTGCAGTGTGGGACGCGGAAGGGAAAAACTGAAATGAAAACCAGGATGACATTATGCTCGACTTTGAATTTGATAGTAGTTTATAATATGGGAATTTACCTTCCTATAGCTTATAAAAATAGGTACATAATATTTATATCTAGCTATAGCTATATAGCTTAAATGTAATGAAAGTGTCGTGCATCTTTTCTCGTTTATACTGATAATAAAAAGGGGCAAAGAAAATGCATCTGTACAGGGATATTTTTATTATTATTAGCTACTACTCTACTACTACTACAGATGATACTACTTGCGGTATGTGATACACTTAGGGGGCTTATTATTGTAAGATCGGGATATAGCCACGGATATATGTAGCATAAGGTAGTTGAGCTATAACGCTCATAGAATTCACATCTTCTTTCAATATAGAACGAAAACGAAAAGTGGAAAGAAAAGAAAATTTTAATAATGAAAAGATGGTGATGTTCCGAAGGGGGACGAGGCAAGGGTTTCATTTACTTACGATCAATATGCATATTAACATTAAGGAAACACACACATACGTCCCAGTGACTTTGTACATATCAGTCAAGAAAAGATCGTTTTGTAATTTTCCCTTTTCCCATCTTGTACAGTATATATACAAGAAGCAAAAAAGCCTTTGATGAGTTTGTCTATTGTATTTTTTGTATTTCGAATTTTATGTTGACTTTAAACGTGTTCTCATTTTCTCTTACAAAACTTCGTTATACTTTTTACCATGTATGTTGTTGAAGCAAAATTAGAAGGGAGCAAAAGTTCCTTTTGGAATTCACTTCTCCTGCACATAGGACATTCCAGCTAAACTGCACTGTGCACAGTGATGCTTAACCCTGGCTCTGTTTAGCTTGGAATTATTAGGTAACTAAAGATATCTTCCGTCTTATGCAGTTTAAGGTATTGTCTATATTGTAGTTTCTTTGAATTTTGGTGGAGAAGTGCAGTAGGAGCGTGCGTTTTTCTTGTAGTGCAACATCCTCAAGATCAGTAAGCAGTAAGGGCCAGGGCCAGAAGATGTAATGTTTTAAACTATTTGTAAATATCTACAACCCCGGTGCCGGTACCGATGTCAGTAGTGAGTAGGGAGTAGTTTGTATTTGTACACTCGACTGCATTCTACAGCCTCCGTAACGTAGTGTAAATTTACAAATATTTCAGTTCCAGAAGCTCGAAAAGAAAAAAAAGATGAGCGGAAGACGTGTAACAGGATGCAATGGAATTTCCGTAGGGTTCCCTCCAAATACATACTTACGTGTCCTTGTTCCTTGTCCTTTTCACTTTTTTTCGTGTCGTTCTGTCGGTTGTTAGTCTTGTACGGTTTTGTATTTCAACTTGGGGCTTGTAGTAGGTAGGTAGGTACATATATAAATTGTGCATATTATGGTGTACTTAAATATAGGGACGGAAGATGTTTAGGGTGCAAAGTGTGCTATCTACCATGAACCTTGGCGCATCTTTAAAAAATTACAAAATGGTCTATTTGTTTTATTTTAAAATGGAGTAAATCGTAGTTTTTAAATGTTTTGATTTTTCACAATTTCGAACTGTGATAATGTTTGATACTTTTCTGAAAAAATTTACAACTTGTTAATCTAGAATTATGTAAAATGGTTTTTAACTGAACGTTTTTAAAATGTTTTTTGCGTAATTTTTTAAAACTTACACGGTTTAAAATACAAATGTATTTTTTTAAAATAGTATGACGTACAGTTATGATATTTTGTTTGTGGCTTCAAAGTTTTTTTGCAATATAGTTGATTCTTTAAAAAATCGAAGTTTTGAAAACCGTCTAATTACAAAATGTTGACTTTTTAAAAACCTTTAATTTAAGCAAATTTGTAACTTTTGAAAATCCCGTTATTTAAAAAGTGGTAAGTTCTGAAACCCTCAAAAAAATAGCATTTTATGTTTTTTAAAGATGCAGTTATGAGGTTTGGTATACTTTTTTAAAATACTTGCAATTTATTACCACATTTTGAACCTTTGAAAAACCAATTTATTCTTACTACGAGACAGTACAATCACCCATGCACAGTTCTTTGTCTTTAAGTTTCCAAAAAATAAACCCAGATAGAACATTTTTCTCTGTAAAAAATTACGTAAATTAATATGTGTTTCATTCCATCTGTTACCGAATAGATCCTATTCAAACAAATAAAAATATAGTACATTTTGCATTTTTGTAAAACCATGTATCCATTTATCACGTATGACGTAACTCTATCTGCATCTTCGTTGTGTATCCCTGACAGAAACAGAGAGAGAGAGAGAGAGAGAGCGAGACAGAGGGTAGAGTTTGAATGTTGACTCTGGAAATATTTTGCATATTCCACGAACTTGTTTGAATTTTTTTTTTTCAAAATCTATTTGTACTACATGTGTACTCTGTCCCATCGTGTAATTACATATTTCAGTGCAATCCAATACTGTCAACTGTATGCAACGAGTCAACGAGTGTGAGTCTCATTATGCAACGCAGTGCTAATGTTAAGTTGTGAAATACAAATACAGAAACTGACACTGAATTCTATACACCGTCTGGCCCTGGATCTGGATCTGGAACTCGAGCTTTGAATTCTCCATAATATATGCAAATCGTAACAAAATTCAAAACACGATCTCTTTGTTGACACTTGAGTATACCTACTACCTACCATATGGATTTATAGAGCACACAACCCTCGCAGCTTTGATGATTACTACCACTATGTGTAGCATAGCCACATTGCATTCGAATTCAAATACAAATTAAGAAGGGAACCTAGAAACATAAAGTAGGTAGGTATCTAAAGCGTAAGCGTCAACAAAATGAAAGAAAGATCTGTTCAAAGTCTTCGTGTTTTTTTTCTTCGTTATTTTGTAAACTCCAAAATTCAGAATGGGAACTTCTTGTTTCTGTTTTTATTTTTTCATGTAGGGAAAAGTAGCTAAAGATACAGAGATATCATCGCTTTTATAGGACTATTTTTATTGAGTGGTTTAACTCCACACACACAGTACATGTAATCTCAAGTGTGTGCTTAAAGGATAGAGAAGTTTCTATTATATGTAGGTACTTTACTTTTTGGAACAAAATCTCTCAGCTGGTATTGTGGTAGTGAATAGTCCTTAAAACAGTTTTTTTGTCTACAAAATTGTTACTATTTTTTGTGTGTTTTTAACGAGTAACGAGGAACGAGTAACCAAGCTATCTGGATCAGTGTCTGTAGCCTAGCATCCGTAACCAGTGTCGGCTGACTGACTAGACCTTCCCTCCGACTTACCCTTAACATTAAAATTAAAAGACACATCAGGCCAGACTGACGACTGTATGTAACTCTGTTGCTTATAGTCTCTTGTACGCACTACTTATGTTACAGGTCATTTTATGATGACATAAAATAACATGTACAATAATGAGTGAGTGTTAAGCTTTCAAATCAAGTTATAAATACACATTGGCGTCCTTATAAGGAGCGGAAAGAGGAAACCAGAAACGAACAGCGAGAGGAAGCAATGGAAAGAAAGAGAGAAGAAAGAAGGAAGAACAGATAAGAAGGCATGACGCCGTACAAACGGGAGCCAGTATACGGACGGAGCTCAGGATTAGTTGAAGCTCGTGTCAGGCTTCTACTCCGTATTTTGTATTTTATATTGGTTCATCATTTAAGATCGTATTGGGGTTTTGTAAGATAGAAATAATTACCTACTCTTAGTTTGTAAATATCCGTGAAAGGAATAATTCCGAGAATAATTATAATAAAGAATACTAATAATACTACACCGTAGAGCGATCGTCAGGAATCATTTAACATTCACCTCGCGATACCATATCAATAATGGGGGTGATCTCAGATAATTAGTTATTATAGTAAAAAGATAGCTTCCACTGCTAAAACGACTCTGCACCATGGTGATGGATCCGAAGGAAACGTTAGAGTACGTTGTCCAGGAAAGAAGACGACAGGATCCGAGGGAGCAGTTCAAGGTCCAGCTTCCACCACAAGAGATTTGGAGATTAATCCAGCGCCCTACTATTGAGTTTGGTTATGGACATTACCCATCCCCATCAGTCTCCCTCTCTTTCCCCGAGGGGAGATTTCGGATGAGTAAAATGTAGCCTGAGCGTCAGAAAGACGATTGAATAACACGAAGAAATCTACGTTCCCAACTAGTTACAAAAGCAAATCGCCCACCAAACCAAAGATTTAAAAATGGCACATATTACGCGAAAGTTCTACTCTGAGACGGACATTAATACATTATCTGAATACCTACTGCCGACATTAGCTGAGAACCTGACGAGTCTGCAAAAACACCCGGAAATTATTTCCCAAACTATCTTTAAAATCAAAACAATTTACGACTTTTTACTTGACGCCCATGAAAATATTCAACGAACACGGGAGGATCAGAAGCGAAATTTGAATAAGTTTGATCAAATTCTTGCAAAAATACCTAAGAAGTGGCAACACACGGAATATAAAAAGGAAATAGCAACATTGCTGAAACAATTACGAACCCAATTTCAACTGAATTACGATAATTTACATCCTCAGGCAACCAAAATTCTTAACGCTTTACAAGACTTCCGGAACCAGATGAGATTTATTGAGGATGTAAATTCACAACTGAAAGGGGAAATTGAGGCAATCTTAGCAAATTCAATTGATATTACTGAGAAAGTCGTTGGTATTACACGAGAGGCGAAGACTGCAGACGAAATACTTACTTCCAAATCAATACCGTCGTGTTCAGCTTATCCTATTAGGCACGGCGAATCAAGTGAATCACTGTCTTCTACTGAAACAGTCCGCAATTTAGGGTTTATTCCTACATTGGCATGGGGATATCACGGTCCAGATAAATTATTGACCATAGGCCCTGAATATGCTCATCTGGTAAACCCTAAAGATGACTGCCTGCGATTAACTCCAGCTCAAATGACCCGCAAACGCGAACGGAAGGAGAAACGAAAGAGAAATATCGAAAAAGCAGAAATCAAGGCACATTGGCGAGCCCGGCAGGACAGATATATTTCCGCGAAAAATACTGCCGTCCCCAATCCGATATTGCGAAAGCCAAGTCATGCCGTGAGACATATTCAACGAGAAGTCCAGATGACAACGGACAGTATGAGAGAAATGGCCAAGCAAGAGCACATAATGAATCAACAGTTTCGAGATAGTATATCTGTAATTCAGGGTGAACCCACTGTAAGGATGGTAAATTCCATTCAGACCCTGCCAAATAAAGTAACTGTGCTAACGTCTTCGGACCGGAAGAATCTCCAGCCGTTAAAACGAACAGCATCACAACCGAAACCAACGATGACCTACCAGACCATTAGAGCGGACGTCCATCCCACCCCAGCGCCGGACCCACTTACACAACAACGACAGCAGATTCGTCGGTCACCGGTGGTCAACTTTTCAAGCACCAATGAGCCGACATCGATTTTACTCGACCAACAGGCAACCAGGAACAGTACTCCTCGTGCTGGACCAAAGAAACGAAGCAACGACTGGACTAGGACACCGATGAAGGTGAATCCACAGTACCCACCGGGATATGTACCGATTCCTGCCTATAGTTCAATTTTTAAACCGTCACGATCCAATCGCAAGAAGATTAGACGACAACTGTACTTGAACTGGAAAGCCATTGAGGATGCTACCAATCCATACTATCAGAGATGGAGACCGCATGGTGGATGCTAAGCTACTCGTCCAGGCAACCTCTGGTCATCATTCTCAGATAAGTCAATATTAATTCCGGACTAGATCAATAAAAAATGAAAGGAGAGAGATGTAGATAGGGTCACATACGCATGAGTATCTAATATTCTAGTATCTCATGATGTTAATAATAATATATTAGTATCTAATATTTACACATAAGAGTAATACCATCATAAACGAGATATTACGTACCCAATATAAAGCAATGTATGGAAATTATGCTTTCTGTCGCAAAAATTGAATCTATAATATATACCAAAATTTATCTCAATTAGGAAAAGAGGATTTTAACTTGTGTCCAGTTATATTGTCTGGTAATTGAGATGATTAGATAATGATGATGTAGTACATAACTATATCATATAATTTTACCTGTTAGGTATAGGTAATGTAGTTTAACGGATACGTATATCTTTACATAAAATTATGCGGAGGATTTGGACAATAATGATTTTGCGGAATGCAATAGCATTGGTCTCTTGGCTGGATAAGACTCTTGCATGAAATGGAATTATTAAAATCTAAGGTATAATTTGCAAGTATGCAGACTGTATCGAGTCTGTCTTGTTGAATTTTATTCAAGTACGGTTAGCTGATACAATCTCTCTGGTAGATCGATTGAACATGTCACAGTACATGTAAAATTTTTTTTTCATACAATCTATCTGAGGATATGATTGCGCCCATCGATGTAAACTTTTATTATTTTAACAATCTATCGAAAGGTATTGATTGCATAAGTCAGTGGGTGAAAATGCTACGTATGTACTTGCATAATTGGCAACGAAAAAGTGTAAGGGAGAATTTCCTAAAACCGATTATATGAAGTAGTTAGGTAGGCCAACTATATGATAAGTTATTTACAGCGACTGGTACCGGAAAGCTTTAATTACTAAACGATACTGTGCTGCATATATAATAACACGGGTACGTAATGATTAATGGTGTCTGTAAGTAGATGTTAATTTAAAGATAAAGAATTATAATCAGTAAACTATATACATAAGTAACATTGAATGTTTCAATTACATTATATATCAGTACGATTGAGTGAACGCATGTATGGTGTGTTTTGCACAGCCAGACATTGGATGGGTGAGATCAATATAGGTATAAGGAACTAAATTTATTATTACTAGGATCTAAGTGTAAGATAAAAACAATAGGTAACGAGAGGTACAAATAAACGTAAAAACTCAGTATGTGTCCAAATGAGTAAGCGAGGTACATAAACTTGGATTTTTATGATTCTCCCAGCGCACATAGTTCCTTATTTTTCTTCGGTTGGCCAGACTCCAGATTTTGAGTAGGAGTACGGGCACGGGGAAAATTTTATGCCCAAACCTAAATAAGTATGAAATCCAATAATAACTTTTCCAGCACGACTCATTGAGCCGATGCTTGGAAAGTTCGCTAGATTTATTTCCGAATTATCTTCCCTTGGATAGTTTTTTTTTCCCGGTTTTTTGGCCGTACGCCAGACTTTGAGTCCGAGTGCAGGCATGTGTAATTGTGTTGTTAAGTGAGACCCGTTGGAATATGAACATAATTATGTATTGGTGTTTGCAAATCACCTCCACAGCACGACTCATTGAGCCGATGCTTTGGAGTGCTTTAATATAAATCTTAAAGTTTGGATAAGTTACGCAGTCACATAAATTCGTCTTCACTTTTTAACGATCCCTAGACGGCTTTCCTGAAATAACGTAAAGATGCTAGGAAAAAATTGATGGAATTGCGAGACAAGATACATGTGTTAGTATAGTGCTCCTTTAATTCACGAGAGCGGAGGGCCGCGTGCAAAAGTTTAAAATAATTGTGGGAGTAAGCATCGAAGGAAGTTCGAAATAGACTGGAGAATGCAACGATGTGAGGAAACTTTTGTAGACATAAATTATTTCCGTCAAGATAGCAGGGATAATAAATAAAACACACGAACAAGCTGAGGCAAAAACACTTAAATTTTTTTCTCGTATACTCTAAAAAAGGGTAGAATCTGAGATTTTCTGGCTTTCGTCCAGGAAACTATCAGTTTGTCATTCAGAGAAACATCTGCGATATATGTAATTCTCACATGTACACTATTGATTTAAACAGGAGGGTATTTTAACATCCTTCTCATGCAAGAAATACAGTAGCATATGAATTTACATTAAATTATACCATCTCATCTCCTTCTAATCTGAAATAGTACGAGAACACGTTCCCGATGCTTAAATCGTAAAAGCATTTACACATGGATCAGGGCTCCGGACCCAGATGCCACATATACATACCAGAGACAGGGGGATTTAAGCATGCGACAAGTCCCATAAATTCCAAACTAGAAAAACAGACATGATCTAAAATATTGTAAATTTCACATACTACGACGTGAGTTGGAATGACGTTTCTTCTACACATGAGTATGAATAGGGAACATAAAAAATACGAAATAAATTCGATGTGTATGATAAAGAAAAATATTCGGTGCTAACAGATTCTGGCTGATATCCAGGATCTGGAAGCCAAGAAAATATTTAGGAAAAGACTCTTATGATAATAAAGTATCCATAGTCCACGTGACTCATAGAACATAAATAAACATGTTCAAGCAAATATACAAATTGGTTTATTTTAAAAAGCATAGGTAAAAATATTAGAAAAATGTGAATCATTATATTACATATATCAAGCGCATCCATCTCAGTATCCCACATATTTGTGCGATAAGGTGCAACCAAGGTAAAAGTAATTTTTAATCAACACACGAATATGACAAAACCTTAATAATTGTCAGGGGAGATAACTTTCTCCGTCACACCAGTAGCATTCTGGTTAAAAGATACTGTAAGGCCTGCGGATTCGAGCGTAACCTTGTTTGGTTTCACCAATCCACTTATAGCAGAAGTGCGGTCTACTGGATGAATGGGCACACTTGAGCGAACACTTATTTCTTGTGCGGCCAGATAGCGTGCCAATAAAGGGTCCAGACTACAAGTAGGACCCGTAGTTTGTTCCTCTACCACCTTAGGGAGGACAACTATCTCTCCGGCTGGTGTAATACTCAGTGCACTATGAAGCGGTAGCTCATCCAATGTAATTCTTTCAATATTCCTGATATGGGAATCATCATCGTCTTCGCCCTTGTCAGAGTCAATAACACGTTTTCGACGAGTCTTCTTTCGTACTGGCGGCATAAAGGACGGACCAGCAACTACCAATAAATCAAATTTTCCAGATAATACAAATTGAATTTAATAATTGAGATCACCATGTTTGCATTTAATAACTAAATAATCAAATTCAAACCGACTCCTTTACCTGGTGAGGTGACACGAGTCCGTGTGCTAGTAGCCCCTCTTTTTACTATTTTCATAGTTTTCGAAGGAATTTGCAAGGCTGCAACTTCTGTAAGGTTGAACACTTGAAATCCAGTCTTTGTGGAACCAGTTGAAATCGCAGCGGTAGCCGCCTTTGACGAGCTAGGTGTTGCTATAGACGTTCAAATGAAACACAAATGCGTTTTCATACATAAATAACTTAGAGATCCATCATCGACGTTTCAAGTCAAAATCTACAGGAATGAATCATAGTTTAGCGTAAGAATATAGAACAAAAAAGCGACGTAGGACAACACTAAAAACAAGATGTACCTGCCACAAACGTCAGGATACGTGGTGGTGTATAATCCGGACGTTGGGATTTCTCACATTTTTTATGTTTGACCCGTCCCTTTTTGAGTTCGAACGTCATCAAACAGTTGTCACAACCATATTTATGCTCCGGATTGTGATTATTGAGGCGATGATATGGCAGCCCATAAGCGTAAAAGGTGCGCTCCACCTTACAATCTGGACATTGTATTTTACGATGTTCCTTTGAACTACTAAAATGCCGGGTTCGGTACCATGATTTTGTGGAGTTATAGAAGCCCCCACAATAGCAATCTATAAATCATAATGGAGTGATAATGCGACAGGTGTATACTCAATTAGTCGTTAAGTTAATATTAGATACCAGATACAATACTTAAGCCGTATAGAATTTACATTTTGTCTATCACTTACGAACAAGTTCCTGGTCAGCCGGGGATTGCAATAATGCTTGCGCAATGCTCAGATTTCTCTCAGGTTCTTTTGGCTTTACGTGTCCCCACTCGGATTTTCGTATTTGTGCTTGAAACTTGGGAAAGATATCCTTATCTTTAGCCCCATTTATAGCAATAATACGTCGGTATTGTCTTTGGGTGATGTACACATCCTTTCCTCCATCATAAGTGATGAGATGCGCTAAAGCTGCCGCATCAAAATGTGTATAAATGTATGAACAGCTTAGCGTTGTGACCTATGTAATGATCCAAAGAAATAAATTGTTTTTCATTATTTATGAAATTAAGCACTTTATCCCGAAATCAAATGTGGAAAATTGTAAATGCATGTAAAAAGACGCCTAGTACCGTATAGTTTAAGTACAATAAGGGACGAAATTGAGATACATCAAGGACAAAGATTTTTTCCCAAGCTAGGCCTGATGCCTGGACAACATGGGCATTCCACCCATGTCCTAAATCCCCATCATTATATTTACACTTGTCCGCCATTCCAGCATGATAGAAGAGAAGGAACCAGGCAGACCAGGATGGATATGCTTGAATCCATCGCGGCGCTGTTGAGGATGCCGGAGTAGCGTAATTATGAATCGCAGTAATTGGGAAATCTTTGTCAAATTCGCCTTTTGAATATCGATCCATCAAGTCAATTTGTACATTCGTTGACAAATTATAGACATTGACCGGGTAAGGCATATACTCGACTTCTAGGTCACCTTCAGTTCCACCATTTAGGATGCTTTGCATAAATGCTTCAGAAGGAACCAGACTTTGCAGTACATCACCTGTTCCGTACCGTCCAGTCGGATCTTCGACACTTTGCTGTCGAGTAAAGGTATACCCTGTGGATGTTGATTCGACCATTGTAATTATCTGCTCTTGAATGTCCGAATTTAGATCTTTGAACTTTAACCGATTTTTTCTGCAAAAATGAAGGCAATTGCATTATCATTTATTCAGACAAAATACCTAGACCTATGCCATTTACTTTACTACATTCACTCACAATGAAAATATATTTTCACTCATTCTCGGAAAATTAAAACTATTCACTCACGGTAGCTGCACAAAGGCTAAATGATGTACATGGGGGATTGACTTTGCGTCAATAAAAAACACCGATTTCATTGCCACAATTTTTTCAAATGAATACTCGAATGGCTTTAAAATTGATCCTTCACTTTGTGGGCCTTCCACCCACATGCTATATGCGTTTGGCATACGATGAATGTTTTCCATAGTCACCTGTAAATGAGGCGCGATTAAATATTAATACATAAAAAGATCGAATGATAAGTATAGGAAGAAGAAATCCGCAAAATATCAGATAAAAGAATGGTAGCATACAAAGACTGGACAAATGACTCACATAGCGAAAATTTCGACCCTGTTTCTCCTCATAAGCTTCTAGATCCAATAATTCTTTTTTAGTGAGCTACGTGGAAAATTTACAAAAGCAAATAGTTATAAGTATTTAGCAGTCAGGGAGATGCACCGGAGATTTTTATGGGAACAATTCAAACCAACATGTTCAATAAGAAACGGTATACCTTATCTAGCTTCGGGTCCGAGGCAATAGCCGACTTCTTCTGTTTCTTTTTGGTAGCATTTCGATTTTTGGCTTCCACAATCATAGTAATCTATATATCACACCAAAAAGTAATTAAAGTTCATACACTCATCACAGAACATTTTAGATGCATTCATTTCATTCAATCTATTTTATTTTGGCTATGTTGATATTTTCAGTGCACATTCGAATACTAATACTAAGTAATCACACCTTGTATGAACGTCTCTTGATGGGAAACATTTAATGTATAATCCTACTTTTTGCCCGTCGGACGTGGTTATACTCGTCCTACCTTCGTCAATTTACCCCTCGCACTACCATATAAGCCTCAGCATGTTATCATCCGACTTCATGAGATTTACCCCTCGCACTACCATATAAGCCTCAGCATGTTATCATCCGACTTCATGAGATTTACCCCTCGCACTACCATATAAGCCTCAGCATGTTATCATCCGACTTCATGAGATTTACCCCTCGCACTACCATATACGCCTTAGCATGTCATCGTCAGACTTCATGCGACGTACCCCTCGAACTAGAGATGTGAATATTTTTCTTCAAGTCCAAAAAGTAGAAAACCTACCTACTTTTTCATTTTATTATTCTCCCTGAGTGCTCCTGTACACCAGGACTATAAGTTTGAATTTTTGAAAACCATTAAGTGATATTTTATAATCCTATAATATAGCTGTAAGAAACGTAGTCATTGGCGTACTTTATGCAGGAATTCCAGTTATGGTGCACTATGTTCATATATATTTGTTATTCAATATATGCATGTACTTCTACCAGCAATCAATACTATATCACTATAGTAGTATCCTGAATCAAGGGGGTTATTTAGTGAAATTTGTTTAGACACGCATGATATTTTTACTTTTCTATTACTCTATTTTAATATATTGTATACCTACATAATTACTTTGAGTTTGTAATCTCCATCTTATTGCATTTATGAGTGGAAATATTTAAATTGGGAAGAAAAGTGCATACTTTATTTATGCCGCCCGCGTTATAGCATCCGTGATCTGTGTCTGTATCTCATTTCCCTCTCCACAAAATTTATGAATTTAAGAGAATCTTGCCTGGCGCTGGCATAAATTTTGCACGTTACTCTTCTTCACTTATTAAGGAGCAGGAAAATAAAAAAAAAAAACTAGTCAGTAAGACAAAACTAGTTGGTAAGAAAAAACTAATACTAGAGCATATAGGGTTAACGCAGAATTATGTATTATAACAAAAAAAAAAAACAAATTTGTCGTTAAATTGTAGTTAGGACATTTTGCACTCTTGGAAAACTTTGTACAGGGGAACAAAAGGGGACAAGTGATCAATTTAAACGGGATCAACAAATTCGCATCTTATACATATAGGCATTGAAGTTCCAATTTCCAAAGAAAGACTAACATGATGCTATGGAAGTTGCTTCCTAATAATTATATACCTAGGTACATCACGTTTGCACTGACTCAATGCGAATGTTGATGAAAACAGTGAGAATTTATTTGAGCACAATGCAAATTATTTTCATGTTTTTGCTATGTGTACACGCATTTATTAGAATATAAAAAAGTCCAAGTATTCTGTTTCTTACATGTTTTTGAAAACCGCTAAAGGTTTTATATGGTCATGTTTTTTTTTGAAAATTGCAAAAAGCAATCTATGCTACTTACAGGATTTTGAAAATTGCTCAATGTAAAATATTATATTTACCGGATTTTGTAAAGTAATTCTTCTTTAACACTGCATGTACATACAAACATATTCCGAGTCACCAACAAATAGCTGCAAGTAACAAAGCTCCCAATGTGCGCGATTAGTGCGTTCTATGTTATACTAGCTTTTGTCTTGCGTCATAGTTAGCTGTGTTTTCTCTAATTAAAAAGTATTTGCTAACTGTCTATACGACATTCTCCATTACCAGCTACGCTTGTATGGTGAGATTTTAAATGGCAAATGTAGGAATGGCTTGTAAGTATGGAAAGAGGAAAGGTAGCACTGATTTACTATTATCATAATTACCTCTGTAATTGTATGGTATGAGAATTACATTTTAAAGAAATTGCTTTTATTTACATGTCATTCTGTCATTTTCAAGCCAAGTGATACACTTACTGCCGTCATGTTTCTATTACAAAAAATGTTTAGTTTCATAGTTTCGTTTATTTTTATTCAGATTTTTTTTGGTTTGAGGACATACTTTTTAAAAAATTTATTTCGAAGATAAATTGACTTGACCGTAGAACTGGTAGAATTCAAAGACGTATATTATAGATATGGGATAGTAGGATATTGGGAATATAGTTATACAATACAAAAAAAAACCTTTATAAAAAAGTTAACGTATAAAGCTATTATTATTAATGACAAGTAAATTCGTATTCATAATATGTGAAATATTGTGAACGTCCACAAAAAACAAAATCATCAAAAAACAAATGTCCGATTTGTTAAGCAAATTACAATTCTTGAATTTCTTACAATCATAATGGATAATTGATAAAGGTACACCGTACACACTCTGTCAGTCAGCATAAAAAGCGGTGAAATGGTTCCTATTATTACTTATGATTAAATTCTTTTATATTCAAATCTCTCACACATTCCCCTGTAACAAATATCTAACTAACAAATGTGCAAATTGTTGAAATTGTAAAATTAATTTAAGTTTAGTAACTCGAATTCAGATTTAAATTGTACGTCCAACGAATCCAACCAAATGCAACTAAATGAGAACATTCAAAATTATAATAGAGTTATTGTCATGCAGTTGGAGCCAATAGCATAATATATGGTCAAATATATACATCTGAAAAACTTCCAAATTATAAAGTATTATCAAAACCAGACTAATGCGTATGATAGAACAAACAATTAAAATTGGATAACCGGTATGAAAATGGGAAATTCTTTATATTATGAAGCATAAAATGAATGTAGCGTGTGTAAGGATCAACAAAAAATTAAAGGAGCAGCAAAACAAAAATCTTAAATTAAAAACAGTTCGTTTCTCTCTCGAAAGTACTATATAGCATCGTCTTTTCATTGTGTCGTAAATACTGTACTGTACTGTACCCCTGGTCTATTCAATTAAATCTTTTTAATTATGTATCTGTCCCTTCCTTAAGTGTAATAATAATGTAAACGCCACAATAATAGTAATAGGAGTAATAATTTAATAATTATTACTGTAGGTATTCGAGAAGCAATGGAATCACAAAATGTTCAAAAATTTTGATTTAATTTAACGTCGACTTCGACATCGACTTTTTCAGTGAGTATAGTTAATCAACACAACATTAATAATAAAATACAGTAACAAATTCATAGGATAGGATAGGGCTATGATGCTAGGAGAGGAAGGACGATGTAATAAAACAAAAACTGTCTGGTTTAAGTGTCGACATGCATTTGTGTTTTATTACACTGCTAATCATTGCATTATACATCACACTGAGCATTGAGGAAACGTCAAACTTGACCGTTCATAATATCTGTGTGTGTGTGTAGAGATAAATGTGTAATGACGTGCGGCTCATTATAAATTCATAATATGTGGCTACAGGGCTAAGCTACACTGTGTACCGTATTGGTACTGGTACTGGTACTGGTACCACATCACATGTAAATAATTCTTCTAATTTTATCCGCTATACTAACTTGAGTAAATCCAACCTCTCATTTCCCATGGACACCCGGCCATTGCCTTTGTAGTCTATATACGGACAGTATATGTATAAGTATTTGTATATGGAGATATGGCTATCTGTGACAATAGAGTGAAATAGCAAATACTGAATTGAAATACTGACCATAGCTATTAAAAGTTTCTTTGTATCGTTCTCTCTCGCTCTCCTATGGCTCTGCACTGTTGACTGCCCTACGTACCTATAGTCAAAGATATATACATATATACACAAAATATTGTCTTTCTTTGCTTTTGATCTTATTTATGCATAATTATTTGAAATAATTCATTTACAGGGAAAATACAGTCATAATCTTCTATTTAAAAAACTTAACCTCGTGGAGTCAAAACTGATTAAAGAAGGAGGAGAAAAGATTGCAGAAACGTAGGAAGTAACATTTTTGTATTGTTTACTGTTTGGTCCCGTAATAATATGAACGGAATTTAATTTGAAAAATAAACGTTGGAAACAATTTCAGGGGGTGTTCGATGGGTCGCAATGACTATTATGCTATTGACATGTATGTCATTGGTTACAGGTTAGAATTTGGAGCATTTTTCAAACAATATTTTTTCTCTCTAATAACGAATTGCTGGGGAATGTAAAAAGCAATTTTTATATAGCTGTCATTGTCCTTTTAAAGGACCGCTGTTTATTTACAATTTAAAATGTAGTCCTCTAACACTATACAAATGAATGCTATCATCCACATCGATGACAAAGAGACATAAAAATGCTTTTTACGATAGAAAAAAAACAACTTAAGACTTGGAAAATTGTTTGACACATTGACATAATTATATGTTGTTCAGAGGAAACAGATTTTCGGATGTCCATGGGTACATTTTTGACGACAACACCATATCGTGTTGTTGGCTTGACTTATACCTACAATTATGTGGGCGAATGTCAACCTTGTGGTGTCTAACCTATTACAAAGAGCCGTTACAGTCTTTGTGGCTATGGTAGGCTCTGGGCTCTGGATTTTGTTGTATGATATAATAATGCTATAACAATTTGCTAACGTGATTATATTATTATACATAAAGAATAAGTGAATTCAATAGGATTTCGAAACTCGATTTCGTTGTGTGTCAGTCAGTTTAAAACGGAAAGATATAAATAAAACGAAAGCAAAAATATATACGGACTATGCATTCATAATGAAATACTGTGTAAAATGTACATGTCGTTTCTCTGCCTCTATATTGAAGAATCCAAAAACCTACGTATATTTTAGCAACCCTTTGCTCACACAGTTAAACCTACTAGGGCTGGGAGATATGTAGTTTTAGTAAGACAAAAACTAATACGTAATCGTAAGTTAACTAGCTTTCTGTTATTGAAATAATACTGTACAAGTTTGCTCTCCAGTTTTCTATTTAATGATTCAAGTTGAATTCCAAAACTAAATTATACAAAACTGAGTTCAGATTCTATATCGAAGTCGATCGATGAAATAATATTATTAATTAAAAATAATAATTTCTGGCTTTTGAGCTTTCAATACTGATTTTTTTTGTGAGTTTTAATTTAAATTTAGATTTCGTAGTGGTGACTTAAGTTCTGTATTGACTTATTATTTACTACGCATTTTAATATTGATTGTAAGTGAATTTACTGAATGGCTTTAGTATGAAATGCTATGGAAGACATGTCATGATTCCAACTTCGCCTTGGCTTGACTTCATGTCCTTATCTAATTGCTATATAATTAGGTACTCACTATAAATGGGGTATGAATTCCAAATTTCTGATTAAATAGTTTCTTTGGACTGCTATGACTTTTCTATATATATGTATCTATACTATACTCCCTTTCATCAGTCTTCATATTAATACTTCAGCGGAATGTGCGGTTGACTGTACTTCGTGCCACGTTGAAAAGGAACTTAAAGGCATTTTTGTGAATTGTAGGAGTCACTCGTATTTTAATATAATAACCTTTGGCCGGACTATGAAAGTACTACTAATAACTTGTAACCTTTATAAGCAAGTAGGTACCTAATAGAACCGAGCATTCAACCAGCTGTATTTAAAACAAAATTTTACCCATTGTGCCCATCTAATGAATGTAATGCATTGTAATGCTGGGTAAATATAAGATACCCAATATTTATGTGCTTAAGTACTTGGGTATTTATGTGAACTCCCCCGCATTGAAATGCATCCCACTCCCTTCACGTCAGATCAACCCACCCACAACACATATCTACGCAGCTACATACACATGTATTAGCATCTATGAAGAGCAAGAATGTATAATTGTAGCGAAACTATTTCCTCGTAGAGCAAATTATGATTTAGTTATAGCACAGTGTAGACATGGCTTTATTGCCTCCTAGCACTATAGGAATATTTACTTATATTATATCCTACCTTTTTTATAGACAAGTCTGTTTAAAAAGCAATTGTCAAATATAAAGGTGCAAATTACAATTTATTAGTACGTCTAAATATTATATTTCAAGTATTGCATTACTACTACAATACCCTTCTAAATACTTTATTATAAACCTTGTGTGTACACCACAGGAATAAGATAAAGAAAAAACAACAATACCCTGTAGGCATATCATGCAGAGAATTCCATGATTCAATCAACTTGGCCAAATCTTAAGTTCCATGATTATAAACGTAAGAATTGCACAAACATACTTAACCAATATAGTTTAAGCGGATTCGTGGGAAAATTACATACCTAATAATAGATCTTCCGAGTACAGTCTTAAATACAGTAGCCATCTCAAAAGACAATAAATAATCTTTACATTTATATATAATTGCCTATGTAGGAATTTGGGATGTGCATGCTCAATGTAAGGACGATAAATTGCCGTGATCCTAGATTACGCATGTTTAGACGTCGAGACCACTAGCGTAGTGTGTATTATTTGTTAATTTAGTACTGTCTATAGGACTACTCCAGTAGACCCTGTATTCTGTCCAAAGGTCATAGGGTCTATTATATTGAAAGCACCCTAAAATTTCCTTGTGGACCTTGGACTCGTCTCTACATGAATGAGAGCTTGTGTCCGAGGGAGACTCTGTAGCCTCACAGTCTCGGCCTTCATTAGCGTAGTGACGAAAACGAACAGAAAAAGGGAAACTCTTGATAAGAGACGAGAGTCGATTTTTCTAATATGTGTAAGGGTGGGAAGGTGCACGTTGCCGTAGCACTTGATCCAAGTATTTATATAGATAAAATAGAAACAAAATAAAAGCATATCTTACCATTTTTGACGGTCCAATTTTTTTCGGCATCGGCTTCAGTTTCACTGCATCTACTGCCACTGGCCTTACGTTCTTCACCGATTTCCCAATTTGTTTCTCTTTCCCCATAGTCAGTGTAGGGAAATTTTTCTTCGTATTCACGGATGACAAAAACTCACACGGAAATTGAAAATCTTTTCCGAAATGTTAGCAACATACTATAATTGAGTTACTTTTCAATAATATCAGGTTAAGGTAAACCTAAAGTAACATTGTATAACCATACTAGGCCAATGCAATATACGACGCACTATAGGTATAGACGATATGTGTATCAAGACAATCCAAAGTAGGAATGATACAGCATTAAGACAGATGGTCAGTTTACCATGCACATGTAGGTTAAATATATTTGAACAATCAAGCAATTAAATTGAATAGACGTATTATGTGTATTAAAAATTTCACAGTATTAAAGTAAAATCACTTCACAGTGTACCATACCAGATCCCAAGATGGACTGAATGGCATGTCATCAAGTCCTCATCAAGTACCCCACGTACAGCGAGAGGGTATTATTTTTAAATTGGGTACAAAAACAATGAACCCCAGCCCCTTTACTAATGAACTTCTTGACACATTCCAGAGTTGTGTCTACCAAAACTTACCCCCACGCTCATCTTCACAATTTTTTCCTTGATTGTTTTCGTCAAACTTTCCATGTGTACAAATTAGACGGCAATGAATGCTTATTAGCTTTCATTCCAACAAACTTTTTGAATTTTTCAATGCTATGTATGTGTGAGAGTACACCATTGGTCTACTATGATTCCCTCCCAATTTTCTCATTGTGACACATGACAGAGTACCAGTATAAATGTCTGGAAATAATTATGATAGTAATGTTAATAATTTATTTTAAAAATACGGCTGGTCAATGAAGTGTCAATACCACCGATATGTCAGACATAATATAACATGACAACGCCAATATCTCAATACCTTAGGTACGTACTATACAATCTGATAGGCATCATAGGGGGTGTCCACCAGATGATATATGGTATATGCAAATATTATTGTTTCTTGAACATTGATGTATTAATGGCATCATGAATAGGGGGTGTCCACCAGATAATATATATTGAATGCAAATATGAAGAAATGGTTGTTTAATATGTTGTTTTTTATAACCTTAGATATCAACGAAGGTTCAATCGGATAAGAATGATTTCTATGCATTGAAGTGGCGTAATTATAATCGATGCCGTAATTTTAGAATTATGTCTAAATAGATGTACTGCATGATTGCGAATATGATTTATAACGAATATTAAATTGAGTGTACGTTCAAAATCAAATTGTTATATGTTAAGAACATTGAACTGTATGAAGTAATGTTGACATGTGAGATGATGGTATGATATGTGATTATGCACAATGAAGGGATAACTATGAACACATTTAATAATATACGAGTTTTTATGATTGATGAACTTGTTATACGTATGATACATTCTCCGAATGTAAATGAAACATATCTTAATGGCTCACATGAAATGTATGTATAATACTCTGGTTATGTTAGCAATAGCGAATATGCTACGTATGTTTGTAAGGAACTTTAATGTTTGAATTTATAATGCGAATTTTTTTTGTAAGTTTTAAGGATATTTTATCCAGTAATGTACTTTGATAGAAGTTGATTTATATGATATGTGTATGCTAAATTTAAAGGATATGATTTTTTCTGGGGCTTCCCAGGTATAATTTATAGAAGCAAGTGTTAGTTCTTGATTGCTTTCAGGACTTTTAGAAAGCTGATGATGAGAATTCTAATAGGCATGTTATCGCCTTATGTATGTTAATGATAAGAGTATAAATGGAATGATGAAAATGATACATGAAACCGCAATAATTTTCCCAATAGAAATAGTTGGTAATGTAAGATTGTAAACAATCTGTAGTTAGCTTTTAAGTTCGAGTGCCATGATATCTTCATGGTCGTTTTTTAAGCAGTATGTCTATACATTTGTGTTAATATTGTATGTATTGGAGATAAGTTACAAGTAACATCAATGAAGCATTGTCAATCTTGAATTACTACCAGGACTTTTAGAAAGCCCATGATAGAATTCAAGTATGAACATCATCATTTTGTTTTGGATTTTAGTATTGTTTCACTTCAATGTAAAGCAATGATTAATCAGTAATCGGGTACTGTAGTTATCACCTGAGGTGGCCAAGTTGTGACGACAACCGCGCCAGAATTAGGTGAAGTCTCAGTATTTGTTTATCTACACAAGGAGGATCATCGTTCGATGGTATACATGAAATTAAGACATCACCAGAAATAGGTTGAAAATGTACATTTTTGTAATTACGTCGTGTGTATCTAATTAGTTATTCGTTTTTATGTCCATATGAGAGATTGAAGTAAGTCTGTAAACGAGTCCACCGCATGGAGTGGTCGCAGGGAAACAGTGTTCGTCGAGTCGACTCTAAATGGCCCTGGGGATGCTGTTACAGGTCATTTTATGATGACATAAAATAACATGTACAATAATGAGTGAGTGTTAAGCTTTCAAATCAAGTTATAAATACACATTGGCGTCCTTATAAGGAGCGGAAAGAGGAAACCAGAAACGAACAGCGAGAGGAAGCAATGGAAAGAAAGAGAGAAGAAAGAAGGAAGAACAGATAAGAAGGCATGACGCCGTACAAACGGGAGCCAGTATACGGACGGAGCTCAGGATTAGTTGAAGCTCGTGTCAGGCTTCTACTCCGTATTTTGTATTTTATATTGGTTCATCATTTAAGATCGTATTGGGGTTTTGTAAGATAGAAATAATTACCTACTCTTAGTTTGTAAATATCCGTGAAAGGAATAATTCCGAGAATAATTATAATAAAGAATACTAATAATACTACACCGTAGAGCGATCGTCAGGAATCATTTAACATTCACCTCGCGATACCATATCAATAATGGGGGTGATCTCAGATAATTAGTTATTATAGTAAAAAGATAGCTTCCACTGCTAAAACGACTCTGCACCATGGTGATGGATCCGAAGGAAACGTTAGAGTACGTTGTCCAGGAAAGAAGACGACAGGATCCGAGGGAGCAGTTCAAGGTCCAGCTTCCACCACAAGAGATTTGGAGATTAATCCAGCGCCCTACTATTGAGTTTGGTTATGGACATTACCCATCCCCATCAGTCTCCCTCTCTTTCCCCGAGGGGAGATTTCGGATGAGTAAAACTTATATACGATAGAAATACAAATATAATTTTAGAGGATATTCAGCTTTCATCAGGGCCGAATAATGTGACCAGCGCAGGCAGCCCCCGCTGCCTGAATTTTCTCAAAACATGTAAATGGAACATTCTGCACTTTTCAAAAATACGTAAAAAGAATACGTTGACTTTTCAAAAAACATGCAAATAAAATATTTAACACATTTCTCAAAACATGTAAATTGATCATTTTAAACTTTTGTGAATCAAGTAAAAAGAATATTTTGCACTTTTCTAAAAAATGTAAATACAAAATTTTGCTTTACCAAAGAAGCCCATCAATAAAATCAAAATAAGGGTTTTTGTATGGAAACAATTTGCTGCCTAAAAACAATTCCTTCGTCCGGCCCTGACTTTCATAAATGAAATGTTTGACGGTGCGTTGTCGTTGCCGTCGTCGTCGTCGTTGTTGCTGTGGAGGATGTCACTGTCGGGTCAGATTTTCCTCTCAGAGTTTATCGCAACTTCAATTGAGGGTGAAACGAGCTCTCAACACATTTTCTCTGCAGTATATTTAATTCCTCTACATTTATTATTAAAGAGAAACAGGCTGCGACAAAACTACAGAGTCAACAGTACAATCTCACAAATACAAATACAAGATAAAAAAAGTACAAGTAACATGGTATTCTAATACAGCAGAAACACACAGAGACGAATAATGAAAAAAAAACGAGAAGGATTGGAGGAAAAGGAAATCTTCTATAGGAGTGCATAATATATTTTATTTTTTTACACTTTTGTACAGTGAACAGTTGAACAGAATGTAAACTGACTGTTGTTGTGAGTTCAAGTTGAAATTCAGCCACATGTGTTACCACTTTACATGCATAATGTGAACTTGTGTACACTATATACTGTAGGCTGAAGAATATGCTATATAGCTATCAGTATACTTAGTATTGTCATCGTCACATCACATCTAGGTAATCAATTTCATGTACTGTAGCTGAACACGAATTTTTCCAGAATTTCAGCAGAATTTTTTTACTCGTTTCCGTTGTCGTCGTCGTCGTCGTCGGTCGTCATGAATTTTTATGTAGGTAGGTAGGTGCGTTTATATAAGTAAGATATATTTCTCGCCTCGAGTGCACTAAAGTGCTATCTACTCGTACTCACCAGAGTACTTTTTGTATATTATTATTTTTTGAATTTAGTGGCAGTATAGTGGGAGTGTGTACCTACCTCTGTATGTTTATAATGTGATAAGAATAAGAATATCTTTTCCTGCTCTGCTCCGCCGTTAGTGGTCCTTCATTGAATTTGAATTTATTTTCCCTCCGGTACCGGTACTCCAGTTTTCAGGAAGGAGGTCGATCAAACTATGTAACATATTGTGTCCTACACGTATCAGCTGTCTCACACTATGAAGCTATAACTATCAATTTAGCCACTGTCACATTTTTTTTTTTGCAAGTCAAGAAAGTATTCAAAAATTCAAAAAATTGTTACATCAGTGTGCAGAATATAGAGTGTGTTAGCATATTCAATAACATAGAAAGCGATATAGTGTTTGTATGTGAATTTGCATCCAGGGCCGGATAATGTGGTCAGCGTATGCAGCCCCCGCTGTCTGAATTTTCAAAAATCATGTAATTAGAATATTTTGCTTTTTCAAAAACATGCAAATAAATTTATTTTGCCTTTTCAAAAACATGCAAATAAATTTATTTTGCTTTTTCAAAAACATGCAAATAAATTTATTTTGCCTTTTCAAAAACATGCAAATAAATTTATTTTGCCTTTTCAAAAACATGCAAATAAATTTATTTTGCCTTTTCAAAAACATGCAAATAAATTTATTTTGCCTTTTCAAAAACATGCAAATAATTTTATTTTGCACATTTTAAAAACATATAAATAAAAATTTTAGCACTTTTGAACAAACTATGTAAATGGAACATTTTGCACTTTTCAAAAACATGCAAATGGAACATTTTGCACTTTTCAGAATCAAGTAAATAGAACATTTTAAACTTTTCTAAAACATGTAAATCGAATATTTTGCACTTCTCTAAAATATTTAAATGAAAATAATTTTTTAACCAAAGGAAACCTTGGATAAAACCAAAATAGTGGTTATTTCACGGTCACGGTACATATTACTGCCTAAAAGTAATTCCTTCTTCCGGCCCTGTTTGCATCTCTGTCTCGTCTCGAGTCTCAAGTCTAAGGCCGCACGGCATGGCATATCTACAGTGGGTCTTTCGTATGTTTATTCCTATGTGTCTTGCTTCCATTTTACGACAGTGACTACGACAATCGGAACATATGTGGGACGGAGCATAGACAACAATGGATGCTCTATTTTTCTTCCTTTAATCCACACAAAATATTTGAGACAAGGATAGACCCATAGACTGGAGTACAATACATTGCAGTACAGTCACAGTGGTCCTGTGGCCTGTCTTACTTTTTTTTGGTACACTTTGCCCTCGCTAGAATTTATGATGTAGCAACAAAAATCTTTGTCAAAGTCAAAAAGCCAGGAGCGAGAACCAAACTACTGCTGAACCAACATCAACATCAATGTCAAAGATCGTCTACGCCTGTTTGTGTATAGGTACATATAGGGGAAAAAACCCTTCTTTCTTAAGTAAGTAGGTAGCTCGCCTTTTTCCTTTTCGATTTCTATAGCCCTTTGTACCATGTACAGATACACTACTGTGTGTACTTTGCACGCTCAAAAATTGATTGGGACTTTTACTTTAGAATTTACAACATGAGTGATGGCTTTTGATGTTTTTATGCTCTCGTAGTACGACGTAGGTAGGTACCTCTCTTCTTGCGTTTCAATTTAGATTAAGGACTTTTGATCCCTCCGATTCCGATTCCGATTGCCCGATACGTTTTCCTTAACAATCGGAATCCTGCCCCTTCTCCCTTCCCGTCAAGGCCTCCAACACCCAAAGGCGTTAATGACAATGATACCCGCGACCCGGAACTTTTGTACAGGAGATATTTTAACATACGCTATAAGGTATGGGTAATTGTAAAGAGGATTATTATCACAGGTACAGATGTAATCGGAGTCAAAATTTAAGCATTATAATCATAGTAATATTTTCAAAAATTTTTAAATGAAGAATTGAAGATCAATTTCCATTACATTTAGATAGGAAAAGTTTCTCTTTCACGCCCTTTACATTTATTAGATAAGCTTTAATACTACGGTGATGTAAAGCGATAGAAAATATAGATACAACGAGCTTATTGATATGGGTATACGTGAAATTACTTTTTGTAAACATGCTATACGAATTACATAGTAATATTTCCCCAGCAATATATCGCCCGTGAAGAACCAAAATGACCCATATCCAATTTAAGCTGGAATCAAAATGAGCTATGTCATAAAAACAAAATGAAAAACATGCGTTGAATGTTAATTAAGAACTTTTGAAAAGCTTAAAATGTTCTATTTACATGCTTGAAAAAAATGTAAAATGTTCTATTTACACGTTTTAAAAAAACCCTTAAAATGATCGATTTACATGTTTTTTAAAAGTGTAAAATTTTCTATTTACATGTTTTTGAAAATTGTAAAATATTCTATTTACATGTTTTGGAAAAGTGTAAAATATTCTATTTACATAGTTTTGAAAATTGTACAATGTTGTATTTAAATGCTTACAAGACATATTTTAGTATTTTTGTAGATAGTGTATATTGTATTTAGCTAAAAATGGATATGGGTCATTTTGGTTCTTCACAGACGATATGCATCCTTGATCATAGGTATGGTGAGTGAATAGGGAGCACATTATGGAGGGATATAAGTGGAATTAGTGAAGGCTAAAGCTTTATATCCCTAT
Organism: Dicyrtomina minuta; assembly: GCA_949802685.1. Taxonomy (NCBI): domain Eukaryota; kingdom Metazoa; phylum Arthropoda; class Collembola; order Symphypleona; family Dicyrtomidae; genus Dicyrtomina; species Dicyrtomina minuta. Next base: position 23,150,529 of record OX461811.1, on the reverse strand, counting down.
ATCTGAGGAGAGGACAGAACTCACAAATAAGGGAATAATGATATCTGCGATGTTTGCGATAAGAATTTGGGGAGATGAAAGCATTCTGATGTCCTACAATAAACAGGTACAGAAAATCATCGAGAAAAGAATGAGTGAGTATGCACCGTCGTAGCCGTAGAAAAATGCTTATTATATAGACAGACCCGTGGACATGGACGTGAAAGTAGTGGATCCAAAAATTCCACTCATTCTCCCGGTCCCGGTGAACTGTAGCATCCTCAAAGTAATCCCATTCACTAGTAGTGTAGAAGGTAAGAAAGGATCCGGCTCCAACCTACTCCCTATATATAGTGCACATATTTTACATCATTATATTACAAAGTACCTACCAATAGGTATGTATCTACATATGGAAGGGCCTGGGCAGGGGAAAAAGAAGAAGCTGGCTGAACCATAACCAGTCCCAGACCCTATCTAGGGAAAGAAATGAATCCCATACCACAAGACAGCCACGTTAATGACGAAAGAAACAAAAACGTTTTAGAGATATAAAAATACGCTTCCACATTTCCCATATAATTTACCCATTACATAAGTACTTGTGTATTATATTACGCTATATGTTACGTATTATGCACTGTGACTCTGCGACTCCCTTCCCATTCTCGTCGTAGGTAGGTACTTTGTATATAATTGAGAATTGAGAGAGGGGAACTACACACAGTAATCCATGTATCCGCAGACGTACTTTTACTACGTGTATTATTATATAATAAAAACATAGAGGAAGGCCACATATAATTATACGAAATACGGAGGTATCCCCACTTCTTGAAGGCTATTCTTTAACTAGGTATAAAAGATACATTTAGTGAGACATTTGGGATTTGGACCTGGAACTGAACTATGGGAAGGGGAGAGAGAAGATACAACGGCATTGCACTACAAAGTTAAGGGACACAGTGGCTGCAGCCAAGGACGAGGCCGAGGAGTTATGCCGTCCAAGATATTTGGATTGTAAATTGTAATGCTGGGAAATGCAAGCGTGCATATTGCATCTCCATCCTGCCTATCAGTCTCAGTCTCAGTCTCACGATCAGCAGGCTTAGTAATGCTGATGTACGGACATTTCCATTTAAATGCATATTTGTCTAATATATGTTGTGACTGATGATGAAAGACTCCAATTCTGAGAGGCGTCTAGACGGGAAGAATTTTGAAGCGTGTACTACTTATATTTAGTTTTTCTTGCGTGTGCGAGGTTTCTAATGTAAATCTAGCATACGCAAATATTTTTCGGACAAAGTGGACATTCATAATGCTGGGAGGACGAGCATGGTGAATTTCTGTAACATTGTCAATTTGAAACCGAACAGGGCCGGATAATGCGGCAGCCCCCGCTGCTTGAATTGTCAAAAAAACATGTAAATGGAACATTTTGCAGTTTTCAAAAATATGTAAAAAGAATATTTTGACTTTTCAAAAACATGCAGAATAAATATTTTTGTACATTTCAATAACATTGGAAATAAAACATTTTCCACCTTTCTCAAAACATGTAAATAGAACATTTTGTACTTTTTTAAATCAAGTAAACAGAACATTTTGCACTTTTCTAAAACGTGTAAATACAGCATTTTGCTTTACTAAAGCAAACCATGAATAAAATTAAAATGGTGGTTTTTGTATGGAAACAAATTGCTGCCTAAAAGTTATTCCTTCGTCCGGCCCTGAAACCGAAACCGAAACGAAGAATGACGTCGGCAACGGATTGTCTGAGGAAAAGAGCCCCCCCCCCCCTCCCTTCTCCTTCTTCGGTCTCTCTCACAGCCCCCTTGGGAAATTGGTAAACTACCTCGTTGTAAAGGTTTTGAGGGATTGTTTCGGATATTTGTTGTATACCTTCAACATTTGCTCAAGCGAAGCCGAATGGAGGATCCCGGGAGAACTTACCTATCCCATCTCCCTCGTCATATGTACGAATACCGACACCGACACCGAGTGCACACAATGTATCATCATGTCGTCTTGGTCTTTCTCTCCATCTAATCTATAATGTATCAAAGCCTTCGGCGTTGGATTTGGATTTGGATTTGACTTTAGCATTGTCCTGAGTGTATTACGACTACGGCTTCTTGTATATATTGTCAAGACAGTCAATATGTCTCTATTACGAATGCGACATACGACGACATGCTCCTTGTGTACAGTATAGCCGTCGCCGTCTGTGCAGTACCGATACCGATACCGACACCGATAGAAATAGAAATACAGATAGTCCATCCGTCAGTCGATCGGTGCGGGTGATGGGGACGGGAGCTGGAGCGGGACGTTGTGGTTGTCGTTGACGTTGACAGTATGGATTTTTCTATTTTTTTCTTTGTGAAATATAAGTAAAGATCAATGCATGGGAAAAACTTTTATTGTGTTCTTGAGCTTTGGCTCCGGTTTCTGTATTGGAAGGAAGCGCCAAAGACCAAAGAAGTAGCTTTGCTACTCAAAAATCAAAAATGTTCATGAATTCCACCCCAAATGTAGAGCCGGATATTGTGGCCAATGCAGGCAGCCCCCGATGTTTAAAAAAAAACATGTAAATGGAAGATTTTGGAGTTTTTAAAAATATGTAAAAACAATATTGAGACTTTTCAAAAACAGGCAAATAAAATGTTTTGCACTTTTCTGAATCAAGTAAATAAGACATTTTTCACTTTTCTCAAAACATGTAAATAGAAAATTTTAGAGTTTCCAAAAATATTTAAAAAGAATATTTTGACCTTTTAAAAACATGCAAATAAAACTTTTTGTACATTTAAAAAATCATGGAGATAAAACATTTTCCACTTTTTTCAAACCATGTAAAAAGAACATTTTGCACATTTCAGAATCAAGTAAACAGTTCATTTTGCACTTTTCTAAAGCATGTAAATACAAAATTTGAGTTTACCAAAGAAAGCCATCAATAAAATCAAAATGGTGATTTTTGTATGAAAACAAATTCCTGCCTAAAAACAATTCCTTCGTCCGGCCCTGGCCTGACAAAAAGGTTTCTTGTCTGGTTTACTGCTGTATTACTACTATTCAGAAATTATTATAAAAAGAATAAAAAGGAATATATACATCAAATATAGAAATCCGATAATATAAGCTCCGTATTTAATTAAATTAAAATTATGGCTACTTTAAAGATACACAACGCATTTGTAGACAATGTTTCAAGGAAGTGAACCCGGACCCGGTATACTAATTCTCCCCCATTAATACTAATAAGCTATTATATTGTGTGCGCATACTACAGGCAGTGTATTAAATTATTACATGGAAATTGGACTACTTGGAACTCTTGGTTTTTGGTATATCTGTTTCAGCCAAATTTTCATTACGGCTCCTATACACAGATATGTTCGCATTTATAATTCATTAGGCACAGTTTGATTTTAGACGATTCTGGATTATTTTGGTTTTGACTGAAACTGAAAGACCACGAAGCACACAGCTTATGTAGTTATTGTAGAAGTCATGGAAATGGAAATTCGAGTAGAAATTGGAATTACTCTGATGAGGACGACGACGAAGGGATGAAATAAATCAACTAAACAGAAATGGACGTGGATTGAATGATAAAGATTGAAAGAACCAATTTCCAACCCGCTGTGTAATAGCTCAACTAATAAACTCTATTTGATTTGACCGCATGCTTCTCATTACAAGACTCACTCTAAATAGAAAGGAAACCGATACTGAGATCGAGAGTCATCATTCATGTTATTTCCCATGTTCTATCTTTAAAGACATGTATAGTGGAGAGAAAATGGTGTAGGAGTAGTAGCTTGTGTAAAAGACTGTGCCTATGTATTTATTTGGTTGAGGATCTCATGCTTCCATGCAATACATCGTAGACAATTATAGAACATAATATAGACATATCATGTGGTGACTTGAATCGAAATCGAAATCGTAATCGTCATCGAGCCTGTCCATGTCCCATGTATGCATAATGTTACACTATATATTATGTACTATGTTGGTAAAGGCGGATAAGAATGTATGAGATTTATATTTGTGTGCTTGTCCTGTTCCTGTATTACAGATTAATTTGAGACAGCTTAAATGATTAAGAAGAATGAGTTATTAGAGATAGCCTACCATCATTGGTTCGTACTTCGTATATAAGCAAATAAGGTTTAATAATGGAATTAACATTTACAGGGCCAGAAAATGCGGCCAGCACAGGCAGCCTGAATTTTCAAAAAACGTGTAAATATAATATTTCGGCTTTTTAAAAACATGCAAATAAAACATTTAACACTTTTCAAAAAACATGGAAATAGAACATTTTGAACTTTTCAAAAGCAGGCACATAAAAACTTTTGTACATTTAAAAACCATGCAAATAAAAGATTTCACACCTTTCAAAAAACATGTGAATAGAACATTTTGAACTTTTCAAAAACATGCAAATAAATAAAAGATTTCACACCTTTCAAAAAACCTGTTAATAGAACATTTTGCACTTTTTTGAATCAAGTAAACAGAACATTTTAAACTTTTCTAAAATATGTAAATCACAACAACAATTTGGTTTACCAAACAAAATCATTAATAAAATCAAAATGGAGGTATTTCTATGGAAACAAATTGCTGCCTAAAAGCAATTGCTTCCTCCGGCCCTGAACATAATATAGGCAACAGGCCATCGTAATTTCGTTCTGATTTCGGGTAGATTCGTTTGGTTTTCTGTTTCGTGAGTCACATGTGAATTGAAATTAATACTTAAATATGTAGATATGTACATATAATCAAAATTTGAATTTGGATACGGTTCATTTCATTTCATCAACAGATAGAAATGCATTCAAAATTGTACAGATTTTAAACAGCATTTGCAATGTTAATAAATTTTACGAATGACGAATATTATGCAGACGAACAAAGTTTTGAATTTAAATTTTAAAATCAAATGAATATTTTTAAAAACGTGCCATTTTGATGACCTTTTTTAAACCAGACTTTTAAAGTCATATGATAAAATATATTTCCAGTATAAGGCCAAATGTTATAGAATAGGAATAGGGCAACGCCAAAGCAAATATTATTTTGAATTTAAATGCTAATATCAATAATTGAATAATCGCCTCTCACATGGTCCTGGTCACAAAGCACCCATAATAAATTATGAACTATCCGCAGGTTCCTATAGCACACAACATCAAATCTATGAAATAGGAACTAGGCATGTAGACTGTAGATTGTCTGCTGCACATTTTGCATTAGGAATTAGAACTTTTTCAGGTTCAGAGCTGAGGCTATGTACCTATCTGTTGGACCTGGATTTAAAGGGTGTGGACTGTAGAAACACCCGGTGATTCCAAATCAGTTTTATTTCTGATCATTCAATAATCAGACGGAGAACCAATGGTGGTCGTGGTCGTGTGGCCACATAGAAAATCATAATACAACGCATGCTATGCAGCTTATAAAAAGTTAAAAATCTCCTGTGTGTAAAATATCCAAACTACTCCTCCATGCCCCATGTCATATGGCCAAGCATATAGAAGTAATAAAATAAAAATGACAGAAAGTAAAATGAAATCAAACCAAACCAAAATCCATAGGAGGGAATATGGGAGTCAAACCAAAAACCAAACTCATCGTCAGTGTTAAGCCATGGTGTATTTTTTTTATTCAAGCATATTAGGGTCTTAGTTCCACACATTCTTTTTCTTTATTGTTATCCCGGAATCTTGTATCAATTCGTATATCTACATATATACCGATTAGGACTGCGTCAGATTCGGACTATGAAGGTCTACGAATAAGGCCTAGTGGAATTACTCCCATTATGTATACATACTATACAAGTTTGACATACGAATATAGTGAGTGAAGAACCAAAATGGCTCATATCTAATTTAAGTTAGAATTAAAATGAGGTGTTTTCAAAATAATTCACTTAATAAGATGGGGTATAATGCGTAAAATGTTAAGTACCAGTTTTTGAAAATTGGAAAACGCTTTACTTGCAGGCTTTGGAAAAGTGTAAAATATTCAATTTACATATTTTTTTAAAGTGCAAATTGTTCTATATTAATGTTTTTAAAAGGTGCAAAATATTTTGTATTCCATTTTTTAAAAGGTGCAAAATATTTTGTATTCCATTTTTTAAAAGGTGCAAAATATTTTATTTTCATGATTTTTAAAAGTGCAAAATATTCCATTTACCATTTTTTAAAAGGTTCAAAATATTTTATTTTTATGATTTTATAAGTGCAAAATGCTTTACTTGCATAGACTTTTGAAAAATGCAAAATATTCAATTTACCTAGGTACATGTTTTTAAAACTTGCAAACATATTTTTTTGACACGTTTTTAAAATTATGATATTTTACGGTAATAAGGTTGTAGATGGCTCATTTTGTTTTTAGCTATGAGAATGAACATATAGATCATTTTGAGTCTTCGTCTTCACTGACGATATGTACCTATATCTATACCCTACATTCTACGTAGTACCTGTATTGTAAATTATTATTAAGCTCGGGACTTCTCGACATAAATTCATAAATACAAATAGGGAGGCTTACATGCAGACAACCAGATAATTATTCTTATCTTTTCTAATCAGCAATCCGCAGCATCCAGTATCCACACAGAGACAATTTATCCCCGCTGATTTTATCCACATACACAAACAAGCTCAACTCTCAATGCTCAAAATGCTCACTAAGCTTCAATTCAGTCTCGGAGGATTTTCTTATGATTTTCAATTTCAAATCTGAATCATCTTAGTTCCTCATCTTCCACTTCTTGCCCTTACAGACTTGCTTATAAATTCCGAGGCAAAGGCAAAATCAGAATCAAAATCAATGGTAGTAAAATAAGTGAAAAGAAAACGAGGAGGTATCTTGAATTGACTCATTGTTCTTTTTAAAATATAGGCAGGTACTGGTGGCTATGTAAATGTGTGGGCATATACTGCTCACTACGGCATATTTATAACGTGTTTCCTTGTGATCCGAATCCGGTGCCTATGACCGTCCAAGTCATGCTCCCGCTGTTATAGCTGTTCCAGGCGTTCCAGTTCACTGCTCACGTGGCTACCGGTACCGGTACCGGTCCTCAGCCATTCTTCACTAAACTACATGTGGCTCAGCTTTTAAAGGACACATAGAACGACACCAAGGCCATATGTGTGGATAGAAGTGAAGCGTATGCTGGCACTGACACTGGTTCACATAGGTGAACAGAAGCAAGGTACATGGCTATAGGCTCTCAGATATAATAAATTTGAAGATCTTTTGTTCCATTTTGGAATGGGAAGAAGTACAATTTATCTGTATTCTTCTCTCCTTGACTTGGGCTCGTTTGGGTGATTTTGGTCTTGGTTCGGTTTGGGTTTTTGGTTTTGGTCTCCGTCTTGGTGGAGATTGAGAGAGCCAATAAGGTAGAATTGTAAAGTCATGTAAGGACGTAATGGTTTTGTAAGCTAGCTATTTGTTATTTTTCACGAGTCTTATCTTGGTTTACTTTTACTTCAGCCAGGCCCAACTCAAAAACCTTCCTTTCCCCAAGTCCTTCCCTCTTCCTTCTTTTACAGAGTGAAGTGTCAAGATGACTCATATCCAATTTACGCTAGGATTAAAATGAGCTATTTCAAAAGCAGCATGCTATTGATAATATGAGATAGACTCGTAAAATTTTAATTACGTTTTTTTGAAAAGTTCAAAAACTTTTATTCACATGTTTTTAAAAGGTGCAAAATATTCTAGTTGCATGTTTTTTAAAAGCGCAAAATATTTTATTCTCATGATTTTTAAAAGCGCAAAATATTTTATTCTCATGATTTTTAAAAGCGCAAAATATTCTATTTACCTAAATGTTTTTTAAAAGTATAAAATGTTCTATCTACGTGTTTTTTAAAAAAAGCAAAATGTTCTAATTCCATGTTTTTGAAAAGTGTAAAATGTTCTATCTACGTGTTTTTTAAAACGTGCAAAACATTCTATTTTCATGATTTTTAAAAGGTGCAAAATATTCTATTTACATGTTTTTTAAAATGTGTAAAATGTTCTATCGACGTGTTTTTTAAAAAGTGTAAAATATTCTATTTGCATGTTTTTGAAAAGTGCAAAAATATTGTTTTGACTTTTTTTTGTATCATGATATTTTAAATATTTGTATTGCATTTTATTTTTAGCTAAAAATGGAAACGGGTAATTTTGAGTCTTCACTAATAATGTAGGTATTCTCCATTGTGTACTGTAACTGTCAAACTGTAGCGGTGAGGCACGGGCCTATCAGAACCGGTATCGGGAAAAGACGTTTGAATTTCGAATATATATGTAGAATGTTGAATATCTGGTAGTCGGATTCGGATTCGGTTTCGGATTTGAAAATACCGATATCCGTATTGATATGTGGAAGGCCCTAAAGTTAAACTTCCTTACCATAATATACCCTTGCGCTTACACTTGTACCTATTACACACATGTGTAATTTTACAGCTATCGATATGGTTTGTAGACGTGGGTGAACGTATTCATTGAGAGGCTGGGTCTGCCGTCTGCCTTGCAATTCCATGGTCCTGGTCCTATGGTTCTACTTTTAGTTGCGAGATCATATTCCTTTTACGGTTTACAGTGTGTGTGTGTGTGTGTGTGCGGGGACGGTTCCGTTTTATGGGCAAGACTGACTGTGTGGTGCGACTATATTGACACTCTCACAGTTACCACGATAATAGAATTTGCACTCTAGTTGGTTCCCCTCGTTAACTTGCACACATTTCTCCATATAATTCTACTCCAATTCTACAGTTCCACAATTCTATAGTTTTCCTTGTCTCTCTCTCTCTCTCCTTTTTTTTGGCAACTTCTCCATCAATATTCTACAGTAAATCCCAAGAACTCCAAGAAAAAAAGGAATGGAGTGTACGTATGGCAGCTGCACGATTGCATCCCCGTGGTAACAAGTATTCCCATTTACTCTACATATTTGTGTACCCATCTTAATTGTGGACTCAGATGCAGTATGTATGTAACTTAGCTTAGCTCATTGCACACGAAATGGATCTCCTTTGCTCCAATATAGGAACCCGCAGTGGTTCGGTAGTTCGCGTAGGCGTTGGTTGAGGCCCTATGTCGTTAGGAAGTATAGAAGTACATATCGTGTGTGAAGAACCAAAATAACCCATTTAAGCTACAATCAAAATGAGCTATTTCATAAAAACAAAATAAGAAACATGTGTAAAATGTTAAATACGAGTTTTTGAAAAACGTAAAATGTTCTATTTTCATATTTTTCAACAATGTAAAATGCCCTATTTATATGTTTTTGAAATGGTGCAAAATGTTCTAATTCCATGTTTTTGAAAAGGTGCAAAATGTTCTAATTCCATGTTTTTTAAAAGGTGCAAAATGTTCTATTTAAATTCTCTCAAGACATATTGGAATATTTTTGTAGATAGTTGATATTGATTTTAGCGAAAAATGGATATGGGTCATTATGGTTCTTCACATACGATATGTTACATTATATGAAGAGTTATTTGACAAAACGGGTCAAGCCAATTTGTTTCAAAAATTGAGATTATCAGTATTTTGCGTTACACTTAATCTTCAACTAGATACGTTATTGTGTTACATGCTAAAGGTGAAATTTTAACAAAAGTAATTTTTTTTAAATCGAAACATAATTTCGTTTTTTTGCCGTTTTATTCGAAATTCGTTGTTTCTGTAATATTTTCTTCGACGCACTTGGTTCTTTTTGCCAAAAAACTCTTCAAATAAATAGCTGAGAGAATGGACTCCCAATTTTGAGGTTGTCGTGTGTAGTTTCGTTTCCGTAAAAAATTGTCAACGTTCTCTTGTCTGTATTGTATTACGGTTTACTATGTGGGTTATTTTCAGTACAGATAGCTATATGAAAAATGCATAGGTATAGTCCCCCTATAGCATAGTTCCTGTTTCCTATATATCTCTATATAGTATGTTGCTATAATATAGGTTGGCCTACAAAGCAAAATAGTGGAATAGTGAAGTGAATGGGGAAAGGAGTAAAAGTAAGAGAAAGCGAGGGCTGTTGAAATTCGGACGTAGAGAAAATGAAAGCTCTCGCAGATCAGCAAAGACTTTCTCTGACAATGTAAGAAGCTTGTATTACTATTTGCACTTGGCTGTATGTACCTACTCCTACTACTGCCTAACTAGGGATCTGCAAAAAAAGAGGCCAATTTTTTAAAATGTCCAGATCTACGTTTAATACTGGTTTCAGTTTCAGTTTCAGCTGCTATAGAGTACAGGGACTGAGACCGGGGGCTTTCTCACTAGTCAGCTAAGCCAAAGCCCATGCAGCTTTCTTTAAGAAAAAAAAGGTATTGGTGAGCTCAAGATGTTTCTCCACTTTGATTGATTGTTTCTTTCGCAGTGGTGAATGGAGACTGATCAGATTTCATTACGTGTCTAATATATATACACTACCATGGGCTCTGTTCTGTAGCTCGATCTCGATCTCGATTCTCGATCTGGATTTCAATTCTGATTTCTATACTAGGTACTTGGGATTACTGTGTGGTATCTGGATACTGCCACCACACATACATACAATGACATATCTGTACTTGAAATCTTTAGCAGTGCTGTATAACGCTACGTAACTAGGAAGCGAAAATGAAGCTACTCAACCGTGGCTAGTTTCCCTTCAATCCCACATGGTTCCCACAATGTATGTGCTACTCCTACTGAATTTAACAATTTTCTACCGATGGGTTTATATCCGTACTAAGGTCCGGAGCAGGATAATGCGGACAGCGCATAGGCAGCCACGGCTGCTTGAATTTTCAAAAACATGTAAAGGGAACATTATGCACTTTTCAAAAATATGTCAATTAGAATATTTTGACTTTTTAAAAACATGCAAATACAATTTTTTGCACATTTCAAAAACATGAAAACAATACATTTTCCACTTTTCTCAAAACATGTACATAAATAAAACATTAAGCACTTTTCTGAATCAAGTAAAAAGAATATTTTGCACTTTTCTAAAACATGTAAATACAACGGTTTGCTTTACCAAATGAAACCATCAATAAAATCCGATCAAAATGGTGGTTTCTGTATGGAAACAAATTGCTGCCTAAACGCAATTCCTTCGTCCGGCCCTGTCCTCCGAACTTTACAGTATGTAATATAGTGTCTAGTTCAAAATATGCTATTTACATAGTCTCCATCAACACAGTTAGATAGTCCATTTTGTACCTTTAAAAAACCCTGAATTAAAGTAACAATAGAAAAAAACAACTGAGCGTAAGACAGTGTACAAGTATTTTAAATTGCGTAAAAACACGGGAACAGACTGAAACTGAAACCACAACAGCTGCCACTGAATTATGTTGACTTTTTATTGTTGGCTAGAGGTCAGATGGTCAGATGGACTTCTAGCGTTTGAACCGTTCCCGTTACCGGTACCGGTACCAGTACGGTTAAGGTAGAAGCCACCTATGGCCGACCATTGGGTCTGTATATTCCTGAAAATGGAATTATTGCTTGAGGGAATTAAGAGCCCGCTCCCAATCCTAATAGAGCCTCTCTAGACAGTAGACACAGTCTAGACCTCATGAGAGATGTGAACAAACAGAGTGTACGTAAGATATTTCCGGAACCGAAATCCGGAATCGATTCGTGTACCTGGAAGCAAGAACGTGTCCGGTAAGGTTTGGATAGCGGTTTAAGCTTGGGTTTTTGGTGAAAACGAAGTCAACGAAAAACAAGGTAAAATTTGCACACTTTGACTTCACAGTGTCGACTTCTGATTGACTTTGACTTTGACTTTGAGTTCGAATTTCAATTTGATGTTTTCTCACTAGTGGAAACGAAAGTGTGCAGAGTAAAATAGTCCGCCCATATTTAATGAAAGAACTGTAATATCCGGCAGATTTCGTGTGTCCTTTGTATTTTAGACATTTCTGAGAAGGGAGAAGAGCGCTGCTGTAGCGAGGTCTTCCTTGGGATTCTCTCGTTCTCTTCTGTTTGCACATGAATTTCTTGAGGCAGTTCCTTTCTTTTCGTCTTTCGTCTTTCGTCTTTCGTCTTTGGCTCGTGCATTGTCCTTAGTACCCATGTCCTTAGCCTTGTAGACAAAGTCGCATGGAAATTTAGAGTTGGGAACCACTGTATAAGGTTGTGTTTTGTATATTGACCATAATATCGTGAGTAACGAATCAAAATGAGCCATAGCCAATTTTAGCTAGAATTAAAATGAGCTATGTTTATGAAACATTAAATTAGATAAATACGCACAATTTTAAATACGCGTTTTTGAAAAGTGTAAAATATTCTATTTAGATGTTTTTGAAATGTGCAAAACTTTGTATGTAAATGTTTTTAAATTGTGCAAAATGTTTTATTTACATATTTTTTAAACGTGCAAAATATTTTATGTAAATGTTTTTAAAAAGTGCAGAACGTTCTATCTACATGTTTTTGAAAAATGTAAAATGTTTTATTTTCATGTTTTAGATAACAAAAAATATTAGATATCTATTATCTATGTACGAAACACCAGGACAGGGCCGGGACCGGCACCGGACGAAGGAATTGCTTTTAGGAAGCAATTTGATTCCATACATAAACTCCTATTTTGATTTGATTGATGGTTTTCTTTGCTAAAGCAAAATGTTGTATTTACATGTTTTTAAAAAGTGCTAAATGTTCTATTTACATGTTTCTGAAATGTGCAAAATTTGATATTTAAATGGTTTTTAAAAGTGCAAAATATTCTATTTACACATTTTTTAAAAGTGCAAAAGATTCTGTTTACACATTTTTTAAACATGCAAAATTATCTATTTACATTCTTTCAGGACCATAATATCTTAGCCGTGTTTGTAGGAATTTCGTTTTTATCTAAAAGGGAAATGGCTCGTTTTGATTTTTCACAGAAGATAATATAAGGAATACGCACAGTAGCCCCCAAGTCGAAGCTGTACTCCTTTTTTTTCTTTTATGATTAGTCTACTTCTACTTTTCGACTTGTGCTTTGATTCACAAAAGACCAAGTAGAGGGTGAAGAAGGGGAAAAAACTCGTCTTTTGTTGTGAGGACGCTGTACAAATATGACAAGAGGACCCCCCATATCATTGACAGTGCCAGTAGTGCCATGACCAGAGATGTGTCAGCTGATAGATATAGAGACTGAACAAACATTTGAATTAAACTTTCAATAGGCATATATCAGTTGAAATAGAAACCAACTAGCAATGCCATGAAGACGATCCATTTTAAAAAGTAAGCTGGAGCACATAGTATAGGCGTTCTAGTCTGGTTGCAGTATATTACAGTATACAAAATATTGACCAGTGACCCTGTATCCTTTTATGCAAATTACATAGATTGGGAATATAAGAACAGATAGGTATCTGTACTGGCTTGGAATGATTTTATTTGTATGTATTTGCATACTAACGTGTGGCATGATCTCACATCAGAGTTAGATGGACAGAGACAGACTTGGTTAGTTTTTGGGTTACCAAACATTAAACATTTTTTTGTCACATTAAAAATACGAAATAATACGTATAGGAATATGCACTAAAAAAATATAATGGGATTTTTAAGCTTGCGTTAGTCTCGTCCTATGGTCGTTTTGCTTTCACGGTTCTCGTTTCGCTGGTTTGCTGTGCATTAGTAGGAAGCGTATTTCCTACACAAAACATGATTAATTACGATCCTTTGATCCTCATTAAAAGACGAGAATCTTACCTGACAAAATGTAGCATATGCTTACAGTTACAGTAGACAGTTGATACACCATATTTTCTTATTGATGGAAGTCGTCGTCGTTAAAACATCTGCTAGTTATCTACAGTCAACAGTATAATTTTAAATTCATAAATATATCATTGCTATATATCCTATAGAATGCCAAATGGTGCATTTTGAACTTCCTTTTCCCGCCCTAGCCCTAGGCCTATGCTATGGTATGGTGTTATATCGTCTTTGAAGCACCAAAATGACCCATATCCAATTTATGGTAGAACTAAAATGAGATGTTAAATAAAAAAACACTAAATTAATTTGATGAGTAAAATGGTAATTATGAGTTTTTTAAAAAGTGCAATATTTCCTATTTACACTTTTCAAAAAAGTGTAAAATTTTCTAATTTCACGTTTTTGAAAATTGTGAAATGTTCGAATTCCACGTTTTTAAAAAATTTTAAAATGATATAATTACACGTTTTTGAAAAGTGTAAAATGGTCTAATTACACGTTTTTGAAAAGTGCGAAATTTTCTAATTCCACGTTTTTCAAAAGTGTAAAATTTTCTAATTGTACATTTTTGAAAAGTGCGAAATGTTCTAATTACACGTTTTTGAAAAGTGTAAAATGTTCTATTTACATGCTTCAAGGATTAAACGATATTTATACATATTGTTTTCAGATAGTACATTTCTTATATTGTTAAAAATTGATATGGGTAATTTTGATTCTTCACAGACGATATTTTTCTGGCCTATTTAATTTTTTATTAGAATACTAAGTTATGTTTATTTTCAATTTTCAATTTGTTGTCACTTCAAAAGGTTATTATAACGCTTGTGAGGAACGTAAATAGTAAGTTTTGCACCTATTAAGTACCAATTTGCCTATTTTATGTAAACACGTAGGAATAACGGAATTCTGCTCAAGCGAAAAAAAAATTAAATATTTCTTATTTCTATTTTAAAAGATTAAAGAGATTGCACTTTAAATGTCACTGATCATCTGATCGTAAGACTCTGCTGTCCATCTGTTTTCATTCATCCTCATAAAGCCCAAGTATAAGAGTGAGTGCAAGTGTTGAAAATAGACGTCACCCAGTAGAAGTTTCCAAGCCAAAGCTTGAAAGTTTTTTCCTTTTTTTTTAAAGTTTAGCGTTCGTTCGTTCGAATGGAAATCATGATGATAATGCTTGTTTGGCCATTCAGTGTGCTATACTGCTAAGTGGATGTTGATTGCCCGTACTTTCCACCTACACACTTACCAACCAACATGTAGAATGTAGACTTATGTACTTGTGAGATTCTCAAGTTTTTTTTGGCTCCCAAAAAGACTCACAGAGCTCACATTCAAAGTAGAATTTGTAAGGTTACCTATATAACTAAATGTAAGCTATATCTGGATCCATATAGATCTCTCTGTTGCTATATAGCTATGTATAATGTATATCCATGGTCACGACGTCTTTCTTTTTCACAGCTTTTGCTCAATCTTCTCACGAAGTCTTGTTAAAAAGCTCCACGCCGATTCCCATTCCCATTTTCCTATTACTATTATTTTATAGGGGCTATCAGTATACAACACATAGTGCCTATATCAGACTCTCTATGTATCCGTATCCCTATCCATATCTTTCACTTTTTTCTTCCGCTCTTTTACTCTTGCATGAATACTTAGTATCATCTTCTCAATCCTCACTATATGCAGCTTGTGTACGTGGATGATGGGAGAGAGCAGCGGCGAAAAGTTGAGTTTGACTTTGTGATAAAAGGAACGAAAAAGCATCATAGGCATCTCCTTTTTTTATTATTATGATTATTACACAAGTACCTACCTATACCTACACTATGACGTCTTTTAACTTTTAGTCAAGTTTTTGTATGGTTCCCGCTCAAAAAATTTGTTACATATTATTACAATGCAATGTAGTGAAAACTACAAAGTACAACTCTACAGACTGACTACTGAAGGATGCAGAGCGGAGTTATTTTCATTTTAATGACTTTCACCCTCACTCACTCTTCTGTATCTCAGGGATCGTTCATAAATGATGTCCTAGATGACATGGCGAGGTTTGTATGATAGGCCCACCCACCCTAACAAGAAAATGTGACAACGTTTGTAATATTAGCTTAAATAAAGGAGAATTTAGAACACCCCCCCCCCCCTCAGGGCCGGATAATAGCGCAAGCAGCCCTCGCTGACTGAATTTTCTAAAAACATGTAAATGGAACATTTTGCATTTTTCAAAAATATGTAAATAGAATATTTTGACTTTTCAAAAACATGCAAATAAACTTTTTTATACATTTCAAAAACATACAAATAAAACATTTTCCACTTTTCTCAAAACATGTAAATAGAACCTTTTGCGCTTTTCTGAATCAAGTAAAAATAACATTTTGCACTTTTCTAAAACATGTAAATACAACATTTAGCTTTACTTAAGAAAACCATCAATAGAATCAAAATAATGGTTTTTGATTCTCCCCTCCCCCGGTCCCAGATACTGACATCATTTATGGACGATCCCTCATCGTCAGTTTTGCTTCGTGTGTTTTCAGTGCCATATGTACATGAAGGCAGGAGGAAGGGTTTCATTTTTTTGATAGAAATAAAAATGTTTGAAGTCACATCACAAAGGGGAAATTATACGTGTCATATATTTACATAAGCTCGGGCCTACCGCCACCGTTACCGTTACCGTTACCGTTCCCGTTGCTTATTATTATGCTTTTCCTTGGGCCTTTTTGAGAGCGCATATTATAGTGTAGCAAAAGTAAAGAGAAAGATGCTTTGCAAATTATTTACAAATTGCCAGTGTTGTTCTAAACTCATTTCAGTCCAAGTAAAAGGTTTTCCCAGGGCGGTCGCGGGAGAGTGGGAGAGGAGACGAAACCTCCTCCACATCCACATCCAGAACAAGATTCTTCTTGTGTAGTTTTAATTTTAGCGGAAATATTACGTAGTGTGTGAGAGTGTAATGGTGAAAGCACTTAGGTTCATAGTACGTGCCACCGGCAGGATATATTGTAGGTGAGCTAGGTACATATTATATGTATATCCTAAGTAATAACCTGAAAGTGGAAAGTGGAAAGTCAAAGTGAAGTATCTCGAGTAGTTGTGTGAGCTTTTAAAATTAATTTGTGTGGACGCGGATGAGTGTCTCCGCCTTCATCATGCCATGTGCTATGCTATGAATGTATTTTTCATTAGAAATCTAAAAATAAAACTTTTACACAGTTTAAATTGGGCATTGTACGGAGGAAATTATTTTACGCTGTATGCTCATGCAAAGATTCGCATATTTCAGTATACTGATTACTCTGAAAATGTGGGTAGGCATTTTGTATGTCAATAATTAATTTGAGACTATGACTACTTCCACACGGCACGGCTAGCATCAACGCATAGTAAAATGGCCTATTGGCATATTAATTGCACCTTTTGTACATTGTTTACAGCAGTTTCGCCCTTGATAGTTCCTAGGGCTTTTGCTCCCATGGTGAAAGTACTTGTACAGTAATTTTTTAAATTGCCTCAGAAATTCAGAAATTCAAAAACTCAAATTGCAAAGAGATAAAAACTAAAGTAGGTAGGTACTTTAATTTGGAGTCTAGCTCACCTCAATAATTTTTAATTTGCATAATATTTCAGGCAAAAATAAGAATGAGCCAGAACCATATAAGGCCAGAGTCTGAGCTCGGAAGATATTCAATTAAATTCAAATTACCAATGCTACTGCCTATCTTTTGCCTAGTAACTTATTGTACCATTCTAACTTGCAATTTCCAGGAAAATGTAATTTACGGTTACGGCTTCGGTTTCGGTTTCGGTCTCGGCCAAGGTTTAATGATTTATCAAAAGAAACCTTGGAGAAGAAAAGAAAGTGAGGGAGCAACTCTACAATATTTTATAACATAACATCGAACGTCAAGAGTGCGATTATGTCCAACGGAAAATTTACGACGTTGCTTTATTAAAAACTTGCATATCGTCTGTGAAGAACCAAAATGACCCATATCCATATTTAGCAAAAAGCAATATCCACTATCTGGAAAAATATTTAAGTATGTCTTGAGAGCATTTAAATAGAATATTTTGCACTTTTAAAAACCGTGTAAATTGAACAATTTGCACTTTTCAAAAACATGTAAATTGAAAAATTTGCACTTTTCAAATACATGTAAATGGAACATTTTGCACTTTTCAAAAACATATAAATGTAACATTTTACGTTTTTCAAAAAATTCTAATTAACATGTGACGCATGTTTTTCATTTTGTATTTATGACATAGCTCATTTTGATTCTAGTTTAAATTGGAAATGGGCCATTTTGGTTCTTCACACACGATATTTATAAACAAGTGTGTACATACCTCTCAACCTCTCAAATTTAGAAATAGACCAGGGAAACCATATCAAGGAATTTTGCAAGGGATTTTTTGGTTTTGGTTTATTTACGTAAATAAAGTTATAATAATTATAATTTTTACAATTTTTCAAAAAGGGGCAAAAAACAAGATGGTGTCAATTTGGAATAATTTTATTTGTGGAAGGATAAAGGAAGTTTAAAGACCTACAAAATATACTAGCGTAGTAAATTATGTACAAGCATATGGTATTATGCTAAAACGAACCACCATAGTAAAACCATAGAAAGACCGAGACCGACAGAGCATTTCTAATTACACGCGATTTTTGCAGGATGTTCAACGTCGTACACATAGGACAGGAGGAGGGGGAGTAGGAGTCCCACTCGGCGCCCTACATTTAAATTGAATTATATCTGTACAATTAATTATAAAGCTGTACAAATTAAACATTACTTCCAGCTGCGGTCCTCTCCCTACACACACACACACACTCACATCCTGCCTTGGCCAAATTGAAATTTGAAATACTTAAGTAAAATTAGAAAACTAAGGGAAGGGACGGAGAAGTACGCATAATTATTTAATATGCATATACCACCAGTACCAGTACCAGTACCAGCACTGTAAATACGTGCGTAATATCTGCATATACAGTGGATTTAAATTTCCATTCTACACACACTACTTCTAATCTAAAGCTACACGACATGGCAATGTTTTACAGACTAAGTAAGTACAAGATCTTTGGAACTGGAACGTGATACTGGAGAAACGGTATATCTGTAAAATCGTAGGGATAGCTATATCGAGATATATGAAGGAAATTGTTTGAGACTGAACAAGAACAAGAACCAGTGACCCCAGTACAAGTAAGGTCAAAGCGAGATGTTAGTGATCTGCTAGGGAACGAGACGAAACTGAGCAGATGCTCCCTCCAAGCCTGTCGAAAGAATGAACACTCTCTCTTAGATTTTACAAGAAACGACCAGAAAAAAACAACTAAAAGACGGGCAGGCACTAGACTGTTATACTGTAAAATGAAACACTAACCAAACCATCGCATCATCATCTCAACGCCATGTCAAAACCATTGGCTTGGCAAGAGAGAGAGACATACAAGAAAAAAACCATGGAATCTTATCTCCCTATAATAATAATGCAACATTAACATTAGCTATCAGTAATTATATATGTGTTTTTCGTCTTAACTTTCCGCAGCCTCTAAGCTCTCAACATTACACTTCCAAATACGCTTCCAATATCCCAATATCCATTCATGTTCACATTTTCCCCCAACAACACGTCTCCAGCTCCAGCCTTTTCAATTTACAATTTACAGTTTAAGCTTTTTGGTCTCGGCCAGGAATATATAATTAGTAGTACATATCGTCAGTGAAGAACCAAAATGACCCATATCCATTTTTAGTTAAAAACAATATCCACTAACTACAAAAATATTGAGACATGTCTTGAAATCATTTAAATAGAATATTTTGCACTTTTCAAAAACATGTAAATAGAACATTTTCCACTTTTCAAAAACGTGTAAATAGAATGTTTTGCACTTTCCAAAAACATGTAAATAGAACATTTTACACTTTTAAAAAACATGTAAATAGAACAATTTCCACTTTTCAAACATGTAAATGCAAAATTTTACGCTTTTCAAAAACATGTAAATAGAACATTCCACACTTTTTAAAAACTCTTAATAAACATTTTACGCATGATTTTTATTTTGTTTTTATGACATAGCTGATTTTGATTGTAGCTTAAATTGGATTTGGGTCATTTTGGTTCTTCACAGACGATATGCAGTGGAAATGTTTCACTCCTATATTATTGTATGCAATGTGTATATCTGCGTACGTCCTCTCGTCATGTTTCTTCATTATAGATTTTGTATTGAAACTTGAAGCATAGTTGAACTTGATTGCATTATGCTCAAGTCTTAGTATTGTCCTCGAAAATTTAATGTGCAAGGATTTGGGAAGATCACATGTTCCAGCTCTTACTGCAATCTTTGTAGGGCTGCTGTACTCTGTAATGCAAGTAAAAGTGTAAAGGAATATGTGCGCCTTGTTTAAATTTAAACAGTGGAGCTCTATAGGGACTTGGGATACAGACTACTATGTGTGTGTGTGTGTGTGTGTGTGTGTGTGCTGACTGCAATGCGTATGAATGTTTCCTAAAAAAATGTGAAAATATGAAAATTCAAAATTCAAAATATAATGGAACCCTCGGTGTATATGTATAATGCCTCCTTTCTCTAATCGCCAAAAAAAACATGGGCTTTTACTGTCTGTGTTTCTGGTTTCATTTTGTGTGTTTTTTTCGTCATATATACGGATAGGAAAACATATATAGCGGGTACTCGGGATCCTACAGGATCTCTTTTTAGTTCAGGTTCTGGATCTAATCCAGCTCCAGTTCCAGTGCCAGTCCCAGTTCCAGCCAAAGCCTTAGAGTTGTGGTTCTCACTGTGGTACTGTAATAATTCCTATATTCGGGTATATCTCTAGTATCCTGAAGTATAGCGTTGTCACATACATATACAAAGACAATATGAGTATATTTCAATTTCAAAACATGTGACGGAGGACGTTCCTTCTACACGTTAAATAAAAAATTTGTGGAAAGATGTTACCCAGATTTACAATTTACATGCTGCATATAGTATACATGTAGAATATAGAAAGTCTTACGCAATTTTATACTTGCGTGTAATTCTATTCTACACAAATACATACAGTAAATGTTCGAATAAGCTCCGCAGGGGGCTTTTTAAATTTTTTAAAGTTTTTACAGTACAAATAGAAAAGAAACTGTAACAAGACATTTACGGTATGTCTATACTGTTTATATTACTACCTATGCGCCTAATATTTTATTCAAGGCGCAAGTTGGATGCAGTAACTTTCCTTTGTTGTTCTGTGAGCAATATTTTACAAAAAATACTTTGACTAAAACAACAGCAACAACAACAACAACAAAACAACCGAATGTCATGATGTGTGTGTGTATGTGGGGTAGCTATGAGTATAGCCATTCGCCAATGGAAATACAAAGTAAGTTACATCATCATAAAATATAAAACTGGAAAGAACTTAAACCAAGTTGCAGTTACAATAAGGCCACATAGCGACAGTACAGTGACGGGAGAGAGAGTGAGAGTGGTAGTGGGAGTATCTGAAGATGCGGTGGCATGGCAGGAGGAAGGAAACGAATGTGGAAGTGGGAGCATCTTTAGTGTGTCTCATCTGACACTATAATATGGGATGAAAATGAAAATGAAATGCCTATGGGTAAAAACTGTGTCTATATAGGAAGACGAAGGGCAGTATATACTCACACTAGCGCACAGTAGCAGTAGTGTAGGAGATGGAGTCGTGCTCGTGAGGTACGCTTGAGAACACACGTGGAAAGAGTTGGAGGATGGACATGGAGATGGGAAGCATGATGTGATATCATAAGCATGAAAAAGTAAGGCTCCCAGTAAATGTTTATGATCCCGTGTGTATTTAATTTTTCCCTATGTTGAGTGTCACCATAGAACCAGAACAGGGACCTTAGTAACTTAGTACGCGCCATTATAACGTTGAGCATTTTCAAAAAGTATGAGTAAGCAGCAGCACAGTTTTTTTTGCAAAAGTGTTTAATTTTTGGAAACACTACACTTGCAACATTTCAAATTAGAACATTCAAACCTTTTAAAAACTAATTACGTAACACAATCACCAATTTTAAATTTAAAATTTTATTTAATTACAACTTCAATTGAGTGAACTAAAAAAATAGTAAAGGATTTTAATTCATTAAAGTATCATATCGTCTGTGAAGAACCAAAATGACCCAAATCCATTTTTAGCTAAAACCAATATCCAATATCCAAAAAAATATTGAAACATGCCTTAAAATCATTTAAATAGAACGTTTTCCGCTTTTCAAAAACATGTAAATAAAACATTTTACACTTTTCAAAAACATGTACATAAAACATTTTACATTTTTCAAAAACATGCAAATAAAACATTTTCCACTTTTAAAAAACATGTAAATAAAACATTTTAAATTTTTCAAAAACTCCTAATTAACATTTTAGGCATGTTTCTCATTTTGTTTTTATGACATAGCTCATTTTAATTGTAGCTTAAATTGGACATGGGTCGTTTTGGTTCTTCACAGATGATATAAAACTTCACAATATAAAAGGCTTTGTTCTGAATAACCGTACGTAGTTGAGAGTATTTATGGGCTACGTCCAAGCTGCTGGTATTGCTTCTTCACTTTAAAGCACCTATAGGTAGGTTAGGTCTATATCTATTAGTTCCGGTACCTGTAGCAGTACCGGTACCGGTACCGGTAACGGCTCTGTTTTGAGGTAAAAAGTGAAACTGAGGAATAAATATATGCCGTCGTATAAAGCAACGACTTTTTTCACGAAAAAAGGAAAAAAAAATGGAAAGAAAGGTGAGCGAGACCAAAACCAAAAGTACTCGCCCAAAAAACTAAAAACCAGGACCACTCAACGCCTACCTACATTGATGCTTACACCAACTTATGTGTCAGTATCTACATAGTAGTATGTTGCACATTCAGCAATTCAGTACATATGGGAAGGTATATGAAATTATATAAGATTGCTTTCCAGGCCGTGGGAATGCACAGTGAAAGCA
Organism: Dicyrtomina minuta; assembly: GCA_949802685.1. Classification (NCBI taxonomy): domain Eukaryota; kingdom Metazoa; phylum Arthropoda; class Collembola; order Symphypleona; family Dicyrtomidae; genus Dicyrtomina; species Dicyrtomina minuta. The sequence continues at coordinate 23,127,742 of OX461811.1, read as the reverse complement.
GTATTACCCGCGTACCCATAGCCAGCGAAGCAATATGTTGATGTGTGAGCGGTACTAAGCTACAACTCCCCGACACCGAAACAATGTCTACACGTGTTCAGCCATCATCTCCGGATTTTTCTGAATCTCATATAAGATGATGATGAGTGTTTTTCTCCGTCCTCTACAGTTCCACAGTAGGTAGGTAGGTACTTTACGCCTTCCTGTTACATCTTGTACCCGCCGAACGGGAACGACACACAACAACAGTAACGGTAAACTACAAAAACGAGAACGAGAACGACACTCTTTCTGTGTACTTTTGACACGAGGTAATAATCCACACTGTATGTACGTATACTGTTTGCTCAGAGAATTTCTTTGAAAACGAATATACAGTCTTTTTCTTTTTTCCCTCATGATTTTGGCAACGTTTTTCATTTTCGTTTTCTCTTTCTTCGTCTTGTCACAGGGCAAAGGTGTTCCACGTTCCACTTGAACATCAAACATGAAACGGTGTAGCCGAAGCGCACATAACAAGAAAAGCTCTCTGGCCCTGATACTGATTTCAAAAACTACTAAACTACCAAGGGAAACGTGCATAAATTACACTTCCTCTTTTTTTGGTGTGTACACCTATGTAAAAAAATGATAGGAAGCTTGATCCTCTTCCTCTTCAAAATGTACCACGTAACTTATGCACGCTCCCCTGTAGTACCTATACGGGATTCCTTATAACAAACCAGCGTTGGTGGAATTATCCTTAAAGGCCGCTGGGGCCAAATGCCAGAGCCAGAGCCAGAATTACTTACCTAGTTTTTTTTTCATATAGATAGACCCACACAAACAAGGTAAATGATAATGATATGGTTTGAGTTACAATTTAGAAGGGACATTTAGTGTGATGATAGAGCAGTGTCATGTGGCTTTGGGTTCGGATTGCGCCTTTAAACTAATCGTAAGAGTGACAATAAGAAGTAAAGGTAGACGCGTCGTCGCCGTTGACATCCAAATCGAAATCCCAATCCACATAAACTCTTTTCCTTTCGTTCTTTCTTTCTTTCTTCCGAATTTTGAAATAACCTCCAGCCAAAAAAAAAATAAAAGAAAGAAAGATAAAGATTCCACAACTTTAATCCAGCGCCAAGGCCACATGCTTCCTTCTTCTTGTACTTCGTCCTTAGCATCATTACGGGATCGAGAACGGTAACGGTAACGGCTACCGTTTCTATCTCTGTCATTGGTGTGGCACTAGCAAAAAAAAACATTCTCCCAGCACACACACACACACACTATTCATTCCAGAGATCTTTTGTGTGTTTCACCAGAACCAGAACCAGAGATCTCCGTTAATCTCGTCGTAGCGACACAAAGGAGGTGGAGAGTTACACGCACAATGTCAATGTCAATGTAGAGAGTGTAAAGTGTAGAATGTGGAGAGGTATTTCCAGCAGAGTAGACCTGTAAGATTACGATTAAGGTTCAGACTATATGCGCTTTAACATTTGTGCTTCTGCTTACCTATATTGTCTGTGAAGAAACAAAATGCCCCATTTCTAATTTAAGCTAGAATCAAAATGAGCTATGTCACAAAAACAACATGAGAAATATGCATAAAATGTTAACTTGGATGTTTTTTAAAAGTGTAAAATGTTCTTTTTGCATGTTTTTTAAAAGTGTAAAATGTTCTGTTTACATCTTTTTGAAAAGTTTCAAATATTCTATTTACACGTTTTTTTAAAGTGTAAAATGTTCTATTTAGATGTTTTTGAAAAGTGTCAAATTTTCTATTTGCATGTTTTAAAAAAAAGTAAAATATTCTGTTTCCAAATTTTTGAAAAGCGTCAAATGTTCTATTTATATATTTTTGAAAAGTGCAAAATATTCTATTTAGATGATTTCAAGGCATGTTTCAATATTTGTGTAGACAGTAGATATATTTTTTTAGCTACAAATGGATAAGGGTCATTTTGGTTCTTCACAGACGATATGGTTTATCTGTATCTATGAATCTGTGGATCGGAATCTGCGAGAATGGAAATGTTTCTTCTATACGGTTTGGCGGCAGGTAAGGGAGGGAAAGGTGACAGACTTGAATTCTTGAACTATAGGCGTTTTATCTAAATGGCTGTCGGTGATGGTGATGGCCTGGCCATGAGTTCGTGGTAGAGATGCCCGTGTCACTCCCGGTCCCGGTATCGGTCCCAGTCCCGGTCCCGCATCTGTTCTGCTTCGTAAAAATTGAATTGAAGTTGAAAAAGCCGCGAAGAAGAAGAATTACTCCTTGAATGGATTACCGTAACCGAAACTGAAAACCTGAAAAAAGCGGTCCCGCTCCCGGTAGTAGTCCCAGCTACTTTTGTTGTGCAAATGTTGACTTTCTTTTATTTTTTCCCCCACTACCTTTCTTATCGCTGTACAATACGTAGAACGTCTCACCTAAAGCAACTCAAGTCAATGCAATGCAAAGCCCACAGAGAAATATCTGTAGTGCAACGCAATATTCTGTACAGAACAGACATCTAAACAGAACGACAACAATGAAGAAAGATTAGTCCACTAGGACGAGAATTTTTTCCATTTCTTACCTGCACGCATTCTTATGCAGAGATAATCTCAGCATCAGGACTCAGGACCAGAAACTAAAAAAGTAGTTTCTTAACTTTTATTTTACAATTTTAGCTTGAGCCCTACAGTATTAGACAATAGCCTTGACTCCTTGATGACGTTGATAGCTGGAGATAAAGCAGAAACACTTTGCCCTCCAAGCTTAAGAAAAACTGGAAATTTTAAATATCGCGGATCGCCAGGGCCGGATAATGTGGCCAGCGCTGCTGCCTAAATGTTCAAAAAACTTGTAAATGGAACATTTTGCACTTTTCAAAAATATGTAAATTAGCATATTTTGACTTTTTTAAAACATGCAAATACAATTTTTTGAATATTTTAAAAACATGCAAATAAACTTTTTTATACATTTCAAAAACATACAAATAAAACATTTTCCACTTTTCTCAAAACATGTAAATAGAACCTTTTGCGCTTTTCTGAATCAAGTAAAAAGGACATTTTAAACTTGTGTAAAACATGTAAATACAACATTTTGTTTTACCAAATAAAACCATTGAAAAAATCAAAATGGTGGTTTTTGTATAGAAAAAAATTGCTGCCTATAGTAATTCCTTCGACCGGCCCTGCGGATTGCGGCAAATTCAGATACACGCATAAATTCCGCACATAAAGTTGTATGTAATTCTAAAGTTTGTCATTTTTGTTATCATGTTACTTTTGATTATACTTTGACACTACATTATTCTGGAATTCTTTAAAGATGTGCTCCTCCTTTTCTTATAATTATTATCAGTGTATATAGAAGCTTCTCCTCCTTATGTTCTTATTGCTTCAAGCTTTGATCTGTGCGTATGCAAAATTGTATGACGTAAATGTCCTAAGAAATTTGAGCGTTTTTTCTGTAATCTTTGTCTTTGAGATAGGGACATGGAATATGGAAACAGGAGACGAAAACGAGTTCAAAAGGGAAAGATGGAAATGATAATAATGACAATGATACTCGGAACAAAGTGTAGAAAGTAGACGCACATTTATTATTAACATTTTCTGCGTTAGCCATCGTCCGTGTAGCCTCCTATATCAGGAGTTGTAGTGGATTATATGGGAGAAGTGTGAACTGACACTGACGTCTTATTTTATTTTCTAGAGATAATACTTTCTCGCTCTTTTTCGCTCTCTAAATTAAAACGATATGAGATAAACTACACTACTGTTGTGCCGGTACGTAGCTTTGTAGCTATGGGGCTGACGCTATACAATAATATTGCCTGTGAAGAACCAAAATGACCCATATCCATTTTTAGCTAAAATCGATATCAACTATCTACAAAAATATTCAAATACGTCTTAAGACCATTTAAATAGAACATTTTGCACCTTTTCAAAATCATGAAATTAAGAACATTTCGCACCTTTTCAAAAACATGGAATTAGAACATTTTGAACATTTTTAAAAACATGGAATTAGAACATTTTGCACAATTCAAGCACATGGATTTAGAACATTTTGCACAATTCAAACACATGGAATTAGAACATTTTGTTTTTTTCAAAAACATGAAAATAGAACATTTATAAACGTTTATTAAAATATTTTACGCATGTTTCTTATTTTGTTTTAATGACATAGCTCATTTTGATTGTAGCTTAAATTGGATATGGGTCATTTTGGTTCTTCACAGACGATATACTCGTCGACAAGGTCTTTATAATGTAATCTAAGCCTCTTTCCTCTCTGTCTCCTTCATCTCGATTTGAAAAGTCAAAGCTAAACCCAAAAAAGCGCACTATATGCCGTCTTCATTTTCATTTAGTTTTTCTTTAAGCTAAAAAGTCTCGTTCGTCTTTTTCGAGGGAAGTGGCAGTGCGAGTGCTATGGGACCATAATGAGCATCTTCTAATGAGCTCTGTCTCTCTCTGTGTGTGTCTCTCTCTCTGAGCTTCCTTTGATGGTAATGGGAACTGGTTCAGGTTCAGGTTCGGGTCCGGGACCGGGACCGGGTCTGGGCTGGGAAGTGAGTGTGATCATAGCAGAATGGCGCTCCGGAGACTATTTCCAGATCCAGAGAGAAAAGATAAAAAGTAACTTGTTACGAGTTGTGAGACGAAGGGGGATGATGCATGTAATAACCCTCTATCCTCTGTCACACATCTCTCTCACTGTCTCACTGTCTCGACTCTGCTCGAAAAAAAGAAACAAAAACATGTTTTTATTATGATCTCCACTACAAATACAAATACAAAGACAACTTACAAGTTTACAAGGAGAAGGAGCAGTCAAAAGACAAAGGTTACTCTTTGAACATTAGTAGATTAGTAGATACAACTTAATGAAAGCGAAAAGGAAGGAATATGAAAGTAGATACTTTTATACTTGACTTTGTACTCTGTACGCATTTTTCATATTCATATCGTCTGTGAAGAACCAAAATGACCTATTTTCATTTTTAGCTAAAAAAAATTTGTACTATCTACAAAAATATTGAAATATATCTTAAACGCATTCAATTAGACATTTTGCACTTCAAAAATATGTAACCACAACATTTTGCGCTTTTCAAAAATATGTAAATAGTTCAACTTTATTACGTGTTCTCCGGGTATTACCCATAACACAAGACCAGAAAATAATGTTAAGTTACATTTTTCAAATACAACAAAACCTTTTAAAGTTAGCGTACTTATTTAACATTTTGATAGTATTAGATGACTTCATACGATAAACATATAATTTTCAATCAATTAAGAGTTAATATAAACATAGTACTAGCGTCACAATAAGAATAATAATGAGTTAACTGTTGAGTCCAGTTGAAATATAATATTACGCGCTTGAGATAGTTTAAATATATGTAGTTAATCCATTACAACACCTTAAGGGAGCTTCTCCGCGAGCACCAAAGGACACAAGACCAAATTACGGACAAGTACTTATATAAATAAAACAAAAATTGCTAATTTTCAGTCTTGCATCGCAACAGACACCTCGGTGTACGGCACGGTAGCCAAAGAAGCTTTTGTTAATTGTAGTTGGACTTAACACTGCATAGGTAAACAGACAATAGTACCATAATAAGGATTAGATCAGTTTGTAATAATAATATTAATTAACAATTCAGATTTATGTAGGAGAGAGAGGCTATAAGTGTAAGTCTACAGTTTTGGTAATGGCTGAGTTCGGCTGCAAGTGCTGTTATCAATTGTTGTTTGTTGCATGTATCCAGGGATTTCTTTGATTTGGTATAGATTATTTCCATCGGATTCATAGTAGTGTGTTGAGCTATCATCAGTAACAATAAGGTATCTTGAAGACCAAAGCTTGCAATTCAGTTTAGGTTTACTTAAAAGTTTTTCTGCACGTGTTTTGAGAAGGTGAGATTTCACCTTTTTTTGCTGTGGCGACAAGTCTTCGTAAATTGTATATTTTGGATTTGAGCTTTTGAGTAATGCGGATTTGGAAAGTATAGCTTGGCAATCTTTGATTCTTGAAAACCCGCATTTAATGCACCATTTGTCCATCCAGGGGATAATTTCGTATGAAACAGGTTAAAGATCGGTTTGAGAAATTACACGAAGAACTTTCAAAACTTCAGTTTTCATTTCTTGTTTGTTTGAGCCAGGTTGTACATCAAGTCCGAGAAAAATTATATTGGAGCGGCGATGGTTGTTGTTTGTAAATAGAATTTCGTTTCGAATATGGAGCAGTTGAGTTTTAAATGATTCTTGTTCAGTTTTAATTGTTACATTATTGTCTTCTAGTTTGCTAATTCTGTTGCCATGTTCCTGCATTGTTAGTTTTAGTTCCTCAAAACTCTGCCTCGATTCAGTACGAAATCCTAGTAGTATGCTTCTAATGTCAGAATAAATCTCAGTCTCACCGGTAGTAGTGGGTTTTGCAGTGCTTGCAATATTATTGTTATTGTTACGATGTTTAGCCATTGTTTTGAAATTAGTTTTCTGGTCAATTTTAATAATTTCTTGCTGTGTTCACAACTTGCAGTCTTTCTTGTATGTATGTTACTTGTTATCTTATGGGATACAGCACATAATGGTTAATGAACGGGAAGAACGTGGTTTTGCTAAACTTATGAATTCACTGTCAATTACGAATGGACACTTAAATATTTGACTCAATTAATATTTCAAACTACTAGATTAACTGTTTTATGTAATGCTTTTATGGTTAACAATCGTAAAACTCACTAAATTTTTAATTTTAATAGGTTATTTTAGGAACCAAAATATTTAGCACGTTCTCCCGTCGCAGCCTTTAGCCTCCCGAAAAATATGTAAATAGAACATTTTATACTTTTCAAAAGCATGTAAATAGAACAATTTACAATTTTAAAAAACATGCAAAAAGAACATTTGACACTTTTTAAAAACATTAAAGTAGAACAATTTGCATTTTTCAAAAACGTGTAAACAGAACAATTTACACTTTTCAAAAATATGTAAATAGAACATTTTATACTTTTCAAAAGCATGTAAATAGAACAATTTACAATTTTAAAAAACATGCAAAAAGAACATTTGACACTTTTTAAAAACATTAAAGTAGAACAATTTGCATTTTTCAAAAACGTGTAAACAGAACAATTTACACTTTTCAAAAATATGTAACTAGAACATTTTGCACTTTTTAGAAACATGTAACAAGAACAATTTAGACTTTTCAAAAACATTAAAATAGAACATTTTGCACCTTTTTGAAAACATCGAATTGGAAAATTTTGCACCTTTTCAAAATAATGGAATTAAGCATTTTGTACCTTTTCAAAAACATGTAATTAGAACACTTTACACGTTTCAAAAACTCCTAATTAACATTTTACGCATGTTTCTCATTTTGTTTTTATGACATAACTCATTTTGATTCTAGCTTAAATTCGAAATGGGACATTTTGGCTCTACATAGACGATATTACATAAATATCTAGGCTCAGCTTGTAAGGCTGCAAATGAAGATCATAAGAAAACAGTCAAATGAACTATACTATACTGCTCTCTAAAATTACTTCTTTGAATGAGGGTGGACTTTAATTTATTTAATTTATGACATAATTTTTTAAAAAACGTACGTTGTGTTGTTACAATAAATATTAGGTAATTTAAAAATATGGAACATTAATAAAGTCCGCACTACATGTACCTACTTACTAGTTAGTAGCATTTCACAGCTGTTTGAAAAAGTTGTAATATTAAAATTAAAATTATGTACAAACGTGTGACACTATCTTGTGTAGCCATGCATAAGGAACTATCTACCTATATTACATTTATATTTTATAAAGATACACATTTGCACAGTTGCACATTTTTCCTTTCGTTATATCTGTATAGCATACAAACGCATTAATATTGCTATGCATAAAAATGATTGTTGACTGCGTCGCTATAATTCACAATTGAGACAAGTAGGAAATACAACTTACACCCAGACTTCCTCCTCCACGTCATCTCATTCCTTCCCATCCACTCTGACGATTCTCTGACTATGTATCGGATTTCACTTTGAATTCCTTCCTGAAAGACGTGCTAAGTGCACCGAGAAAATTCTTGAGTCTCATTTTCCTTTTGTGTGAGCCAAGTGTCAAGTCTTCACATTTACAAAGAAAGAATGAATCTTCCTTCACAGAGCGTCACGTACTACGACGTAGTATGAAGCATTCTCACATATTACTACTAACTACATTACATCATCCCATTATACAATATGCACTAATGCGTAAGCATTATAGTTAGTACAGATATATGCATATTAATTCAAATCTGCTACTTCCGTATATACTTGCTTTTAGCTATAGCCTTTGTCTGATATATATTAACATTTGAATTTATTTCCTACTACGTGATTTTTGAAGTAAATTAGCTCAAAATCCTCACGCAATGTCAGGGAGTGAGTGAGTCAGTTCTATTCCCCACTGTTTCCCACTGCTTGTGTTTTCCCAATGCCGATCTCAATGATAAAGAAAACATAACGATAACGATCTGTGCCCATATTAGGGCAGCTCATATAGCTTTAGGTCTTTGACTTTCCCAGTGCCAGTACACAGCTTACAGAATACAGCCTCAGCTGGAAAACTAACGGTAACGGTGAGAATTGCTTCTGTTAATTTGACGCCTGTTTTGTGTGCTACAGTTATAGGCATACCGTAAATCTTCTAATAGAAGCCTCACAGGCTTTCCATTACATACTATAAAGATATACCAGTTGCCAGCTACGTCCCGGCTATACTATCGAAGATCCGGATTATCAGTATGTTGAACATATCGTCTGTGAAGAATCAAAATGGCCTATGTATCTCCAATTTTAGCTAGAATTAGAATGAGATGTGTCAAAAAACTGTAAATAAGATTGATACGTAGAATGTTAATTACATGTTTTTGAAATATGCAAAATTTTCTATTTAAGTGTTTTTTGAAAAGTAAAAGATGTTCTATTTACCTGTTTTTTAAAAGTGCAAAATGTTCTATTTACCTGTTTTTGAAAAGTACAACACTTGATATTTACCTGTTTTTGAAAAGTACAAAATGTTATATTTACACATTTAAAAAAAGTTAAAAATGTTCTATTTACGTGTTTTTGAAAAGTGCAAAATGTTATATTTACACATAAAAAAGTTCAAAATGTCATATTTACATGCTTTCAAGTTCATGATAATTTATTTATTCTGTAGACATTTCACAAAAATAGATATGTTTTGATTCTTCACAGACTATATTGTGACTTGTAACGTAATTTCTAAAGCCTATTATTTTTTTTAATATTAAAGCTCCGGCAAGTATTACTATGAGATTTACGGTATTGCTCTATAATAATATGTAGGGGACTTATTTGGGGTTCGATTTTTTCCCGTTTTCACATTATACAAAACAGTGGCAAAATTAATACAGTGAATTCAAAAATGACAACAAATGGGTGAAAAATCTGTAGCAACTATCCTTTGATATAGGATAGGCCCATATAGGTCTATATTGTGTATGTACGGCTATACAGTCTAATACCAATATGTAGTTACAAGTATTTTATTTTTATTCTACTCTCTCAAATTGAAGTACTAGCTGTAAAGATTAATGAAATGAAAATGTATAGCGAGGGTGCGAGGGGACAGGGCAGGGGGAGTAATTGCTCGTTTCCCCATTTCCCACTGTTTATGACGGTGGGAGAAAAAAAAGTGGGGGGAAAAATTGATTATTGGGAGAAAGTGAAAAAAAAGCATAGGTGTGTGTGTTCATTGTAAATTTATTCGTTCTAGAATTTTACAGCATTATTAGTCTTGGACAGTTTGTTGTAAAAGCGCCATAGGGCTGCTACTGGCTTAAAAAAATTTGATAAAATTTCAAAAACAAATTCTAGGCATTGGCTGCTCGAACTGAAAATGCAGCAGTTTAAATACTGGAAGCTAAAAACATTTTTTCATTTTTTTTCTCCGGATTTTTGTTTTTTCTGTACACTTCAAGTTTCTAGTTTGAAATCGACATGGACTTTGAGACAGTAGTAGACATTCAGAGTCTGAGAATTTTGTTGAAATCTTGAAATTAAATCAGAGCTAAAATCGAAATTGAAGACGAGGAGCCCAAGACGAAACTTTATAACTGATTAGAGCAAAAGAGTAGAGAATTTTGTGGCCATTTCAATTACAATTGGAACCGTCTCTCTGACTTGAGTGTCTACTGTCTACTACTGATACGATGTACAGTCCCTTCTGCCACGGCCACGGCCTCTAATGACAGCAAATCTTTAATGGAATCTTAGAATTGAAAATCTCGTGGAAAAGTAGAAAACTTTGAGGCTGCTCTGTAATCTCCTCGTTATCGTGTCTTGAGTTGGAGAGAGAGAGAGAAAGCCACAAGTCTGTCTGAATCTGAGGGTGGAGAGAGATACTGATAGGAGACGGCAGAGATGCGATAGTCAATTGTAAATAAAACCAGTATCAATATCAACACGCAATACTCAATGCTAGTGATTGCTCGGGATTGTGAAGAGCCAAAATGACCCATATCCATTTGTAGCTAAAAACAATATCCACTATCCACAAAAATATTGGAACATGTCTTGAAAGCATTTAAATAGAACATTTTACACTTTTAAAAAAACATGTAAAAAAACATTTGCACTTTTCAAAAACATGTTAATAGAATATTTTGCACCTTTTCAAAAACATGTCAATTGAACATTTTACACTTTTAAAAAACATGCAAATAGTACATTTTGCACTTTTCAAAAACATGGAAATAAAACATTTTGCACTTTTCAAAAACATGGAAATAAAACATTTTGCACTTTTCAAAAACATGTAAACAGAACATTTTACACTTTTCAAAAACTCTTAATTAACATTTTACGCATGTTTCTCATTTTGCTTTTATGACATAGCTCATTTTGATTCTAGCTTAAATTGGACATGGGTAATTTTGGTTCCTCACAGACGATATACTATGTAGCTAATATAATGAGAGTAAAACAAAACTAATTGCAAGAGTTTAACTTGAGAAGACAATTGGAGAAGTCGAAGGAAATGGAAGTGAAGGAATAAGGAAGGAAAGACACAGGATTTCCAAGGAAATCTAATTAACTTACATTCAACTTAAATCTATCAGCTCTCGTCCAAATTCTCAATTCTCAACTCAAATATGTACTCCCCTCGTGGACAGTGAACCTGATTTCTAGGGCCAGCTAATGTGGTGCCAAGAAAGTACGACGCATGTTGTGGACTGTAGTTGTCAGTGACGCATAGAGCCAAATTCAGTGTTGGTCCTTCGCAAAAAGTTTTTATAAAATTGTTTCAAATAGTTTAACAATCAACATCTGCTAACTACATGTAACTGCTACTGTTATTGTCCAGTGTCAGCTTCGATTACGATTTCCAACTGGACAAGGCTTTTTTTATACAGTCAATGATATTTACACAATATTTTGTATAACAGATTCGTTATCAATATCAAATATCAATGATGTAGAGAGTGGAATTTTCTTAGACTTAAATGGTGCAAAATTACAACCCACCATTAACAGAGCCGGACGAAGGAATTACCTTTAGGCAGCAATTTGTTACCATACAAAAACCACAATTTTGATTTTATTGATGTTTTTCTTTGATACAGCAAAATGTTGTATTTACGTTTTAGAAAAGTGAAAAATGTTCTTTTTACTTGATTCAGAAAAGTTCAAAATGTTCTATTTTACATGTTTTGAGAAAAATGGGAAAAATTTCATCTTCATGTTTTTGAAATGTACAAAAAGAATTTATTTGCATGTTTTTTGAAAAGTCAAAATATTCGTTTTACACGTTTTTTAAAAACTGAGAAAAATCCCAGTTTCATGTTTTGAGAAAATTCAAGTAGCATTATTGTCCAGCCCTGACCATTAACATAGCTAATGCACATTTGATTAGTTAAAAATTTAGTTGCAAGTTAGTTTTAAATTCTGTAGGCAAGGCAATTTAAAACTATTGAAATAAAGTTAAACATTAAATTACAGAGCCATCTTTGAAATTAGACATTTAAAAACAACGTTCAAAAGGTTCTAACTTTCAAAAAGGTCTATTTTCATAATTTTTACAAATTAAAAAGGACGATATAAAAATTCAGGAATTTCTACGCATAAAATAATTTTAAACGAGGTTTCTTTTTAACCCTAATATAAAAGAAATGCATACATTGGATTTACTCCATTCGGCATTCTGCCATTGTGTCTCTGTGTAAAATTCAGTGTCTCTCCAGATCATTCATTCAAAGCCCTGCTTCTGATTTTACTTCTGGTACTGGTTGCTGGTTCTGGTTCTATAGCGTCTCCATGACACAAGAAGAAAAAAAGAAGCTGAGGAAAATAGAAAAAGATCCATGTAAAAGAGTGTTACTATGGAGATTGTGTGGGATTTCCTCTCTTTAGCTTGAATTGATTTCTATCTGTCCCTCACTCGTCTCCTATTTTTTTTGTCTGCTTCCACCACACCACACAACACAACATCTATACGCATACCGTCTCCGACACCGTCTCCGTCTCCCGTCTCCCACTCATGTGGAATTCGAATTCCTTATTTTATTACTCGTACTTTTGGCACATAAAAGAAATTGGGAAAGAGGGTGAGAGTTGAGTGTGTCTGCCCCTCGGTTTCAGTCGCATATAAAACAGAGACGGGGAAATTCTACTCCCTCCCTCATCTCACTGTCGTCCTCGTCGTCGTCTCCCTGTTTCCAGTTTCCACGTCCAATTCGACTTCTTTAAGATGAGACACGAGACGCGGAGCAGTCCGCCTCGTACATATTTATTAACGCTCACACACAGACACACACACACAGACATGCAGTGAGTGATCAGAGAAGATGAGGAAGAGAGCTGGAAGATTCACTTACGTTCCTAAAGACCGCAAGATCAACAAAGCAATGCGAGGAAAAGTAAAAAGTAAAAGTTCCCAGACCCCACTCATATTTGAGCTTGCACTATATATACATGCATATCGTCTGTGAAGAACCAAAAAAACCCATATCCAATTTAAGCTAGAATTAAAATGAGCTATGTCATAAAAACAAAATAAGAAACATGCGTTAAATGTTAATTAAGAGTTTTTTGAAAAGTGGAAAATATTCTTTTTGCACGTTTTTGAAAATTGTAAAATGATCTATTTACATGTTTTTGAAAAGTGTAAAATATTCTATTTGCATGTTTTTGAAAAGTGTAAAATATTGAATTTGCATATTTTTGAAAAGTGTAATATGTTCTATTTAAATTCTTTCAAGACATGTTTCAATATTTCTGTAGATGGTGGATATTGGTTTTAGCTAAAAATTGATATGGGCAATTTTGGTTCTTCATAGACGATGTAAGTTGTACTATTAAACTAAGGGCAAACTTTTCCCGATGCGTCTGTGCATATGACAGACAGGCAGGGAAATCCGTCACCAGTACCGGTACCGGTCCCAGTACCAGTACCAGTGCGAGAGGCAGATCGCATGAACGACAAGATGCACCAGACCAGAGTAAAAATACTCTGATAATGCAATGAAGGAACAACTTGTTCTCTTCCTGGTTCGTCGTCATTTCCGTATTGCATTTTGTAATATTACTATGTAGTTTGTTGCAGTTGCATTAGCCGCACCAGCCTGCATTAAAATGGGAGGGCATGTGAGATACACATTTTTGGGGTTGCTCTCCCTGTGAGATAGAGATATAAATTGAGATATATACAGAGTACGCGGCTTTATGGCGCAGAGCCTCTGGGGTAGTTTTAGTGCTTCTTTTGGTCTTTCGTCTCGCTAATGGCACGAGTGCTTTCCCCAGGCCCAGGCTCATAGAGACAGATAGAAATATGCCATGACATTTTTTACTCATGTAGTATCATGGGATGTGGTTTCATTATTGTTTTGGGGGATTCCAAGCAACCCATAGTATGTGGTATGGCATTATGATTATGATTACAGATGGGACAATAATGCTGTGAAGATGCCCTTGAGCTGTATTTATTACATATTATATGTGGGGAAATAATATAAATTAATTTGTACACTGATTTGAGGAGGGGGATGATTGTCTGTAATCAGAGCCTCATAATGCGGCCAGCGCAGGCAGCCCCCGCTGGTTGTATAGTCAAAAAACGTGTAAATGGAACATTTGGAGTTTCCAAAAATATGTAAATAAAATATTTTGACTTTTCAAAAACATGAAAAATAAATTTTTTGGTACATTTCAAAAACATGCTAATAAAACATTTTCCACTTTTCTCAGATCATATAAATAGAACATTTTACACTTTTCCAAAACATGTAAATACAACATTTTGCTTTACCTTCGTTTGGCCCGTCAATGCAAAGCACACTACTGCGTAAATGGCTATCTTTAACGTGGGAAGTCATCAGTATAGCCATGTGTAGACTCATTGAATCTACCGCTGACGTCATTTGTGGGCGATTCCTATTGGGTTTGGTGCAACTCAAAATCGTTAAAATAATTATGATAAAATTGAATATTAATTAAGTGCTGCTATTAAAACTATTTGTAATAATGCTAAATTAATTGTGTTTTTTTTGTTTCTTTTCATGTTCATGTTCCTCCATTTGTGATGTGATGATCTCTACTAAATTTGCAAAACACCACCAACAAATTTTCAAATAATTTCTGGACGGCTGAATAATGAAACATGACATATTTTGCACGAATACGTAATAGGTAATATATTTTTCACTTTGTTTATGTCTTGTTATGGAAACTAACGTTGAGTTGGTGAAAAGCATACAAGGAATTTGTTTTTCTTGTTTACTATCACAAGTTATGAGCATAATTCACTGCATAGAAATCTCTCTTATCGCAACGCTATGTATAAACAATAAATTGTGGGGTTCTCAATCTATTTAAATTTTACAGCTTTTTCCCTTCAACCAAAAACGCGGTAGTAGAATTAATTAAGCCTGTTGTTAGTTCATGACTTCAGGTGGTGTCAATCAGGGCTGGATAATGCAGCCAGCGCATAGGCATCCCCAGCTGCTTGAATTTTCTCAAAACATGTAAATGAAACATTTTGCACTATTCAAAAATATGTAAAAAGAATATTCTGACTTTTCATAAACATGCAAATAAAGCATTTTCCACTTTTCTCAAAACATGTAAATAGAACATTTGGCACTTTTCTGAATCAAGTAGAACGAACATTTTTCACTTTTCTAAAACATGTAAATACAACATTTTGCTTTACCAAAGAAAACCATCAATAAAATCAAAATAGGAGTTTATGCATGGAATCAAATTGCTTCCTTAAAGTGATACCTTCGTCCGGCCCTGTCTGTAATGCAGTCAAATTGGGGAACATTGCATTAATGTAATAATTCGATGTTCAGTAGGAAGTTCATAAAGAAGCCTGTAGGTTTTATGGAAAGCGTCTGGCCCTGGTCCTGGTCCTGGTCCCCCTGTTGTTGTTAAAGTCAAAAAGTGGGAGTTGAACTGAAAGACGTCTTTTATGTGTAAAAGTTGAAAGGCGTCTTTCAATTTTTTTTTCTTCTTCTGGGAGAGAGAAATCGGCTCCAGCAACAGGGAGCATAGGCGACACCTAGGTCAGGACAGGGAAGTAGGTGTAGGTAGTGGTAGCAGCAGTAGTAGTTCATCACGTGGGGACTGGATGAGGAGAGCATGGTCTGGTAGTGGTGGTGGTAGTACCGAAGCACTAGAGCCATCACGTGTAGACGGGATGGGCAGAGTATGATCTAGTAGGATCCATCCAGACCGTGGTATGGTGAACACGAGCAAACGGCATGTTAACAATCCAGGTACAGTAGCAGGCATAGGGCTGTGAAGTAGTGGTCGTATGATGAGGGACCGACCAAGTCCATTTGAGAAGACGAGGACTGGGGGAGCAGGAGGTAGGCCCATACAAAGGGGTTAGCCAATCAGTGAGGGAAGGCAGGCTCATAGGGGGATAATAGCCAATCACCGATAGGGTTAGGAATGCCCGTAAGTGGGGTATCTTGGGTCGGTCTTCAGGTGGAGTGGCTCACGAGACGATGAGCGAAGGAGACGATCCTCATTCCTTTGCACCCCTCTAGAAGAGAAGTAAGTCGGTGGAAGTTCGGCTTGTTCGTGAAGCAGTAGAGACATCCTCAGTGTAGAGTTTAAGTGTTAAGTTTAGAGTATCCCATGTACGGCTGGGTGAAGCCATATTGGGGTTTTAAGGAAATATATTTAATTGTGAATATTAATATTGTTAGTGTGTGACTACTGATAATTAGTACCGGGTAAACCGGGTATTGTGAGTGTATTTTTTCCCCGACATAAACTGACATTATTGTGGGTCGTAAGACCGGAAAAGAGACGAATAAAACGGAATAAGTTGTGTGTGATTTCCCCAGACATTTCCTGTGTGTGCGTATTAACTTTAGGCATATGGCCGACAGCATATAGGGGGCTGTGTAAGACTTTGTTTAATAGTGTGTAATCATTCGGGTCCAAATTGCCCCGGTCAAGTAGAGCCAAAGACATCATCATTGAGCATAGACTAGGCTGGCCGGACGGACCAGTCTCATATTGCCCATAAGCGCGTCATCTACCTCTTGGCCGGATAGGCTCGACATCTTGGAGTGGAGGTGCTGAGGGCAAGGTACCAGCACTTGCATACGAGTGAGACATACTGCATCTCCAGACCACACGAAGGAGCATAGCTCGGACCGAGTGCTCCTCAGCTTATCAAAGGGAGAGCACCCAGAGACCCGACCTGAGGACCTGGACCTGGGCTCAACTCGAGCTCTTACCTGGCTGCAGAGCAGCAGGTCGGTAGGTCTAGGGCTCAGTAGGTGAGGACGTGGCGAAGACGTACGGTCTCGAGGTACTGAGACCAGGTGGGCAGACCTCGCTCGGAGGGTCGGGACGTAGAGCTCAGCTCAGCGGAGCAGACTGTGAGCAGGAGCAGGGGGATCCCGAGGACCGGACCAGCAGAGCTGCCGAGAAGGAGGACGTCCGCGCGTAGTAGAAAGGTGGTCCTGGTGCTAGGAGGCTACGGAAGTGTGGGTTTAAGGTGTTTTAGGAGATTCCCCTATCACACTGGCGACCACGACGGACACAAGATCACCATCTTGTTAGAACCAACGCACACCAAGGTGAGATAAACCAGTTCCTTATTTCTAAATTGCACAAAATTTTTTTTTTTCGCTATATTTACGGTAGAGCATTAGAATAGGGCTGGTAAAGGTAGGTCACGAGTTCCGAGACAAGAGGTTCGACTGAGCTATACGCAGGCAGGTCAGGCGAACACCGCACTTGGAGCACCCGGACCTACGGGGAGAGAGAAATACCATCGGCATAGGTCACATCTCATACTACTGAAAGTAGAGGTTACATACACGACCAGTATCATACCAACATAGTCATACAAGGCATTCAGTGGTACCGGTAATAGTGGCAATACCAGAAAGACCGGGGGTCTGACCGGCTGGGCGGCTCAGTTTGTCCAGGTTAGGGTGGTCTGCAAGCAGATCAGCGGTGCACTGGCCGACGCGACGATCGTGGGGTAGGTAGAGATCCCAAGAGCATCGAGCAGGGACACAAGTGTGACATACCCAAGCACCGATATAGCGTGACATACCAGAGGCACACAAAAGATCCGGCAAAAATCAGGTCTGAGATCCAGTAAATCCAACCGGGATTAGGGTACGCGGGTCAAGAACCAAGACGGACGTGAAGGATGGCGGCATCAAAGGAACTGCAGGACCAAATGAAGGCACTATGGAAGAAGCGGATAACTCAGTTGGTCCAGGCGGGCGAGCTAGACCCGAAGGATGATGAGGAATGGGGAGACTTTGATATCCAGAAGCGATGGTTTCTGTCTCAATGGTCCATCCTTCGGAAGGAGGAATTACCGAAACTGATGACACCCGATCAGGTCCAATCCCTGTTCACAGAACGAAATAAGCAAATGCGACAACTGGAGCGCGATGGTGAAATCCGGTTCAGTGGGGTATTCGACCTGGGACAAGAAGAGGCAAGAGCTCAGAGATCCACCATTCCGAATCCATTAGATCGTCCAGAGGAGCGAGACCAGCCCGACCCCGACTCACAACAGGTACGGGAGCTCAAAAAAGCAGTTTATGATATGTCGAAACGTCTTGAACAAATCAATCTGCTGCTAGTTGAGACTAGACGGGATAATGAGGAGCTCCAAGAGACAGTAAAGACTAACCACAAAGCCGCGCTCGTAAATGCGATCCTGGCCCGGAAGGAGAAGACCACGCAACAATCATCAGCATCTGAATCCGGGGAAGGCTCAGATCCAGCAAATCCAGATACCATGGATGCAGTCTTGGAAATTCTGCGCCTACAAATGACGCAAACATCGAAAAATCAAGAGCTACAGGCAAGGCAGAGAGAGCTCACTTTAGAGATGATGGCACCAACAGGGTTGAGTATACTTCCGCAAAAATTCGACCCAGTAGTAGACATCGCATCGAACTATGTGGCATCCTTCGAGAATTATTTGGAGGTTCATGGGGTCCAACATAAGTCATATGTCACAATCTTCCAACAATGCCTCTCTACACCACCAGAAGCAGCTTGGCTCCGAGCCGTCTTGATAGACGTTGAACCTAAATGGGGGCCCGTGCGGGCAGCGTTCCTAAAGGCATATGACAAGACGAACATGCAGGCGACATTGGACCAGATAGTCTACAACAAGCAAAAGCCTTCCGAGCCCATCCGCACCTGGGCATCGAAGTTCTACACCCGGCTTAGAAACATCCAAGAACCACAACCATGGTCACCGAAGGAGATCATGAATCGCCTTAAAAAGAACATGCATCCCAGCCTGGCAGGGGCATTTCCACCAGGGACAGCGATACCATTAAACATCAGCGATTTCATAAGCCAGGTGGAGTCCTTCCATCAATTACGACAAAGGGCTGATCGGGAACGCGACCCTTACCGACCCATATACGACGACCAGAAGAAGAGGTTCGATAGCTCCTATCGACAAACAGACCGAACACGACGATATTCGGGTGGCAGTCAGGCCGGCCGATTCACGGAACAAAGGAACCGGAGCTCAAGTCGCGATTCACAATCATCCCGTCGAGACTCTCCAACAGGCTCACAATACGGGAACAGAAGACCCAGAGAGCGATCTCAGAGCCCACCCCAGCGGAGCTCTAGACCCGACAACCGGCAGACCAGGAGTGAAGCAAAGCGCTCAGGGAAATGGTGCAGCATCTGCATCAATGACTCTCATGATACAGTAGCATGCAAAGCAAGAAAGGCAAAGCTCTTGGCGTATAGACTACTGCAAAACTGCAAGGATACAGCAGCAGACCAGGAGGAAGATGCAAGCCAGCAGCCGGACATCAAGACTACACCAGAACCACAAGGGACGGTAAAGGAAGAACCACAGGATCGCGAAATCTTTGGTTCCATGCGACGTTCAACTCCTCGAGCAAGAAGAGCTCAACTAATGAAGCAACACGACAAGGACAAGATGAACCTCCTCTCCACAAAATTCATCGCAACACCGCTACCTGAAACCGACGAGTATTTAAACTGGTCTCAGACACGGACTTCGAAGGGCATCCGTGTCGAGTACAAAAAAGAAACCGAGCCCCTTTCGCCCTGGTCAACATAAAGGTAAAGCAACAGCTATTCCCCATCTTCGGGTTGTTAGACTCGGGATGTACATCCTTAGCAATATCAAAAGACACATGTAATAGACTAGGCCTAAAAATAGAAAAATCAGAGGTGGAGGTAGCAGGTTTTGATAGCATTCCCAAAGTGACAGCAGGCCAAGTGACATTAGACTTTAAAATAGCGGGTAGGTGGTTTAGAGAGCAATTCATAGTCCAAGAAGGGTTGATGTATCCTATTTTTATAAGTAACTCATTTCGATGGAAACACGGCCTCAGCTTTGACGATGTCAAAGGCGAGCTACATTGGGCAGTCAAGACTGAGGCCGAGGAGGAACATCAAGTGGGGTACTTTGTAAGAGGTCTGGCAGTCCGATCAGAAAAAGATGTCTGTGACTTATCACTGGCACCGACTCCAGACCCATATGACCGAACTTGGATCCAACGGACCCCTGTTCAAACTTTCGTAGAGATCTTAGCGCAAAAATATGATCGAGTGGTCCGAAGTGATGGTTCATCGGGTATAACGAATGCAATAGTACACGACCTAAGAGTCGACCCCAACTGCCCAGTCATATACCGCAGACCCATTCGGCGGCCACCGGCCATAGCCAAATGGGTCGATGAGAAGCTGGAGGTACTGGAGAAGCAGGGTAAAATCCGCCGGTCGACTTCACAGTTCTCATCCCCTATACTACTGATCCCAAAGCCCAACGGAGACAAGAGGTTGGTAGTTAACTACAAAGAGCTAAACAAATATACTCCAAAGATCCAGAATCCCATGCCAGACATGCACATGATCATGGAGCAGCTCCCTCCGGGTCGGTATATGTCAAAGATTGATCTACGATCAGGTTTTTGGCAGATCCCGATCTCAGAGTCATCCAAAAAATACACAGCTTTTCATACAGATACCGCATGCTGGGAATGGAACGTCCTTCCAATGGGACTGAAAAATGCTCCCATGATTTTTCAGGAACTCATGAACCTGATCTTCGGTAGCGTCATAGGTAAATTCTTATTCGTATATTTAGACGACATATTTATTTTTAGTGCAACGGAGGCCCTGCATAAGGAACATTTAGAGTTTGTATTTAAGACCCTGCATAACTTCAATCTGTCCATTAATTGGGAAAAGTGCGAATTCGATCTACCGGAAGTCCAATTCCTTGGACATGTAATCACTAAGACTGGTATTACGAAATGTCCCAAAAAAGTCGAGGCTATTCGCAACTATCCGGTCCCCAAGACCAAGAAAGACATTCAGCGATTTTTAGGTGCCATTGGATGGTATATGAGGTTTATACCTCACTATGCTACACAATTAGAGCACATCTTTGCAAAATTAAAAAAGGAGGAAGATCCTAATCGATCTTTCAATTGGGGCCCGGAGCAGCAAACAGCCTTCGAGAACATCAAAGACGAGATTGCAAAGGAAATCACGCTCAATACCATTAATTATGACCAACCTTTGTACGTCTATACCGATGCTAGTGAGGTAGGCTTAGGAGCTATTCTAGCTCAGGAATACTACTGCGACAAGCTTAAGGCAGACCGGTTCCGGGTGATCGAATGTCGAAGTAAGTTATTGAATAGTGCGGAGCGCAAGTACGAGCCGAGAGAGAAGGAATGCTTGGCTATTAGATTTGCAAATCGGGTGTTCGATCCCTACATCCGTTACCAGAAGGATGTGATTTTTAGATGCGATAACCAGGCCCTGTCCTACTTGAAACATGCGGCCACGAACGACCACCTCTACAGTAAACATATTGTGAGGTGGGCGATCGAGCTGGGTGATGTAGTGAACGACACGGAGTTTGTCAAAGGCGGGGATAATAGACTCGCAGACCTCTTCTCACGAGGCGCTCTGCCAGATCCAATGCAGGATGACGATCCGGATCGGGTTGACCAGTGCATAGCGACCTTCACTAGTTCGAGAAATAATATCGAGATCGACATGGATTCGTTGGACCGGCCTATGCTGCAGACCCTACAGAGAGCTGACGAGGCGATCGCTACTATTACCAAGAGCTTGTGTCGGGTTGGCCATCGGTCCAGATATAGATATGACTACGCAGTAGTTGAGGGCATCTTGTGTAGATACATCCCAAACAAAGAGCAAGGTCCATTGAAATCCATATTAAAGCGGAGCACCCATGCAGACGACTTTTATAGCAGTAGGGTAGACAAGCTCCGGACCCAGCGCCAGGTAGATACCGAGGCAGGTAGTCAACTACGACAGCAAGGCTTGGCACAGTTCAAAATCACACCCTCCATGCTCCGAAGGGGCAAGCATATCAAATGGTCTCATCCACTCATAGCCGCAGACTTCTTGGATCCGGAGGTATCCACTACCAGGAAACGCCTGGTTCCAGTAGTCCCGCAAGCCATCGAGCGAGACATAGTTTCATATTTTCACGATACCACAAGGGCAGGTCACCAAGGCGCCGAGCGGACATACGACAAGATCAAAAAGCGATTTTGGTTTTACAACATGGCAAAGACCATAGAGGCATACGTTAAGACCTGTGAGGCATGTCAACTAGCTAAGCCATCTAATCAGCTAAGACCCGGTAGGATGGGCATCCATTCATATAAAAATAATATCTTTGAGTGTGTTCATGTAGACATTGTAGGGGAGCTCACTCCAAGTGCGGGATACAAATACATAGTAGTCTGCGTCGATGAATTTTCCAAATGGGTCAGCATGGAACCCTTGACGTCAGTCTCCTCAGTTAAGATCTTGAGATTCTTGCAAAAGGTATTTAACACATTCGGCACCCCGAACCGTATAGTCTCCGATAACGCATCATACTTCTCAGGGGCAGACTGGGAAGATCAGCTCAAAGAATGGGGCTGTGTGGTAGTGCATGTGGCACCATATCATCCAAACCCAAATCAGTCAGAGAGATCGAATCGGGATATTAAAAGCATCCTTCGAGCGTTTTGTCTTAAAAGTCAGACAAAATGGGCAAGTCAGCTCGGTGATTATATGGTAGCATTAAACACGTCAAAATCCAAGTCATCCAGGTACTCGCCTTGCCAACTAAATCTAGGTAGGGACATTATGCTTCCAATAGATCGCAAATTGCAACTGCAGCGCACGTTAGGTATCACGGAGGAAGAGTTTGGGGCAAAGCTATTATCAGACATCTCAATCATCAGGGAACAGGCACATAAGAACCTCAAAGTGGCTCAATTAGCTCAAAAGAAACTCTTTGATCGGAACAAACGGGACATCGTGTACAAGGTAGGCGACCTGGTAAAGACATTTAACAAGCAGCTATCATCGAAAGAAGCGTTGTATTCCAAGTCGTTAGGGGCTAAATACACTGGGCCCTGGCAAATAGTAGAGGTACATTCGGATCTCCTGGTCAGTATCAAGGACCCGGACGATCCAAACGACATACCCTCTAAATTCCACACCTCGCTCATGCTTCCATACCATCAGAGGGCAGAGGAGGAAGGTAAAGATGAATGTGAGACTCAATCACGGCTGCCCCGGATAGCAATACCAGCTGGTGAATCTCGGGTCATCCAGGCAGACGGAGTCCAAGGTATAGAACAGGTTAGGACACCAGAGTCAGACACGGATGCTCAATCACAATCGGAGCCAGAGGACAGTGAGGTGGACTGGGCGATAGGACCACTAGATAGGTCTGATGAGTATGAGCAGGAATTTGACGCACCTCCCGTGATACCAAGACAGTCGACAAGGATCCGCAGACCCCCGGACCGCCTGGGCATAAATACCATGCAGACTGGCAGTACCGGATTCAGAATGGGAGACCTATTAAGGATGTCCTTCCACCAGGACGAAACCACAGATTAACAGCAACAACAGTGCCACGGTCGAGACTAGTGGCATTAAAATGGTTTTGGGATATATTGGGAAAAGTTTTTTTTGGTGATGGTCAAAAGGGTTTAATTAAGTTTTTTACATAAAAATATGCAAAATGAAAAAAAAAATATAATTTAGGTTAAGGCGGAGGTGTAGAGGCTGGGGTCTCTACTCTTCCGAACACGTCCTATGACGTGTACGACGTTAAACTGCGCCGTGTGCTCGTCCCGAGTTCCACCGCAGGGGCGAGTATAGGGTAGGTTACTAGTGAGTGGGTAAATAACTCCCACCGGCAAAGGAATCATGAAAGGCTGAGGTTCCGGCCTCGGAGCTACAGAGCTCCTTTGCTTTGTAACCAGCCCTATCCACGGCATATGGTGCAGAGCTCAAGAAATCCACATACCGGGAGCTGGTGTCCGATTTAGATGTTGGTGGAGCACCCAGCACGGAGATAGAGGGCCCGGAAAGCCCTCATTGAAGGATAGCTTAGGGTAACCTCGATCAAAAGCATGGGGAGCAGCAGATCCACAGGACCAACGCGGCCCAGCATAGGTAAATTCATTCAGTACAGTCTCAGCGACCACCAGCTCGGTCGAAGTCAATTCACATTGTTTTGCTCAAAGCTGAGAGAGCTTGATAAACCAGCTAAGATGATAGTAAGTAAGTCAACCAGTACAGTCCCAGCGACCACCAGTTAGGTCGAAGTCAACTCACATTTGCTTGCTCAAAGCTGAGAGAGCATGATAAACCAGCCGAGATGATAGTCGATCCAATTTTCAGATTCAGATTCACCGGAGGACCCCGGTATTGGGATCATTAGGTTCATGATGTACCAGATTAGTAGATAATTCACGAATCCAATGAAGTCCTTTAATTCCTCAAGGCTAGGAAGGTTAGTGTTCAAGCCTATTGTCGAGTGCGAGATCACAAAAATGGACCTCAAAAGCTCAGTACTCCTCAAGCTAGGGAGGGTAAACAAGCACACACCCACCGAGGGTAAAGAAGAAATGCAAGTATTGCGATGACCCAGGTGGAGACAGTAAACAATACGGAACAGAACGAGAAGGACCGGCAGGACCGGTGGAATGGCCAACTCCTGCCGAAAGTAGGTAGCTAGAGAGTTAGATTACAGTTCAGGTACAATATACACGAGATGGTTAGCAAATTCTCAAGCTAGCGAGATTAAACAAGCACACTCAGGGTTGAGCAGTTGTTTTGCGGAAAAGCGAGGTACACCACAGTTAGCAGTTGCGAGCAACTGGATCAAAGGGTACGGACCAGCGAGCCGCGATCAATTGTGACATTCTGGAGTATATAGCCGGGTACGGAGATACGTCAATAGTTCTCAAGCTAGCGAGGCTAAACAAGCATAACCAGAGCCCCAGTCAATTGTGGCACTCTGGAGACCATAGCCGGGTACGGAGATACGTAATAAGCGACAGGCATTCAAGCATGTTCGTTGTGAGCATTTTGTAGAATACGGGACAGGCCAAGGAGCCGTAGTTGTGATGTTCTGTAGTGATTAGCCGGGTACGGAGATACTTCCATAGGACAATGGTACATGTTAGCACAGAGCGGGGGCAGTTCAAATGCTTCCCCATAAATATTATTTTCTGCTGAGGATCCAGCTAAGAAGTCGGTCGTGGGGAAAAGCAAGCGAGCCAACAGCAGGGCGAATGGGTAGCCACGCATGCAGGTAGTCACCGTCAGTAGGCATGAGTCCTCAATGCTAGGGAGGGTAAACAAGCACACAACGACGAAATACCAGGGGTTCCAGGCAACTAGAAATTGACCAGGAACAAATGGTAGATGGGCGTGACGAAGACGACATCCTGTGGTCCAACAGTAGGACGAAGGAACAACATTCCAGTTGTGGAGGTTTGAGCGGCCCGACAGAAGGGCCTCGAGCCTTTGTAAAGCAGAACGCGATATTGGCAGCAGGGACAACACTATAGGTTAGTCCTCAAAAGCTATGAAGGGTAAGTAAGCGGTAGGAGCAATATCAGGCTCCAATTGAATGTGATACCAGCATAGAAATGGTAGATTGGAGTAGCAAGGGTTTCCAACCAGTATCATAAGCATAGCAGGTATAGTTCCTCAAGCTAGAGAGGGTAAACAAGCATCACGGGAGGGTTTTGTCTTCAATGTCAAGGGAATGGGCTGTGACCAGCAGTAATTCCATTGTTTGTACACACAACCGAAGCCACAGTATGTCCAAGCCGGAACAGCAAAGGACTGGGCCAGATACAGTAGGGTTAGATTCAGTTCATAAAGAGTAGTCGATATTATTCCTCAAGACTAGCGAGGGTAAACAAGTCAGAGCGGCAGATCCGGGTTAATGACAACCACCGGAACATCTTGTCCAGGACGACGGATGTTTAAGCCACACGCAAGTTTCGCAGATTAGATTAGAACGCAGTACTCGACAGACATTAGCCTAAGTAGGGGCTAATTTGACACGTGAATAGAGCTCACGTCAGGCACAGTGAGGCCATAGCAAACTTCTTACGAAGCCGATATTCAGCTCAGACCCAGCGAGGTATAGGGCATAAAGGAGGGCTTTCAATACGATGCACCCTCCCAACTAGTTTAAACCGACATACAAAGTCGGGGGGACCACTAGAGCCAGGCGGCGAGCTCACCATAAGCCAGCCATAGTTGAAAACCAACAGTACCTAAGTATAAGGTTATGGGGGCACAACCCTGATCGGGATTGTGTCCAAGGGATAGAGCGTCGACTCTAATGAATCTGTGGGGATAATATGGTCTTTTGGGCGCTCGTGGCATGTTTGTTGGGCTCGGACGACCTCGAATCATTTAAGCATGATAACTAAGAGAATGGACAAGGCATGTAAAGCTCGGGTTTTGAATCAGGTAGCATGATCTGAGGATAGAGGCGTGTTTTATATGTATAAGAGAGACGGTGAGTCTCACTTAGACCTTGTCTAATCGGTGGTTTTAAATTTTAATTTTAGCATGGCAGCATCTCCGGATTGGCTGGAAGAGGTACTGGCACCACTTCATAAGCCGTCATGGACACCACACTCATCTGCTCAGGGAGCGTTTGACCCAGACTTTAGACCACCAGTAGCAGCCAGACCAGCAAGACTGGGACCAGAATCGCGCAAAGCAAAAGGCATTGCAGCACGAAGATGCATCATACCAATACAGCTTCGGCCACAGGAAGACCCTTTCTTACGGGAAGAAGTCGAAGCATATCGCGTCAAGATAGACGATACGCCGGATGGGGATCTTACCGATGCTCAGATCGAGGAACAAGACATCAACGGGCGCATCGTTAGGCATTTTGTGGATCGCGACGGCGCTTGGCCAACCAAATCTCAGGGACTTCGGCCTAAAATACCGGAGGAAGTCGTCATTATCCCTGAAGCAACACAAGAGACTGAGATCCGAGTAGCTCTATCCAGGTTAGATAAGTCCCGTAATCTCGCAATTCAGGTCTGGCGAGCAAACAAACATACCACCAAGAGGGGATATATCTCAGTGATTGGGATCACGGATGGGGCTCAGGTCATCTTAGCAGGATATTCAGCAATGGAACCATCGGCGAGGGCATATATACTGGACTGGTTGGACAGGAACCTGGCAGTGAAATGGATGTACGAGCTGGGGGCTCAATTCGAGATCCTCAGGAATTTTGCAGACATACGTCCTCGACACACGGTAGATGTGCGCTACCTTCTCAGCCGGTGGTGGCGAAGGCAGTATGGTGAAGACATCCCGAGGCGAGTAGATGAGGTATTACTCACATTATTTCCAGAGCTCGGGATCACAGTTGAAGACTGGTTGGAGGACAACCGTCCGGCGAAAGGGAAAGAAGGCCGGGTACGGTACACGGCAACGCAATACAGGTATTTGGTCTCCAAGGTGTTGGGAGTCTACCACTTGGGTCGCTTATATGCAGAGTCCTTCTCTTATGCTCAGTCCGGATTCGACCGGTGGATATCCGTGCCTAGGACTCGGATAAAGATAATGGATACCAGAATGCCAAGGGTAGCTCCGGATTTCTCGCCAAACCAGTGCCGCCGGGAACTCAGTAAGGTCCTCTATCAATACGGGCGGCTCTATAGACAGGCCAAGCTTAGAAATAAGGAGACATTTGATGCTCGAGGAATACTAGCCATCCTAGTAGTGCTTCGCTTAGACATGGCATATCACCTAGACCTACAACCGGGCGAGTGGCTTAAAACAACGACGTTGGCATATATGTTACAGGCGCAGTTCTACTTGGAGAAAGACGTTGTCACGGAGACTCAGGTATCGGCGAGGCCTTCTAGCTTTATCCACCAATATGCCTGTACCACTCAACAAGCAACCTGGGAGTGGTTTACCGCAGCATTCGAGGCTTTTAAGACCTTCGTGGACAAGTGGTGTATGACAACTAATAAGGGGGAGCCACGCCGACCAGCTCAGCTTATGCAGGGCAAAGGAGATCTCAAGAAATGGATAGATTGTCATAACCTGCAGAGGCATGTAGAAGCAGTGCTGAGAATAGGAATCGTAGACCTCTTAGATGTCAAGGTGAATATTCAGGATTGGGACGATTGTGTGACGTCCAGGTCAGCGGATGAAGATGAAGAGATCCGAACGGAGGTTATCATACAAGACTGGAATGACAGACGACAAGCGTATCGAGCATCTGAAAGGCGCAAAGAGGAACGCCGGCGGTTGCAGAAAGCACAGCATCAGCAGGAGGCGGTCGATAAGAAGAAGAAAGCAGTAGAGGCTTCGGAGACCACTCCAGCTAACTCACAACGGCAAGATCAATCTCTACAACAAGGACCGAGCACCCGTAGCCACACCCGGCTGACGCCAGAACACAAGGGGAGTGAGAGGTCCAGCAGCAGCCCAGGACCACAGGAAGGCAAGCAGGTGAACATCAAGATGGAACGTCCATCTAAACGACCTAGGGTGGAGATGATACCAGAAGAGGCTGATATACCCAACCCTTCGACATTAGAAACAGTATCATCGGTCCATCGAGATGACAC
Organism: Dicyrtomina minuta; assembly: GCA_949802685.1. Lineage (NCBI taxonomy): Eukaryota > Metazoa > Arthropoda > Collembola > Symphypleona > Dicyrtomidae > Dicyrtomina > Dicyrtomina minuta. The sequence continues at coordinate 23,099,251 of OX461811.1, read as the reverse complement.
AGCCCAGGACAACCGGCCGTGGTCGGACCGGGTGATGAGAAGCATCTTGCGATCGGAACTCGTTTCGGAGGACGAAGCACAACAGCAATTAAATGCACAGCAAGGGCATGCAATCACAGCACTCCTGGAGAGTACGTCGACCCGGGTGTGGAGTAGTAGGCACTCCACACTAGGAAGGGTTTACATGTTCAACAGGGAGGTGGGGTGGTTGCTGTTTCCACACAATTTCGTGCCGGGACGACTAAGGGGCGTGGGTGCGAGCAGCTCAGGATGGATATTTGCCCCTACTCAACCAGCAGTAACCGACTGGTGGCGAATATGCAGGACCTGTCGGGCTATTGGACATTCCACTGCTGAATGCTTCGCAGTGAAGACACACCAAGCGGCAGTGCCGCCGGAGAACATTGATTATAACCACCCGTTTTTACGCTTACCAGGAGACCAGGACATAATGTTCAGAGCGGATGTTTTATGCTCGGCCATGCACCTTATCAACATTCGCTCCTATGAGCTCAAGCAATCGGAGGAAGATAGGCAGGCAGTACGGGCCACCCTGAGGGACATGATGCAGAGCCTGGCGAGCAGGAGTGTGTATGAAGTCCTGGAGTTAGTAAAACAAATCCTGGAGGCTGAGGGGTGGCAGTCACCTAATCCACTGCTACCGTTGACATATGATACCGTGCTGGATCGGCAATTACAAAGGATGCAGGCACGGGCTCTTTATTTGATCCAGACAATAACCGACATGAGAGTGCAGAATCGACCACCGGGGACCCAAATAGAAGATCAGGTCATCCCAATGGACATGGTCCCAGTTCGCTGGAGAGCGCAGCAAGAGCGTCAGAGGCAGACAGATCAGACGGCAGCGACCCGAGCTGTGACCGAATGGGATCCTGATGCGGCGTTGCAGAGGGTTCTGGACAGGGTTCATCTCCGTCGGACCTCCTTAGAATTTGGATCACTACAGGGATTTTCGGCATCTCCAAGCACTTCCAGCTCAAGTAGACAGGGGACTATTGCAACCGCGAACCTTTCTCGACGTAAGGTAGATGTATCGGCTTGGACACCACGAAACGGAGCTGAACAGAGAAGACCTGAAGCGGATCAACATCGGGATAATGATAGTGATGCAGAGATCTTCATAGAAGATGAAGACCTTCTCGATTGATGCAACATAGTATGTGAGGAGGCATGAGATGAAACTACTGATATGACATGTATATTTTATTTATTTTTGTATTTTTTATAGTTACTTTAACCTTTTTTATACATTTTATTAATGAATGTTAGCATAGTGACTTTGAGGGGAGTCGAGGTAGATGAGTCGAGGAAATTTTTATGTGGAGACATGTATTATGGGTGTTATTAATAACCGGGTGTGCCGGTACCCAATCATGATTATAAGTTTTGTAACATGGCGTTCTTGTTATTGATGCATACATATACCTAGAAAATGAACTTTTATTGTATAATATGACTACATGATAATGTTAATTCCTGTTAATATGGTTAAGATAGGTGAGGTCGGTATAGGTGGATCGGAATAGGGAGCTTAATCCAAACACATTGTTAGGTAGGATACTGGGGCTCGTGAGTCTTCTGGGTCTCGAGGTAGAGAGGTCTACACGTTGAAGCACGGGGACCCCCCAATCAGGTCGAGTCTCTAAAAGTTTTCAGGTTTACTGCCACATAGCAAAAGAGGTCCTCAGGTCCACTGCTCTATTTACCTAGTCTTTCTTAGGTGGGATCGTGGGAGAGAGAAACGGCAAGCTCTTTCAGCTAAGAGTCGTTCCCGTTTCCAGTCACTAGCCTCTTCACTTATTCTCGGCGATGCTCAGGCGGTAGAAGAACCCTCTACGATGTTTCAGGCGCCTGGCAAAGTTGAGAATAGTGGGGGGGACAGTGGGAGAGAGAAATCGGCTCCAGCAACAGGGAGCATAGGCGACACCTAGGTCAGGACAGGGAAGTAGGTGTAGGTAGTGGTAGCAGCAGTAGTAGTTCATCACGTGGGGACTGGATGAGGAGAGCATGGTCTGGTAGTGGTGGTGGTAGTACCGAAGCACTAGAGCCATCACGTGTAGACGGGATGGGCAGAGTATGATCTAGTAGGATCCATCCAGACCGTGGTATGGTGAACACGAGCAAACGGCATGTTAACAATCCAGGTACAGTAGCAGGCATAGGGCTGTGAAGTAGTGGTCGTATGATGAGGGACCGACCAAGTCCATTTGAGAAGACGAGGACTGGGGGAGCAGGAGGTAGGCCCATACAAAGGGGTTAGCCAATCAGTGAGGGAAGGCAGGCTCATAGGGGGATAATAGCCAATCACCGATAGGGTTAGGAATGCCCGTAAGTGGGGTATCTTGGGTCGGTCTTCAGGTGGAGTGGCTCACGAGACGATGAGCGAAGGAGACGATCCTCATTCCTTTGCACCCCTCTAGAAGAGAAGTAAGTCGGTGGAAGTTCGGCTTGTTCGTGAAGCAGTAGAGACATCCTCAGTGTAGAGTTTAAGTGTTAAGTTTAGAGTATCCCATGTACGGCTGGGTGAAGCCATATTGGGGTTTTAAGGAAATATATTTAATTGTGAATATTAATATTGTTAGTGTGTGACTACTGATAATTAGTACCGGGTAAACCGGGTATTGTGAGTGTATTTTTTCCCCGACATAAACTGACATTATTGTGGGTCGTAAGACCGGAAAAGAGACGAATAAAACGGAATAAGTTGTGTGTGATTTCCCCAGACATTTCCTGTGTGTGCGTATTAACTTTAGGCATATGGCCGACAGCATATAGGGGGCTGTGTAAGACTTTGTTTAATAGTGTGTAATCATTCGGGTCCAAATTGCCCCGGTCAAGTAGAGCCAAAGACATCATCATTGAGCATAGACTAGGCTGGCCGGACGGACCAGTCTCATATTGCCCATAAGCGCGTCATCTACCTCTTGGCCGGATAGGCTCGACATCTTGGAGTGGAGGTGCTGAGGGCAAGGTACCAGCACTTGCATACGAGTGAGACATACTGCATCTCCAGACCACACGAAGGAGCATAGCTCGGACCGAGTGCTCCTCAGCTTATCAAAGGGAGAGCACCCAGAGACCCGACCTGAGGACCTGGACCTGGGCTCAACTCGAGCTCTTACCTGGCTGCAGAGCAGCAGGTCGGTAGGTCTAGGGCTCAGTAGGTGAGGACGTGGCGAAGACGTACGGTCTCGAGGTACTGAGACCAGGTGGGCAGACCTCGCTCGGAGGGTCGGGACGTAGAGCTCAGCTCAGCGGAGCAGACTGTGAGCAGGAGCAGGGGGATCCCGAGGACCGGACCAGCAGAGCTGCCGAGAAGGAGGACGTCCGCGCGTAGTAGAAAGGTGGTCCTGGTGCTAGGAGGCTACGGAAGTGTGGGTTTAAGGTGTTTTAGGAGATTCCCCTATCACACTTCTTCGAGAAGCTATTCTTGGCTTTTTGACTGCTTGGAATTTTTGTGGAGGTCAGAGACCAAGACTCGAGACAAGAGTGTTAAGTGTGTCGCCGTGGCCGTGCCGTGGTCGTTGTGTTAAGTAGAAACTTGAAATGTGCATTAGGGAAAGGACAAGGAGGCGAGCGTCAGTCTGTAGACCTGTAGAGTGTAGACCTGGAGATCTGTAGAATACAAACAAAATGAAAAAAAAACTATTCGCAGGGTGTTTCCTATATATGACTATGGTCATGGCCGCATGCATTGCTAGATTTAGACAGAGAAGGAAACTCATCGTCAGAGTCAAAAAATACGTCGGAAAGTTGAAGTAGAAATTGAAATTGAAGTTTTCCTCTTTTTCTTCTTCTGTTTTCAAAAGATTTTTTTTTATTTTGGAGGAAATGCCAATTGGAATTCCAGCACCGCAGCTCCTCCATTGAAACTTGAAACATTGAATTGGTTGGATGGAAGTGGAAGTTATAGAGCATAATGCAATGATGCTGCTATGGCCATGGCTTAAAACTAAAAACTCTTTCTTCCCTTCGCTACGGATTGACTGCCCTGTTTAGCTCTAAAAATTAAGTGAATAATTCTTTGAAGGGTTGAGGCGTACGTCCTCCCGTCCTCCCGTCCCTATCTCCCTTCAACTTCAACGAAAAAGAAAATGACAACAGAAACTAGATTAAATATAGCTTTGTCTATTTATTTCTGGATTTTTATAGCATAACATATATATCTTCTGTGAAGAATCAAAATGACCCATATCCAATTTTAGTTAAAAACCGAATCCACTATCTACAAAAACATTGAAATATATTTTGGACGTTTTAAAAACATGTAAATAGAACATTTTGCACTTTTCTGAATCAAGTAAGAACATTTTGCACTTTTCAGAAACATGTAAATGCAACATTTTGCACTTTAAAAAACATGTAAATACAAAATTTTGAACTTTTAAAAATCATGTAAATACAACATTTTGCACGTTTCAAAAACATTTAAATTGAATATTATTTACTTTTCAAAACTATTTAAATAGAACGTTTTGCACGTTTCAAAAACGTTTAAATAGAATATTTTGTACTTTTCAACAAGTTGTAAATAGTAAATTTTGTACTGTTCAAAAAATTGCATATAAAACATTTACTTACACAGATAACATTTAGTATGTTTTTTAGATAGCTAATTCTAACTCTAGCTAAAATTGGACATGGATCATTTTGATTCTTCACAGACAACATAGCTTTGAATTCACGCCGGGACCGGTACCGGTACCGGGATCGGACGGTTCCGGAGCTTGGTAATAGATAATTGGCATTCGCCTCACTAACAGGAGGCGGAGATTCAGCTTTGAGCTTTTCATTCTGCTGATTCTCGATTCTCAAGATGGAATTATTATATAGTGACAAACACTATTTATATAGGTGTACATACTTCCCCCCTTAGTATAGCCCAGAGGCACAGGGCCTATGTAATAAGGAGCAGTCTATAAGCCACGACAGAAATGAGTTAACAATAAAGTCGTTGCGCTTTTCACTCCTTTTTTTCTAAATCAGCAGAACCGACGAGGGCCCAGACCCAAACTCGGCTCGGCTGATCAACTGATCGCGTCGTCCTCGTCCTGAGCGGATTACGACCTGAATGAGGCGGTTTACGATCTCCTGTTATGTGTGCTGTGACTCTTGTGGTTGTGGTGATATTTTTAATCTGTACACATATCACATGGCGAGTCGTTTTCATTTTTCGTTTGAGATTTTATTTTTCTCCCTTTTTAGTGAGCTGACTGTCGGATCCGGATCTGGATCTGGATGTTGATCTGTAGGTTGATGTTGATAGGGTCGGGAATAATAAGTGCGAGGGGACACAAGAAGTTCATAAGCTTTTTTGGTGGTGGTGGCTTCTCTCCTTTTTCACATGGCCTCACACATCACGAAATGATGTGATGGGGAATGATTTCTGTAGACTGTAGACTGTCAGGGCCGGATAATGTGGCCAGCGCAGGCATCCCCGGGGGCTGGCTGAATTTTCAAAAACAATGTAAATGGAACATTTTGCACTTTTAAAAAATATGTAAATTCAAATATTTTGACTTTTCAAAAACATGGAAATAAATTTTTTTACACATTTCAAAAGCATGGAAATAAAACATTTTCCACTTTTCTTAAAACATGTAAATAGAACATTGAGCACTTTTCTGAATCAAGTAAAACGAACATTTTGCATTTTTCAAAAACATGGAAATAGAACATTTTGCACTTTTCAAAAATATGTAAATTCAAATATTTTGACTTTTTAAAAACATGCAAATAAATTTTTTTTACACATTTCAAAAGCATGGAAATAAAACATTTTCCACTTTTCTTAAAACATGTAAATAGAACATTGAGCACTTTTCTGAATCAAGTAAAACGAACATTTTGCATTTTTCAAAAACATGGAAATAGAACATTTTGCACTTTTCAAAAATATGTAAATTCAAATATTTTGACTTTTTAAAAACATGCAAATAAATTTTTTTTACACATTTTAAAACATGTAAATAAAACATTTTGCACTTTTCTGAATCAAGTAAAAAGGACTTTTTGCACTTTTGTAAAACATGTAAATACAACATTTTGCTTTACCAAAGAAAACCATCAATAAAATCAGAATAATAGTGGGCTTTGTATGGAAACAAATTGCTGCCTTAAAGCAATTCCTTCGTCCGGCCCTGTAGACTGTAGACTGTAGGAGAAGACAAGTTTAAACTGATCCCCTTTTTTCCTTATTTTTTTTTCAATTTCCACATTTACTTTGGCTGACAATATAGTTTGTTTATTCATGGGTAGGTTAGGGTCTGATGTCTGTATCTCCTGTCGTCTGGCGACTTATGTGAGACAGTTCTACATTTATAGACTATGCTATATCCCTACATAATTATAACATCAGCTTAAATTCCAAATGCTCTCATAATCATGTCTCTGCATGTGGCGTGTACATATTTGTGTATTTCTATCTTGGTATCGGCATCGGTATCGCTAATGCAGATTGGTAGTAGTAGTATGGTAGTGGATGCTGCGCTAGATGATGGTAGGAAATAAGCCTGTCTTGTCAGGGATCAGATTTATGTATGTAAAGGACGAGAGAAACCACTTTACTACTGAATTACTCTGTGCAACCACCACTCGCACTCACCATGATGCTTTTAAATGTATTATATATGTTTTAGATATGGGAATTTTAGTCGGTGGTGTGGTGCATGTGGTGGTGGAAGGTTGACAAAGATATTGTTCAAAAGTGGAAAACATTTTCAGGGTAATGCGAATTCTTGGTTCGCTTGTCAGCCCAGCTGACATGTCGTGATGAATGGATTGAGAGAAGAGCGAGAGATTGAAAGAAGATCATTTTATCCTTTGTTTATTTTAACTCTTTCGAAAAACATTCAACAAGGAATGCATCTACATAAGGCCGACGTCTACAGTATATATAGACAATATGACCGTGAAAACTATCCATTAAAAATGCTTAAAGATTCCATCAGGCCAAAATCTAAATAAATCACGTGTACAAAATCGAGCAAATTTTTTATGTTGCGTAGAATATTAGTACAAGAGCATCTTTATTATTTCCTTTCTATTACGTATTAAAGCTCAGTTGATTCAAAAAATTTTATAGTAATTAAACTAAAGCATTATTGGTATTCTGAATTAAAAGAAATAACTTTTTCAAAAACGTGTCTGCAATAATACTCAATATTCAAATATGCCTTGCAAGCATTTTAATAAAATATTTTGTTCTCTTCAAAACCTTTTAAATAGAACATTTTACACCTTTCCAAAACATGTATATAGAACATTTTAAACTTTTCAAAAACATGTAAATAGAACATTTTACACTTTTCCGAAACATGTAACTACAACATTTTACACTTTTCCAAAACATGCAAATAGAACATTTTAAACTTTTCCAAAACATGTAAGTAGAACATTTGAAACTTTTAAAAAACATATAAATGGAATATTTTGCAATTTTCAAAAAACATGTTAATACAACATTTTGCACTTAAGGAATTCCCTTAAATAATTTAATACAAAAAATTGCAATCTTTAAATAACGAGTAAATACAACATTTTGCACCTTCAAAACAACCCGTCAGTAACAGTTTACGCATCTTTCTCGTTGAGTATTTTTATGACATAACTCATTTTGATTCTAGCTTAAATTGGATATGTGTCATTTTGATTCTTCACAGACAATATTGTAAGCTGTACTCATCGATTACACAAGTAGCACCAACAGACGTTGTAGCGTAATCGTGAAAACCGCTATAGTTATTCATTTACTGTTTAACTAGTACTCAAACTGTGCTATATGCTCATTAAAATAAATGCTTAAATAATGTACTGTACCTCAAGATCTGCTGTAAACTTGGGCGTATTAGTGGCTTCACAATGAAATGGGCGGTAGACGGGACGCTCACATCTATTATACTATAATCATTAATACATGTCTAGGAGCGTGTGATATGCAACACTATGTCATTGTGACTTGGGCTGTAAATAGCTGGTATATAACCCAATGACAAAATTACTCCTACAGTTATTTGAATTCTGATTCTGGGAGGTACAACACTGTGAGTTTCAGTCCACACATGAGATTTAAATAGGCAACTATAAAAAATCGGTAAGACAACAACTTGAGTTACATATCGTCTGTGAAGAACCAAAATGACCCATATCCAATTTAAGCCAAAATCAAAATGAGCAATGTCATTAAAAAAGTGAAAAACATGCGTAACATTTTAATTGAGAGTTTTTGAAAAGGTGTAAAATGTTCTAATTCTACGTCTTCGAAATCGTGTAAAATGTTCTATTTACATGTTTTTGAAAAGGTGTAAAATGTTCTATTTAAATTTTTTTGAAAAGGTGCAAAATGTTCTAATTCCATGTTTTGAAAATGTGCAAAATGTCCTACTTAAATGCTCTCAAGACATATTAGAATATTTTTGTAGATAGTTGACGTTGTTTTTAGTTACAAATGGATATGGGTCATTTTGGTTCTTCACAGACGATATAGTGTATCCTGGGATATTTACCTTTAACATACAGTTAATTTTGAATTTGACTTCTTTGACTCGACGACGACGACGCTATTATGCGTCTTCTTGAGCTGTTAAACTCGAAGCTCCGTAAGTAACTCCAAGAACACTAACACTAAGGAAAAGGAAATTCTTTATCGAAATGACACTTATAAAACTGTCCTACTCCACCCAGTGTCCGACGCTTCTACAGCTACGTAGGTACCTTACGTCCATTTTTTTTTCTCGTAAGTAGAATGCATAGGGTCATTGATGAGGTACGGCCACGAGGAGGACAAAGTTTGTTCAAAGCCGAAACCAGTGCCAGGTAGTTGTCGTTGTCGCTTTCGTTCTTGCAGTCGCGTACCGTATACTTTATGACGTGCGTAGTGGTGCGTGTTAAAAAAAGACAATGTCTCCTGCCTGGATCTTGAGTCATGAGAGCCTTAAGCCTTTGAGTGTCTGTAATAAAAATGTGTCTCATAGAATTCTCTCTCGTATTATATGTGATGGGATGCAATGCTTATATAGAGATGAGTATATAGGGGGATATTATGGGCTATGAATAGCTATATAGAAATAAATGGAAGGGAAGTTTACAAATTATGGGGCTGATAATGATAAAACATGCGTAGAGTGAAACTCGCATGAGACCTTTGTGCACAAAAGCATGTCACTGATTGTAATATTAAGTACCTACTTGGCATCTACTATAGTCCCCTCCCCATATTCTTATATTATACTCTCGTCAGCACTGTACAGTGCATTAACCATAAACCATAACCATATCGTCTGTGAGGAATCAAAATGACCCTTATCCAATTTAGCCTACAAGCAAAATGAGCTATGTCATAAAAACAAAATTAAAAAATGTGTAAAATGTTCTATTTACATGTTTTTGAAAAGGTGCGAAATGTCCTATTTACGTGTTTTTAAAAAGTGTATGTTCTATTTACACGTTTTTTAAATGTGTAAAATGTTCTATTTACATGTTTTTTAAAACTGTAAAATGTTCTATTTACACGTTTTTGAAAAGTGGGAAATGCTCTATTTACATGTTTCTAGAAAGTGCAAAATATTCTATTTAAATGCTGTCAAGATCAAGACCTATTTCAATATTTGTCTAGATAGTGGATAATATTTTTAGCTACAAATGGATATGGGTGATTTTGGTTCTTCACATACGATATACTATTAACTAGAAATATCATCACTCGCATCAGACAATGCAGTTGCAGTGTATACGCCTGCTGTCTTCTCATCCGCACTTTACTACGAATTTTTATTATGGCCCGAGTACCGACACGGACACTATAGTACAGTACAAATAGTAACTTTTTTGTGTGGTGTGAGACGCACTTACCTCCAAGTCTCTAATAGATTCTTGCACTGTATAATGTGTAGTGTGAAGGAAGGAAAGGACCAGTTCAATCTGTTTAGTGCACTGTATGGCATTGCATGGGATGGACGATACGATGGGATGGGATGGCATGGTAGTGGTGTGGTACTCCACCCTGGACCGGGGGAATCCATAATGAGCCTTGTTTTTTTTCATGGGTGAAAAAAAATATAATTTACTTTCCGAGATTCTGAGCTCATAGCATTAGACATGAAGTGTCAGTATTTTTGTTGCTGGGGCTGTGGCTATGGCACAGAACTGATACCGATGCTGATGCTGACGTGAGATGTGCGAGTACCCCGTGCTGATTTTAATTTATATAAAATACCTCATCTGGATTTATTACTTGGCGGTGAGTCTATTCCGTAACTGATCGTCCACTTTATCATTCCAGAGTGTTTTTCAATTTTTGATATCAGCCATTTTTTTCTCATCTCATCATCAGTTCTTGGGCTTTCCCTTCGTTTCGTTCTTCGTATTAGAATCATAGGAATTCAATAATTCTAGGCCAAAACGTGAACGTCCCATTAATGATTAATTTATTAGATATCCGCATAGCGTTATCGGAATCAGTATTGATTGGTATTGTATGTAGACTGGGACTGAGGAACTGTTGCTTGTAATATGCTTTTTTCCGGATTCTAACAGTACTAATAATGTTAGCTGAATTACAATGGGGTATTTCCACCCACGTGGCCCGTGAAATCTGTACTACTAATAACATATGCCTTGTGTAATTGTAAAAATATGTGTATTCTAAATTGTCCAGAATTCAAAGAAATAATAAAAAGAGGCTGTAGCTCTGCTTTGTTGTTGTAGCAATTGAAGGCATGATTCCCCTCTCGCGTGCTCGAGATAAAAATCATAATAAATTGAAGCAATAATTATTGCGGAGAGATCATGTGATCATGATCGTAATAATTTGATCACACTGCCAGAGCCAGGACGAGGACCAGAGCCTAAACATAGAGCCAATCGTAAATTTAAACTCTGTAATCTTCTGGTACGTGTACAACCAGGACCATAAAAATACAAAAAAATTCTAAGTTAAATTCAAATATGAATTTTTTGATTCATGGCTAAGTCAGATGTATGGACCGTTTGAAATTTCACATTGTATGCTCAACATGCACAGAATATGGAAATGGTGGAGGTGTGTGCATAGAATGTTTTTTTCTATTGTATAGTACAGTACAGTAGAATGTGGGTAGTTGATAATTTCAAGTATTTCAATTGGTATGCTCAGCTAATGATAGAGAACGGCGGCTCATATTGAATAGTATTAATGGTATAGGCATAGGAGTTTGTATAGTATTGAGATTTTTGTATAGGGAATTTATTTTAAAAGTCAGAGATAGGGAGAAAAGTGTGTGGTATAGAGTATAGAATTTTATCAGTTTTTTTTCTTTCTCTCTCTCTCTCGCTCTCGTCTTCCCTTTTCAAGTTTTTACTCCTTCGTTTGTTCGTTCGTTCGCGTTCAAGATATACAGATGGTGACTAATAAATTACTTGGGTGAAAATCAGGAGAATATTTTATGAGACTACTGCTGTTTTATATTGGTTTCATCTCACCAATTTATATTACGTATGTACATTGAGGGCGAAAGCATATTATAAATTTTAACCTTATTATTAAGTCTTACTTTTGGGCTTTGGGGCTGGGTCTATGGGACTGACTGCGGTGCGCATCTTTAATAGTGTTCCTGTCTGCACAGTACACACACACACGTATTGTGTTCGTCATTTTTATTATCTTCTATTTAAGCCGTCTTCGTTTTCGTTGTCGTTTTTGTCTTGCCCTAGTTGTTCCCGCCTTCCCGCCTAGTGCATATATTATACCATGTGTGGATTTCTTAAATGTGGACCATTCAAAATAGCCGAATCTGCTTGGTCCATGAATATATATATCGTCTGTGAAGAACCAAAATGACCCATATCCAATTTAAGCTACAATCAAAATGAGCTATGTCATAAAAAAAATGAGAAACATACGTAAAATGTTAATTAGGAGTTTTGAAAAGTGTAAAATGTTCTATTTACATGTTTTTGAAAAGGTGCAAAATGTTTTAATTCCATGTTTTTGAAAAGGTGCAAAATGTTCTAACTTCATGTTTTCGAAAAGTGTAAAATTCTGTAATTTCATATTTTCAAAAAGTGCAAAATGTTCTATTTAAATGCTTTTAAGACATATTTGAATATTTTTGTAGATAGTGGATATTGTTTTTAGCTAAAACTGGATATGGGTCATTTTGGTTCTTCACAAACGATATGATTTTCAAAAATATTCAATAAAAAACAAACTTTGTCAGTTTTAAAAAATACGTAATTAGAAGATTTTGTAATTTTCAAAATGTCCTAATTAGCATATTTTGCACTAGAGCCATTTTAAAGTTATTGAAACATACAAATTTAAAATTCGATTATTTTAAATTAATGTTGACACAATATGTTGAAATTTCGAATCAAAGCGTTAAAAAATGCAAGCAGGGAAAAATTCTTAAAAAAAATCATAACAAAGTACTGTATTGCTTCAAGCAAATATGCTTTCAATCCCGTCTCTGTATTTCATTTCATTAGAAAAATATAGAAAGATTACGTTGTCTCCGTATTGAAGATCTGAGTGCGAGGGTAGCAGTACCAGGTCAGTGGAGAGGAAATATAAAAATGACGGGCTATGAATGAACATAGATACTAAAATGTTCCCCTGAGACTTTTATGATCTTGAACAAAAAAAATGAAGCTCAGATCTGTAGATCTCTTCACTTTTCCTTATGCCTTCCTTGTCTAACTAAGACTGTCGACTGTCTGTATATCTTGTACATTCATACAGACTTTTAGGACTTGGCATGGTTTACATTGGGATACTTAAGTTCATTATTTACGTCCAGATCCAGTAATTTTTTTTACGCTCACCGGATATATTCTTCATTTTATGGATGAGTTAGTGAGTAAATTATTTAAGTTTTTCCATCCGCTTTTGACACGTCAACCATTTTCATTTTAGATTTTTTTATTTTATATGTATTTTCCACAAAACCAAATACAAATAGTTTCTACAGATAAAGTCCTTCCCTGTCACATTTTAGAATATACTTTAGACAGTCTAAAGATATCCGTATTTCGTCTTGTTTGTTTATTTTCCCCTTTAAAACAGATATTCACAGAAACTAATAAAAAGGACAAAGACATGTTTGTGGTGATGACACTGGTGATTGCATCACACGATCGAAAATAAACGAATTCAATTTAACATAAATCATAAAAAAGAATAAAAATTCAAACACTAATAGTCCCTGTTCAAAAGTTCAAATTTCAAAACTTGTAAAAAATCTTTATACATTATACAGTAAAAAATCGTCAACTTTTTGTTTCCATTTCAAACTTGAAGTTTCCTGAATATTGAATATACACCACATTTTTGACCCTGACACTTTACAGAAACATACACCAACACAGACACAGGTCAACTATTATATTACACATAATATATTATAAAATATTTGAAAAAGTTCGAGTTTCTATTGAGTTTTAACGCTGAGACTTTGACTTTGATGCCGACAAAAACGATCACGCCATCGCCATTCAGTTTCCTATGATGCTGTACAGTGTTAGTAGATTGAGATTTTTAGTTAACGATCTTACAGTTTACGAGTTGAAGTTGACCCGTGTGAAATGAGGGCAAGAGAGGGAAACTGAAAATCGAGAGAGACGGAGAAAAAGGGAGAAATATGAAGGATGTAATAATAATAATATTCTAAGGAATTTTTTAAGAGGCGTCAAAAGTGGGTGTTGCCCCCATCATGTGATTAGACATTCTTATTCTTCTTCTTCTTCGGGACTTTTTTTGTGAACCCATCACCATCTTTAATCTTTGAGAGTCAGGAATTGGATGTCCACCACGTCCTTTGGTTTTGGTTGTGTATTCTTTTCGGGGATTTCTTTACAGCCAAAGAGGCACAGTCCAGATGATTTGACGGGAATGACGACAAGGGTGTAAGATAGTGTTGAACGATGAGAGAACTAAAACTAAAGCTTTTGTTGAGGCTTTTGTGTGTAGTTTCTAATCTGCATTGTAGACACCATTTCTGGGTTGGCGCTTGAAGATTTAATACTAGCCACAGTACCAGTTAAAGAAACTAATTAGAAATTTAGGGACAATACCTACATAGGCGCATTTAAATTTTATTAGAACCTAGTGCATTTTTGGAATTTCCCAAAATTCGTAGTTTGTATATTTGTGTTGAAATATAGTTGTTGGTATCAATTTTTAACTTTCCCAAATATCAGGACAAAGATTTTGTACCTTTTTAGAACATACTTTTAGAAAAATTTTGTACTTTTTTAAAACACATTTTTAGAAAATTTTGTACTTTTTTAAAACACATTTTTAGAAAATTTTGTACTTTTTTAAAACATATTTTTAGAAGAATTTGTTCTTTTTTAAAACACATTTTTAGAAAATTTTTTACTTTTTAAAAACACATTTTTAGAAGAATTTGTAATTTTTTAAAACATATTTTCAGAGGAATTTGTACTTCTTAAAAATATATTTTTAGAAGAATCTGCACATTTTTGAATGATTTACTAACCAAAAGAATATTCGTTTCTTTGAAAGTATATGATTAGTAAATTTTAAGATTTTTCAAAACACTTAATTAGATGAATTTTGACTTTACAAAAACTGCAAATTAAACATTTTTCATATTTTGAAAACTTATGCGCCACTAGAAAACTTTCAAAATTTGTTTAGCTTGCTAAAAATGATTTACTAATCTGAGAATTTATTTAGTTATTATTTCACACATTTCTTTCATGTAGATCTTGATTTTTGTGTTGTTTAAAAAATTACTGCTGATTATTCTTCATTATTCTCATTTAATTTAAAAATCAAAATTAAATCAAACCAATCACAGCAAGTATATTGGTAGAACATTTTTGATTTATCCAAAAATTGAAATTCTCACTCCTCAGATAGTAAGTTTTGCATCTTTTTAAGACAATACCGATGGTAATATTTTTGCCTGGCCATGTGAGAAAATTATTTTCAGTTGATTTGCATTCAGAGTGCAATTCCCTCTTCTCACGTGTAATGTACGGAGCAACTCAGTTAATATTCATAGTTTCTCCTGTTTCCTGGAGTTTTAGTGGAAAGTCTTGTAACTCGTTTCCTTTAGTTTCTTTTTCAACATTCTGCCTGCGTTGGTTACATTATTGGCATCGGCATCGCGGTATCGGCATCGGCATTGGTCCTTTGAACATTTGAACAATTTAGCGATTTAGCATTTTTACAGGCACTGGTTCTGGTTCTGGTTCTGGTCCTGGTTATGGTTGTGGTCCTCGTTTAAAAAGTTTGAGGAGTAATATTGGGTAGTTAAGTGAGTATATTACACCTTTTATGCACTGCAGGCTCTCTTACCTGTACAGACACTTACTTTTGACGTGTGGCCATGGCCAGACTAAAATCAAATTTAAAACTTCTTAAAAAAAATTGTTAAAATTTAGGAATTTGTAAAGCTTAAAACTCTCTACTTTTCATATTATATTACATTGGTATTATGGCAACCATACGCGGCCGCTGTCATTTTTATTTTTATTGCGTGTGTAGGTAGACCATAGAATTTATTTTGGAAATTCTTGTGAATTTTCTTATGAATTTTTTGTACAACGTCAATCTTCGGTATATTCTGGTCATTTTTATGGTATTTAACATTCATTTTCACTATATCTGTAGTTACAATTTTACAAGGTGTAAAATGTTCTATCTAAATTTTGAAATTATATTGCCTATGAGAGGCCGCGATAGGTTTGTGAATTTGATTTGTAATTTGTTGCACTTGTATGTACATTCACAGTCCAGCAGTTTTTCCATGCAGTCGCTTGCATTTTGAAATAGTAATAAAATGCAGTGAATCTATTAGGCTCATAAAATGCTACACATATGTAAGACACCAAGAAATATCTGTCTCTCTGTACAGTCGGGGCCGGACCAAGAAATTGGTTTTAGGCAGCAATTTGTTTCCATACAAAAACCAATATTTTGATTTTATTGATGGTTTTCTTCCGTAAAGCAAAATATTGTATTTGCATGTTTTAGAAAAGTGCAAAATGTTCTTTTTACTTGGTTCAGAAAAGTGCAAAATGTTCTATTTACATGTTTTGAGAAAAGTGGAAAATGTTTTATTTCCATGTTTTTGAAAGGTCAAAATATTCTCTTCAAATATTTTTTAAGCCTGCAAAATGTTTCATTTACATGTTTTTTGAAAATTTAAGCAGCGTGGGCTGCCTACGTTGCGCTGGCCGCATTATCCGGCCCTGTGTACAGTGTACATTTGCAAGCTACATACTCGACCAAGTTTGCCTCTTAAGCCTTGAATTTAAATCTTGAATCTCTCGTCTTGTCTTCTACATCTCCTATGAATACCACGGCACCTCAGCACTGCCACTCTACAGCTCGGCATGGTGTGCCCCTCTGCGCTTCCAAAATTGGTGATGGACCATTTCACCAATCTCTGCATCATGCCATTCCATAACGAGAGCCAGTGCCAGAAACAGAAACGGAGACCCATCATATCATACCATATCATCCCTTGTAATCACCACCTATATGCTCACTAAAATACATTATGCAGATCATTTCAAATATCAAATAACAATTTACTATCACCTTCCAACGTTCCAACGTTCCAAAGTTCCAAAATGCAGTGTTTCATCAGATACACATCCACCATTCAAGATTTGAGTCCCATGCTTTTTTTTATTCCAGCCTACTTAACCACACTACCATTATTATGATTGACATTCCGAATCTCTGTATAGTTCTGATATTTTAAACTGTGCTGCCCTTAAACTTAGCACTCTACCCCTCGTTAACATTTTACCTATGGGTGTACACAGATGCATTTATTACGCATCAAGGAAATCTCCGAGTCAATCTCACACACACTACTTCTCGTAAGTACGTAGCATGGAAATACACTGGAGATTTGTACAGTGGCGGCAGTCATATTATGTACTTGATACCTCTCTTCAGAAACAGAACTTGCGACCTCCAAAATTGCAATTATTATTTCATGTCCATTTTAGATGACTAAAACATTAGATGAGAGCTGGAGATACAGACAAATGTATTTCGCTTTTCGCCTTTTGCCATTGCACCCCAGGAGTCTCTCAAGATATGTGTAGAATTCGAATGGGAATAATGCCTAGCAATAATACATATCGTCTAACCAAAATGACCCATATCCATTTTTAACTAAAAATAAAATAATAAAATCTACTATCTACAAAAATGCTAAAAGTCTTAAAAGTATTCAACCAGAATATTTTACCCTTTAAAAAAATATGTAAATAGAACATTTTACACATTTCAAAAACATGTAAATAGAACATTTTACACTTTTCAAAAATATGTAAATAGAACATTTTACACTTTTGAAAAACATGTAAATAGAACATTTTACCCTTTTCAAAAACATGTAAATAGTACATTTTACACTTTTCAAAAACTCTTAATCAACATTTTATGCATATTTCTCATTTTGTTTTTATGATTTAGCTCCTTTTGATTTTAGCTTGAATTGGATATGGGTCATTTTGGTTCTTCACAGACGATATAGTATACAGCATTATATATTCGAATTTAAATTTTGATTTTTTGACTTTTGACTTTTGGGGATTGAAGTGAAGATTGAGCGGAGGGGCAGACTATCATCAGTACTCAGTACATATAATGTGAGAAGGATAACACTGAATTGTAAGATTGTTAAATGATTGGTTGACTCTGAAGCGTTGTGAGCTAACTATGTACCTAGCTGTAGGTAGGTAGATTGAAAGACATATAGTCATCACATCAGCATAATTGCTACAGAGTCATAATATCCGCATCAGCATGACTTGCGTAACAAGGCGAAGACACATGTTTCGGAACGCTCCATTCATACATTTAAATGAGCGTCTCCATAATTTAAATGTTCCTTCATTACGATTACGACTACGAGTGGATGAAGAGACGACTGACTGAGTGAGTGTACCTATGCCTACCTACTAATACTAAGGAAGGAGGCTGGAGGGTGTCAAGGGTGTGAATTGTAAATTATCATTAACACAAGACAGAGTCATAAAAAGTTAAACTAAGGAAGTTACGTACCTACCTACCTATACCCCGGTGTACAGATACATGAACAGGAGATTACTCCATTATGGGTGGGTACCTATAAATACATATGCAATAATGGCATGTTTTAGATTAAAAGGAACACTGGTTCTGGTTCAGGTTCTGGTCCTGGTCCTGGTGTACACACACATTAGGTACGTGGCCAACGTGGGTACATAGGTGAATAATAATTATACGCATAAATGGGTTTTCGTTTCGGTGATGGTTCTCAAACTTTAGACTTATCTGTAACTGTAAGAAAGACTCTGCTTGATTTTAAATTTTTTTTAAACTGTTTCTTTCTGTACCAAGACCAAAAGCCATTTGATATAATTATATAGCAACCCTGCTAGCACAGCCAGACATAGTGTATAAGTAAGCAATGAAACAAAAATTCTGAAAAAAAAATTCTGTACTCGAATATTTTAATTTAATATAGCAATAGTAATTTCTTGAACAATTTAATGCCTACACACACGTAGACGGACGTTCGTGCCGGTGCCGGTCCAACGTTCCCTTCCCGGTCATCATGATTTAATTTCGCTTTTGAATTTACAATTTAAACTTTGTCTAAAACAGAAACAGAGTGTAATCTAAATGGACGCTTGAAGGAAATTAATCATTTTACATGTAGATGTCTGGATGTAGATTTGGATTTGGATTTGGGGTCTCTAATCGTAATCGTAATGATGATGTGGTCCAAGTCCAAGTCCAAGCTAAAAGTAGAGCTTCGCTTAACTTGCCTCAGGCCATTTATTAGAAAAATTACAATGACTCACACTTTACAGGCGCTGATCTGGTGATGGTGATGGTGATGAACACTCCTATGCTTTCTGGCCCCTACAGAATCCAATGGAATAGAAATCCAGATAGAAATAGACACACTGCAGTTGTTTTCGCTTTCAGTTTTAATTTGGAGGGAATATTTTGAATTAAACCTAAATTCGAGAGTTCAAATGACTACGCAGTAAATTGTTGCATCAGAAGTGAGGAAATGAATGCCATAACGTTATATGCCTACTGATAAATTAATGTGTAAAATGCCAGTAGCCAGTGGCGAGACGGAGGCAGGGAGCAGCAGCAGGCTTTTGAATTTAATTATACACGCTGCACACGACTATGTTGATATATATATGGTATAGGTGCTGCAATACCAATACTACATGCAATGTGCACCTCCACATAAAATATGAAGTGCAGTTGTGTAGTAATTGTAATTTGAATGCCATGCCACATACCTGACGATCCCATGGACATAGACCTGCCGGTCCGGTGTATGAGGTGTTATAAATACAGAGTTGTGCGAGAGCTGATGAATGTCTTGACAGAAGAGGGACGGCTCACATCTTGTACAATTTCCGGTGCCGGTGACGCTACGTCATAAAATAGATAAAACGTAGAAACAAAGTTGGAGGTTGGGACTAACATTGAAAATTCCATTGCCTGGCAATGGGTTGGACAGACGGTGGATATCTTTGTATTGGATTAGGCTCTGACATTAAATTTCAAGTTTTGGATTTGGATTTGGACTATGGGCTTGTAATTGTAATTTGAAATGGTTGTATACAGCTCCAGCACACTACATAGATATCCGTTAAGATAGGAGAGCATGTGAATTTTGAGTGCCTCTTCACTTTACATCCTAATTGTAATTTTATTGTATGACAGGTTTACCTTTCCCTTTAACGCTGTATAGGAGCATAGAAATTAAGCATAGAAAAGTTTTATTAGTTTATCGCCTCGTTTCGGCTCATTCATCTGATGTTCCGTGTCATTTTAATTTGTACTCGCAGAGAAGCGTACAATCTACACCAGTCCAGTCCAGTGGAATATAGGCAAATCTACAAACTTGATTTACAATTGGATTTGAATTTTCTATGCTTCTGCATTCTCTCTATTCTCTTGGCTGGGCGATGCCGATGTGATGTGCGGTGGCAGTCGTATATGAAATACCTGTGTCTGAGTAACAAGGAGAGCAGATAGAAGCTATTGCCGCGTCGGTCTGCAAATTTTTAAATTATACAGTATATAGAGCATTAAGCACCCGGTGGCGGTGACTGTCTCTGCTGCACAGTCTGTGTAGTATTATTTGTATTGCCGGTGGATGTTCCGGTTATCATTACGTTTGATGTTCGACGGCCATGTCGATCTCGATCTCGAGTGTGTTTGCAAATGTGAGTTGAAACACTCGGAATTTATTACCTTTGTGCTCGTGGTCATATTTTTGGTGAGTCTTTCAAATTTGAGTTGATTCTCTTTCAGGCTCTGGTTCTGGCTTTGGTTCTGCTGATGTTGATTTTGATTTAAGTTGACATTTTCACCTCGGAATTTACACTGCAAACCTCCCTTAAGGTCCACTTGTTCAGTAATCCAGTTAGCATATCGTCAGTGAAGAACCAAACTGACCCATATCCAATTTAGGCTACAATCAAAATGAGCTATGTCATAAAAACAAAATGAGAAACATGCGTAAAATGTTAATTATGAGTTTTTGTAAAGTATAAAATGTTCTAATTTCATGTTTTTCAACAATGTAAAATATCCTGCTTACATGTTTTTGAAAAGGTGCAAAATTTTATAATTCTACGTTTACGAAAAGTTGCAAAATGTGATATTTACGTATTTTTGAAAAGTGCAAAATGTTCTAATTTAATGTGTTGGAAAAGTGTAAAATGTTCTATTTAAGTGCTTTCAAGAAACATTTGAATATTTTTGTAGATAGTTGATATTGTTTTTAGCTAAAAAAGGATATAGGTCATTTTGGTTCTTCACCGACAATATGTATTTATTATGTAGCCTCAAAAAAATGTAAATTCAAAAGCAAAATGTGAGGTACGTACACATAATGAGGGAATTCTTTACTGAACAATTTACAGTGAACAATGAACAATTTCGTCCTGATCTTCTTCATTTTCTGTCATATCTTGTTTGCTTGTTTGTTCTTGCTCTTATTTGTGAGCTGCCGCCAGCCAGAAGAAGGCCAGTGCCAGTGCCAATGCCAGTGCCGACCAGTGTCAGTACCAGGGCCGGCAGGATCATACATAGGCTCGTTTTTTCTTATTGTTCTTTCAGATATTTCAAATTTCCAATTCAAAAATGCCAATTAAATTGAACAACAGGTATTGACAGTTACTGCGCCTCTACGTCTCTGAATCTCTCAATGTCCAGAGGGCTATCGGGCAATTTTTTAAACAAATAAATAGGGAAATGAATTCCCCCAATTAGTTGATTGGAATCCGAAGCGTACTTAAAGTCAAACCAGAACAAGAACAAAAAAAACAAGCCTATAGCAGCCCCAATTTTAAAGACAATTCTCAAACCAAAAAGCTGTAAAGATAAAGCTGGCTCTGTACAGCGTATTATTCGAGGGCTAAGAATTTGTAAAAAACATATTTTACTAGGTTCACTGATAAGTAAAGTAGGTAGCATTTAAGTTTGCAGATAGAAAGAAAGACAGGCACTGTATTAAAATTACTAGATGCAATCTACTGTAAAAAAGACCAGCGTTAAAAGTTACAACTGCATAAGGGAAAAATAATTTAAAAATGTATATACAAAATTGTGTAGATACATTGTTTGAGACATTACTGATATTTTTTTGAAATTGGACTGGTAAGGAGACCACTTGGGATGACATAGGCTGATGTTTATCTTGATGAGAATTAGAATAATAGCACGTAAAGCTCCTTGGTCTGATAGATCTCAATTGAAGCCAATTTAAATGCACGTTTCGTAGGATCAAATTATAGCCTCCTAAGACCGGACCGTCCATGGATCGTCATTTTAAAGACTGACACTACTGCTCTGCAGTAGGAAGGGCACTCGCACTCGTACCACTTCATTCAGCCACAGTCTAGAGACAAAAGCCACCTTTTGTCATAATAATTGTGAATGTAATTTTCTTTCCTGTACATTTTATCCCTGCCAACTTCTAAATTTAAAATCCACTGTCCTAGAAGTACCTCTGTATTTTTTACAAGTTATTTTACAAGTACAGCAATTATGATTATCCTATTATACTGGAGTCATCCTTATCGTTATCGTTACTGCTGTCGTGTGTGAGTTAACATGCAGTATAAAGTTTAGCATTAGCATTAATGGGAGAAAGGAAAACCAGCTCAATAGAGCATCTTGTATACAAACCGTCGGTGAAGAACCAAAATGACCCATAACCAATTTAAGCTACAATCAAAATGAGCTATGTCATAAAAACAAAATGAGAAACATGCGTAAATTGTTAATTCAGAGTTTTTGAAAAGTGTAAAATGTTCTATTTACATATTTTTAAAAAGTGCAAAATGTTCTATTTACATGTTTTTGCAAAGTGTAAAATGTTCTATTTACATATTTTTGAAAAGTGTCAAATGTTCTATTTACATGTTTTTGAAAAGTGTCAAATGTTCTATTTACATGTTTTTGAAAAGTTTAAAATGTTCTATTTACATATTTTTGAAAAGTGTCAAATGTTCTATTTACATGTTTTTGAAAAGTGTCAAATGTTCTATTTACATGTTTTTGAAAAGTGTAAAATGTTCTATTTACATATTTTTGAAAAGTGTCAAATGTTCTATTTACATGTTTTTGAAAAGTGTCAAATGTTCTATTTACATGTTTTTGCAAAGTGTAAAATGTTCTATTTACATATTTTTGAAAAGTGTCAAATGTTCTATTTACATGTTTTTGAAAAGTGTCAAATGTTCTATTTACATGTTTTTGAAAAGTGTAAAATGTTCTATTTACATATTTTTGAAAAGTGTCAAATGTTCTATTTACATGTTTTTGAAAAGTGTCAAATGTTCTATTTACATGTTTTTGAAAAGCATAAAATGTTCTATGTACATGTTTTTGAAAAGTGTAAAATGTTCTATTTACGTCTTTTTTTTAAATGCAAAATATTCTATTTAAATGGTTTCAAGAAATGTTTCAATATTTTTGTAGATAGCTGATATTGGTCTTAGCTACAAATGGATAAGGGTCATTTTGGTTCTTCACACACGAAATGTACCTACTAGCATGTAAATATGTTTATATAGCGGGACACATAGAGAGATAATTGCGTGTGTGTGCGCTCATGTCAAATGTCAGTTTGAAAACTTTTAAGAGTTTATGATCACTTTTGTATGTTGGTTGTTGTTGTGTAATAGGAGACAGACGCAGCTTTGAATTTGGGATTTTAAGCCTCATTACAAATGTATTATATGGAACGTGTCTGTGTGTGTGTGGACTCTTCTTTTTGTCTATTTCTATTATTACTCACAAAGCAACGGAGCACTGGACTGTACAGATGCTTTTTTTAAATTTAAACTTTGCCAGAACCAGAGCCAAGGCCTTTGGACTTGTCATTCCCTCGTTGAGGAGTGTTGTGCAGTGTGCACTCAGCTGAAACAATAAAACACTCCATTAAACAGGGACTTGAACCTCATCAGAATTAATTATGTATGTACGCACAGAGTGGAAGCGCAGTGCCAGTGCCAGTGGCTACGCTATAAAACTGTAGGGTAGGTACATACTCATGTATGTATTCCACGTCTAGGTTGATTTGCATTCGGATAGGTTTGCCCTTCCAATTATTACGGATCTCACTCACTCACTAGTCACTGTGTAGTCAGGTCTTCAATTTGAGTTCGAATTCGAATTCGAGGTGAAGGCATAGCCCGAGACCGAGAAAATGTCCATGTGACTTCTTCCTTGTTCGTTGTAGTCGTTCCCCTCATTTTAATTTTTTTTCAAAACATAAATTTCTACATTTTAAGAGTAAAGTGGAAACTATTCAGAGTGCAGTCTGCCTGTATAAATGTGTGTAAGTACCTTGTGGAACCAAATGAAAGGTAGGTAGGTACCTACTTAAGTGAAGTGTGCTTGCACTCTGCTACACATTCAATTGTCTTATTTCCCTGTCCCAGCACTATAAGGTACGGCACGCTATGGGCACAGTAAAGTCTGTGAATGAAACTTTAGCCTGGGCCTTAATTGTATGTGCCTCGGCAAGCTTTTAGATTGTATTAGATTTCTTTCTTTGTTTTCATATATCCAGACTATAACATATAAGAACGGCCAGAAAAAGAATTATATTTTTTAATTTTTTGAACCCTCCAGCCGTCAATCATATTATTTCTGTGGACGACTCCAAAATTTCTCCCTTATTTCCCCGGAATGAAAAATAATGTATTTTAACTTCAACTTCAAGCTGCAGTCAGCATCGCATCGAGAAGACAGACAGAGACAGATAGAGAGCCACAGTGCAAGGGAGAGAAGGAAATGTTTTTTTTTGTATATGTGTGGATTTTAATGGGATTCTTGTTCATAAGTTCATACAGTTTACCTTCATCTACATAATAATACTGCGATGGTACATAGCTATATTAAAAATACAGCGTAGCAACAGAACGATATGCATTAAACATATTTAATACATAAGGAAAGGTATTTTACTTTTTTTTGTCGACCATACCATACCAACGCTGTCTACATTTTTGACACTCAAATTGGGAGTGAAATAAAAATAAAATCTGAGAGTTTATAAATTTAACAAACATCAACAACATCCTGGTTCAGATTTGGACTTGAACTTTGTTTGTGTAGGAGAGTATATAAATAATAAATTTGATTTTCTGTGTAAGATATTTTATGGGAATAGTAGATTTTAGTTGGCTCTATTTTCATATAATGATATGCTTATTGCATCATTAGGCTTTTATTTATGGTACTGCACCAGTACCACTAATCGTATAAGTTCAATGTTGGCCGGTGCCGGTTGATTTTGGTTTTGATTGTTATTACTATCTACAGCGCAGGAGTGTGTTCTTTACATATATGGCAAATGCGATGTAGTCTGAATAGTTGAGATTTTGAGAATGGGAAAAAAACTAAAGAATTTCAAAATCGATATGTACGTAGGTTGTCAATACAATTTTGTTTTTATTTATGATTTCAGGTCAGTACCGCTCACCACGAATCACGGAGCATCCCAAAGACGTCCTCGTCAAGAAGAATGAGCCCACAACTCTTAATTGCAAGGCCGAAGGGTAAGCTCACGCTAACAACTTACAGAATATACAATGCATAGAATATAGAATAGTGTGTGTAATTTAGTGAACATAAAGTATAGAGAATTTTGTCATGCTGTGTGGAGCTGATCTGGTTCACATATTTTAATCTATCGGCATCTACCACATAATTTTATAAAAATTACAATTTTTTCAAGATTTTCAAATTTTATAGCAATTTTATATTATTCAGATTTACAAAAAATGTTTTAACTATATAAATGGCATGACGTGTGTGCATATCAGTATTATGTATAAAGCACTATGAATTAGTTTGTACAGTTTGTAATTTTGGTATTTTACATGATGTGTTATCTTAAGATCGATCAAAATCCAATTCATCTTTTTAAAAAAATATGTGAATGCTTCAGGGTGTACAGTCTAAACAGTCAACAGTGGAAATGCCGAGAGAGATCATAAATTTAAATTCAAAGAATGTATAATGCCCTCAAGATAGCTCCTTTAGATTTTACCGTCAGAAACAAAAACAAAGCAGGGGCTCAGACCCAGACCTATATTCAAATTTGTATGTTAAGCACATATTAGACGTGGTATACATTATTCTTGGGAAATTTGGGAACTGACATTTCTATTTATTTTGAAGTTTTTTGAATTCCAAAATGTCTCAAGGTTTTTATGAGTTTTTTAAAAATTAAGCAGTTTACTTTATTTTTTTGGATTTTTAATTTGAACCACTGCACTGTCATTCTTTTTTAATCCAGTTTTTTAATCGACAAAAAATGTCACTGTTGAGTAGTCAATCTTAAAATGCAATTTTAACCAAAGAAAGTTTACGTGTAATTATTACAGAGAGTGCAATGCATTCTTTTGTTTGCATATAGCTCTAGCTTTGTTATATAGTTTAAATTTATGTATTTTGCACTTGCTTAAAAATACTTTTTTGCACGTTTTCAAAACGGATAAGTGGGATATTTTACATTGTTTGAAAAGCGGTAAATAGAATATTTTGCATTGTTTGAAAAGCGGTAAATAGAATATTTTGGATTGTTTGAAAAGCGTTAAATTGAATATTTTGCATTTTTTAAAAAGTAGTAAACAAAATATTTTTCATTTTTCAAAAAGTAGTAATTTCAATATTTTGCACATTTGAAAGATAGTATTTAGAATAAATTGCATCATTTAAGAATAAAAATTCTTCTAAATAGAACAATTCGCAACTTCAGAAACATGCACCTAGGTAAATTGCAATACATTTTTTAAATACTTAGGTAATTTACAGCAACATTTTTGTCCTTAGTAAAATACCCATCTATATAGCAATAGTGTTTTGCTACTTTTGAAAAATCCCAAATCATCCAAATTCCAAATGCCAATATTATATTTCTTTTTTAAACAGTCAAAGCTTCCATAAACTGAAATTGGCCTATTCAAACGCAGCTTTAAATTTTAGAATTTCCAATTTTAATTTAATTTCATAAAATGTCATACTTCCTATGACGGCTAGTGTGTAAGTATTTTATTTATACTACATGTCTAAAAAACTGCCTAAAAAAATAATTCATACCTTCAAATCTTAAACGGTTCTTAATTCTTCTGCCTACCATAGAAAACCGGACCCGACCATTGAGTGGTACAAGGACGGGGAGCTCCTCAATAACAGTCCGTCAAACGAGGGTAAACGGATCCTACTTCCGGGTGGAGACTTGTTCTTCCTTAGTGTGTCTGATGGGAAGAAGGAGTCGGATAGTGGGACGTACTGGTGTATTGCACGCAATCAAGTGGCCAACGTCCGCAGTCGGAATGCATCTCTTCAAGTCGGAGGTAAGATCAAATCCCTACATACAAAAAAAACTAAATTTTTAACTAAAAAAAAATTGCTGAAAAAAAATTCATATCACTTTTTATTCCTACACATATCATCAAATCCATATAAATGTACATACGGAAGCATATATACTATACTTTACAAAGCTTGAACGCCTATCTGGCCCCTAACACACCAGTACTGGTACCGGTACCAGTACCAGCATAGAATATAAAACACTGGATGATTGGAAAAAGGAAAAGTAAAAAATTCAACTATAAATACAACACTACAGATTACAGACTACAGACGACGCGACGGCGGAAGGGCGGCGAATACAATGATTACATATTTAAACATAAAGGTGCGTTTATAGGTATATCTTCTATCTACAGAGTATATCATCTTGCAATCCATATAAACGCCTATATCTCTAAAGCTTAAGGAGTTTTGGAGTGAATTGAAGTGAAGGAATTGGTGGGGAGGGAAAGAAGGATTTTTTTTACTATGGCAAACACGCAGTTTTCTCATTTCTTTTCCATCCCATTGAGTCCATAACATCCTCCTCACCAGTCTCCCTCCTCACTACACACTACACAGATATAAGATTGAATACAAGGTCTGTCTTAAGTCTTGGTTTCGTAGGTATTTATCCCTTATGTACACGCTAAAAGACTGAGCAAAACTTTCTATACCGTCCACAGACATATGAATTCTCCTTTGGGGGCTTCTCTAATATTTTTTCCCGGTTATTTACGGAAACATCCAGTGAGACAAGTAGTGGTAATAATAATAATATAGTAAGTGCAACATATATCCTCGGTGGTATATCCTCCTGCCGTACTATATAGTACAGTACAGGGACAGGGACAGGGCAATACAGACTACTTAAGCTTATCTATATCTACTCATCCAGAAGGATCCGAACTGCACTGGAGGCGAAGACTGGGACTGAGAACTGAGACTGAGACTGGTCTGGCCATTATTATTATTACTCCGATGTTGGTCTCTCCTATCATTTTTATTAGCTAGAAAACTGAGGAATAAATAGCGAGGATGAAATACGGTACCGGTCCCGGTCCCGGTCCCGGCATCAGTGCCATGCAAGCGAATAATCTGTAGCTATTTTATTATCAGTGGACTGGAATGAGAATGAGCGTCAGTGTGTGATGCCATGGGATGAAATGCAGTGCATATAGCTTTTTACATAGGCAAAAAGTGCATTTTATTCCATTTTGGTTTGGTCTTGGTGCAAGTTAAATGTAGCGGTATGAAAATTCCTCCAAATTTCAATGCAATGCATTACCTTTCCCTTCATTTTTTGGGCACCAGTACCAGGACCAGTAATAAACAGTGGCCGCTTAGTGCTATATTATCATAATTCTTATTTCTTATGGACTGTTTATGTAGTGTGTAGTATAGGTTTAGTTATTCCTGGTTGCATCATGGCAACGATATGGGGTCGTTTTGTAGGGCCGGATCCGGATAAAGTGGCCAGCGCATGCAGCCCCCGCTGCTGCCTGAATTTTCTCAAAACACGTAAATGGAACATTTTGCAGTTTTCAAAAATATGTAAAAAGAATATTTTGACTTTTCAAAAACATGTAAAATTAATTTTTTTGGACATTTCAAAAACATGGAAATAAAACATTTCCCAGCTTTCTCAAAGTGTGTAAATAGAACATTTTGCACTTTTCTGAACCAAGTAAAAAGGACATTTTGCACTTTTCTAAAACATGTAAATACAATATTTTGATTTAAAAAGAAAACCATCAATAAAATCAAAATAGTTATTTTTGTATGGAAATAAATTGCTGCCTAATAGCAGTTCCTTCGACCGGTCCGGCCCTGGTGTTTCCTATATAGATAATAGATATCTAATATTTTTTTTTGTCTAGTTTCTTTTTTGTAAATGAAATGGGGAGGCATTGCATTGGACTGTGGTGTTGTAGATGTTGGATGTTATGGAGGTAGAGCGTAATAATTCATGAAATAGTGGACGTCTGATTTAAATCAGCTTGTCATGAGAGGTGTGATACCACCACTTTTCTATATTAGTCCATGAGGCCCGCCGAACACCAACACCACCAGTACCACTACTCGACCACAGTCTCACTAAATTCAATGAATCTTGAGAGACTGCGGAGTTCTGGAGTTCTGGAGTCTTAGGAGTAAAACCATATATGTCTATGAAAGCGTCATATATTTACATACCATCCCACCGTACTACTAACACTAACAACACTATCATTACAGCATTACCATTACTATTAGTCTTGTTACCACATTATCCAGTTCCAATTCATCCTCTTAAAAATCCCATATGCAAACTGCAAACTACCAAAACAACACCCCACCACTCAAAGTAGATGTTTAATATTTTTTGTTTCTAAGTGTAGGATATTTTATCAGTTCGAATTTTAAATTTGAACTGCTCAATGTTTCCCGAGTTTTTTAGACTTTTGATTTTTTTCTGGATGCTGGAGCTGGATGATTACACACATTTATTATATTATTACATAGGTACAGCCCATATAGATGGCTCACGGATAGGAAATATGGAAGACGAAGGGTTTTCGTTTTTCGTTTATAGTTGTAATCTGTAATCTTATGAGTGTCTCTCAAGTGTCTTGGTATTATGGTTACTATGGTCATGGCGGTGTCTAGAGAATCCATCTGCTATGCTGCTATCAGTGTAGTCTCTGGGCTGTTGGCAGAACTGCAGTACTGCAGTTGAATGAACATTTAAATTGCCGTACGTGCATAGATATTATGGTTTGAGGCAAGAATAAAATTAATGTGGGAATATGAGAAGCTCCTCTTTAAATTTTAAATTCAAATCGTAATGGAATCGTTAAATAGCGCCTTGGTTTATTTGCCTGTGCCAGTGCCAGTGCGTCGGGTGTCTGGTTTAAGTCTGGAAACAAAACTGTGTGTGAGATGAGCGACTTGAGTGATAACACTAACAATAATAACTCATAGCTGATTTCATTTGGAATTATGTAGATTTTAAAATCTTGAACGATTTTAGATGTATAAGGCATAAGTCGTCGGTGAAGAGTCATTCGTGCTTTTCAAAAACACTTTTTTAAAAGTGTAAAATGTTCTATTTACATGTTTTTGAAAAGTGTAAAATGTTCTATTTCCATGTTTTCGAAAAGTGTAAAATGTTCTATTTACATGTTTTTGAAAAGTGTAAAATGTTCTATTTACATGTTTTTGAAAAGTGTAAAATGTTCTATTTACATGTTTTTGAAAAGTGTAAAATGTTCTATTTACATGTTTTTGAGAAGCACAAAATGTTCTGGAAATGGAATTTTTATTACGCCTTTTGTGGACGACCCTTAAGTGTACGTCATGAGTACAATACAGTCAGTAACATACCACCCCCACCTAATGCAAAAGACAACGCAAAAGCGACCTCGACAGCAGCTATCAATTGAATTGACTTGCGACAGAATGAATTTAGTCGTGCACTGGACTTAAGTCAGAATGACTCTTCACCGAACAAATACTTGTAGTAAAAAATGTTGTTAAAAAAAACTTATACGGGATTTGTTTTTGGTCTATTTTTTAAATTTTTAGTTTACTATTTCTTTGTAATAAAAAAATTACATGGTTACTTATGTAGCTTTGTAGGCACACACACTGATCTGTTAAGTATTACGTATCACCCCTGCCTTTAGTTGTAGTTGTAGTGTAGAGAAGTGGAAGTCTGTGTAGAAAAATAGAATAGAAAATAAAAAAATATATACTTAGGCTTATCAGTGTTGAAGAAAGGGAGCATCATTACACCCTTCACCCTTGTAGGGTCATGCTGGAGTCAGCGAAGGGGATGAGATCAAAATGTGCCAGGACGCGAGGCCATCGTTGTCGAGCCCTTGTTGTCATCGTCGTCGTAATAATTATACACACAACGTAAGGGCTACAAAAAATCTACTGTAAGTAATTCCTTACAGTCTCATATTTTTTTCGATTTATAGGATTATAGGAATTAGGCGTCAGCCATGACAAGGGTCAGAGCGCGGGTTCGGGAATCAGAATCTAAATCAACTATACAGAAACAGCAGCCAGCAGTTCTTTATTAAAAAAAAAGAAAACAACTTTGAATTGACAATGAAATTCATAACAAGCACTAGGCTTTTTTTTTGTATCAGTACCGTTTTCTATTACGGCATAAATCTGCGATGGGTATTATGTGTATGTATATACGCACGTTTAGAGATGGCTCACGGTTTCAATCAGAATTTGAATACATTTACATTTCTGACTGTTTATTATTTTTATGATTATGAATAGAATAACTGTAGTGTGAAAGAGATATGACAGAAGGCAGTTGACAGATTAAGGACGTATACATAGGTGGACTTTACATTGTAGTTGACATCGACCCTTGGAATTGGAATTAACTGTACACTGCAAGTTAATTTTCAAATGAATTCTTTATACATTTTTTTACGCCGTAGCTTAACCCTTACAATGAATAGCACAGGAAACAAAAGGTACCTACATGCAAACGTAAAGGGCCTGCATCTTATTAAGGGTACTGCATTTTATTTTTAAGCGGGAAGCTACAACTCATTCAACGCATTTAATATTTTTTTAAACACATTATAGAATTTAATTTAAAATTATTGTTTAATTAATTTGCGTTAAAATCCCTGTATAGATTTAGCATATATGGTTATAATGAAAATGAAGTGAGAAAATAAAGCTCTGTCGTTACAATAAATTACCTGCATAAACTTTTTCTTAAAGTTTGTTGGAAATTTTGAAAATAAAATAAAATGACCGGAGGATATGTTTCCATGTTAAATTCAAACCACCCGTCTGTCCATCAAGTCCTATCAGTGTCCATCAAAGTCACACGTCTAATTCTAAAATACGCAATGTAGATGTGTAATAGGGGATGTTGGTGAAAAATTGAAAAGGGAAAATGACATGGGTTCCATCCCTAAGCAATCCGTAGGACGTAGGACGGACAGGGGTTGTAATTCAAATTTAAGGATGCAGTCTTTACATTGGAACGTGGGTCCAAAGTTATTAGTGTGAGTGATGGCGACTGAGAAATCATCTCACCTCTGAATTTACACAAACAAATGGTTTTCTTTCTATTTTGGTCCCACAAAACATTCATCAAAATCTTCAAGGCCAAGGCCAGATTTTAAAACTATTGTTTTCTTTTTAATTTGCACTATGGTGCATTTTTATTTATTTTTGTTTTAAATGACAACACTTCTATATTGAAATAAAAAGCTAAAGAGCGAAATCACATTTAAAAAATTCAAAGCTTACAAGGTGCAAGGAATGAAAAGTTTTGCCCTTTTATTTATTTTAGTATAGGCAAAGGAAAGAGTTGAATGAGTTGTGTTGTGGTGTAACAACATGTTCCGGGTATTTTATAACTTTTGACAAGACTTTTCCTATTTTTAGCCTTTTTTTGTTGAGTTGCTATGGAAGGTCGGTCTCGGTCTCGGTCCCGGTACCAGTACCGGTACCGGTCCTGCCTGGTCTCTAAGCTGTACCGCTCACAGCTTCGTTTCCTTTTCATCCACATAAAATTAAAGGTGCAGCTATGTTTTGTAATTATTGTGTAATATCTGTGTACTGAATTCAAAGCTGAAAATAAAAATGTAGGAAATAATTTTTTTTCTTACATTTTCCGTTTCCCCTATGTTTGTTAATAATAAAGGGTTGACTCTCCACTTGGTTGTTGAATGTTATTTTTTTTTGACGTTGCTATTACTGTATCTGTCTGTCACTACATATATTTTCCCCGTTGCGTTGTTGGAACCACAATAGGGAAATTATGATGTGGTAGGAAAAGGCGTACATGGCACACGTGAGATTCGGCTTCGGCTTCGGCTTCAGTTTGGGTTTGGGTTTCTACGTCAACGTTTTTAGTGGGTGAAGGAAAAAAAAGTTGAAAATTAAAACGAAAAAGTTGGTTGGAATCGTGACTCGTGACTCTTGAATGACCTGCCATTGTGCTTTGTCGCTTAAAGGAGGCAAAGGGCTGATAGATAATATCGTCTGTGGAGAACCAAAATGACCCATATCCAATTTAAGCTTCAATCAAAATGAGCTATTTCATAAAAATCAAATGAGAAATATGCGCAAAATGTTAATTAGGAGTTTCTGAAAAACGTAAAATGTTCTAATTTCATGTTTTCGAAACAGTGCAAAATGTTCTAATTCCATGTTTCTGAAAAGGTGCAAAATTTTCTAATTCCATGTGTTTGAAAAGTGTAAAATGCTGTATTTATATATTTTTTAAAAGTACAAAATGTTCTATTTGAATGCTCTCAGGACATATTTGAATGTTTTTGTAGATATTTGATATTTTTTTTAGCTAAAAATGGATATGGGTCATTTTGGTTTTTCACAGACGATATGTAGGTATCTGCATAGGAGCTATAAGGTTGTCCAGGTTATATAGATATTTAAGGAGCTGCGGTTTTACCTGTACCTGTGTTACTACATGAGCCTATGGCTTTTCCTTTTGTGCTGGACTATTCACCGCGTGTTTGTAAGGAAAAACAAATCCATAAAGTAATATCATATGCTATACTATATAGTATATAAAAGCAATAGTTTTTTTTGTGTTCCTTGTGGAAAATATGAAATATGAGCTCAACAAAGGAAATGACTTTTTGGGGTGAAATCATTTCATTCCGGCCTCAGGTTGGTTGTAAGTTGGAACTGGAAGGTATAGACAAGGACAAGAGAACGTGCGGCTTTGGAGTGTAGTGGAACTATTGACTGAGGGCTGTGTGTGTGAGTTACTTAATGTACTGTGTGTAGTATCATATTATGAA
The DNA here is from genome assembly GCA_949802685.1 of Dicyrtomina minuta. NCBI lineage: Eukaryota > Metazoa > Arthropoda > Collembola > Symphypleona > Dicyrtomidae > Dicyrtomina > Dicyrtomina minuta. The sequence continues at coordinate 23,065,564 of OX461811.1, read as the reverse complement.
ACATGGCTCTAACTTTTGATGGTTATCGCACGCATATTTGTGGAAACGAGAAATACCGATCAGGCGTAAATTTATTAAGTTCCAGTTTCAGCTCCAGCTCCAGCTAGCTCTCAATTTCAAGCCTTACTGCAACGCTTAAACTTCCCATATCTATTGATCCATGTCACAAAATTATCTACTGTGTTACTACTAAACATTATACAGTCCATAAATATACATATATTGTAGTTGTAGTTTGCTTGTACATTTTGCTTCTGAGTTCATCATGTAGGAGGTACCGGTGGCGGTGACTCCGTGGCTCCACCGAGTCATACGAGAGTGTGTGTAGAGTGAAGTAGTTGAATGAGCTTGACAGAATGTGATGACTGTTAAAGTGCAGTCAGCACATTAAGATGCAGTTGGTGTAGTGTATGCACATTGTTAACCTAAATGGAGTTTACAATGTGGACGTGGAGTTTGCGACGTGTCAAGATATGTCAGCAGATTCATAACACCATAGAGTATGTTAATACTGTATTGGCGACTATTATTTTAATAGTCGCCTCATCATTAAAATTGTATTGGCAGCTATTATTATCTATATGATAGCTGCCCATTTGGTTTGATTATGAATGTATGTAATTTGTAACAAGACTGAAAATTAAGAATGAATGATACAATAAAGATTTAGTCTAGAAAATAGATTCGCAAGCGTTGGACGTATTTGTTGTGAGTGATCTTTATTTGCATACGGCATAGTGAGATTCAATGAGCATATACAAGTATCTATGAGCATATGGGCATAAAGCTAGATACATCCTACACGTTATCAGCACGGTATATACATACTTAGAGACAGAAATTAAAATTTGAAGTGTGAATAACACTCATTTTACGGAAGAAAATTCAAGAATCCAAGGAAAAGTAAAGTGCTATTTTTCGGTGAGTAAAAAAACGTGTGTTTGTTTTTTAAACTTGAATTAAAATGTCGGTTGTTAACAAAATTGACCCCAGAGGGGTAGGTCAGTTAAATGACAAGAATTTCGCAAGGTGGAACAGGCAAGTGTCTGTCCTTCTAAGGTCGGCCGAGTTGTGGAAGTATGCAGACGGCAGCTACCCGAGACCCGAGGCAGTTCAAGAGACTGTGGGTGCTCATGGACACGGCTTAACACTGGCTAAATACCAGCTGTTATGGGACAAGGAGGACTTACAGGTGCAAACAATATTTCTGACAACAATTTCTGACGATTTGTTGGTCAGTACACAGAGTTGTGCTACTGCAGCAGAGATGTATGCCACCTTGGAGTCACTTAATTGTGACACAAGTGCAGTTAGCTTAACATCGACCAGATTGGCTTACTATACACATGTACCCAAGCCGGGTCAGACTCTAGTGGAGATCTTCAACGAGTTAGCCTCCAAGGCTATGGAACTTAGTGAAAAGAAGTTCCCGGTTGAAGAAGTGATGCAGATCCAGAAAGTGATAGAGTGTCTACCTCCAAAGTTTGAATATTTTGTCGAAACTTGGAAAGGGGTTCCAGATACTAGAAAAACACTTAAAGAGCTACTTTCACGGTTAAAAGGACTGAAAGTGGATGGACTTGCAACTCCCACCAAAGCCTCTGAGAATAAAGCGTTCTCGGCTGCGAGTGGTGGTGCTGGAAAAGGAAAGAAGAATACGAAAGCCAAAACGAAAGAGCAAAAGGAGGCAGCTAGAGCAAAGGCAAAGTGCTTTGGATGCCAAAAGATTGGACACTACAGATACGAGTGTCCAGAGAACAAAAAGGCCGATGGCGAGGGAAAGAAAGATGAGGAGAAACCAAAGTCTGAAAAAGACGGTAAGCCAAAATTTTTCAAAGCTCATATGGCTAAGGGTAATAGGAACCGGAAAAGAAATAAGCAAGTGGACCCAGTAGTTTTTACCTGGTTATGCGATTCGGTGCGAACAGTCATTATTGCGGAGTGTCTGAGTGGTTCCAAGACCTTACCGAGTTTAAGAAACCCGAGCTAATTGAGGTGGCCAGTGGGAAATTCATAAAGGCCCACGGATTCGGAACAGTTCCGGTACAGGCTCAAGCAGCCGACGGAAGCTGGTTCGTATATGAGCTCCAACGAGTCATATATTCACCGGGAATGGCAAACTTGTTCTCAGAAGTAAAAATGACGGAGGCCGGATACTCCATTTTCAAGAAAGGGATTTTAGTTAAATTTATCCCCGGAAATGAGGAGGATCCAGAATTGACTGGTGTCGTCTGCTCGGACGGCATCGCTGAAATGATATTTAAACCATTCATTTCAAACCTGGCTCTGGCGGCCAGGAGGGTCAAAGGCTCCAAGTGGCACGAGAGATTCGGCCACGTGAACTACCAGTACATCAAGGATACTGCTAGGAAACAGGCAGTTTGGGGACTTCCGTTCAACTGCATCCATGATCAGTCACATTGCGGTGACTGTGTCAAGAATAAAATGACCAAGAAATCATTTAACACACTCCCACAGACGGACTACCTTCAACCGGGTGAAAAGGTAGCCATTGACCTGTCGGGCAGGCAAAGTATTAAATCTCTCGGAGGTAATGAATATTTTATGCTCTGCAAGGATGTGGCCACTGGCTATAGGACTGTTTATTTCCTAAAAGACAAGAGTGAAGCTTCCAAGTATATTAGGCAATATATTAGAGACATGTTCACTAAAACTGGAAATAAAACCAAGGAGTTGAAGACGGACCAGGGAGGAGAGTTTATGAGTGAAGAACTCATTGCTAAACTCGAGAAGTTGGGAATTGAAATACAGAGATCCCCTCCGTATTGCCCACAGCCAAATGGCTTGATCGAAAGGGAGAATAGGACCGTCAAGGATTCGGCACGAACAATGCTGAATGCGGCGAAGCTCCCTGCGAAGTTCTGGGGAGAGGCAGTGGATTGTGCTGTCTACTTATTGAACAGATTACTCAATAAAAGGAGCCCAGATAAAACTCCCTATGAAAGGATTCATAGGAAAAAGCCTTCAGTACAACACCTAAGGGTGTTTGGCTCAACAGTGTACTCTCTTGTCAGAAGGAAGCCCGGTGAACAATGGGTGGAGAGGGCCAGAGAAGGTATACTGGTGGGATATGACTTAAATCCTAGAAATTACAGGATTTACGACAAAGAGTCATGTGATGTGATCAAAGCTCGCCATGTAACCGTGGCAGAGGATCACATATCGATGGAAATGAATGAAGAATTCTATATCCCTCAGGAAGATGTCTCAGGAACTTTCCTCGAAATAAGGGAGGGAGATTTGGAGTCCGAACGAGTCTATACTCCAAAAGAAATACAGACTCAGAAAATTCAAAAAGTGAGAGAAGCCTCTCAAAGAATTAAAGAAATGCGGGTAGAAAAGGACATTCAAAAGATGAATGTCAAACAATTCAAGAACACTGCAGAACCCAACTTCACAACGATAAGTAAAAACAAAAGGTATTTATCGTTCGAGCAGGAAGTGGAAGAAGAGTGTGAGGATCCTGAGGATGAAGGAGGGAGAAAGGTCAACTTAAGAGTTGACGTCTCATCTCAGAACCTCAACCAGGCTGGTCCAAGTCGGGCAGAGCGCCTGGGGCCATTACCTACACCAACAAAAAATCGATTTTCTCCTCTCCGAACAGAGTCAGTTTCTAGCGGCTCCAGTTTCGAACTTGTTGAAGAACAAAGTACAGATGAATCTGGAACTGAAGCTGAGAATGAGGAGGAAGTAAAAGTTGAAGGTGAAGAAGGTACGGAGGATCAGGAGGATGTGCTAGATCTAGAGGCACCTCCCGAGAGTGAATTAGGAGCTCCACCCGTGAACGAGAATGTCTCTGAAACAGGGACAAGTGAACCAGACGAACTGAATGTATCCACAGTTAAAAAGGGAATTAAAAAATTCTCTAAGTCTGAGAAGAAGACGGGAGGGAAAACCTCCGTCTCTTTAACCTTTGGGAAAGAAAAAAGTTCTAAAAAGGATAAAGGTAAAAAGAAGACCAAGGGGAAGGAGGACACAGAGGCAGCTACAAGAGAACTGAGAAACAGAGGCCAACTACCAGTTATTGAGAGACTGGGAGTAAATGATCCTAGGACTATGGAGGACTATGGTGTGAATGACTTCTGCGCTCTGACTGCCGCTGTCCTTACTTTGGATTACACTAATGATTTGGATTTAGAAGAGGATACGGAAAGTCCAAGGGAACCAGGATTGCCTAAGAACTATAAACAGGCAATGGAGTCCAGCGAAAATCATAAGTGGGCAAGTGCCATGAGAGAGGAAATGACTAGCCTCTTCGAGAATTGTACTTGGAGAATGGTACCGCGGCCAAAGGGTCGACGGGTACTTACATCGAGATGGGTCTATACTATCAAAAAGGACGAACAAGGACGGCCGATCCAACATAAGGCTAGGGTGGTCGCCAGAGGTTATAAACAGGTAAAAGGACTGGATTATAAAGAGACGTTCGCCTCAGTGTGTAGATTCGAGTCGGTGAGGACTCTGCTGGCCATAGCGGCTGCAGGAAACTTTAGCATTACTCAATTCGATGTGAAGACGGCTTTTCTATATGGGGAGCTGGACGAGGAAGTATTTATGGAACTTCCTGAAGGATTCGAGGAGGGTAATGAAGACATGGTCTGTCTATTAGTGAAAAGCTTATACGGACTGAAACAAGCCCCGAGGATCTGGGCTGAAAAATTGAAAATAATTCTAGGAAAGATAGGATTTGTGGCCACATTGTCAGACCCATGTGTATTCACTGGGGAGTTTGATGGATTCACGGTCTACATAGCTATATATGTAGATGATGGACTGCTATTGTGCCAGTGCCAAGAAATCAAAGAGAGGATCCTTGACCAATTGACTCAAGATCTGATAATTACGGATGGGCCCCCATCAATTTTCCTAGGGATTAGTATAAAGGTTTGCCCTGATGGAGAGATAAGAATTTCTCAGGAGCATTATGTGCGAGAACTTTTATATAGATTCAATATGGTTGACTGTAAAGGGAAGAAGATTCCCATGTCAGCTGGCTGGTCAGCTGAGAAGCTGAAAACTCCAGATGCAAAGTACCCATACCAAGAATTAATGGGAGCGTTAATATACCTAGCAAGGAACACTAGGCCGGACATTAGTTACTCAGTCTCTAAGTTGTCCAGATATCTAACGGGGTACGGTGAGGAGCATTGGAATGCAGCCAAGAAGGTACTTAGGTACTTGAAGGAGACGATCACAAGAGGAATCTCGTTTAATCCGATAAATGAGATGGCAGTGATTGGATATTCGGACGCAGACTACGCGGGGGAAAACGTGAACAGGAAGTCGACGACGGGCATGGTGTTCTTAGCGAACGGATGCCCCATCATTTGGCGTTCACAGCTACAACATTGTGTAGCTATGTCATCCACGGAGTCCGAATATATCGCATTGTCAGAGACAGCTAAGGAGGCTGTATGGCTGACAAGGTTCATGGAGGAATTAGGGTTCTGGAGGGCTAATCCGATGAAAATCAGAGTGGATAACCAGGCGGCGATAAGGCTGGCCAAGAACCCGGAATTTCACCAAAGAACAAAGCACATAGATGTGAGATATCACTATGTGCGGGAGCAGATCGAGAAAGGTAAAATAGATGTAGAATGGAAACCAACGAAGGAACAGTTGGCCGACTCATTTACCAAGGCGCTCCCACATGAAACACTGAATGAACAGATGACTCGAATGAACCTCAACAGGGTCGAAAAGATCGAGAAGTTAGAGGCGGAGGAGTCTTTTCATTCAGGTGAAGAACTTGAATCGCCACCAAAGAAAAAGAGGAGGAACGCGAATGTGGAGGATCTAGAGCAACAGAGCATTTTAACAGGGAGATTATGTGGTATGTCTGCGTACATGTTAAATGTTATGATGGTGCTTTGCTTGATTGCTCCCATCTCCTCCCAGACGAAAACTGGAAATGTCTTATGGCGTAGACATCCCAGTCCGGTGGCGGGTGGTTTTGAGTCCATCCACATGATGGTATCCTTACTTTCACCATGTACGGTTGTGGAGAAAGATAGAACACAAGGAAAACTGGGTGAAGAAATTCACCGTCGATGTCTAGAATCATATGAAGAATATTTTCTAGATGAACTGGAAATCCTATGTCCTCGGAAAAAGTGGATTTCTACTCGTGGAAAAAGAAGCCCATTGATGTTGGCTATGACTCTCATCGCAGTTGTGGCGAGTGCGGGTATCGGAATAGCAGCTATATCCATGGCAGCCACCAACAAGGAGGACATTCAGGTTGTTCAGGAGATAACCGGGAACCTACAGAATAGACTGGACGATTTAGCATCAAAGATTAATACTGGGGACAAGAATATTCACCATCTACAAGAGGAGCTGATAAAAGTGTTGTCCCGGACAGAAATGATCAAAGTTGATCTGAATGATTTTAAGACTAAGAATCTGGAGTCTAATTTCATGATTTCGTATCTAGTAGGAAGGTTACTCATTGGAAGGTCCATAATCCAGGAGTTCAGGAGAGAATGGGCTGATGGAAAGATTTCGGGGGGATTTCTGGATTTTATGAATCTTACTCTTCCCTGTGGCGGAACCTGCCCACTCAAATTCTCTCAGCCGAAAGGCTGTAGGCTCAGTGAAGACAGAAGTAAGCTGTTTCTGGATTTCCTAGTACCTATCATAAATACTGGATTGGTACTAGTGGAGGCGGACCCTTTTACTCTGTTGGTGAAGAATCAACAAGATAAGAATTGTAAACTTGAATATATAGGGCCTATGAATGCTTTATTATCCAAGAAGGAGGATTGCCTATATGATGTGGATATACGGTTACCATATTCGGGGAACTTAGTTGTGTCCTCATATAGTCAATGCCGAAAAGGGCTAATTTCTAAAGATGAAATGGCGCCTTACGTTTCGACTGGATGTGCGAGTCAGGACCATGGAGACGTGAAGGACTTCGTACAAGTCAAACTGTATGACGATAAATACTATATTTATTGTTATGGTTCAGAGTATCAAATTGGACCCCGGCAGACGCAGAAGTGCCCCAGGGAGGTATTTACCTTACCTCTTGTGACGACCTTTTCTATCAATAAAGTTAAGTTCGAGGGTGCTATGGTAGACATGAGTTACACTGAAGAGGTGGACCCATTGTTCGCGGAGACTGCTGGCTTCCATCTGGATTTGGAGCTGAACTGGACCAAGATTAATACCGAGCTCGAAGAGGGTTCGTATTATTCAGTAATCAATAGAGGAACGAAAGACCCTTCCCTATTGTGGACAGTGTTAATAACCTGTCTTTGTGTTTTGTTGACTCTAGGTATGGGATTTGTTATTATTCTAATATGCAAGTTCAAATGGACCTGGAGAATACAGCGGTCTGGACGAGGGATTGGACTTGGTGATGATGATGAGATCGTTGCGCTGCTAAATGAGAGCCATAGTACTGCTGAAGGAGGGAATTTGGATTCAAGTGGAGCTACTGAGCGTAGTCTACTTTCCTCTGGAAATTCGTCATCTACTGGGTCTGATAGTCCATTGAGGCTGGTGTTGGTAACAGACGAGAGGGCACAAAGAATCCGGAACATGATTTTCGGATTACATCCGTCTCCTCCTCGAAAAGAGCCGGAGGTGGAAGGAGGAGCAAGTCATTAACTACTTAGGAGGATGTAGGAGGTACCGGTGGCGGTGACTCCGTGGCTCCACCGAGTCATACGAGAGTGTGTGTAGAGTGAAGTAGTTGAATGAGCTTGACAGAATGTGATGACTGTTAAAGTGCAGTCAGCACATTAAGATGCAGTTGGTGTAGTGTATGCACATTGTTAACCTAAATGGAGTTTACAATGTGGACGTGGAGTTTGCGACGTGTCAAGATATGTCAGCAGATTCATAACACCATAGAGTATGTTAATACTGTATTGGCGACTATTATTTTAATAGTCGCCTCATCATTAAAATTGTATTGGCAGCTATTATTATCTATATGATAGCTGCCCATTTGGTTTGATTATGAATGTATGTAATTTGTAACAAGACTGAAAATTAAGAATGAATGATACAATAAAGATTTAGTCTAGAAAATAGATTCGCAAGCGTTGGACGTATTTGTTGTGAGTGATCTTTATTTGCATACGGCATAGTGAGATTCAATGAGCATATACAAGTATCTATGAGCATATGGGCATAAAGCTAGATACATCCTACACATCAATGCTCCTAGTCCCATTCGAAAACAAATGTCAAGCGTAAAAAAAATCCTATTTCCGCTATTTTTATTTTAGTAGAGGTGCCCTCATAAAAATATAAACCAATTTTGAAAACAAAAAATTACATTGTAAAAATGTAATTGTTTTTATTAAATTGGGTATTATTGCTTTTGTTGATATTTAATTTCAAATTATAGATGTATTCAATTTAAGCTAGAATCAAAATGAGCTATGTTATAAAAACAAAATGAGAAACATGCGTGAAATGTTAATTGCGAGTTTTTGAAACGTGTAAAATGTTCTATTTACATGTGTTTGAAAAGTATAAAATGTTCTATTTACATGTTTTTGAAAAGTATAAAATGTTCTACCTACATGTTTTAACAAAAAGTAAAATTTCCTATTTACATGTTTTTGAAAAGGTGCGAAATTTTTTAATTCCATGTTTTTGAAAAGTGTAAAATGTTCTATTTACATATTTTAGAAAAGTGTAAAACGTTCTATTTACATATTTTTGAAAAGTGCAACATATTCTATATAAATGCTTTCAAGACATATTTCAATAGTCTTGTGGATAGTACATATTGTTTTTAGCTCAAATTGGAAATGGCCATTTTCGTTGTTCAGAAACGATAGACCGCTTTTGGTGGTTTCTATTTGAGTTTTAAAATACCTTGAAATTTTCATGAAACAAATGGTGCAATAATTGATTTTTTATAATATTACAAATAGAAAATTTACTACCATTCTTGCCATTTGGTATTGTTACATCTGTTCAATGATAAATTTCTATATGGGGACATGCTATGCGTATTTCTGCATCTTATGTAGTATATGCATTTCCTTAGAAATATGTCGCCCTATGGACGCTGCACATCCCCCGTTATCTCTATTTACAGATACAATTAAGGGATTTAGTATTTTGGTTTCACACTTTATTTTACAAACGATATACTGTACAGATATACTCATCATTCATTCCCCTTTCCCTTTCCTGGGCTCTTCATTAGGTTTTATTATGAGAGTGCAGGGAAAGTACCCAGCCAGTTCTACCTTTTAGCGCTATAGTTTTTGGCTGGATATTTTTGGTCCTTGTCTTTATATTAAATAAGGAGCTTGGGAGTCACGGGATAATTCCCCCACACTGACACTCGCTGTGACTGCATAGCATGAAACCGCGATCAGAATCACAAGCGTGGCCATGGACGGTCCTGGTTCCGGTCCCGGTCCCGACCATTGCCATCGCCATGGATTGAAAAGACCTACAACAAGTAAAACTACAAAACTTTGAAAGTAACTACCTAACCTAAGTAAATGGGAAAAGCTGTAGCTAAAATACACATGGGACATACATACCACACCGCGAGAGAAACAGTGAAATGAGAAACAGTGGAGAGTGAGTGATTATGGCTGAGTGAACACATCTGCATGGAAACTACTCCTTAAAGGCTCTAATGAATGAATCAGATCTCCCGGGAGTTGCGTAAAACCCACACGGTATGCCTGGCAGTGCAGTGGCAAGGCCATATAGATAAATAAATATACAGAAACAAAATACTTAAATACTGATATATCGTCTGTGAAGAACCAAAATGATCCATATCCATTTTTAGCTAAAAACAATATCCACTATCTGCAAAAATATTGGAACATGTCTTGAAAGCATTTCAATAGAACATTTTGCACTTTTTAAAACATGTAAATAGAGCATTTTACGCTTTTCAAAAATATGTAAATAGATCATTTTAAACTTTTCAAAAACATTTAAATAGAACATTTTACACTTTTCAAAAGCATCTAAATAGAACATTTTACGCTTTTCAAAAACATGTAAATAGAACATTTTACACTTTTTAAAAACATGTAAATAGCACATTTTACGTTTTTCAAAAACATGTAAATAGAACATTTTACACTTTTCAAAAAACATGTAGGTAGAACATTTTACGTTTTTCAAAAACATGTAAATAGAACATTTTACACTTTTCAAAAAACATGTAAATAGAACATTTTACGTTTTTCAAAAACATGTAAATAGAACATTTTACACTTTTCAAAAAACATGTAAATAGAACATTTTACGTTTTTCAAAAACATGTAAATAGAACATTTTACACTTTTCAAAAACATGTAAATAGAACATTTTACACTTTTCAAAAACATGTAAATAGAATATTTTACACGTTTCAAAAACTCGTTATTAACATTTAACGCATGTTTCTCATTTTTTTTATAACATAGCTCATTTTGATTCCAGCTTAATATGCCTTTGTTTAATTTTTGTTCTTCACAGACGATATGTACCTAGCAATCTGTATATAGTGTATGTACTTGCATAAGACTGTGTTGCTATTCTTTGCCTATGATATACATACAGAGTTTCCCCCTTGGTTCTGTTGGTTGCCAATATTCAATGTTCTAGTAGATATAGCCAGATAATAAATAATGCTATAGGTGTGTACAGATTCCGTTTCTAATATACCAAGACTGTATACACTCTAACTACATATGTAGTTAGAGTGTATACAGTAAAGACAAGCGGCTGTTTACCCAGAGATCCTATCTAGCTAATGTAGAGTTCAGAGTTCAGACGAATCAATAAGTGTCGAGTCTTGCTCCCTCCCTTCCCGCACTTTTACTTTCACTTTCCCTTCCCATATATCTGAGACTATACACTGTATAGAAAAACTATACTATGCTTCCATGGAGCTGTTGCTATTTAAAGACAAAAGTCGTAACTACCGTAGGTACATTACCCCTACGTACGGCTCAGCTACCCGTTTCACTGTGTACACTACAATCAATCGATAGATTTTTGGCGAGCGTAATTAAATTCTGAAGGTTCCATTCCTTCTTTGTTCCACTTGTTCATTCTTCGCTCTTCCTTCGTGGGTCTTGATCTCGGTCTTGGTTTTGTGAGCTGAGAACTGTGAAGGCGGGGTATATGCATAATAGGGCAGAAATGTGCAGACGACATCTATGTACATACCTAAGGATAAGTTGCTTATAAATATTTACATATTGAGATTAACTCTGTAGATCATGTCGCGGAACTGTACTTTTGGAAATATTTTGCTTTATAATTCTGTATAAAGTTATTGCGCGGCAAGGAACTAATCGTAAGGAAAAGGAAGCGGGCAAGCGGGGAGCAGGGAACATAACGGATAACGGGGGCTGATAGGCTATCAGTATGTACGACGTGTGTGTGTGATAGTAATCAAAATCAAAATCTAAGGAAGGTTGTCGCTATGGGGCTGTCGTATGTTGTGCCTCCTGCATCTCTAGAGTCGTGACAGGGCCGGATAGTGCCTCCAGCGCAGGCAGCCCCCGCTGCCTGAATTTTCTTAAAACATGTCAATGGAACATTTTGCACTTTTCAAAAATATGTAAAAAGAACATTTTGACTTTTCAAAAACATGCAAAATAAAATTTTGAGTACATTTCAAAAACATGGAAATACAACATTTTTCACTTTTCTCAAAACATGTAAATAGAACATTGAGTACTTTTTTGAACCAAGTAAAAAGAACATTTTGCACTTTTCTAAAACATGTAAATACAACATTTTGCTTTACCAAAGAAAACCATCAATAAAATCAAAATGGTGGTTTTTGTTTATGGAAAGCAATTGCTGCCTATAAGCAATTCCTTCGTCCGGCCCTGAGTCGTGATACACTGGGACTGCGGGCCGACTGAGACTGAGACCAGTGAAATAGTGAATTGGTGATGGTTGATTCTGGATTGCGTGGAGGAGGCAATTAGTAAGTTTGCTATTGTCAAAACTGTTTGGTTTCATCGTCTGATGTCCTGGAAATTGTTCACCATAAATCACTGACGAGTGCTAATGAGTCGCTCGTCTCATGCATTTCCGATTCACATCTCCCACGTTGGTTTAGTGTGTGCTGGAGCTGGTTGAACTGAACTGAATGTGAGAGCAGAATAACTTTCTTTATTCGAATCCAAATTTGCCAGTTGTTCCACCTATATAATACACACACACAATAATGCCCGGGTCTAGTATGCTATGGATATGTAGATTGAAATTGTATGTAGGTAACTTAAGTATTATATAGCGCTCGTGCTACGTATGGGTTGCATGTTGTATCTGTTTCGCAGTGGAGGAGATGTGCGTATGAAGGGAGCTTCAATTTAAATATCACAGTGGTTTTATGCGGTGAAACAATAGGTTTATTTGTAGACACCTTCGAACTTGGAATAATTATAAAGCTAGTGAAAACCCATGGAGGTTGAATTTAGACACGTAGAAGGGTTTGTGTGGAAGCGCTGTGTATATTAGCTGTTATTGTTTTATATTCGAATTCAAGTCTAATAATGGGTTCGTTAGTTTTCCACGGGTTCTTTTATGGTGGCTTAGGTTGTGTGTACAGTACTATACGCCTGAGCTCCTTTGCACACCTGTGAAGGATGCAATACCAACCATGAGTATTTTTTAAACAATGCAAAATGCAGTAGGTACAGGTAATTATGTGCTATTTGTTTTAATTTTTTAAAGCTACAAATTTTGTCATTAACCGTTTTTCGAAAGTTGTTCTCGTTTCCATTACTTATAGGTTTAAAAATTACTTTAAATAATTGTTTTAAAATACTCAAAATTGCCTTACTACATGTTTTTAAAAGGATACAAACTATAGTTAAATTAGTGTTTTAAAAACCCTCTAATTATATACGTTATTTTAAACGAAATGCTTAAACTCTTTTTTGAAAAAAGGGCAAAAAATAAAATTCTAATTAAGTAATTTTGTTTCCCAATTCCAAATTATTTTAATTTCATGATGCTTTTAAATACTTAAAATCTTTGAATTAAATGTTTAAAAATTTGTTTAAATCGCTATTTTATTCAAGCTAAGGTGCCTGTTTAACAAAGTAATTTGTAATACTGAAAATATTCTAACTCATTTCGCTAAAAGGCTTCAAAAGGCTGGTATTGTCCCCTTCGAAATTGATGTATTCCACTGCATCGCAAAACAATACCCTGCGTTATGCTTCTACACTTTTACATCACCTTCATCCTGCCATTCGGCATCCCTATAGGAGAAGGTGTAAAATGTGAAATTGGTGAAATTGGTGATGGTGGTGCGTTGCGTGGGCGCTCGTATAGCTTTGAGTTCCCCTGACGTGTGTCTACGGTTAGATTTAGATAAAGTGTGATGAGATCTCCTCACACCCACACACACCAAGTCATGCACAAAACAATGCAAGGCAATACTCTCTAATATAGTACCCATGTCTTTATTGAAACCCGGAGCCGCGGCCGGAGCCGGGGCCGTTACCGGGTAAGATAAATAGAGGAAAACCCGTCGCTATTGCTCTTGCCATGTGCATGTGTTTAAATACGGAGAGAGAGAACATCATGTTTTCCTTCAGTCTGCCGCCTGCGTGCGCTCCATTCTCTCTCATCTCTATTCCGTCTACTGATATTCTGCCTCCATCCCCCATTTTCTTCTTCATCACATCTCCGCACTCATTTTATCTCTGTCGTTTCCTCCACATATGTCATTCCGTGTGTGCTTTGAAATGGATGCTGCTTCTGCTGTCCTGGGTCTCCTCCTTGTTCGTTTTCGTTGTTCGTTGTTTCTTGTTGGTTGGCGTTGCGTTGGTTGTGAGAGAACTTTATTAGGTGTGATTTCACTTGGAATGTGTAGTCATCGCACGAACCTGTGTCACACACACACACATCACACACGAGACGAAAATGACTCGTGGATATCCGTTTATTTCTCATTGAAGATCTCTATGCACTACATGCATATCATATACCCGTACCTATAGGTTGCTATACGCTGGTCCTGGTCGTCCGTATGTTTAGCAGCAAACAGATGTAGTAGTGGGATGAGACGTGGATTGTGGATGGAGGTATTATGTACATAGCCATTAGTATTTTGGCAGGAGTTTGTACTCATTTCGCCTGTCAATTTCCCCACACCTCTCCACCACCATTCTTTCATGGGCATCAAGGGTCATGTTGATTGCTAACAGACTACTAATCGTAAACACTAAACTAAACGACGGATACTTATACAGTTTGTCAATTAGATTTGGATATAGGTATCCCATGTACGACAGGTTTAATTTGTGCGTATGGCGTATGTAAAGTACCACGTGGAAAGTTCCGTTATACTTGGTAGCATTTGGAGGGTTTAGTCCGATCGAGGGAGCTAAAAGGTGTTATCTACAATTTGTTTTGTTTATAAAAATTCAGCAAGGCCGGCGATAATGCGGTCAGCGCAGGCAGCTTTAGGCCCTGCCTGAATTTTCAAAAAACATGTAAATAGAATATTTTGGCTTTTCGAAAACATGCAAATAAAGTAGTTTACACTTTTCAAAAACATAGAAAATAAAAAGTTTTGTTTTCAAAAACAAGGAAATATATTTTTTTGTACATTTCAAAAACACGGAAATAAAACATATTCCACCTTTCTCAAAACATGTAAATAGAACATTGGGCATTTTTCTGAATCAAATAAAAAGAACATTTTTTTTCTTTTCAAAAAGTTGTAAATCCAATATTTTGATGTACCAAAAAAAACCATAACCATCAATAAAATGTAAATGGTGGTTTTTGTATGGAAACAAATTGGTGCCAGAAGCAATTTCTTCGTCCGGCCCTGAAATTCAAGCAGTCTTTGCTCCGAAAAGTATGGGTAGTACATTTGATATAATTTTTGAAAATATATAATAAAGCACACTTTTATTTCACAAGTTTCACCCGTATCTAAAATCAATGCTTTTTCCATCTACCAACATTCTCGTTATCTAATATTCCAGTGAGTCTAGAACCCCGTAAAGACGGTGACGGTGATATATACATAAAAATTAATTACAGTATACATAGTATATACTCTCTAAAGACTGCAATCTTCTATACAGTATGCAATATATATTTAGGACTGGTCTCGGAATGACTGGTTTTATTTCCCGTCCCTTCGTTCGACTCTTTTCTGGCCAGCTGCCAGATTCTAATTAATCACGTAGTCATTAAATTTGACCATGCTAGATAATTTCCTAAAATTCCTCAACACAAAATTAATGGAGTTGTTGATGTTTTCCTAAGCGCTCGCGTTCCGCTGTCCCCAGGACAATCAACAACACCAGCACCTCTACATACTTCTACTTCAGCCTCAACTTCCAAGAAGTGACTCATATACGTATATGTAGGGAATAGGGGGCGTCCATCAATGACGTTAGGACTTTGGGGAGAGACACTTACTTAAGCAACTTATGTAAACTTATATAGTTATTGTGGATGCGCTAACCTAGGTGAGGGAGGGGGCACAAACTTTTTCTTTTTCTTTAACGTCATTAATGGAATTACCCTAGGTAAACAATGGGTAACAAATATGTGCATAACAAACGTAGGTAATAGCCTCGAGCTGAGCGCCAGGCCAGGCCAGACCAAAGCAGCCGTACATAATTGATACAAAGGGAACGCATTGCTATATATCTGCATGATGGTACATAGTAATAATTTGTTTTTCAGTCATGTCCCAAAATGTAAATAAATCATAAGGTGAGTCCAAATGTATTATTAACGTCGTCAATATTTCTCTATTATCTCCAAAGTTTTAACTTAACACTCGCCATCATCCTCCCATTATTTCCATTTTGTCAAAGTCAATTCACACAACCTGTCAATTCCTGGTATGATTTATCCTTATCAGGGAAGCTGAAACTCACACGCATGATAAGCACAAGGCAACGGGATCCGGCTCGGCATCGGTTTCGGTTCCTGTCTCAGTCTCGGTCTCGGTTATCCGGCTCGGACTTACGGGCTCGGATTTGAGCTTGAAATTACAGATATGGACAATATTTCATACGGTTTACAGTTACCCCATAGTTACTTTGTAATTATCTGCTGTGTATTTTTATTTCAAATATTTAAATATCAGCTTTATAGTAAATCAAATGAAATATACTGTAATAGTACCGTAACCGTAGAAAGCCCTTTTTAAACTACCCCCCTCCCCTTTCGGGGATTGGTTTTAGTGCTGGAATAATTATTTACATAATAAATTGTAACTTTGACTGAATACAAAGCCCTGTCTGTATATACTACACAGTGTGTGCACATAATTATAATACAATTTACTCTCGCGTCTCGACTCGTCTGACGGTCTGACCCTGAAAATTGAGAAGCCATCCGGAGGGAAAGAAATTTCTGTGTCTGAAGTTGAACTAATAATGTGACGAAATAAAGATCCCGGATCGGAAATTTGCCAAATTGGAACACGTAGTTTCTCAAAGTTGAATGCTAATGGTGACGCTAACATATTTTTGTATATATAAGTGTGTAGCTTAGCATCTCACAAATGAATTCTATTGAAACTTTTCAAACTTGTGAATTGAATATATTTGGATATTAGGGTGGTAAGTACATTTGAATATTTTTTGCATATTGACTTGATACGACATTATTACCCTTCCACAGGTCTGGGCCTCGTTCTCGTTCCAGCTTCAGCATCTCTTAATTGAATTGAATATAACCTTGGTCACGGTAATGGTCTGGTATTGCCATGCAAATTTTTGAAGGTTCCGTGTATTATGTATATACATATGGGTGTTATGGTAGTTATATCACTGTCGTTCCAATTTTCTCGTTGTCGTTGTCGTTGTCGTTGTCGTTGTCGTTGTCGTTGTCGTTGTAATACAAGAGGATCAAAGGAAACTGGGGAAGAAAGATAAAGTTATGAAGCTCAAGTAAATCACGTTTTGTAGTCGTACATTTCAAAACTACTATGCACTTCTCTGTCTGTTCTGTGTCTTCTTCCCTCAGCTTCTTCTCCTGCATCTCTGCGTCATTGCACTGATGCGTTTGAAAAATATGCTTCTCTCATGTTAGGGCTCAAAGACTCAGACTCGATCTCGACCTCGATCACCATGACTGCCTCAAGTCTGTAGCCGTAGCCGTAGCTGTAGCCGTAGACATGGAAAAGGAAGAAAGAAATTGGAAAATGACGTTTCAGAGTTCAAGATGCTTCTTCGTCTTTTTACAATTTTGTCGTCTTCAGCCTGCTGATAATTCTTGAGCAACTACCTTTCTCCATAGTGTGTGTGAAGAACCAAAATGACCTATGTCCAATTTAAGCTACAATCAAAATGAGCTATGTCATAAAAACAAAATGAGAAATTTGCGTAAAATGTTAATTACGATTTTTTGAAAAACGTAAAATGTTCGATTTACATTTTTTTGAAAAGTGTAAAATGTTACATTTACATGTTTTCTAAAAGGTGCAAAATGTTCTATTTACATGTTTTTGAAAAGTGGAAAATGTTCTATTTACATGTTTTTTAAAAGTGTAAAATGTTCTATTTACATTTTTCTGAAAAGTGTAAAATATTCTATTTACATGTTTTCGAAAAGGTGCTAAATGTTACATTTACGTATTTTTTAAAGTGTAAAATGTTCTATTTAAATGCTTTCAAGACATGTTTCAATATTTTTGTAGATAGTGGATATTTTGTTTTAGCTAAAAATGGATATGGGTCATTTTGGTTTTCCCTGTAATGTGTTCAGTGTTCAATTTTGGGCCGTATTCGCGGCGTTGGTTGGTAGTAAAAAATATTGTAAAATGTAGGAGGTAGAAACGTGCTTGGAGTGAACGTTGGCTGGATCAGACTGAGGATGAACATGTAATAATGGGCTATATTTTATTGTCCATGTCGATTTCCACTCCCCGGACCCGAGCCGGATCAGTCCCAGTTCCCAGTCGTATCGTTGTTCGTATTCGTCTTCGTCTTCCTACTTTGCACTTTGTACTTTTCACTTCCAGTTTCTAGTTGCTTTGCCAGAAGTTGAGTAGAAGATACGGCCACAGATATGCTCATGTTCCGTGTCCTTTTGTCAAGTTTTTGAAGCTCGATCTCTCGTTTTACTTTCTTGGAGGACGAGCGGATTCATACTTGACGGAGCCCACAGTCGATGTCGATGTAGATGGTAACTAACTGGTAACTGGTAAAAGGTATCGCCGCATCGGGAACGACACGGGTAGCGGTAGGCGGGAGTTGTGTAGCTCATAAGCACAGGTATGTGAAATTGTGTGACTATGATACATGGCTACGCGGTAGGATGGGGTTAGGATTGAAATGGAAATCGAGATCGAAGTCGAGGTCGAACTCGAACTCGACCCGCAGAAAGAAAATTGCACGGAATGCATTAGCTATTTTACATATGTAATCGCGTGTGAAACAGGAGCTCTGTGAACCAAATTTACCGTCTTCTGTCTTGGGCATAAAAAAATAGAGTAGGTACCTACTAGGTTACTCGAGTAATGCAGGAAGGTGTGTAGTATATAGCGGTGAAGATCTTTTTTTTGTGCAATTTTTCAATTTAAAAGTGCAAAACTGTGCATTTGCTGAAAATGTTTTATAAAATATCAAAATTTGGCAGTTTATTTGGTTCAGTTATTAATGAGCATCGCTACCTACGGTGGGGTGCTTCGTTGTTCGTTCGGCCCGACCTATTTGCGGTCCCTGGATTTATTCGCAGGAATATTAATTACATGTTTTTAAAGAGTACAAAATATTTTATTTGCATGCTTTTGAAAAGTGCAAAATATTGCATTTGCATGTTTTTGAAAAGTGCAAATTATTTTATTTGGATGTTTTTGAAAAGTGCAAAATATTTTATTTGCATGTTTTTAAAAAGTGTAAAATGTACTATTTACATATTTTTGAAAAGTGCAAAATGTTCTATTTTCGTATTTTAGAAAAGTGCACAATTTTTTATTCACACGTTTTTAAAATTACAAAATTTTCTATTTACATAAATGTTTTTAAAATTACAAAATGTTCTACTTACATAAGTTTTTAAAATTACAATATTTTGATATTTTTGTGTGTAGATAGTACATTTTAGATTTAGTTAAAAATGGATATAGATCATTTTGCTTTCTTCACTACTGACAATATATAGAACTAATATAAATTTTACATTCATATAAAAATATTTTATACCATGCGTAAAATGTGTACATGGTCGAGCCCTAGTATAATATGCAATCTAAAGAATAATTTTTTTGAATATGAAAGGCTTGACGCTTGCTCGGGACTAAAGTGTTGTAAAGAGAGTGAAAAGTTGAGTTTGAATTATACCATGATATATACCTAGGAAGGTAAAATCGTAAAATACTGAAATTTTCTATATAAATACTGTGAGGCTGATCATGTAGGTATATCATTGCAATTCTACGCACATACCTACCTACGAATACGAATTTATCTGCATATATAGATAATAATGGCGATGCAGCTGTTTCTCATCTATTTTTCCTCTTCGTTTTCCATTCCCCTCACTCTCACTCTCAAAAAGTTTCAAAGAATTCTCTCTATTTTACCCCCTTTTTTTACTCTCCCTGCTTGTCTCGTCTCGATCTCTCGGGCTCTGGTCTCTCTCTTTCTTCTTTTCAGTTTTGCAATTCTATAAAAAATATCTTTCAGTGTGACACTCCAAGAGCCAACTCCAACCA
This sequence comes from Dicyrtomina minuta, assembly GCA_949802685.1. Lineage (NCBI taxonomy): Eukaryota > Metazoa > Arthropoda > Collembola > Symphypleona > Dicyrtomidae > Dicyrtomina > Dicyrtomina minuta. Next base: position 23,045,892 of record OX461811.1, on the reverse strand, counting down.
GTCACAATCGCACAGTCACCGACACCGATCGTCAGTGTGTAGAGCCATAAAAAAATAAAATGAAACCTTAACCAAGACCAAAACCAATTCAACTGAAAAATGAGGGAACAAAATCTTGGATAGAATAAGAATTCTCTAATTAATGAAACCACTTTAGATTTTGAAAGAAAGTTAATAAAAAAAGTATAAGAACTAGTATATGTAAGGGATACGGTAAACGGACTTTTCCTACCCGGATTTTTCCTACCCGGACTTTTCCTACCCGGACTTTTTCTACCGGCGACCTTACCTAGGACTTTTCCTACCCATGACCATAAAACAAAAAACAAGTATTACTATTTATGAGTGTACCGTAATAATGCGGCACTGTCAAACGAATGTATTAAATTATTGCTAATATAAGAATAAATGCTTCATTTAAATAAGTTTTTATAATTAATAGCGACTATTGTCTTTAATTAATTATGTTAATTCATGTAAACTATCCCTAACATTAAAACTGAAAAAGATGGTGTAAGACAACACTCAAAAGTATTACATATAATCTACATGAATTGATAAAGGACGATAGAACAGCAAAAGATATAGGTAATAACGTTGTATTCTGTGGGTATATCTTTGCGCGATGTGTAGTATTTTTTTGTACATGGGTAGGAAAAGTCCTAGGTTTGGTCGTGGGTAGGAAAAGCCCGGGTAGGAAAAGTCCGGGTAGGAATAATCCGGGTAGGAATAGTCCGGGTAGGAAAAGTCCGGGTAGGAATAATCCTACAACCAAGGGATACACCATTTGGGTTTCAAGAGATGTACAATTTTAATAAACAGATATATAGGTCCATAGCCTTTCAATATCAATACCAATAACAATACCAACGCTCATAACAATCCATTATTATGATGATCATTATTATTATTGATAAAACGTCCGCATGACTGTCTCCGCAAAAAAAAACGGGAAATTCTGGAGCTTTTGTAAGTAAAAAAAGTGATGGAAAAAGAATTTGAACGTCACTATGGCATTGACAAATACGCAGTGTGGTGCAAAAGTTTAATTATTTTTATGCCTTTAATGGACTATGGGAATACATTAGGAAGATAGAGAAGAATGTATACTGACAATATGAAACTTTTAAAGGGACTAAATTGTGTAATTAGTGCATTTTGCACCTTTTGAAATTGTGCAGTTAGTACATTCAGCATCTTTTGAAATTGTGCAATTAGTGCATTTTGCACCTTTTGAAATTGTGCAATTAGTGCATTTTGCATGTTTTAAAATTGTGCAATTAAAACATTTTGTACCTTTTGAAATTGTGCAAATAGTACATTTTGCACCTTTTGAAATTGTGTAATTTGTACATTTTGCACCTTTTGAAATTGTGCAAATAGTGCATTTTGCACCTTTTGAAATTGTGCAATTAGTAAATATTGCACCTTTTAAAATTGTTCCAATAGTACATTTGCACCTTTTAACGTTGTGTAATTTGTACTTTAAGCATCTTTTGAAATTTTAACAATTAGAACATTTTATACGTTTTTAAATTGTGCATTTAGCACATTTTGCACCTTTTAAATTTTCAAAATTAACAAATTTTGCACCTTTTTAAGTTGCAGAATTAAAATATATTAAACGTATATCTCTATGACACGATATTTAACTATATACAATATTTTTACTAAATTCTCAACCAACCTACACTTACGCAGCATTGGTAGAACAGTTACTAATCAAAAATATTTCGTCTATAAAAATAATACGTATATTTTAATACTGAACATATAACTTCATACATATAAATGTCCCCTAACAAAATCCAAACCAAAGGAAACCTTCTAAAATAAAATAACACAGAGCATAGAAAATAAAAACTTTGATAAAACTACAGGAGTGGAATTAGGATTTAGATAAAGCATAAACTAAAAAACTGTGACTGTGGGACATTAGGCCCGCTGACTCCCTTTCATTTATTTCTCACAGTCTCGACTTCAACTTCGACTTCGATCCAGAAACCAGATCCAGATCCAGATCCGGTTCCCATCTCATCCCAACCAGTACCAGTCCTCCTTATATTTCATCTCATCACACACAACTCGAGCTGCCTGCATCATTCCCATCTCCTCCTCCTCCTCCTCCGTCTCCTTCGCCTTCTTTGCTGACTCGCTCAAAATTCAGATTCAAATTCCATAGAAAATATAGCTGTGCTGTGAGAGTACAGGAGAAGAGAGACGAAGTGAGAGGACTCAAGAGATGAGTTTAATTTTGCAGTTGTCGAGTGGCTCTGCCGTTGTGGCTTGAGGAGGACGTGGGGATGAAGATGAAGTGTTTTTATTATGTACGTATATAAAACAATTATGTACATAATTATACGTTCGCACACAGATTTACGCACTGCCTTTAAAAACTGTATAAGCTTTTTACGTATAGCAACGGATATATAGATAGGGATGCGTGCTGAGCGAGATGCGGTGCGGTGGGTGTCTACCCATTAGAATTAGAATTTGCTTATCGGACAGTTGTAAAGATAAGGAAAAGGATCCGAGTGCGTTGTTCTTGTTCAACTCGCGTCTCCCCATCTTTCTGTTTTTCTCCATGTAATTTCTATCTTTTCTATATCGTCTGTGAAGAACCAAAATGACCCATATCCAATTTAAGCTAAAATCAAAATGTGCTATGTCACACAAAAAAAATTAAAAATATGCGTAAAATTTTAAAATTAAGAGTTTTTGAAAAGCGTAAAATGTTCTATTTGCATGTTTTTAATAAACGTAAACTGTCCTATTTACATGTTTTTGAAAAGATGCAAAATGTTCTAATTCCATGTTTTCAAAAAGGTGCAAAATTTTCTAATTCCATATTTTTGAAAAGTGCAAAATGTTGTATTTAAATGCTGTCAAGACATGTTTGAATATTTCTGTAGATAGTTGATTTTGTTTTTAGCTAAAAATGGATATGGGTCATTTTGGTTCTTCACAGACGATATGTTCTTTTTAATGTGAGAGTGTGTCTCGTGCTGGTGCTGGTAAGGGTCTCTTCCCACAACCCACGTACACATAACAGTCGCATTGTTACAAATACCTACCTACATATAAAAGACCTCAGAAAATGTAGCCGCACGTACGCTACGCGTCTATATCGAATTATATGCAACATCTTATATTATGATGAAGAATCCACCCCTCTGAAAGGAAATAGATGAAAATTTCAAATTAATACAGAGAGAAAGTAAAAGTCTTTTGGAGAAAGACTTCTGTGTGGAAAAGTAGTTGACGTCGACGTCGTCGTCGTCGTGGACCAACTTAACAGCCAGGCGATGGCAGAATGAAATTTTGAAGATGAAAATGTTGAGTACTTCATCGTCTGTCTGTCTGTCTGCCTGTCTAAATCAAAACTATGTAGATGCAGCTTCAGCTATACAGTCAGAAGCTATAGATATACCTATATAGGCAGGACTAGTTTTAGTTTTAGCTTTAGTTTTAGTCCAAGTCCGACTGAGCTCTGTATTAATATTATGACTAGATATACCACTTAAGACTGCATAGAAAAACTTTGACTTTGTTAAATTTGAATTTAAATATGCATGCTCTATATGTTACTATATGGAGTGTGATGTGGGCATAATCATATATGATATTCACATACAGACAAAGTAAAAGGGTCGGGTGCCCGCGTTGCATTTACATGAACATGGAATAGCGGCATAGTAAAAACTTATTAATTCCAAAGTCGCAGAAAATACCCTGCTGTTTTACTTGCTTCTGTTATGTGGTGTCGTCCGCTGCCTCCTTAGTAATCTGTAAAGTACTTCATACATATACTATATACCATCCAGCAGGATTTACTTTTAGTATAATAAATAGGTACAAATATATCGTCTGTGAAGAACCAAAATGACCCATATTCAATTTAAGCAAGAGTCAAAATGAGCTATGTCATAAAAACAAAATGAGACACATTATGCGTAAAATTATAATTAAGGGTATTCTTTAAAAGCGTAAAATGTTTTATGATTTACGTGTTTTTGAAATGGTCCAAAATTGTCTAATTCCATGTTTCCGATGTATTTTGAAAAGTGTAAAATGTTCTATTTACATGTTTTTGAAAAGTGTAAAATGTTCTATTTCATGTTTTTTTGAAAAGTGTAAAATGTTCTATTTACATGTTTTTGAAAAGTGCAAAGTGTTCTAATTCCATGTTTTTGAAAAGTACAAAATGTTCTATTTAAATGCTTTCAAGACATGTTTCAATATTTTTGTAGATAGTGGATACTGTTTTTAGCTACAAATGGAAATGGGACATTTTGGTTCTTCACAGACGATATTCTATATATTATTATCGCATAGCTTCGTGGTTCAAGTTTTAAATTTGAATTCACATTTGAAACAATTTACTGACGCTGTACGCCAAATTCAAATTTATAAACAGGGTGCCCAATTTTCTTTGCCCGCACCCACATTAAAAAATAATGAACTTAATTTTAAATTTTGAAAACAATTTATAGTAAAATTATGTCTGTGTATTTTAGCTGAAAAAACCTAACGGACCACCCTGTACGCGTTGCCTTCCATAGAAACTTTAAATCCGCCTGCCTTTAAAAGTATATTAATATTAATTTTAATGTTAATATCAAGGTTACGAACTACCAGAACCAGAACCAGAGTACCTCTATACTAAAAGAGAATAAACATTTGGCTAGCTCGCTATATAGATATGCTATAGATGATTTTAGAATTCCAGAGATTCTTGAGTTTTAGATGAAAGTAATTAAAGAAGGTAGAGAGAAAGTGTGGAGAAAGTAGCAAAAGTCATTTTTCTCTTTTCTTTATAATTTTAGCGTGCGCTCTTGTCTCCTTGTATTAGTCAAATATGTGCATTGCCCAGAAATAGTTCTATTTGCATAATTCCAAAATCAACCTATACCACCAGTCCCAATCCTATACACTTTCATAGCGCAGAGACAAATATATATCATATTACAATTTAGAATTTCGGCTCGTTTCAAAATCTCTAATATTAAAACTGACGATGAGACTTACTAACAGAAAGTTTCTGAATCATAATCATCAAGTTTAAGATGGAAAATTTAAGAAGGATTTTCTCTATCTCTGTCTCTCGATCTCTCTAAATTTTTACTGCGGTTTAACGCATATCTATATAGAATCCAATGGCTATATGAAGCTTAATTAAAAGTACGGGCATAGTTTAGAAATATCTATATACGTTATAGATTTAGATAACAGTCTTGAAATGAAAGCAAAGGAAATGAGAAAATTACTTTTGGATTTTCATTCCTGAAATATATAGAAATATACCGTATAGGAGCTATATCATCTGTAAAGAACCAAAATTACCCATATCCAATTTAAGCTCCAATCAAAATGAGCTATGTCATGAAGACAAAGTGAGAAACATGCGTAAAATGTTAAGCAAGAGTTTTTTAAAAGCGTAAAATGTTCTAATTCCATGTTTTCAAAAAGGTGCAAAATGTTTTAATTCCATGTTTTCGAAAAGGTGCAAAATGTTTTAATTCCATGTTTTCGAAAAGGTGCAAAATGTTATATTTACATGTTTTTTAAACGTGCAAAATGAACTATTTACATGTTTTTGAAAAGTGCAAAATGTTTTAATTCTATGTTTTTGAAAAGGTGCAAAATGTTCTAATTCCATATTTTTGAAAAGTGCAAAATGTTCTATTTAAATGCTCTCAAGACATTTCTGAATATATTTGTTGATAGTTGACATTGGTTTTAGTTAAAAATGGATACGGGTCATTTTGGTTCTTCACAGACGATATAGACTATAGTACAGAATTACATATTATTATTATTAGTTAACCGCAAAAGTTGAAAGAGTTGAAATAGTTAAATGCAAAAGTTAGACTTGGATTTGGATTTGTACTTTGATTCCGATTCGAGAATTTGGAAAAGACAGCCTAAAATGGAATTAGTACAAAATGCCCAAGGACATCTATAAGTATAACCAAGGACAGAATTGCCTACTCCTACAAGCAGAAAGCAGAAGCATTGCAGATATTTTCTAAAGTTTTCTTAAAATGTAATAATAATATGACTAGATTTTCCACTTTTTCCAGGAACGAAAACAGAAATGTTTTCAAATTTGGTGGGATACTCTCTACTCATTATACAGAGATGTCATTAAAGATATTTTAAATCCGAGTTCCAAGTATTCTATGTTGCATTATACTTTTAAATGTAATTTCGGCCTGTTTACCATATGCATAACACACTGTTTTGTTGTAAGGTTGTTAGTTTGTTTGTTTTTGTTTGTATTCAATGCAGAGATATTGGGAAGGATGTTAGTAAAATTTTCCGAGTTGTTTCTTCTATGCTCATCTTGTTTACTTTAGAATGGTAGAAGGCACCTTTTAGTAGAGACAGTATTTACGTAGGTAGGTACAAAAGTTTTGCTGGAACTGGAACTGGAACTGACGTTGGTGGGTGAGGCTGCGGGTAGTTAGTTGTATAAGGATTTTGTCATATGTTTTTGCTTTTGGTTAGTTTATTTAATGTAATTGGAAACTAACTACTACCTAACAACAAGTATTCTACATAATCTGCTGTTGCAAAACGAATGCACTTCATTCATTGGTCATAATTTTAAGTTTCAAATTGCAAGTTTTGGTTGTGCTTTATATGTATATTGAGTATTGATTCAGGGCCGGACGAAGGAATTGCGTTTAGGGAGCAATTTGTTTCCACACAAAAACCACTATTTTGATTTTATTGATGGTTTCTTTTTGGTAAAGCAAAATGTTGTATTTACATGTTTTAGAAAAGTTTAAAATGTTCTCTTTATTTGATTCAGAAAGGTGCAAAAGTATTCTATTTACGCGTTTTTTGAAACGTGTTAAATGTTTTATTTGCATGTTTATTTGAAATGTATAAAAAAAATTTATTTGTATGTTTTTAAAAAGTGTAAATTCTTTTTACATATTTTTGAAAAGTGCAAAATGTTTCATTTACATGTTTTGAGAAAATTCAGGCAGCGGGGGCTGCCTTCGCTGGCCACATTATCCGGCCCTGTAATTGATTAAAATCCCTGGTTGGTATTCTCATATAGCCAAAGGCACTTTTACAGTGCATATCTATGCAAGATTTTGAGCGCGTAAACTTTGATTTTAAGTTTGTTTTTGTTTATTTTCCAGTTTCTTGTTTATGTTTAATTTTGAAATACTATAACTATGTAAAATAAATACAGCGGAAAATCTATAGAATTTAGATGTACTTTAGATGCATATATCTGATTTAAAATTTGCTTATGTAATTACCTATATAACACATATACTGGCATAGAAAGCATCTCCAAGTTCCTATAATAATATATAAGCATCTTAATTAAGAACTTTATTAACCGCCGTGTTGCACTGCAGATCCAGAATTTCAAAACTTTTACGACACCCACGCGGAAGTATAGTAGCATCATAATTAAAATTGTAATCTAAAATGGTTAAAAGTTAAAAACTTTAATTTAAAAATCATTCTTTCTGAATACATTAATTTAAATGGAAATTTTAATTGCATCCACCTACACGTAGGTAGGTACCTACTTACATTATAATACCTCTGTGTACTGTACTATGACTGTATGTGCCGTGCTTATTAAATTATGTAAGATCCCAAAAATTCCTTTTTCTACACTACCAAACTTTAATTTTTCGGAAGGGGTGGTTGAGGTGCTTGTTTACAGGGATTCACATGCATACTGTCTGTCTATTTTCCTCCTTGACACGTGTATATAAATTTCAATGCACTTTATTCTGCATTTATATTGCATCTGGTCTGATTGAGGACCTTCACCATAATATTACCATACGGCCACGGTCATTGTGACAGACGATCGAAAAGGGTGGTGGCACAGACTACAGACAAATACTTATGCAAAATGCAGAATTCAGAATACGCTTGGTTGACATCGACAATAAATACTGTGTAATCCCGAACTCAAGTAGAAGCCAAAACCGAATTCGAAACCGAAACCGAAAACGGAGCCTTCGAAAGGAAAGACGAGATAGAGCATATTAAGTACATTGTAATAGATTGTCGAGACCGGGATCGGGACACCGAGGCGAAGGAGACGGTAACGGTAACGGGAACGGGGAAGACAGAAAATGCGCTTTGTATTTCGAATTCAAAATCGAAATTGTGGTAGGTGTAGGGGCATCGTAGACGTAGGAAATTTCCTTTAAATTCTACTGTGCTGTGTGCTATGTGATGAATTTATGAGACTGCCACACGCTTCGTAACTGTGTAACTGAAATATTCTGTTTCACTTGACTAGAGAGAGAGAAGCTTTTGAGTCTTTGAGTGTAGCATTATTGCACATGTTTGAAAGATTCAAAAGGATTCAAGGGATAATAATGACAGACTGTGTATTTATCTTCCTCACTCTCCTCTACAAAATGTCATTCTCATTGTCATTCATACTGCACACGGCGCATGGTGGAGGTGGAGATGCGATTCTACTTTGAATTCCCTCGTATTTTGTATTTTTTTACTGTGTTATGCAGACCGACAGATATTTCATATTGCAATCCAGATTTTAGTACACTATGATCCGCATCTGCTACTTCATACGACGGAGGACGGACATTGGCATTAATATTATATAGGCGGCAGGATTTTCAAAATTTTCAATTTTAAAATTCAAATATTCAGTTATCTCAATCAGTTGTTCCATATCAATTCTGTCATGTTTTTGTCACTGTGTGAAGGCTGGGTGGGCAAGGCTGACAACTATGGGATTGTGCAGATTACAATGAGATATTATTTGATTAATCTAATTAATCGAGTGAGTACCATATTATGCCATGCTGTGAGTAGCAAGTTGGCGGAGACTTGCCTTTCATCCATACATTAAAATTTCAATTAAAACTTGACTGCTGGTTACCTGCTACTATTACTGGTAGCCACTGGTACTGGTACTGGTACTGCGTGCGGATGAAAATAATGACACAATTTCATTGCGTATATCGCACAGCATGCGCTGGCCAAGCTTTCCTACCAATGCAATACACAGTGCTAAATTAAAATGACAAAAGCTGTACAGCTACTGTACACAGCCAAAGCTGCCTTTGTTTTGGCATGGCTTTGGTTTGGGTTCCGATTCATTAGATCTGGTTTAAAATTGAAAATCCTTGACTATTCAAATTTAGCTGCAGTTTAAGCCAGGAGTAGTGCAGTGTAAACTTGGGGTAATCTCTATAATATCTCTCAGGACTGAGCTGCTATGCGGAGCGACGGTAGAAATTGAATGCCTATGCTTTCACAAGAGTACAAAGTGCGTGCGGCTGCTGTCTAATGATAATGATACTGGATGCGATGGAGAAAGGTAAATGATTGTTAATGTTGATGAAGGCGAGTGGCAGTGGCAGATGGGACATAGTATAAAGTATTGATGTAGGAAGCGTATATCTAGACTATATACCACTGCCAAACTATAGCCAAGTTCTAAGCTTATATAGCTTACTGACTACTGATGATTACATCATGAGCCATATGCTATATATATTATTATGTACTGTGTAGGAAAAGCAAATAAAGACAAGGCGCATTACTACATATTATGGTCTCAAAATATGCTACGGTTTACAGCCTTAAGGTATGCAATAATGCAATCCTTACTGAAAGTGAAAGGAAAGTTCAAACTATTCTATCTACATTCTACATGCTTGCATGTTGCAATTTTAAGCAACATTTTTCAAAACATCCAACGCGATATTTCAATTATAGTTTTTTTAAAGTAAATATTTAAAAGTCTATTAAAAAAAATACTTGTACAACAGCCTAATTAGCCATTTAAGTTTGTACTTAAACCACTGTAATTTTTAAAAACTTGTAATTATTATCAGTAGAACGATTTAAAATTTTTAGCTGATTAAATAAGACATATTGGTATTTAAAACAAATATATCGTCTGTGAAGAACCAAAGTGATCCATATCCATTTTTTAGCTAAAAACAATATCAACTATCTACAAAAATATTCAAATATGTCTTGAGAGAATTTAAATAGAACATTTTGCACTTTTCAAAAATATGTAAATAAAAATTTTTGCATCTTTTCTAAAACATAAAATTAGAACATTTTGCACCTTTTCAAAAACATGTAAATAAAAAGTTTTGCACCTTTTCAAACAAATGAAATTAGAACATTTTGCACCTTTTCAAACAAATGAAATTAGAACATTTTGCACCTTTTCAAAACCCTTAAAAATAAAATATTTTACACTTTTCAGAAACTCTTAATTAACATTTTGCGCATGTTTCTCATTTTGTTTCTATGACATAGCTCATTTTGATTCCAGCTTAAATTGGATATGGGTCATTTTGGTTCTTCAAAGACGATATCCATAATTAGTATAGGTAACTTAAATACAGATTAAGTTTAGAATTTTTTAAGTGACAGTAGAAAGAATTTTTGAATTTTTTAAAGCATTGTAAACGTGTCTATGTAAATATCCTATTTTGCAGCTGCTGATGTTTTAAGCTACCTAGGTACCTACCGACACTTTGGTAAAATTTCGTAGCTATATAAATACTAACGATAAGTACAGTACATATGCATGTAGTTTGGGTTTGGTAGTTAAAGTTTGGAGAAGTACATAGGTAGTTTCACAGATAAAGAGAAAAGCCACGAAATGGAAATATTGGAGAGATGGGAGTAAAGTAGAGCAGAGATTAAAAGCACTAAACGGACGATTAGTGGAGTGTTGTAAAATAGAAGGACTGCACCAGGAGGTCAATTAGGCGACTCCATGAGTTGCTTTGAATACTCAAGGGTATATCTCCCTAATAGGGAATAGGGAGAAATAGATTAAAATGAAGGTCTCTCTCCAGTCTCCAGTGTCGTCGTCGTCATAGATTCCTACTCCACTTAATTTGACACTTCCAAACGCCAAGCTCCCGCCGATCCTCAATTCACAATTCCAATCCCGTCTATGTACCTCATCTGTCCCTCCGTTTTCATCTCTGCACTATTATGTAAGTATAGGACCTCCCATCCCATATTATTGCATCCACGTGGTACTTCCCACCAACGTGTAACTACATACAACGGAACTAAAATCTGTAATCTGTACCAGTCAAGTCAAGCCATTCTTCTCACACAGGGCCGGACGAAGGAATTGTTTCTAGGCAGCAGTTTGTTTCCATACAAAAACCACCATTTTGGTTTTATTGATGGTTTTCTTTAGTAAAGCAAAATGTTGTATTTGCATGTTTTAGAAAAGTGCAAAATGTTCTTTTTACTTGACTCAGAAAAGTACAAAATGTTCTATTTACATGTTTTGAGAAAAGTGGAAAATGTTTTATTTCCATGTTTTTGAAATGTACAAAAACTTTAATTTGCATGTTTTTAAAAAGTCAAAATATTCTTTTTACATATTTTTGAAAACTGCAATATGTTCCATTTACATTTTTTTTGAAAATTTAAGCAGCGGGGGCTGCCTGCGCTGGCCCCATTATCCGGCCCTTCTCTCACACAATCACAATCATAATATAGTCTTCATTCAAACCTCAAGTACATAGGTATTATGTTTTGGAGTTTTAAAGCTCTGCCTTGCAACTCCGAATATCGGCATCGGGCAAAAAGAAATTCGGATACAGATTCATACATGGCAGTCTATTTTCAAAAACAGGAGCGAGACTGCGAGACTGATGGTTGGCTCCAAGGGTGCAATAATTAATATTAATATTTTTTGGTAAGGCTGCGGGTAGCTTTAAAATAAAACCTACAAAGAAGCACCAGTAGACAGGAGAGGATGCCCATGGAGAGCGAGAGTGAAAAGGGCGTTATTTTTCCTGCGGTTTTATAAATTTCGAACATACCCTATATTTAAATTATGTTGTAAATAACATGCATTTCGAAAATTTGTAAAATATGTTTAATATTTTACTCGGCAGCAGGGAAGTTATTAGAAACCCGGGACCAATTTGGAACATTATTCACTGTATTTTCATGTTTGTGTGATACACTTTTACACTCACTCGTACACCGAGACCGCAAAGCGGTGTGCAATAGTACCGGTCCCAGCATCGTACATTTCTGTGGTTTGCTCTGTAGGTCTGATTCTACTGTATAATATACAAGTTTGCATTATTTCATGAAAAATATATTAAAGAAATATAGCACAACACTTTAGATTTAAATTCGAAATACGTTTTAATTATTTATAGTTTTACTTTATTTATTATGTTGTTTTTGAACTGCAGTATTTTGTTTCAAGCTTTATAAATAAATTAATTTGGAAAAACAAGATAAATGGATGGAGTGTTTTAGAGATGAAGATGAATTCGAAATAATATATGATCTACACGTTTCGTTTACTTTCCGCTTTTAGAAATTTTCATGTAATTTTACAGTAGTATGTGCATTACAGATATTATACTGTTTGAAAATTTGATTCAAAATTTATTCTTATACCAAAATTTCTCTCCATATGGTCCATGATAGAAAATAAAATATTTCATAATATAAAAATCCTCCAATATTTTTATCACTATGCAATTCGGTTTCTTGAACCTTCGACAGTCAAATACAAAAACTTGAAACGTTGACAGACAGAGTGTAATTCGGAACATACCTTGTTAGATGCAATTGTACTCTTTGTACTTGAAATTTATCTGGGCACTTTACATATGGGCAGTAAATACCTGAAGGGAAAAATCGATATGAATGTCGACTTCGATTTCCATTCCCAGGGCAAACGACCATGGCAATGGCAATGAAAAACTACAGTAAAAATCCATTCAAAATATCCAAGATTATACGCACATGTTCTTTTTTTTGTGGCATTTATTTTGAAGACGCAATACGAGTCAAACTCGATTGTTAAATTATGGCACAGTTGCAAAAATCAGGAGGTACTCACAACTATTTTGGAAGTGTGTAAACAGACGATATTGTTATCTAGAAAAAATTTGCCCATAAAGTATTGAGTTTTCTGACTTTAGACAATTTATTTTGCACGGTGTGAAACCATCGTACCGTGACGGTGACTAGTATTGAACCTTCAGTCGGCCATATATGTATACCATGTACAGAACATCTATCGAAAATGCGCTTGAGATTATCTATCCCTGTACTTCAGTTTCACTTGAGAGCAGCAGAGCCATTTCAAGAATTCAGGGGGAATTTGGAATTCCAACAACTGGAGCCCTGGTGCTACATATACCCATACGTAATAAAGTGCACCAGACCAATGCAATTTAGCTATATATTTTGTATATCATGCATACATAATAAGGCTATAACTATTGCAGTTAATACTATGCGCTCCTTGTGCTTTTAACGGTTTGCCATTTGCATTGAATTGGATTTTATGCGTCTCCTCATCTCGTCTCCTCGTAACTTGGCTTTGGTTTGGTGGATTTGGCTCAAGATCTCATAACTATTCTATTGCCTCTTCTTCGCTTTCCACCATGGGTTTTGCTTTTACATTTGAATTGCATCTTGCATCTCAAATGCCGAAGCCGAATTCTGAGGTCCCAAGCCACATATACAGATATAGAATGTTATATAGTCGATTTCGCTGTCGTTGTCGTTAGTCCTTCGTAGTCGTACTAGTAATTTGTAAATCCTTCTTTCCATGGCATGGTGCATACAAATTAAATGAAAGTTGACATCAAAACCAAAGCCCATTAGATCAGCGCTCAACGTGTTCAACGGATTATGTCTCACAGCATAATGTGCGAGCGAGACACTTGTAAGTTTAGGCGTACACACAATCGATTTCGATTTTAAAACGAATTAAACTGAGAATGCAGTACTTATGCACTGTTGATTGCATAGGACTGTAGATATAGTAAATTTTCCACTATAAGTACAGGAGAATACTTCCGGATCTCCAACACCCCTTTATCATGAGCATCAGTACTGCTTTTAAGGTAAGCAGGAAAATAGATATAGGCATAGGTAGATACTTTTGTGGTGGTGTGTAGTGGAATAATATTATGTGACTTGATCAATATAATAGGGTGAAAAATATGTGGTAAATTATTTTGTAGAGTTGTGGGCTTTGGCATTGCATGGCTTCATCGGATCTTTTTGACATGACGGAGCGTAGTTAGTATTCAGGCTTCGATTCGGCAGAAGATAGGGAGGTTGACATGGAAATGATGATTGAACAATGGATTCAAAATTCAAACGAGAGAGTCTCTCGTACTTTAAGACGTGGTCTGACTCTGACTTCCCCTTTTCAATACTCATACCATGTATTATGTGTGTATAAATGGATTCCAAATTTCAATTCGAATTTTGAATTCATTCAAAAACTACTTATTAAATTTGATTGGCTGGGATTATAGTGTGGCATTTGGCACGGCATTGTACAGTATTCATAGTGGGTTGCTTTGACTGTCACTTAAAAAAAAACGTGTCGTGCCTCAGTCCGTACATATTATAGTTACTATATATGTAGCCCAAGTAAAAAGTGAGGATGAAGAAAAAATTTCAAAGTTGAGATATTTTGCATTTTCAATATGAGTATTAGTTTGGAGGAGTCTTTATATAAAATTATTCAATGAGATACGCCTTTAATGCGACTTACGCACTATATGCGTACAGTAGATAGTAGGTACCGTATTTCCTCTGATAGTACGCCCCGCGTACTATCCAAACTCGACCCTCGACCCCCCGCGTATAATTAGAGACCCGCGCATTAATAGAGACCCGCGCACTGGCATTTAATAGTGTGTTAAATAGACCCGCGTACTATCCAAACTGAGGCGGCTACCCCCCGCGTACTATTAGAGACCCGCGCATTATTAGAGACCCGCGTACTATTAGAGGAAATACGGTACGTATACTCTCTGAATAAAATTACCTGAAATGGAAGAAGTTGCAAGTCAAAAAAGTCTTTGAATTGCAAACCCTTCAGATTTTTTTCCTGGGTTGTTTGGCTTTTGTTGGCTTTGGCTGGGGCTGAGGATGCGGGGCAAATACATGGAGAATGGACATGGAAGCTGGAAATTACAAGTGTACGAAAGTCTCGTTCTTTCGGTGAAGAATTTGAAATGGTGCTGATGATAATAATGATATACGGATTTTTTGTCCATTTAAAATGTTTAGAGATCAATGATATCTCGTCAATTCTCATTAGTTTATCTGTACACTTGTAGAATGTAGTGGTACTTATCGTTAGTATTTAAGTACCTACCTAGGTAGGTACGTTGCCTATGTGCATGTACACACAGTTATAACCCTACTACAAAAACTCTGATGCAGACTTTAAAATTACAGTGCACACGATTTGTATGTAGCAACTTTTGACTTTGCAATAAAAAATTCTGTTATGCAACTTACTCATATAAATCGAATACTGTAGATGCGCTCATGCTTTTTAAAAGCTGAACAGATCGATGAAACTTATGAGGCCGCCTTGGCCTCGTCGACTGTTTATTTCCATGGAATGCATTTTCAATGCATTTTCATGATCATTCATGTGATCATGACTTGACGAACACTCAGCATTTCTACCGTTTTACAAGTTCAAGTGTAATGTATCTGCATTTTGCCTAATGAACACTTTGGTTTATTAGCTTGTTTTGCATTTTTTTTCTTTTACTATACAGTCACAGTCACAATATTAAGCAAAGTTTCAGACCAGGGGACCTTGTTATATGGCAATGGTAGTTGATGTTAAAAGTTAAAAGACAAACTTAAAAAAAAGTCATGTTGTTGAGATCTCATTGAGCTTACTAGTATACTAGTAAAATATGAGCCTGTTTAAAGAGGGAGTGCGGTACAAAATTAGAAATAGCTGAATAAGTCTAAGCTTATTTCGTCCAAAAAACTGTATTTTCACAAGAACTAAATTTTTTACAAGTGAACCCAAACTTTAAAAAAGCGATCAGTTTGTAAGCAATTTTTAAACTGTTTTTAACTAGCAATTTTGTAAAGACATATTTCTGACTCAAAGACAGAATTGCGCAATTTCAATTTTTTTTAACAAGCTGTGGAATTCGAATTTTCGAATTTTGAAACAATTGGAATTTATTTTGGGAGGCATAAGTAAAATGCTATAAAATGATCGTCGAAATAAGTTAAAACAGGCTCCCGCAATAAGTTCGGGAGAGATGTTTGCTTTTGAGTAAGTCGTGTAATAAATAAATGCATCTCACTTCAGGCTTTTTTCCCCTCAACTCTTTACGCTAAGCCATTGCCATACAATTACGACTGCAAGAGGGAGTAATATACCCAGTAATAATAATAATGATCATAATAATAATGAACACTCCACTTGAGTGTTTTAGGTACTTACACTTATTACTTAGCTCACTTAAAGGTGAGCCTACATTATTAATATTACATTTCCACAACTCACATTCCAAATTCCCATGTTTACTTTGACTTCAAAGCGAACTGGGAATGGGAATGGGACTGACTGGCAACTCAAGGCCCATTCACAAAAGACATACGCCACTCCAATAGTCTACCTCCGCCAACAATTACTGGCGTATACGCCAGAAGCATTCACACTGCATCCCCTCCTCCACTAGTGAGTTGCCGTACAAGGCAGTTTGGAACTAGCGTAACGAGCTACGGCCCAAGTTGACATGAAGTCAACTTTTCGTACGGCAGTAGTACCAAGGATCGGTGCAAGAAATACTCCCGAGCACATTGATCCCCTAAAAACAAGGATGAAACTTGCAAGGATATAATTTTAAGCTCGCAACGCATCCTTGCGTATAGTGCCGTATACGGCAGTTAAAAGGGCAGTGTGAACGGTTTGTGTCGGATCCGGCAATATAAGTATTGGCGTAGGTGAGACTCCGGCACGTCACTTCAGGAGCTGTTGTATACGTCATTATTTTTTCTTTTGTGAATGGGCCTTCAGCAACTGGGAACCGGACTGTGATTTAAGATTCCAGTTATCCAGCTCCATTATGTCATGTCTGAAGTGGCAGTGCGTGAAGTTTGCAGGGATCGTATCATGTCACGTGATAATTCGCTTTCGTGTATGTAAACATTATAAAAAGGAATGCCTACTTGAAAAAAGTTCCAAAGCAAAAATCACTGACTGCCAAGCCAACTATACTTACAAGCAAAGCTAAAGTTAATATTGAGCTGAATCGTCTAACGCTCGAACTGAAATTTTGGATTTCAAATCTGTAAAATTTTGTTTCGTTTTGGTTTGGTTTCTCATCTCTCAAGTCTCAAAGCTTTAAAAACTCGAGGCTTTACAGTCAAAGTCAAGTGTGTTTGTAGTGTGTAGAAAGATATGAGATTATTTGCACGTTTAATAGTTGAGAGTTGAGTATTATGATTGTAGAATCGTACTACAGAGTGTAGTAAGAAGTGATTCGTTATCTTAATAGAAGACTTGTTCGACGTTCGATGTTTGTTGTTGCTTGTACTTTTAGTTTGGTCTTGCTCTTGGTTTTGGTTGATGGTTTTTTACCTACATTCAACATTGTTAAGAATGAACAAAGTTTGGAGTTTTTTTGGAGTTGAACCGTTGGACTGTTGGAACGTTCACGTCCAACGTTGGAGTTTTCAAAGTCCGAGTCAAAGCAAAGTGTTGTTAACTAGCATCTCTCCATTGCAAGAACCGCTTAACTAATTCATACATTTTGTACGGATAAGTGTTGTCTGATTACTACGCACGACGCACTGTAATCTGTAATGTTTGCTTTTAAACTAGACACTGTAAAGACAGACAACAGATAGTCCAGTCCACCTGAGTTTTGATTGTCCAGTTAAGACCGAGACTGAAGAGGTAAAGTACTTCACAGAAAACATTCAACATTTCATAATTATTATACAAAGTAAGAGAAGGAATGATGAATATACTTGCAACTCTTGCGCTGCTTGATATGCTTGAAGTTTTCTTTATTGCACAGGTTGCTGATGCTCGTGTTGGTATTGTTCCGAGAACGATGACCCCTCTGAGCTGAAAAAATACAAATATTCAACATTTGAATTGGATTTTGATGTAGATTTTTCATTCGATTTGTAATTATTCGAATAGTTGATAGTTACACTTGGAGGTTGGACTTGGTCTTATGGTTTCGTTGCTTGTTGTTATATAGTCTAGTCTAGTAGTTTTGGTAGTGTGAAAAAATTATGATGATGATGATGTAAAATGGTATAAATGTAGGTTTAAGTATGATGTATGAAGCGCGGATGATTCTCATTCTGTTTGATTTAATAAATGAGTAGGATCGCATAATGTAACTACTAAACTACTAACGAGGTATGCTTTGTAGAACCTACATCTTCAAAGTTTGTTAATCATGATAATAACACTTACCTGGGCTGTGTTAGTGGGCTGACTATGTAAGTTCATCTTAAAGTGTTTAATGTTTTTTGCTGAGTTAAAAGGTTCGAATGTTTTTCGTTTGTTGTTTGAAATTTCACCGGCAGGAAAAGTCGAAGCCATGCTCGTCATTTGCAAAGAAAATTGAATTTCAATGTCAGGGCCAGTCAGCATCAGCATCAGTATCAGTCCCACAGAAACCAGAACCATCATCCAAAAGATGTTATTATGAGATTGAAAATCGACTTGTTATCTCACAAACTGTACTTACTGATTGTGTCTTTGTGTTATTGTATTGTAAGTTGAAATTGAATTTCGCTTTCCTGATTTTATTGTGCAATTTTTGAATAGTAACAAGAAAGCTTACTAGTTAGTTTTATTCTACATCGCATCGTACTTAGAATCTGTGATTGTGTGCAGTAATGCAACAGAAAGTCTTGCATATTCTGTACAGTTAATAATACAGATGTACAGAAAGAACGAAATACACCGCCGAGTGGATATTCTTTAAAAGCTATATAGTTGCAGTAATAAATAAAGGCATATTGTATAGTTAGATAATGATACGGATATACAGGATAATATATAATTTGTGGTTTCTTGAATTTGGTAATGGATAATATCGGCATTTCTTTTTTACTCATCGCTATATCTTCCAGGCTTCAAAAGAAAATGAAATGGGGAACAAGAAACCGCTTTTTTTTACATCTCGGTATACAAATGTGATCCAATAATGAGACCGCTACAATCATCTCGTAAAATATCTTTTGTCGATCTTTGAATTCGAATTTGATTAGCTTGTAAGTCTTGATTTCCGTGTAAATTCTGTGAATTGGAAGAAGACGAAAATGAAATCGGGAAAGGGAGGTCATCAGTATATCAGTTATGAGATTATTATACATCCACTTGCATTTGCTTAATGAGGATCATGTCGATACGCATTTAAAACATTTTAAAATCTTCCTGTGTTGGAATTTCTTTAAGAGCTGTTTCTGGTGTCGGGCCTGTCGTTCTGGTTTGTCGTGCGTCGGGCATGCCGATAGAATAGCTCATTAAATATGGCATAGCTTTTAGAGTTTCAGTTGAGAAGTTGATTTTATTTAACGATCTAATACTATCAACTTGAACATTCAACGCATCGGTCCGGTTCCTTTGTTCGTTTTTCTTTTCAAAGTCCGCTATACGTACTCTCATATATACTCATCTCGACCGCGCCAAAGTTGTGTTGACTCTGCATTATTTTAAATGTAAATTTATTGAGTTATGAAAATGAGAATGAAATTATCATAAAAAACAAATGTAAAACATCGTGTCATGTTTTTCAATGACTGAGTAATAATTATTATTGCAATTTGCATGATTAATTTCATCTCTCCATACGGGTTTGGGCTTAGGAATCTCTCTCAGGAGGTGGGTAGATGTGCAAAAAAAAGTCAAATTGCAAATTTTCTGTGCGGTATTGATCATAATCATTTATGGTTTGGTATGATTATGATTTTATGATAGGGTGATGCTGATATATATATATATAAGGTATAACGTTTTGTATTAATTAAACCTCATCTGCTCTTACTTGTTCTCCTCACAGTCGACGTCGACATCCAAAAGTTGTTGTCGTTGTTATCTTGCCAATTTTTCCCCGTTTTCAATTTGCGAAGACTCATTATGAGGATAATTGATGATTTATAGTGAGACGAGGAGTTCATGGCTTGATGCTGATTTAGCATTAATTGAATTTTATGACTCTCAAAGTCTCAAAAAGACAAGTTCAGTAGCCTATGCATATTCTCGACGCAGAACAAACTCATCTCCATATTATTGTGTTCCCTTTTGAATTTCGAATCCAGCCTTTTCAGAGATGTTATTTTGTAAGCTTGGTTAACTTTTAATGCTTCACACCATCCATTCAGGAGTGTTTTGCATATCTGTATTATAAATTATATTAGTTTTAGTTGTATATTATGAGTTTTCATTATCATTAGCATGATTTTATGATTGAAATTCTTTGACGCTGAAATTACAGCGACAGTGATAATTAATTATCAGTATTTTCAATTCAAGCAGGAATGATATGGCTATATTAATATATATGCGTTAAAAAATTAACATTGCAAATTAACCACGCTAGTGAATTTTTTAATGATTTTTAACGAATAATGAGTTTTGGAGAGATGTGTGTATCACTACAGTACGAGAACAACTTTATTTTTATTTTTCTATTAAATTTTTCGGCAGAGCAATAATTCATTTTTGTTGATGTTAATTTTATTAGAAATTTTGATGTCAGTTTCACCCACCGCTTATTTATTCTGAGGATCTCAGTTTCTGAGTCTTTCTCATTACTACTTTTATTTACGACATGACAGCAAAAGCCCACATAAAATGTTGAATACAACATTCACACAATTAAAACAGGAAAATGGAGATTTCCCGTGTCTATATCAGTTCCGTCATCGTTCGTTTTCCATATTCCATGTTCATGTCGTCATCCATTCAAATTGATTACGCAATCAAGTAGAAATTGAAAAATTTTATCTGGAGCATCTACCATGAAAATTTCATATTTATTGTTTATTTAATCCGTCACATACAGCCAATAATAATAGCCTGTATATTAGCTAGTAGGTATACCTGCAAGTTTGTATTATATTTATTACCCTCATTGTTTTTAAGGTACCGTATTTCCTCTAATAGTACGCGGGTCTCTAATAATGCGCGGGTCTCTAATAGTACGCGGGGGGTAGCCGCCTCAGTTTCGATAGTACGCGGGTCTATTTAACACTATTGAATGGCAGTGCGCGGGTCTCTGTTAATGCGCGGGTCTCTAATTATACGCGGGGGGTCCAAGCTCGAGTTTGATTAGTACGCGGGGCGTACTATCAGAGGAAATACGGTACCTACTTTTGGTATAACGATATTGTCTAAACAAAAATCAAGCAGTCGAAACTTCTATAGCTGGCAGATTTAATTGGAGGTTACCTACTAGGTACGTACCTATGTATTAACATTTGTACGTATATTGCCTATAGTTTACTACAGAAGATATTATACATACTTCCCGAACATACGAACTTTTCAGAAATCTCTTATCCGTGAATTAATCTTGGATCTCGGGGTCCAGTGCACAACAGTGGGTTTACCTGCTGGAAATCCATACAATTTTAAATTACATGCCATATAGACCAAGCTATATACAGAGCAGGCAGTCGTAATCCAATTTTTAATACACACCAATTAACAAGGTTGAGCAAACCGTCGACTGTATTGTAAGTACATAGTGCTTTGTTTTTTATGAAATAAAGAACCGAGGCGAGGTGGGCGATGGAAAATTGTACAGATTCAGTTCACTCAGTAAAGCCAAACTAGCCAAAGTTCTAAATTTCTTGAAAAGCCTGCAAGCCATGTATGTAAATACATACAGAATTCATGTTTGTTGTTGCGTTCTCACTCTGCATTGGGCTTTATATTTTTCATAGGCAAAATATATACAATATACATATGAAATTAAAATTAGATTTTAATGCATATAGGTATGTTCCTTCATACAAATTTTGTTGTATGTACAGTACCCTCGTTTCTCGTGTAGGTATATGTAAGTAGATATATGTAACATATGTACAAGATTACCCAATTTAAAGTTAGTTTGCATTGTGTTTGAAGTTCATCCTCAGGGACAGAGACTCCCATTTATTTACATGCATATATATTTAAATTAATTACACAATACTGAATGAATTTCGATATTTACCGAAACATCGAAATCCAAAAATCTGAATATTGTATTACGCACTGGGTACCGACGTGCTTTGATGCGTAGAGGACAGAAGGTTGTAACTATAGTTGCACAGACAAATAGTACAGACGTTTTATATTTAAGCTAAAATTGTACTCATGCGTGTACTCCAATGATCCCATAGTCAACGTTTCAGAAATCTAAAATATGCACACTACTGTTTTGAGGCAGATAGGTGCATCGTATATCGATTATCCACGCTCAAGTAATGTCTGTATCTGTAACAAGCACATAATTATAATTATGTGAAATGTTCAACTGAATGACATTCAACAAAACGAAACTGAAAACGAAATGTGAAATGGAAAACGAGAAACATGTAAAATGAGAGGACAGCAGAAGAACTTTTCATTTCATGTCCAAGCTGTAATAATTAGCTCGCTCACACTTGATGAGGGACGTAGCTTAACTATAATGGTTTCTTTATTATGTAGTTTATGGTCTGATCTATGATTATGGTGGAATGTATATAGGTGTAAATCCATATATTACTATAAGAAGTACAAACTATCTACTACAGTATACATAGCTTTTTCATTTTATTGTGTTTCTGTTTGAGTATTTTGAGTTGTTGCTACAGACTACAGAGACTATACAGAAATACAGACATAGTGAAGCATAAAATTGGAAAATCAACCAGTTAAGTTGATAATGGGCCGTGCGTCTCGACTTCTCGACCACCACCATCCGTCATGTTAACGAATAGATCCTCCAAATTCAAATCCGAAGCCAAAGCCACCAACACAAAAACCAACTCAAACTCATAATAATAATAACAACAACAGCAGAAATGGACAGCATAGAGCATCGAGCTTTTTCCTTTCATTTCTAAATGTATATATTCATTTTGAGTTGCGGATGCCCCTTGCTTTATGACTTGGCGATGGCATGGTGATGAGTGATTCTTCCTCCGTCCTCCTCGTGACCATAATATCCTAATACCTTTTACATAATTTGTTCAAGCTATTTACAATTTGTACAATTGACTGAAACTAAATCTAAATGTCAGTTCAGATCCGTGTAGACATGACCACAAACACAAAACCGTCTCGTCTATATTTCTGTATTTGACATTTACATTTTACATTCTACAATTCAAATCATTCACGATTCACGCACATATACACACACAAAAAAAAACCAAAAGAGAGACGAGAGCGGGAGATGAGAGATCCACGGGATATAGATAATTGAGTAAGCAGAATTCTCACAAGAAACAATTTGCCATCAGCCATGAGTCATACAATTGTATTACAGACAGTTAAAGTAGCCATTTACAGAGAACAAACGCGTGTTCTATTTCTAGATTATCTATGTACTGATTATAATCGTAATGGCATACATATACAGTGCTGCACTAGCAGTCAGTACGGTTTAAATTTTAAATACAAAAAAAATTATTTGAATTTGAAATTCTCAAGCAAAAACGTGTCGTCAGTTTTTAGTGTTAGTTGAAGTGGTTAATCTTTATCTATGGGGACACTGCACACTATGCGACTGTGGACTGTAGACAGTGTCGTTCACTCACAAGCTGTTGAATTTTGAATTAAAAGTCAGTTCGAGTTAAAAGGGTTATATTGATATTGAGAAATCTTGTCTAGAGACAAGGTATATTGTAGTTTTCTAGCTACACATCAGATACACTGAAATACAGATAGATATAATATACATAGATGGTTTCAAAGTATTAATGCGAGGAATTAGACTCACAAACAAATGTAAATTTGTAAATTGATCACTTTTCCGCTCGACTTGTGGAGCCTTTGAAGAGTGTTGTTGGCGTGGGTTTTGGTGAGGCCGTGTTGCAGTATTTATTAGCACGTGTGTGTTGGTGTTGTTTGTGTTGTTGTTGGGGCTGTATATTGCTATTTCCTGTGTATATTTCGTTTCAAATTCCATGGGAGTCCAGTATTTCCAAGTCAATGTGGAAATCATGCATGTAAATAGTGAATAGGAATTCAGAAGTGTAGGGTGTACTTTAGACTTCTGACTCTGACTCAAGAAGAATTCTCGTTCTGATCTGAGTAGAGATGGAGATGCAGGATGGAGAGGAGAGCCAAATAATCGTTCAACTGGAAGGAAATGTATGTAAAATAGAAGATATTTATTTAAATGGACTATCTTATTCCATCTCTCTATATAGTAATGTATGTCTTCGTAACTGGATATATTTTACGTACTACCTTATATATGAATTTCGGTCTACCTTACTACTTGTTGGCTTGAATGGTTGGTGTTGGTGTTGTATCGGGTGCCCGCTGTGGGTCGTATGGCCTTTTCGTATACTTGTTGTTTGGATATGGAAGTGTTTGCTAGATTGAAATTGAGGTTGTTCACGTACAACACTTTTGGAGAAATAACAAAACAGTGGGCAATAAGCGGAGTTGTTCGCGTTGCTGCACGCGCTCTGAAGATCCTCATCTGAAACCAAAACCCAAACACACTTAAGGTTCAAATTCAAAATACATAGCATTTTGTAGAGTCAAGGTGATAGGATGGGATGGAGATGGAATACGATGCAAGATCCGTTTACATGATAATGTAAATAGGTAGTCGTCATTATTATGGACGCATTTACGTTCCTATTATGTAAATAGCACTGTTACTCACAACACTTTAAGCAATTTCAATGTCATGTCAATGTGCTTTGCATACATCATGATGAAGAAGCTACCAATATGTAATTACTGATATAATATATCTCCGTAACGTATCCCGTGCTTTGCTTAAATTTATTCCACGTCTCACCCTTTGACACTTTAACCACAATGCACGCACACTACGGCTTTAGTACCGCACCGTAAACAAATATCCATAGGGTCCAAGTGCTTTTTCTTTGTCTGTCAACGGTTGCCCTTGTCAGTCAGTATCCAAATCGGGCATCAAAATCAAAGAGGATACATTTTTATTCTTTTGTTGGAATTGAAATATTGAGCAACCAATTTTCTAAATAAAAACAAGAAGCATTTTTTTATATGTAAATGCACAACACATTATTAAAATTGAATCACAAAAATGTTGATAGTGGAAGATAGCATTTCATAGATGTTTGGCAGATTGTAACATGAAAATAACTTTAGAGGTAGAAGACGGTAGTGCACGTTAGACAGAATATTATGTAGTTCACGAAGATAGATATTGATGGAAAAACTATTTGGGTTAAAAGTTTTCAAAACATGCATGCTAGAAAACTAGAAACTGAAAAGATCCCTTAAGTGGATTGGATTGTGCTTGGCATTGTATTGATCTTATATTATGGAACTTAAGACTGGGAGAGCTTTTAGCTCCACTGCTACGAGCAATGGGATGAAATGAGTCATAGTCAAAGGCGCCTAGGTATTAGGATGCTATAGGTGCATTGATAGTTCTTGTATCAGTTTCAACATTAAATGAGACACGTGCAACAGCCCATAAATTTAATACCTTTTTTCAACTGTCAGGAAGAGAAATTATGATGGGTTCTCTATCCAGACTGAAGATGAGTTTAAATGTAGTCTTAAATATTACCGTATGTATTGCATATAGTACATACCATTACTATACTACTGCGGCATACGAAACACGGATGGTTCGGTCAATATATTAAGGTAAAAGTTAATCCATACTATAGTACGTACTCAAAATTAATATAGTAAAACTCTTTCTGAATTTAACGTACCTTTTTTTCTCGCGCTGTCTAGTTTAAACTACAAAAATCGTTATTTTAGCGCCCCAAATTGGCTAATAAGACAGTGGCCGGCCAACACCTAATATGTGCCTCGTATGCACCTCCTAATTTAAACACTAAAGGTTAGCACCTCCATAAGGTAGGTAGGTACTTTTTCGGGTTTATTTCATCTCACATGTCAAAGCCAAAGGGCCTTATCAATATTTACGACCAATATTTGTTCATATATTGTTCATATAGGATTACATATGTATATTTTGCTTGTTCACTGGCCCCTTTAAAATTCGATTTAAATTTAAATAGTCCATTTCTAAGTGATCCAATCTTGTTAGAGCTGCAAATGGGTGACCGACTCTGGAATCAATTTTTATCAGTAATAAATATTTGTTAGAATTTTTAATAATGTGCTCAGATGAGTATATACATGCAAGAAGAAAACGTACGATACATAAAAGATATTCATTAATCATTATACAAATGTGGTCAGATTTCTTTCTTTCAGCGTACTAACTTCGTATAGTCAGATATGATGTCAGGCCGGCAGTAGGAAGGACAGTAACATATACGTAATGATAATAGACCAATAAATTACTTTGACGACAGCGACAACACGTGCTAAATAAGTCGGCGCTTGAACCTGTAGTTACTTTGCATATTGTTGACGTTGACCAGTATGTACGAGTGCCAGTACCTGAATAATGAAAATGTAATGTATCAATTCTTTCAGACAATAGTGTGTAACAAAGACATGAGGAAAGAATTGATAATAAAGAATAGAGCTGTTCCTACATGTGTGTTTGATTATGATTGCTGAATGGGAGGTGGGCGGCGGTATATCCGAATGTATCGTCTCCGAATTAATATCTGAGCTGAGCGCGACGAGGCACAGGCACAGGGATCCGCCTGTGGCTTGATGGCAAGAAGGCTTATAGCACATGCCACGGTGACGGTGACGGTGATGGCGTACCCCATGCAGCTGTATTAATCGTGTGATTGAAAATTTCTGGCGGCTCTTTTGACATTGACATGATGGCACAGCTGAGGATGTATATGGTGTCGACGGTGGACGAATTGCTTCGTTGATATTTATGTTTCAACTTAATACTCGTGGACTGGTAGATAGGTGAATTTATGACTTGGTTTAATTTCACTCTTGAATCCCTTCCTCTTCCTTTTCACGGGGTAGGGATGAGATACCTACTTCGTCTAACTCAACTCCCTCTGGCTTCACTCCGCATCTTCCCATCCTCTCCTGTCCTGTCCTTGTCATCATTTGTCTCGTCCATGTATAGGCATGCTTTTCATCTCCCTTTTTGCCTAGTTGGCTTTGACTAGTTGGCTTGGCTTGGCTGGATTTGAATTTTGGATTTCTTCAACTCCATGTGAGCTGGCTGTCGCCTAATTCGAAGTCAAGTCTTGCCCTTACTGAAACTGAAACTGAAGTCTTGTGCAATTCAGTATCAGTGCAATGAGCATGTAGGACGAGAACGAGCTTCTTACTCTCCGCATGTGCACCATGTTTACATTATCCATTGGAGTTGAGATTTTTGGAGATGAACTAAGTTGTTGAGTAGACTTCAGTTTGAGCAATCAATAAACCTAGTTTACCTTTGAAATGTGAGCCAGAAAATAACTGTCAGAGTGAGTCATTTTAATGCTTCTTCGAATGGTTTTCAGTATGTCTATTTAAAATCGCACATCACATTTTTTCTTGCGGCACCGACGATTGTGCGCATGCTATCTATAATTTCCAAAAAATACCAAACATACTAATTACATCGTTTTGAAAGGCATCAAACATTACATTATGGCTATGGTAAGAAAGTGTTAAGGATTTAAATGCTGCATTAGCTTCTGTTGAATTCGGGCAAATAGTGCAATTTGTTATTTTGAAATGGAGTATTACAGACCGCTGCTCATTTTAACTCGTAAAATCGTGTAAATAGAAGGTTTTGCAAATTCACTATAATAAATGTACCATATTTTGCACCTAGAACAGAAATATATGCATTTATTTTCCAAGTATTTATTTTCTAATAATTATTCATACCTGCGCCTTACTGTGAACCTTAAGGAGTAATTGTGTTTGAAAGTTCATCTTTGAAATTCATACCCTGCTGAAGCTGACTCATGCCTCCAAAAACAACAAACTCTCTTCTGTTCCACTCCAACTTTTGTAATGTGTCATCAAATACCAACCAAGTGCAGATAAGAATATAAGAGCTGTATGGTCGTAGTAGCTGAATCTGTGCATGATTATCATTATTATCATTATCATCTCCCCATTAATCATTCATAGTTAACAAAGACAAAGTATGAAGGCTTTCTCGTGTACGCTGTACATATAAGACTCCGTTTTGGATTCATAATTTACCAGTTTGGATGTTGGAAGGGGAAGCAAGCAGCAGATGAAAGACGAATATTATCTATACAAACGAAAAAAAACACATTTTTATCTTTTAAAGGAAATGGACCCGTCGTCGTCTTGTCACTTTTTATGACGACCTATGACCATATTTACAATTACTTATATGTATTGGATTGGATATTTTGGATCGGAGTAGGGTTTATGATTTACGAAAAGAAATAAAAATTTCTTTACCGCGGTACTAATGCATCAATGCACAAAATAAATTCAAAGTGGAAATAAAGACTACCATGGGTCCTTTATATTAAGTTGAAAATTTTGTAGGCAGTAAATGTCCCAAGTTTTGAAATAAAACTGTTATAAAACGTACAAGACTGGGGCTACGTATGTTAGTCTTACTTTGAGGTTTTGAAAAGTCGATTTGAATTCTTTGATATTTGCTGGAACTGGAACGATAAATTTAAGCATGTCGAAGACATTCTGGTGAACTTGGACCTGAAATCAAAAGTTTAAAATAAACATTCAACAATACAAAAAATTATGCTATAAAAATAATAATGTGAGTAACGATAGTTGTAGAAATTTATATTCTCAATAGAAAACATTTCTTAGTGTAGAGTTGACAGGGCCGAATATCGAAGGAGTGATACTGCACTGACTGAATGCACCGCTGCATCGCATCGCTTCAAAACACAATTCATTTTAGAATGGCTTTGGAAGGCTTACGGTTTCTTTTCGTTTATGTTCCGCTGCATTGCATATTGCATCACATCACTCGCCCTTTCCTCCGTATTCTTCAGTTTCAGTTTTATCTTGACGAAAACTACAGTGCAGTGCCTGCCTGAGCTGAAATGTTTTCAGTTGATTCACTTCAAGCGGGTAGTAGAAGCGTGTGGTATCTCCTGCCTGGAGACTGTAACTGTAGCTCCAGCTCTCACTAGTCAAGCCGAGGCTAAGATTGTCGTCATGAGAAGAAGGATTTCTCAGCTGACAGCTCAGATAAGATGAGGATGTTATCTTCCTTTTGTGTTCCCTTTATATCTCAAGATTCTCTCTCAGTCCCCCCTTCAACTCATCATTCAGCTGTCGGTCTCATCTTCATCTTCCTAAAGCCCTGCAATAATTTAATTTTTTACTCCGTATACGTGCACTATTTGAACATTTGAGTTTAGACTCTGTAGCTTTTCTTTTACATCACTCTTAATCGTGAGTTCCTATATATTGGCTTTGACTTTGACGTTGCGTAGTTACATTTGATTTTGAGCTCTTTATTTAGTTTTTCATCCAGGACCAGAAACGAAATTTAACGCTGTCTAAAGAGAGTTAAACAGAAACAGAGCTGACGCTATATCTTCACTGTCAGGATTTGTCCATGATCATCTATTGTGATTGTGATGAATCTAATGTATTATCGTTCCCATTCAGTCACCAGTATCTTCAAATTTGAAATGCTTAAAGTATTCACTATTCGCAGTCACAGTACAGTCAACAGTCGACACTGAACTGACTCGTGAAACTAACGAAATTCGTAAGAAGTTCTGTGTTCTCTTATTCTCTATACAGTTTTATATATTTTCATTTCATTTCACATTCACGTACATTGAGCCCAAAAGTTTGCAACGTTTGGCTTTGCTAATATTTAAACCGGGTACTTCGTGTGCTCCGTTGACCGAGGAATTATTCCAGATTAAATGTCAGGGTCAGGGGTTTCGGGGCTTTTTCACTTTTTGTTGTATTCCTAAAACCTTGGCGCTTCTGGGACAATGCTTGGCGTATTGTTCATAGCGGGGAAAATACGTACTTGCAATATTATTTTATACTAATTTAACTATCAACTTTAGACCTTTGGAAATTTCGAAATACCGATTACATATAACATATGTAACAATTAGTTAGAATTTACTAGTTTAAAAAGGGTTCTGTGATGCGTGAATGCTATTCGCATTTTTAAGTTTCAATATTATTTTTGACTGAAATGACAGGAAGAACAAAGTCATTTTTGGGAATGCGAACACATCAGTAATTTAAACTCGTTTAACTTTCGCCGCCGCCACCCCAGGCTCCGGCGTGGCGTTTGATTGTTGTATTGTGCTGTCCAGCCAGTGTTTTTCTTTCTATTTCTTACTGGTTAGTCAAAGTAGTGTGTAAAAGTTATCATCGCGCTTCTTTTCAGGATGCACGAGACCGAAATAATAATAATAAAATGAACGCAGCCAGGCAGTTCGAGTCGGAGTCACTGAAAAAAAAATGAATGACTTTTCTAATGCATCCACATGTCTCGAGATGTTGATAAAGTTTGAAACGACCATGTTTACGGTTAACTCAATTGCACCAAGAAAAACGAGAGACAAACCTCAAGTTGACGTAAAGGTGCTCATAAAAAATTGTTCACTCTCTTTCAAAGTCAACGTCAAACTTTCTTGAGCCAATAACTGTTTCAGTTGGTGGGTATCCCCATAACATTTTTATTTCACTTCCAAGTTCCAAGACGGGTAACAATGATGAGGGTGTAACTTTGCGGAACATACTTCCTGTCGGCTCGACCTCGGTCCTATCCTCGTCGCCGTCGGTTCGGTGATTTCGTCTTGGTACATCCAGCATAAATCGGGTATCTGGTTCTGGCTCAAATTTTATTCTGCTAAAATATTTGTAAAGTAAATTTGTGCTCTAGATTTCAACTTGAATTTCAACTCTCTATTTCCTTGCAGATAGGAAAATACAAATCGAATATACAGTATAGAGTGTTTACAAATGCTAAAATATAGTGAATATAGTAGTAAGCACTCACATTTTTCAAAGGCATTATCTGTAGTTGATTCTTGATAGTGCTCTTTGACTCTTTGGGTAAAAAAGTTCCAAAATAGAAAACTGATACGAGAAACCAGAATCGTATCACTGGAGGGCCACAGTGCCGCACAGTGACGCAAAAGAGTATTTTTGAATAGAAATGAGGTTCGTATTAAAGATCGTTAATGTAACTTGATGATATTACTCAAAGACGAAAATCCCGAGCAGAGAATCAGGTCAACATTTATATGTACATATATGTGCCATCTGCATGACTTATCTTGATGCATTTTCGATTTCCGATATTTCCACATAAATAGAACTTTTGAGCCAATTTGAAATTAGGTTGACTTCGACAGAAACTGAGTGAGGGGTTGAGTTTGAGCTGTATATGTATATATTCTCTTTTGGCTTTAAGCTTTTTACTATCAACTATCCTTGCCAAATACATGGGAAAGTTGTAAAGATGTGATTTAAGATTACAAGAAGTGACAGAATGCAGAATGCGGAATAAGCTCTTCTTCTTCTGACTCTCAGTTTCCAGCTCCAGATTATATTGATCCTGATTCTTGATATTTTACTGCCATCCTGTTCTGAATATTTGTCGCATAAATTGTCAACCGTGAATAGTGATTACTTAGTTTAGACTTTAGAGCATTTTTTGCGTCTCCTGTCGTGTGCGTGCTTCCTGTACAATGTTTTATATAGGGTTACGCATTTTACGTGTAAGGCAGATGATGCTTATTGTAAAATATCGATCATGGTCAGCCGATTCGTTCTTTAGACATACCTAACTTTACTCTGGATTATAAGATTCCATCGCCACCCACAATACAACTCATGACCACTTCCTAGAATTTTAAATTGAAATAATGGTATTATGTGTTGACTGACATTCTTTACTTGACCAGACACTTTTAATAATGATTGTAAAAGCCAGTGACAGTTTGTGTATTACTGACACAATATTATATTAACTTTTGGGATTGTTGATAAAATAAGATGGTTAGCATACACTGCTGAGGCTGGGGTCATGTTGGGCCAGTTTTTATTATTATTGTTGCATGCGTAGTATATAAAATTAGCTTGTATATTTTACACACTACAGGAGTGTCAAAGTACTCTCAACTATATTTGAAAATGTCATAGTTTTTGCAAAGTTAGCTTAATGCTTTTCAGCTCCAACTCAGTTATTCAATTTTTTCTATAGACCGAGAATTTATGTGTTTTTTTGGCGTGAATGTAAAGAAACTAAGTTATCCTTTTCAAGATTATATTTTATGGTTTGTAGTGACGGTGAAAAGATCGTATTTTATCTTTAAAGTTTGAAGTTTCTTAAGTTTGTGTGTGTGTGTATAAACTCCAACTCAAAGTAAGTATTCTGCATCCACCGCATTACTTTTGTACTGTACTGTAGTTTGTTGTATTTGTGTGTGTAGTTTTATCTAAAGAACTCACTCTAAAGCTAACTCGTAAGATCTTGCTTAAAGTCTCTCTGTTTGTGTTCGGAGATGAGATGTTATCTTCTTCATCTTAAGCTTATTCCGCGGAATCTCTGGAGATGTGAATATTAAATGTTTAGTTCCTCCTCGCAATAATTTTTCTACATACCTAGAACCAGAACCTAAACTTTTTAGTTTCAATTTTGGATTCGGTTTTGAATTTCTCAGTATCTCCACTACCTCGTGTCTAATCGTGCTGTGTAACTTGGTGCGGTGGTATAACGAAAGAAACAAATACTAATATTTCTACTGTTTCGAGACCATGCGGGTAATCAAAAAACTCTAAATTGTTGAGTGCAACCTTCATTCCTTCTTATTTTCGCCATGTAATTACATTACGCATCGGTGTTCGGTATCGTCATCTTATGAGTCTTGCATCGTCTTGTCTTATCGTTGTTGTCTTCAAAGGAAATCATCCCGTATTGTATATATATACGTGTAGTAAATTACACTCGGAATACAGTTAGGGGTCTCTAAGTTTTTTCCGAGTTTTTAAGTTTTATAGAGTTCTTTGTGAGTTATAAAAGCTTGAAGTTAAATGGATTTGCACATTCAGAGTAGACGAGTGTGAGAAAATGAGGAAGATGTCTTCTTTTTATGATGGTTTCGTCTTGGTTTATCTGATAGTTGTGCGTAAAGCGGATCTTGCACTCACGCATATTGGCGTTGGCTTTCGTTTTAAGCATCTTTATGCTCTCACTTAAGCGTATTAATAGAAATAGAAATAAAACGTTTGAAGGAAACTTTTATTATAAGAACCCGAGACCCGAGTGATTCTTGATCTGCAGGTTTTAAATTGGTATTTTAACTGTAATTTTCCTTTCTGCAGATGGAGTAGCAGTTGTTACAGATATATCCTGGGAAATGCCTTATAAGTACGTAGGTGCCTACCTACCTACATACCTACATCGGCCTACGCATAACTTGTTAGTCAGGGAGGGGATATCATTATTATCAAAGTGTCTTCTCCGATAAGTTCATACTTCAGAGTTTCGGAGTTATGTCTTCCTTATCTATTGGCAACTGGTGACGGCGATGGTTCTGACCCTATTGCGGAAATTTCATCTTTAAACGATACTCTCGTTACTTGCTGTATTCGCTATAAAGTGACATACCACCGTGACTATTACTACCAGTTAGAACTTTCCAGTTCCAAGTAAAGTAAAGTAGCTAGTTACCAGAGCGATGACAATTATTTAGTTTGTTGAAGTAAAGAAATACTTGGAATCAAATGGAACTTGAGGAGAGATATGAACGAGCTCCTTTCAGTTTCAGTGTTCAGCATTTTTCTGTATTTAATATTTGCCTGCGTCGTCCGTCTCTTTAGATGACGATAAAATTTTTCCCTTTGAGCAGTAAAATTCAAACAACACATGTTTTTTCTCCTTTTACGTGACACCGGAAGTTCATAGTCAGCATTTAGCATTGAGCCACAAACAATATATGCATTCATAAAATAGTCCGCTATAGTGCTTTGTACGCCATCGCTGTAGTTACGTTTTCCTTTACGTCAAATTTTATTTTACGTGGATAGGTACGTATTTATCTCATATTAAATAAGTACAAACTATAACATCTTAACCAGATAGTGGCCGTATGCTGGCATGGCAGGGGTAGTAGTAGTAAAGCTATTTAGGATTTGAAGCTAGCTGACACGTGGGGAGGTTGTTCAAGTATCATGGTGAAGGCATAGCGCAGGTATAAGATTTTTTTTTAAAACATTGTCTTCATCGTCGTGATTCTGAACAATACAGCCTACAATAACTGCTAGGATGTAAACATGAGTATCCACGTGTGAAGCTTATATGACTATACCTGGGTAAAAGGCACTTTGAATTTGAAATTACTTTTAGTCTGCGATGTTTTTGTTGGTCTAGTCCCGTCATTTTCAAAGGGATTTTCTCAAGGATCTATATAGAAATCCAAAACTCAGAAGATGAAAGTATAAAAGAAAGGAAATACAGAATAATGTTAGTTTTCCTTTTAAGTTTATAAGGCTTGGGAAAAGATTTTCTTTCATCGTCTTTTGTTTTATTTCTTACTGAAGACGCAAGCATGTATTCTGATTATGTATATAGTGAGTCCTGGGGCTATACGCTGGTATGGTGCTTCCTTGTATTGTTTGTGTTTAGACAATTTCCAAAATATAAAACATTTGAAAAGCCGAAAAACCAAAACAGTGCAGTAGCTCTTATTTTCAAAAAATAACAACAACAGCCTAAAAATCAGTTAAGAATTGAAAATTACAAGAAAAAAACAAGTATGAAATAAGCGGATGTGGTCTATCAAACTCCAAACTAGGTTTTCCCTGTGGTTATTATATAATTATAATGATTTGGCCCACGCCGTCGTGTTGCTGTTATAGCTGGTATAAATATATCAGCTCATAAATGTTAAACTATGACATAATATAATAATAATAATAATAATAATAATAATAATAGTTTATTGTCAGGAAAGCATACATAAGACAAACACCAAGTATTACATAATAACAGAGTTAGGAGTAATGAGTAAGAGAGTCTCAAAGATAGCAGACAAGGTAGTAAATATAGCATAGCTAGAATTATTAACATTTATAGTAATTACAAAGGTAGGCGTTAATCTAATGGTTAAGATGCCAAATACTACACGATTAAATTAGAGATTTGTTGAGTAGTTTTTGTATTTCTTCTGTGCTTAACTTATTTAATTGAGTAATTATCGACGGAACTGCTGATTTTTGATACCTTTTGGTTTTACATAATACGGATCTAAAGTGATTGGTTGACCGCGTTCTAGTGTATATTTTAGGTTGAAAATTAACAATGTGTTTAAATCTTGGGGACGAGATGAATGATTTACCTAACCTAAGGTTTAAGAGACTGATTCTATCAATAATTGACATCATTTTGTTTTTATCAAGTACAGTTTTATAATTATTAGAGCTAATTTTGGTTTTTGTGATAATGGACAAACATCGTTTTTCTATTCTACTAATTCTATTTAAATCACATTTATTCAGGTTGCAGCCCCAAACTGCTATTGCATATTCTATTTGAGATCTGACGAAAGTTTTATACACATTTAACAGTTCATTAATAGAGAAACCAAAATGGCGTAATTTAGTAAGCATAAATATTTTTTTGCCAGCTTTCTTAATTGTCGAATCAACCTGGTTTTTCCAGTTACATTTATTGTTAATTTGAATTCCCAATAGCTTACAGCAGTTAATTTGGGGAATTATTACATCATTAATTGTGAGATTAATATTATTACTTGTTTTTTTAATATTGTTCGACCGCCTATTATCAATTATAATCACAGCACTTTTTAAGGGGTTGATTTCCATGTGGAGTTCATTGGTCCACTGACTAATATTGTTTAGCATTAATTGCATTTTTGGTTGAGCTGAGTACATGACTTTTTCAACTAAGGCTAGGTCATCCACGAAGCCCGCATTACAGTGATTATTAGAATTAGATTGTTCACAAAATTTGCTAATTTTCACAAGGAGAGTATTAATTAGTAATATGAAGAGAAGTGGTGCCAATTTAGTACCCTGAGGAGTTCCGTTGCACATGTTAAGAGATTGAGATACATTTGATTGGCCCTTAACACATTGTGTTCTGTTTTTTAAAAAATTTGCTATCCATAAAATATCGTGTGGGTTAATTTCCATTTCGATCAGGGTTAAAATGAGCACATTGTGATCCACTAGATCAAAGGCCTTTTTCAAGTCGAGTAAGACTATAATAATATAACAGTTAGGCTTGTCAAGAGCCTTGAGCGTAAAATCCGTTATTTGTGTGAGATAGTGAGAGGTTGATGACCCCTTAATTGAGCCGAATTGGTTGATGTCAATTTTAGAATCAACTTGTTTAATTAGACTGGCATACATAAAGTTTTCCTGAATTTTTGAAAATAAGTCCGTCTGGGTTATTGGTCGGAGATCATTGAGCGATTCAATGCTTGGAATTTTTTTAATTGGAGTGATGATTCCTTTCTTCCATTGATTTGGAACTTGATAATTTTTAAACGATTCATTGTAGATATGAGCTAGGGCATCCGCAACGAGGAAGCCGAATTCTTTAAATATTGAGGTGGGTGGCAGATGATCTAAATTACTTTTATTTGAGCGCAATTTATCAAGTTGATAAGTAACCTCAAGCGCGTTGACTGTAATTGGTTTGTACTGAGAGTTGACAGGTGCTAAGCAGAATTCTTGAATTGGGGGGTGAGTGTTGTTAATCGCTGAGAAATGACTACATATTTGATTAATAGTGTCAAGTTCAGAGTTACTTTTTAAGACGTAAGAGACAAAATACATATAA
Organism: Dicyrtomina minuta; assembly: GCA_949802685.1. Classification (NCBI taxonomy): domain Eukaryota; kingdom Metazoa; phylum Arthropoda; class Collembola; order Symphypleona; family Dicyrtomidae; genus Dicyrtomina; species Dicyrtomina minuta. The sequence goes on along the minus strand of OX461811.1, from coordinate 23,009,194 downwards.
TAAAATTATTAATTAGTGTAAGTAATGTGACTAGTAAGTATCTATTTTATTTAATTAGTTCCATTTTATGAGGAGCCTATGCAAGCATTAATTTGTTTGTGGGCAATTATTCTGTAGAATGAAGCCTTTGCCAGTGCCGGTAGTATGTAGGTAGGATTAACTCATTGGTGGTCTGTTTCGGTTTCGGTTCGGTGGTCGGAATTTTTGAAGTTGCATATTATATGTATAATTTTACTTTAATTCTATTTGTGTGTGTACTGGTACTGGCACTGGTGTACAATACATACATGTAAAAGACATTAAATTAATAGGATGAACATTTTATTTCCCACAAGTGACATAAACTATTCTATCAAAGAGGCGAGAGAGGCTTCCTTCTCGTCCCATCTTTGTTTCTAAATTTCTCAGCCAGCAGCATAATTTACATGGAATACATCTATAGCACACAGCAGTCTTCATAATTCAGTCTTAAAACCTTCCAGGACATGGTCTTCGAAGAGTGTGGGTACAAGAATTATTGTGAAGATATTTCCTATTTATTATTCACTTGGGGTTTACACTCTGTCTGCCCCTGCCACCTTCAGTATACGCTCTATATCCCTCATCAGTATCAGACAGAATTAGAGTTCCGCTAGAGACTTGCTCCACTTCAGATTCTTGTTCGAAAATTCGAATTCGACTACGACTCCGAAAATTAATTCCTACTGACATAAATATTGCAGTGCTAGAAGGCAAACGCAGTGGATGATACTCATGTTATTACCTTCATTACGCTATCCAATCTAATGCAATACCAGTACAAGAAAAACCGTCATCGAGGTTGTTCTCATCTTCGTGGTGGTGGTTTTAGATCCGGGATGGCTCAATTCACACATTATATTTCCTTTTATAAAAAGCGTCCTCCACTGGCCTGTCCGCTTGAAGTTATTTTTATTTAGTATGAAGAGATGACATATTTATATAGATGTATGTAAGTTTATACCTACGGATAGTGTAGAATATTATTATCCAGAATCAGGACCGATATTAGTCGTATAATTTTGAATTTTGTTTTTATACTATACTGTGCGGATTCTGATTCTATATAGGTATATGGGCGAGTGGTAAAAAAATATGTGGGCACATTCCTATATATACTGAATACTAGTGATAGATAATAGATAGATAGTTCTCTAACAACACGGGAACACCACCACCAGACCAGTCAGTCCCAGTTTCCCAGTCCCAGTTCCCAGTCCCAGCTATCTTCGAGTTTAAGTTTGAATGGACGGGATTTATTGGAGCCATGAGAGCCATAAAGTTGACCCTATGACCCTATCTTATGCGTACATTGTATTGTGTGGATGTGGAGTGTGGAGCTGGAGTGCTCCAAGTATAATAGTCTACATCGAATCTCATTGTAATATTAACAACTGTATAGACTGACAACTACTACTACAACTCCAGATTCAGAATCATCCCTCGTACATACTCCGTCTTACACACAATACACATGGGGAAGAACTTGTACAGGTATGTGCATAGCCAAAGTTCTTATATAGTGGTTTTATTTATGTCTGTGCTATACTATAGGTAAGCATATATTTAAAGATGGTATAGAATTTGGCTCAATTGTTGTGTAGTTCCATTGGATTGAACTGGATTTTAGGATATTCGAGTGTGTGTATCCCTGTTATAGGTTCCATAAGAATGGAAATGGAAGTGGACTGAAACTGACTGAAGTGCTACGTAGTAAAAAAAACGTACTGACACTGCAACTATCTGTATCCACTCGTAGTTGTAATCGCACTGCCATAGTGCCATGGCACTGGAGGTTCGATACTGGAGAGGGTCGGCTGTCAAACGGGCAGAAAAAAATTTAAATTGTAAGAGTGAGTACAGTTATATAGCTAAAGCTATATCAGTATAAGTACTAGGCATGTGAGGCATATACATAATAGTATGAACTGAAACTGAAGTAGTGAAGAGTAAAAATTCAATTGGAATACTATGCACCTACACGCTGCCATGCTGATACATCTATCCGTACCTGTACTGGTATAGGCACAAAAAATAAAATACAATAAAAACTACATAGGTAACTAGGTATACATTAATATTATTATATATTAATATTATGCAGGGGGTCGGATGGCTACAATAATTGGGATAATTCAGTTGTAATACGATATCAGGTGTTCGCCCCACGTTGCTCCTCTATTATTTTCACGGAGGGTCCTGCTATATTATTATACAGCATATGGCTTTACTTTTACCTCAGCTTAGCACATTTATGTAACATAGGGCCGACTGGTAAAACCTTAATAGGTACCTACATGTTATTTTATTATAGCTATATATCCATTATTATTGTGATTGTAGTTGGTAAATGGATTTTTATTATTATTACTTGCTAAGCGGCTAAGCTGCTTGTTTCATATCGTCGTCGTAGTTCGTCGGTCCGGTCGTCGTTTGCATGCATATAATAATGAATTATATTTTTACTACACAATACTGAATACGAATACACAGATATCTTCATAAGGCTAGAAATAGGAATGTCGGACTTTTGAAATGCATGTTTACTACCTATATACCTTCAATAGTACCAAAGTGTCTATAAAAATGTACAAGAACAGCTGATACTGACAATGTACGACCACGACGTCCTATTTATAATCTACTGTACATATTGTGATCATGACTGACTGACGACGGATAGGGAAAATAGGGAGGTACACGTAGTACTTCAGATGTACAAGACAAAAGTATAAAGTGCACCACACAATAAAGTACAGAGAGGTACGGAATGATGTGTGTGTATCTGTATAGAGCCGTCTGACAAGAGAAATAAAAGAGTGACTCTATTATTATTGTGACTGTCATAAGAGAGCAAGATAAAATAATAATCTTGGAGTTGATCATGACTTGTATATGCGTATGTACGGTTTTATTAATTGTGTAGGCACAGATATACATCGCGCGCTGCGCTGGTGCTGGTGTTTGAATTTGTTTGAAGGACCGAGCTGCATTTTAATTTTTCCCTGTCCAAATTAATTTACATTGAGGGTTCTCTGACTGCGAGTCCGACTTTAGATTATCTCGGTGTCTGGATAATCATCATAATTGCTATTACTTTTTATTATGTATTAATATTATGACCGTGTGTGGATGAACGAAAGAACAGCTGAGAGTTTCGGACTACTGCAGTGTCTATGAACTGACACAAGGAATAATAAGAACAATTGGTGTAGTTTTATCTCTAGAACTATTTTTTTAAATAATTGCGTGCGCATGGATTTGTATTTAGATACAGAAACGACGTGGAATTAAATGTGAGATGCATTTTTGTGATAAAAATAATTGTTGTTTTGTTATGTAATGAAAAGAACAAACACTACACATGAGACTGCACACTGCAGTGGAGATGGGTGTTCAAGCTTTGTTGTAAAATGCCAGAAAAAATAGAATACATAGGAAATGCACATTACTATGTATACAGTCGATCATAAGTACATTTTATATCAGAACCAAGTTATAATTTTATTTTGACATAAATATAATCGTCCAATTATAAAAATATTGTGTCGAATAAAATGTGATGATATCAATGAAAAATAAGTAGGTAGTAAAACTGAAATTAAAAACACATAACTGTCACTTCATTTTTGTTTATTTTTTTGTAATTTACAGTGATTCGGGATGAATTTCGAGTGCTTCCACAGAGCAGCAGGGTCCTTGTTGGCGAGAATGTGACGGTAATTAAAATAGATATTTTCAAGGCACACACTAAAAGATATCACATATGCCTATAATTATATGAATTTCAGTTTTGGTTTTCAACTAACCAAATAATAATATCAGAGTTATCCGCATCAGTTTATATATTTTAATTAATTATGTATTGACAAACTTTGTTCTTTAAACTTTCAGATGAAATGTCAACCCCCAAAGGGATCTCCAGAGCCTCAAGTGCTATGGCATAAGAATGGACAGACTGTGGAAACTCGTTTAGCCAGGTAAATACTGTCGACTGTAGAAATGGAGAATGAAGATTAAAATTAAATAATTAAAAGGAAGCGTACAACCACTGAAATTATTCAAAAGTTTTAAATACAAAAACTATATGTTCAACTGGGCTATGTGGTAACCACACCAGCAATATCAGGACTCAGGACCAAATCCAGTGGAATGGTGGTGAAGTCATTAATGATTTTAGTCTATAATATTTTTTACATTTTATGCTTAAAGTTTATAATGACTTTTTGCGCCAGGCCGAATTTGTGTGGGTTGAGGAGGAAAATATATTCTCTTTGAAGATGCAGTAGCAGACGCAGACATATTCACTTAACGCAATTTTATTTTTAAAAAACTCAATACCAAAGAGCGGGAGCTGGGAAATTTCTATAAATTATATCATTGCTTTTTCTGCATGAATATTTTCGTTAGATTTATTTAGCTTTTAAAACTGAGTACATTTTGCCTTTTTTAAACGTGTAATTATAACATTATTTTGTATATAAATGAAAGCATTAAATAAGTTCTACATTTAAAAAAACATGAAATCACAACATCTTCAAAACAATTAATAGGAATATTTATCTCACTAAATGACCTGTAATTAGAAGATTACACACTTTTCAAAACATGTGTGCTATTAACGTGCTTTGCAATTTAAAAAATGTCGCAAGTCTTCTGGTCTGGTATTGCATCTTCACAGAGAATATTAAATTTTGGTATTAAAATAACTCTGGAAACCATGATAATACAATTTTGTGAACTGTGTCGGTTCGTCCTGGCCCTGATGTGGTCTCGTTGCTCAAGTTGAAAAGGGAAAACTTTACTTTTGTTCTTCTATTAAATTATCTAATGACAATATGATATGATGTGATGCTCAAATCTTTGGGTTATGGTTTTGATTTCGGTTGGGAACTCACGCAGTAGTCGCTTGCAAATTGCTGACGGAGGGAATCTCATCATCAAAGAAGCTCGTGCAACAGATGCTGGTCGCTACCAGTGTGTTGCCATCAACATTGCGGGGAGCAGAACTTCACCCGAAATCTCACTCAGTGTCCATCGTAAGTGAAATTGAAAGGATTTTCTATTTCTTGAATTCTTGATCCCAAATGGACATACTATACAGTACAGGCAGACACCACAGCATAGAGACTCTCTAGTCCCTTGTCTAAAAAGGCTCTTTACAATTTCTTCCTTTTCTTTCTCTTTCTTCGTCGCCCCTCTTAATGTCCTTTCCCTCTCCTGTCGTCGTCATCCGTTTATAGTGTAATTATGTCACACTCTCTTCTTTTTATAGAGTTTCCAAGGGAATATATTATTATAGCTCTTATATCTATTACCATATATCACTTTCTTATAGCTTCTTCGGGCTTACTACTTCTCAAATATAATGCGTGTCGCAGGGCCGCATTATAACACCACCAAGATAACTAAAGCTATACCAGCACGTTCAACGTTGGAAATCCCTATAGTGATATATGTACTAATATGAATTCATTTCTTAGAGATATACATCCATAAATAATGCGTGCAATACATGCTATCTAAATATTTACAAAAAACTACCGTATTCTAAAGCGATGAAAAATTCCCTTATTGAGTTACCTATTTGAATTAAATAATTTCAAAACTCTTGTAGTGTAGAAAAAAATCCATTTTGCTCAATTAAATATAGGCATATTTAAATTATTGTACATAGTTAATTTGTAATGTAATATTTGAATTTGCACTAATAAAAATTGGGATCGGGAAGTTTCAAGTGCAAATTTAAATAATGTAAAAAGTGTTTTACTTTTTTTGTGTGTTATCCTTAACAAAGCTATCTAATGTATAACTTTTTGCATCTTGAGCCGGGAGCAACAATGCCAGTAACGAGGTTATACTTATATATCCACCCACTACGATCCTCCAGAGCACTAACGATAAGCTTACAGGAGGAGGATGGAGGGTGGAAAACCCGGGAGTTGTCAGATCTAAGTAGCATATTCTCCGTCTAACAAGTATAATATATTATAGAGATGCAAGTAAAGTTGGATGAGGACGAGGACGCATTCTCGTTATGGTATGGTTATGGGCAATGTTATTATCTTTTTGGAATCTTGGCTGTGTGTCTCTTTCGTATCGATATAGTCATGGCCATGACCGTGCCACGATGGTGGTGCTGGTGCTGGACTCGCTAGTTGCTGTCTCGTAATATTTGAAATGTAGAAGGCTATTGTCTTTATACTTTTACTTCTATATAAGTGTACGCTCTATAGTCGCATATTAAACTAACTCAAAAACTAGTTGGAATTTGGATATATAGGATCAAGATGAACTCGGCCCGGAGTTTCCTCTCCCTCGCTCCTTCTTCCTCTCAAATCTTGACTCTTTACTCTCTATCTCTCTGTACTATTATTTTCGAAGTGTCCTCTAAATTCCGGGACCGGGTCCGGGTCCGTATCCAGACTCTGTATCTGCATCTATGGATACAGTGTGTAGTATAGTAGTGATTATATTATAGCGCCAAGCTTTGAGGCGAGACAAATCCACAATCCACCATAAAGCAAGACAAAGTCAAAATAGACTCCATCGCTAGGTATTTCCTTTCCTAATTCCTTGTCTTGGAAAACTACACCACCAAAAACCAACCAGTACCATGTATCAGCATACTATATATCTATAGCTATGCACATACTGGACCTTACTACATCCTCGGCCCTCGGTCTCGGTCTTCATTCAGCTTCTAAATATTAGGAAGGAAAACCAGGATAGTGGCGTATTTATTTTGCACTCGGTTTTGGCAATATGGTAGATATAAGTATTTAAAGTTCTTTCCACTTTATACTATCATCTGCAGTTTGGCTTTATATCCCAGTGACGGTCGGTGATGGTGGACGGTATGGTGATGCAATAAATATTCGAATTTGAAATTCGAGTTTACTTTTACTTTAGGACCAGACCAGAGGCATAGAGGATGAAAGATATCGTCTGTGAAGAACCAAAATTACCCATATCCATTTCTAGTTTCAAACAAAATGCACTATCTACAGACAAAATTAAAATAACATGTTCATGAAAGCATGTAAATAGAGCCTTGTGCACTTTTCAGGAAACACGTAAATAGAATATTTTGCACTTTTCAAAAAGCGTGTCGATAGAATATTTTGCACTTTTCAAAAAGCGTGTACATAGAATATTTTGCACTTTTCAAAAAGCGTGTACATACATAGAATATTTTGCACTTTTCAAAAAGCGTGTACATACATAGAATATTTTGCACTTTTCAAAAAGCGTGTAAATAGAATATATTTTGCAATTTTCAAAAACACTTGAATAGAACCTTTTGAACTTTTCAAAAATGTGTAAATAGGACACTGTTACGTTTTTAAAAACATGTAAATAGAACAATTTGCTCATTTAGAGACTTGTGATCAGCATTGTCAGCGTGTATCTTATTTACTGCATTCTTTTGACATAGCTCATTTTAATTCTAGTATAAATTGGAAATGGGTCATTTTGGTTCTTCATAGGCGATATATACCTAATATATATTATACCATATAATATACTATGACACTGATATTCTATCTTTTACAGATATATATAGGTATTTCCATTTGAGTTTCCAGCCCAATATTCTCCTGTCTCGAGCTATGAATGGCATTTCAATTTAAAGACTTTCTCTCCCTCTCTTTACTCCTTACCCATTAAATATTAGCCGTCATGCGGAAGAATTCCGTTGGGTCATTTCATTCATGGCATCCAGTATCCATTTGGCCTTGGCAAATATCTCTTACATGCATATAACGTAGGGAATATCAGTAGGTAAGTTGGTTTTGGTAGTTAGCGTTAGCAGCGCGGAGCAGTCCACTGCCCAGGACAGAACGGCCACGACCACGACGACATGACTTGGGTTCAAGTTTTGTCGGTTTTCGGCTCCGGTATTTTAGTATTTGAGCGTTTCGGTTTGTATTTTGAATTGTTAGTAGTCGTCGCCTGTCCGTTCAGAGTTTGCTCCTTCTCCATCACTGCCTCTTTCTCAGCCTCTTGTCCACGTCACTTTATTACAGTAGATAGGTACCTAGATAGGAAAATACTTTGCAATACTTCACATACTATCATAGTAGGTATATACTGCATGAATCACTCAAGAGCACAAATGGCGTATGTAACACTTCATTCATATGAAAGTTTTGTTATTTTGCTATATTTGAAATGATCATGGATGTACCTATACTGCAGTATCATTATTTTCAGGAGGCGGAGATCCACTTTCTTTAACACAAATGCATCTATAGATACTTATAGAAAACATGTGTACCTATAGATTATAGGTATATTTCCAGTTATATCACTTTTACAAGGCGATGCTTTATTGTTACAGATTACATGGGCAGTTGTACGCTTTTCATTTCAATCATCATGTCAGTCTTCTTGTATTCTGTTCTGTAGAATTGTTCAGCTCGACTGCTCGACTAGATTTCGATTAAAATTCACAATTTATTTTTTTCTCTACTAAATGTCCTGACCTGTCCCGTCCTATTATGTGGTCCCGTCAACATTTGTAAATTAATCTTATTAATTAAACTGCGCAGCTACAAAGGCGGGCGGTAAATAGCTCTAAAACTTTTAAACGTCATTCTTCAAGTTCAACCATTTCATTTGCCTAAATTCTATATGATGTAAACTGCAAATAATGTTTGCATATTATGTACATAAATACATAGGCAATTAGAATAGCACTAAAATATCCTATGCAGTACATTACAAAATATTCTCTCGGAATTTAGGTAGTTCCGAAAACAAAAGCCAAGGTCAGCCCAATCAAGTCTGTCTGTGTTGTTCTTTGTGTGTCTACCTATATGTACACGTACACCCGGGATAAACTTTTAAAATTGGATTATAAACTATGTTAATTGGAATTAATTTGTGTCTTCTGTTTTTATTTTTGCGCACAGAAAAACCGTATTTTACCAGAGAGCCAGAGGACGTCACAGTTTTGGTGGGGGATCCAGCCACGTTCTTTTGTGAAGTTGATGGGATGCCAGGTAATTAATTAATTAAAAAAAAAGTCTCGCAAAATAATAATAATAATTTTTGCTATGATTAAAAACCAAAAGCTAAACCACTTAGTTCGTACCTACAAACCCCCAGTGCCAACGCCAAAGCCAACCATATGGCTTCACCCTCTACAACTTTTCTACAATATGTAGAATTTTTTGTACAAGTTTTTTTTTTCTAAGCAATTGTTTCTAGGTATTTGCTCTAGGGGATAATCTAGATAGTTCTAGTAAAAAAAATAGTAGTTGTATAGTAGTTCTGTTGTCTTTAGTTTTTGAATATATATTATAAATTTAAAATAAACGACCTACCTCCATATATATAGGTACCTAGAAGACTATAACGTTTAACGTTGAATGCAAAGCTAGAAAAACTGCTACAACCTACAACTACTGATCATGAGTGGTTTAGTTTTAGCGTAGTTTTTCCTCGTGGTTCTTTATATTGCAATTTCTATGTAGGTAGGTATATAATTATACGAAGTCTCTTGAGCTATAGAACTAGACCCAGTACCAGTACCAGTACCGACAAAATAATCTAGGGCCGTTAATGTTCAAGTCATTCATTTCTTTTACGGTTAATTAAAAAAGTTTGAACGTTAGATTGTGAGATAAAAACAATTATTATTGCTTCAGAGCTGCCTTAGAAGAGTAACAGCAGAGCCGCCGCCGGAGCCGGAGCCCTGTAGCTCCCGTCCGTCCCCATATTTTATTAAACTGATGAGCGAAAATAATTATAAAAAATGTTACGTGTACATAATATACAGATGCAGCCATGATAAATTGGGCGGCAGAGTTGAAGTGTAAAAAAGTGTAATTAAAGTTTTAGACAAATAGGCAATTTAGCTAGGTTACAGCTATTAGAACTTTATAGTTATTGGAATTAGGATTTAAGGAAGAAATGTATAATATATATTTAATTATGTAGGTGTGTTTAGGATTTCGCGTGTGGAGCTATAAAGAAATAATTATATAGTAGTTAATCGTGAAATCAGATATATAAAGAAATCTATGAAAAAGTAATCGTTTTGTTTAATGTACTAACTAATGACCCATGTAAGTATGTTCACTCCGCGGGTTCTTAAGTGAGTAGAGGCAAAAGTTGAAGTTAGTTTTGGCTTTTGGTTTTGACTGTGGAGTTCTCGTCCTCATATAATTACAGTGTGCTTCTCTCTGTGTATTTTCCATTTAGATCCGGAAGTCCAATGGTATCGTCAAGATGCTGGGATGCCAAACGGGAGGGCAGATCGTATCGAGGGAGGATTAAGAATTAAAGATACTCGACCGGAAGATGAAGGGCTGTACTTTTGTCAAGCTAGTAATGATCTTGGGAGTGTTCGGTCGAGTGCTCTCCTCAGCGTTCACTGTAAGTTTATCAATTGATACTCGATTTCTATTTCTACTTCTTCACACACAGTCAGAGTTCGCTATACATTTATATTGTAGGTATCAGTACCGGTACCGGTATACGGTAAGGGAAAAGCTACTCTTCTAAGAATTCCAATGCCAATAAGTACCTAATGTATCAGTTCAGGAGTCAGCAGTGTGTACAAACGTAATAAGTGTCTTCGCCCTGGTCTACTTGAGAAGTTGGCACTCTTATTAGTACATAATATATAATATATCTATACTTATATACTTGAGACCATATATCGTCGTTACTTTTGCCTCCAAAGGAAAACCTCTTTTTAGTATTAAACTTCTCAGATATAGGGGAATGTTATAATATTATGTACTACCTATATGCATGCAATCGATGGCTGCTACTGTTGGCGACTCTTGCAAAACTGGATATCTGCTTTTATTACAAATTACAACTGCAGGTTTGCAGACAGTGTTAAAACCTCCCAAAACTGATCATTTTTGAAATGTGCGAAAAACTCTAACTGTATGTTCAAGATCGAGAAAGAAACAGGAACTGCATTGCTGCACTACACCTTTTACCAGTGCCAGTACAACGAGACGCTGCACGCCAGCACGCCTTGTTCAAACTTTGATCTGACTTGTAATGAAAGATCTGTCTCTCTCTCTGTAGAAAGTGTAGTGTGTACTTTCTGTTGGTCGTATGATCTGAGAGAGCGAGAGAGGAAGAAGCAGGCCTTGTCTCTGTATTGACTCCAAGTTGATATAAGATTAACTTGACTACCCACTACCACTGTCAACTACATACAGCTAGGTATATCAAGTCCTTTACTCCTATGCCTATTTCCCTTAACGAAAGGAATCTATGAAGAAAGATATAAAAAAAAGAGAGGAGCTCAACATAAGTATATAAGTAGCTACAAGATTTAATTTGATCTTCTTGGCGGAGGTAATAGAACTAATGGAGTAGACACACAAGTTAGCGTTCGAAGAGTCACAGGGAGAGTTTCAATGCTGGAGGAAGCTATGGAGTCAGACTACTAATACAAATGCTAACAACCTAATAGGAGGAGGGGGAGGAGGAAAGAAATACAAGTGTTTATAGATAGACAGATATACTTATATCTTTCCAGTAATATGTATAACTTTATTACATAAGAACTAAAGCTGTACTCGCAGGGCATCGTATTCGTGTCAGTATCATATACTATACCTTCTAGTTTCCCAAGACTCGAGACCACCAATTTATATAACATCTTCAAGAGTCTATCTATACAGAGATATCAGTTTTTCTTATGCTCAGCTCAAGCTCACAGTTTCCTCTTCACCATTAGACTTGGGCACTATGTAGTATTTACTATGTATAACGAATAACGAATGAAAAAGTTTTTTCTTTCTTCTTCTTCTCCTTCTTCTTCTTCCCAACTCCCGACTTCTTCCAATTCCAGTTCGACTTCGACTTCTGTCTGTGGCATTTTCGGCTTCGGCCCGGATCCAACCACGTAATGACAGTATCGATTGAAGGAATTGTGAAGTGGAGAGATCCGTAAGAGAAAGAGCGTAAGAGGAGAGCCAAAAGGAAGATGAGCTGAGAGAGGGAAATTCCCTTCAGAGATGCAAGAAGCATTTATACTCGAGAATTATATCTAGTTTATGAGGAGTGAGTACATAGGGTCTGGTAGAGCTGCTGGGTTTTGGTATTTCACATAGAAATACTCGTCTAAAGACACGGCCTCTCGTGTGAGTGTGATAGATGCTCCGAAACTTTGGAGGAGCACATATAGATCCTTTACAAGAAGGAAAAACAAGTTGAAGAAGCTGCTGCTGCATTGAAGGAGAAAATAGGAGACGAGATGAATGATGATGGTTAGATGAGAGAGCTGGGGATGAGAATGAGAGAACAGTGAGCTATTCGTTCATGAGTTGAGAGACACGATGAAGTGATAAAGATGTTGACTGAGCCTCCTCCAACTAAACGAAAGATGAAAATGAAAAGGAACAGGGACGAAGCGATCCGAAACCAAACCCAAAACCAAAAACCAAAACCAGTGCCTTACCAACACTGAGATCAAGACCGAGAGACCGACCCACGTTGGACTGTGTGTAGGTTCAGAGCTGTATAAATAATACTTCACTCTTGTGGATATGTGGATGTCGAACGTCGAAGTGGTACTGTTCCATCTACCTAGGTACATTCTGTTAGGTTAGGTAGGGAGGTAGGTAGAAAAACGTCGAAACTTTGGGTACTATAGGTCGTAGGTAGTAAGTAGGTAGCACTGACACTGTCAAAGATAAAGAAGCTCCACAGTCCTGAAGCAATAATAAAGAGTGTAAGGCACGTACACGCACCTATTAAGACGTGTCCCGGTGTTCGTACCGGTGCCAGTGCAGTGTTGCTCCCGAGCCGACACCGACACCGAGGCTTGATACTCAAACTCATCCTCTCATCCTATTCTCTCGATAGCTATTAATAAAATAAACTGACGATGAGAGCCTTTTTATCCGTCCATCTCGTCAGTGTCATTCAGTCATTTCGGAAATAAGTGAGGGCTGTGATGGAGAGCTTGATCCAATCCAACTTGTTTTTTTCTTCTTCAATATTTTTTGTTCTTATGTTCTATCAGCAATGTTAGTTTTTCCTTTCCTCCCGTCTTTCTTTACTTCACGATTAGTTTCTTATGTGGAGGTAGACTGTATCAGGAGATACTTCAAGTTGATGCAATATCTTAAGTCCTTTAAGAAACCTGGCTGGAAGTAGTCGTGTGTTACAAGTGTGTAAGGTGTACGTGTACATACTGATTGCTGATTAGTATACAGATCCTCTAGAGGCAGAGTAACTCTTCACTCTTAAGCACTTAAGCAATTCATAGAATGCATGACACTTTGCATGGTAGTACTGTAACGTGATGAGTTATGATATTTTATACATACATACGGATATTCTTCTGAGATGACTTGACTTGACACATAAAGTACGAGAGCCAGCCCAGAAGTAGGAAGTATAGAATTGTTGACGATTTTGATTTCAAAGATGTGTCTGGTCCTGGTCTCGGTACCCAGTGCCGGGTCACTAGTGCCTATAGTATAGACCTATGTCTGACACTGACGTAGCAAGTTATTTATAATCTCTCGCTTGAAAACATTGCTGCTTCGTATCTTCGTTGGCTGATAGTTTTATTGGTAAGCTACAAAAAAGTAGAATATTATTTAAATTGAATTGAAAGTGAAATTCAACAAGAAACTGAATAAGGGAGTAGAGACAGAAATCACAACTTAGCGAAGATATCAAGTTTCAAGATCAAATCGAATTAAATGATAACTCCATGAAGTTGTCAAAGGATGACACACGTTTGTGTTTGTTTGAGCTTGAGTTGAGAGCATCCTTTTAAAATTGGACCTACGTTGAAATTGTAAACGAAGATTTGAACGATGATTCAGTCAGATTGATTGAGCTGCCACATGGTTCATGGCTACTTAGAGAATGATGAAAGCTATATCTGTTTTGCTACTAAAAACATTAAGATATCTCATGTGAAAAACACTATACATATACGGTTGACGGTATGGCGGCTTAGTTACATATTTAAGTATCGTATTTTTCTTGATTTTAATTTGCAGCTTAAAATAAAATTTCAATCTGATTCCTAATAATGGGCTTATTTAAATACTGTGTATTTTAAAATTATAAGGCCATTTTCTATGAAACAAAAATTCTGGGGTCGGAGTAGAGTGATTATGTTTTCTGTTGACTGTTCAAAATCATGTCTAGATATGCGTGACATCTGTGGCATGTGGGACACATTGCAATGTAGCTTACTAGTACACATGAGGTGAACAATATCAGTACGTGCAATAGCACTAACGATAAGTTTACGGCATTTAGCATTAATTACATAAATTGCATCGGCATTTAATGCACTGCATAAAATTATAAAATATTGTAAATATTGAACTCCAGCTCCAGCTAACGTATTACCTTTACCATATTTATTTTGGCAAATTTGGCTATTAAATAATCTTAAGTTTCAAGCTTAAGTATTAATTACGCTAAGGTTGAACTTTTAAGCTTTGACTAAAGGGGAACATATTAAATCATGATTATTTATTTTTACAATTTTTCGAATAGACAAAAGTTTTGACATCGTATTTTACTTTTCAGCTCGGCCAAAATTCTTAGTGCGACCAAAGGAAACTATACGAGTTGGATTGAATGGAACTGTCAAATTTGAATGCAGTGCAAGCGGTAAGTTGAATTTATTTGATCGATTTTTCTGCCTTATTCCATATTCTGAGTGTGCTTGAAGATTGAAAATGAACGAAAAAAAGAAATATTGAAATTCATGGACATATGACATGAAAGTACTTATATGAGCTCTTTACATTTTGCGTGTCAAAGTTTTTACAATCGACAATGATTTCAATTCTACCTATGTTGGTATTAGTTGTTAACATATTTAAAAAATGTGTAGTTGTCACATAAATAACGTTAGATGCTTTGGAGTTTAGGTGTTTTAACTTAATATTTTTGAAGCTCCTTTCATGTACTTCGATGAAATGCGATATGCGATGCACGATCAGTGATGAACAATATCTGTATTGAGGATTGAAGAATGTTTGTTGTTAGTCAAGTTTGAAGTTATTCAGTGAATGGAAAAAATGGGAAAGTCGCAAATATATTTTCAAACTATAGTTATATATTATGTGTTGCTTGTTAGTACGTAGGTTATATGTTTTATTTTTATAAAGTGAAAGACTACTACAGACAAGTATCTTGAGTAAATATTCTCTCGGGTTGTTGGGAATGTTTGAATTGCGAAAATTTATGACTCTACTATTTGTAGTTGAATTGTGTATGTCGGTCGACTACATAGAGAGTTCCAGTCTAGTTGAGTTAGATTTGTAATCTATTGGCTTCCTGTGTTGTTGATTAGGAAATCCCACTCCGACCACGTACTGGCGGAAGGAAGGCTCACCGATATTATTCTATCCATCTGTGTCCTATGGCCGAGTACACATTTCTCCAGAGGGGACGCTTCGTATTCAAGGAGTGGAGAGACAAGACTCGGGTCTCTATGTATGCTCAGCACTCAGTCCAGCGGGTTCCCGGGATGCGGAGGCACGTCTGGAAGTCACTTCTGATGAACAAACTCCCCCGCCGATTATCATGATTGGACCCTCAAATCAAACGTTGCCTCTCAAAAGCATGGCATCAATTCCCTGTGAGGTTGTTGGAAGTCCAGTTCCTGTCATAAAGTGGCTCAAAGATGGGAACCAATTGGCAAGTCATGCTGAGAGAATGACTATCTCACCAAATGGAACTCTTCAGATCAATGGTGAGTCTTTTTTTTTAGTCTTGCATCTTGGACAAGACAAGCTTATCATGTAAAACCAGAATTCCAATTCTTAAATCTATTTTTTTCCTCCCATTTCTGGTTTTTTTAGCTGCCTCACAGAAAGTCCTTATTTGTATTTTATATATGTAGTCACCTAGTTTGCTCCATTTTTTCTTCAATTTCCAAGTTTCCACTTGACTGAGAAACTCTTTTTATTTATTCATTGCCCTATACATATATATAAAGTATCCATTCTCAAACTTCAACTCACTATTAGCATTAGTCAGACTGAATCCCAATTCAGATCACAGTCAGCCTGGATTTGAATTCTGGATTATATGGACTTTATTCAGCATATATGGATACTTTTCCCCCCATTATTATTATTATTAGGAAAATAAAATGTAGGTATATGCTGTATTATATGAATTTAAAATCGAGCTCATCGGCTACTTTCTGGCTTGTTAGTTTTACATTAACGTTTTCTTTTCGTTTATAAACCCTAGCAAAAATGGATTTTACCTTTTACCCAATATTTTATTTTATATATTATGTAAATACTCTATTGCTACTTTTTTATGTTCAGATATTCATGCATGAAAGAGGACGAAGCCCCTGAAGACAAAAATGACTTATTACGAAGTCACTATTTTTATATCATTTGTATTTTCTATTTTCTATGAAAATTCCTTGGTCTTTAATTTTGATTTTGGTTTGACTTCTTTCTTGTAGTTTTCCTTTTGTCCCAGATTTTCCAAAGTCAGGCATACTAGACTAGGCAAAGAAATCGTCATGAGGCTCAAAGTCAAAATCAAAGAAATGATCGTCATAAAAAGTTCTTCGATTACTTTCTCCGTATTTACTGCTTAACTTTTGTCATGATGGATCTCTTCGCATTCAGATTCTGACTTGGGAATACAGATAGATATACATGTGTAGATGCTATAGGCTGTACGGTATATAGGGGGAGCAGAAAAGATTAGCCTGAGTATTGAGTATGATCTGTTGTAGAAGTTGTGAGCATAAATATCTGTACGGGGACAGAATAAAAGATCATCCCGTTTTCTGTTTTCTCTCTCTCTCTCTATCTCCGTCCCTTTCTCCCTTTACTTTGACTTTATTCGTTTCGTTTTCACTGTCGCGTCTTTGCCGTCCTCTCTCAAGTAAAAGTCAGACAGAATCTCGAAGTTGAAGTCAAAGTTAGCGTCAGAATCATTTTCTATCTTTCTCTATCCATCTGAGAATGGACAAAGAACGTGAAAGAATGAAAATACAGGGGGATTCTAGGCAGGCGTTTTGGGAGTCATAGTTCCAATCTTCCAATGTGAGAGTTTTCATGACGTTCGCGTTGCATTTGCGATTTAGATGAAGACGAGATCCATTTTATTTCTGTATATAGATCCCCTCCTCTGACTACTTACTTTACTATATTGTATGTTTCTCGTTGGATTTGTTTTGTAAATGGGATGCCTCAATTGCTATTATCGCTATAGATGTGTTGGAGTAACACTTCAAAATTCAATGATTCTTTCCTAACTTTTGTCTACGCATGCTGAATGTATTGTTTTTACATTGGTACCGGGACCGGGACTGGCTCTGATCCTGATTCTGTAAAACTGCAATATTAGTCCATGCAAATTATTCTGTATAATGGAAGTGGCAGTGGCTAGTTTAATCCGTGAAGTAGAAAATTCGAATTCTAAATCGGAAAGACTGAAATAATAGTAAAAATAACACTGCGTTTGTTTTATTTTTATATCCTTGTTGAGTGAGTAGTAGGATAGTAGGAGCGTAGAGAGTCTGTGTTTCTGTTTTATAGATGAATTTGTATTCAGATACTCTCAAGATTTGGAGAATGGGATCCGAGTGTTTCTTACAGATGTACTCCACACGCACATTCTCTATGTTACTTCCACTTGAGTCATGCAATATAGAGTTCTTGAGCATTCTGAGCCTTGAGCTCGAACTATACTCTCTCGTTCCCAAGTGGAAGTCGAAGGAAGCTCAGAGGCTCATCTCATCGTGTTAAGTTATACTCCATCAGAATAGTTTTCATCTCCTCGACAAAGCTTTTAGTGCCTCACTATGATGGAATGAAATTGAGGAAATGCATTTTTATGACTGGACACAACAGCCACTTATTGTATCCTTGTACACTATGTATTCGCCATACATTACATTTCATTGCACTACTGTGCACTTGTCTCCCATTTGCCGGTTGCTTCCTTATTATTCAAGATGTACGTCAAGTATCAAGGTTGTAGTTGTGGTGGCTCCTTCCCCGCTCCCTCGGCTTCGGCTTATTGTTTGCTCAACAGATAGAGATATGCGTACAGACAGCGCATCGAGTGGGAGAAAGAGGGGCAAGTGAATTGGAATTGGAATTCATTCTTTTATGAATTCATTTAACTGTCAGAGATCAAATGAAGTTTTGTGTACACTGGGTCTTGTTGGCCCTATAGCATCGTGTATAGTCTCTCCCACTACAGTAACAGTAGACGTACCGTAGCCGTGGTCCAAAGTCCAAAAGTATCTGCAAAGCAGTAGTAAGGTACTTCCTAAATTTAATACGTATGTGGGTAGGTGCCTACAACTGTACTGAAACTTTATAGACAGAGCGTCCAGCTCTGTGTAAATTTATAAAAGCAAGACCAGAAGTGGGCAATCAATCTTTTTTCTGTAGGATGGTTGAAGGGAGAATAGTAAATAGAAACAATATAGTATAAAACTTACGATTAGAGCTTCACCGTAGAATGTAGAAAGTGGAACAGCCTACTATCTACCTAGGTACCTAATTTCATATTAACATTGCACAGTGCATTGTAGTTCGGGAACGTTGAGCTTGAACTGCAGAAGTAATCCATCTTAGGAAGTTATATGGGAGTTTAGAGGATTGGATAAAAAGATATAGGTAGCACTATACTAACATGTAATATGTGGGGTGTATATCAGTAGGATCGTAGTTATGTAGGTGTAAAAGATAAGAAGAAGATCGAAGACATGGCAGTGGCAGTACCAGTACGTACTTACATAATTATATGTGGAGTCGTTTTCCTTGCGTCTGCCACTGCCTGCCTTGACTCCCGTCTACTTTACTTGTTGTTAGTAAAGCTTTTAAAACGGGAATGACGTTCTCAGGAGAAGGAGTAGGAGCAATTTAAGGAAAGTTAAGTGAACTTTTTAGTTTTATAAGAGGAGACAGTAAAGTCTTTGTTTTTACTCCTACTGCTACTACTCCTATTCCTACTACTACACTTACGCTCCTCCGGATCCAGACATTCAGCCCAGTCAGAGTTTAAGTTTAAATAATTGGTCCGAGTTATGGTTGGAGTTGTTAGAGGAAGCCCCTCCGACTCCGCTGCTCCTGTTTTCTCATCCGCTCGTTCGACTTCTTCTCTCCTACTTTGTACAGTTGAGATATTTATGACTGTTTTCGGGGTCTACTCTGTGATTGAGTTGAATTCATAGTCTGATTTATGACTTGACTACTAGAGACTAGACTAGACTGCTTCTTCTTCAGTCAGTAGTCCAAGCCAGGCAGGACTCAACAGCAACTGTGTGTACATATCAGTAATGCCTATATGTATTTGTTGAGACTATATATGTCCATATCCGTAGTAGTAGTAGCAGTAGTGGTAGTGATACAGAATAATGTGGAGGCAGATTTCACTGTGTTTGTTGTATTTGTACATTATCCATGACCATGTTGGTCTGGATCTGGATGTGGATCTGGGATTTCTCGTCTCTAGAAATCCCTTCGTATTTATATCCTCTGGAGCTTTTACTTTTGTCCTTGAGTCTGGGTTATTTGTCCAGTTTAATTTAAAGACCTACGCTGAGTATTATAAGCATGTAATTATGTGTCTCTTATCTGTGTAGTCAACGTCATAGTTAGCAGTTAGCAGGGGCAATTTTGCACTATTAGCTGGAAGGTATAAAAGTAGGTATAGTGGAGTATATTACTTATCTCTCACATTGTTTCTTTGTTATATTCTATATTTTGTAAACTTTGGTGAGCCATGTATAATTTGGATGTGAATAATCTGAGGGCCCTCAGAGACGTTGCCAACCGCCTGCCTGACTGCCGTATTGCCAAGCCATGCCACAGTATGACGTGGAGTGGAGACTGAGACTGAGACTGGTGGTCCTTTGTAGACAATGACAATGCAGTGCTGTGGGACTGACACTGAGACTGAGGACCAAAATTATCTCTGTTTCCCCGTCACTTTTATTTTATTTGTGGACTTTACTGCTTTTCTCTTTATTTTGTTACTCTTCCCCAACTCATGTATGTCTGTTACGGCGTACTGTGTTGTAAATTCAAAGTTTTTGAGTTTATTGTTTTTGTACACAAAGTGTGGTGTATAATATATTATAATTTTAAAAGGGTATAGTTTTTAAATATATCACATAGGTGGGTACTTATGTAAAAATAAATGCATATTAAAATGAGAATGAACTACTACTGTAACTAACGAGACAAAATATTTATCTTTGGACAGATTTACGAGCAAATGACTCTGGGCAGTACACTTGTGTGGCCTCATCTGTATCTGGCGTAACATCGGTCACGGGCTCACTCTGGGTTGAGTCCCCCACAAATCCGAACATCGCCTTTCATCGAACGAACCCATCCCTCCTCCCACCCGCCCCCGCTCAGCCCATGGTCGTGAATGAGACTCAGCCAACGTCCATCACCTTGTCCTGGACATGGACCACAAAGCAAGCCCCGACCAGAAGTCAACCACTTCTTGGATTTACTCTTGAGTCCTTCAGTCCGGATGACTCCAGGAATGGTTGGGTGAATCAAGGGACGAGGATCCATGGCGGGGCGAGACCGGGAGATGTGATCGTTCACACAGTGGATGGACTCAAACCAGACACATCATATATTTTTCTAGTAAGGGCAGAAAATCCAGAAGGATTCTCAGCACCATCTCCTGTCTCCGTGGCAATCAAAACCCGTCCCTCCTCCCGTCGCCCGGATCATGAGGACATTGAAGAGATGGAGGAAAATCGGAGTCAATTAGCTACAAGTGATATCGAATTAATTAGTGCTGAGCCCGCTTCCTCCACTTCTATTCGGATCTCGTGGAAGGTGAATGACAATGAACTTTTGGGTGTTATGTTTTTATTTCTAATCTAGTAAATTTTATATATAGGAATGCTTGTTTGATCGCTTGCTGTTATTAATGTATGTATGTAGCTTAATTAATTCCTATTATTATTAGCGTTCGTTCCAGGTTCAAAGCGTGACATCTACAGTTGTCACGTACATATGATATGGGAGTGTATATAAGAAATACATTTGTATTGCTTTTATTTGTTTGGTAGTCCAAGTATCTAGTGGCAGTGTAGTACGCATCTAGTAGGCCTATACAGTTTATTCTGCAGCGTATGGTTATACATACCTCAGCGTTTGTATATGCAAAGTTTAGAAAATCTGAATCTCTTGAGCTTATTCCAGCTTTTTCAAAAACGACAATTTCTGTATTTTTTAACGTTTAATACTGTTTTATTAAAAGTTTTGATATTTTCAAAACTTTTAATTTTTATATCACAATCAGTATAATATTATGACTTATATTCAAAAATGCCTGTTTTTTATATTTTGTAATTTCAAAATGTCTAATTCGAATGCTACTTATACTTTTAAAGTCGTAGTATCTATATAAATTAACTTTCGGAAAATCAAAATCGCATCATGTACTTTTTTATTTTTGAAATGTGTTCAAGCTGTAAATTAATAAATTGTATTTTATTATGGTGTTGAGCGCAAAAACCAAAACATACACCTTTTTGTGTATGTTAAACTTTTTTGATTTGACAGAAACTCTAGATAGTACGTTTTGCTTCAGCGAAGTCACAATCTATACGAGTACATATATAGATACATGAGCCAAAGAGATCAATGCTAAAACTATTGGCGTTTGTCTTTGTAACATACTACGGGGAGTATTTTTATTTGTATTATGAAACTATGTATGTACAAATGCTCCTGCAAAGATTACCGGAGATTACTATTAGTTACCTTGTGTATCTCATCTCCACTCGTCAGTCTTTCGGCTTAGTGCTTAATCATTTCTCTGACTCTGACACTGGTTCACACGAGGAGCATGTATATACTGTTAGTTACATTATACAGATAATATACAGATTGCGTATTTCCATTGAAGTGTGTATATTATATTGCGTGTGTGTGTGGATGTGTTTGTGAAAAGCATTTGTTTTCTCATGGTGTCATCGTTTGGTTGAGTTGAGTTTCCTTGTCTGTAACTATCTGATGTGAGTTAGTCGTTGTCGGGGCTGGTGATGGTTAGAGACTGAGGAGGCTGAAGTGAGGCTGGAGCTTGCTGGAGCCGGAGCCGGGGCTGGAGCTGGATTGAGATATATTTGGGATTAAATGGAGTAGACTGGAGGAGATAGCTCAATCATTGGAGTCACTGTCACTGCCACTACCACCCTTACCCAACACACAACAGTCAACAGAACCAGATCCAAAACCAAAACGAGCCAAGAACTGAGAGAAATATAGAGACACTGTGCAGTCGTAGTGGAGCGTCAGTATGCTTCATCGAGTCTCTATCCGCTTGCTTTGCTTCTCCTTGTTGTCTTCTTCCTGTGTCACTTTTATTTTGATTAATTACACCATCCTTTATCTTCTCTCGCCTGTCTCCTTAATTAGAAGCTACTTGAACTTGTCCCTTTTGCTTCTGCTTCGGTCTCTTCTTCTACATCTACAAGTCTACGAGTGCGTCTCCTCATCTCCTCTCTGCCGTCTCCCGGTCTCCCGTCTAAAGGATACACTACCTAAATTGATACTGTGTTGTATGTGTATATATAGTTACCTATATCAAATTACAGTATACCATATGTGCCTTAATGTAATGAAATGAATGCAATCTACACACTATATAATTATATGTCTGTCTGCCTCCTCTCCTGACTCCTATTTGCTTCCCTGCCTGCAGTTCTTCTCTGTCTGTCTATCTGTCCGCTGCATCAGATTAAATAAATGCACCTTTGTCTTCATTTGTATTTCCCATCCTTTCCATTGTACTCTCTCTATTCCATGTGTCACGACGACTAATTTATTTATCATGTGGATGTATTTTCGTGTGTGTGTGTGTGTGTGTGTGTTTGTGCGTGGACCCTCTTTTCCTTTTTGTTTTCCTTATCGTTTTCATTTTCCCTCTGCCTTTGTATTTGTTCGTAATGTTTGTATTTATCTTTTGTTCTATAGCACATCTAGCACATGATAGTGGAGATTACAATAATTTTCAATACTTTTTCTATTATCTGCGCTCTGAGTTATTACTCCGCACTAAGCTCCTATTTACTACTATCAACTATTGCTACTAATAATTCGTTTGTTCTGTCGTTTTCTTGTGCACATTGATAGATGTCAATGCAATAATGGGGATTCCGATGAGAATTTGGGATTTTGTTAAATATTTGAAAGGAGAATATGCTTGAAAGTTTGAAACCCGTTTTGCTGTGTTTATTTTATTTCATGGTTATGCATCGTTGCATTGTTTGGAATAAATGTGGAAATGAACTGTTTTTGTGGTTGTTTGCTTTTGTTTTTATAGACTTGTGTGGTAAAGTGAACGGATACTGGAAGCCACTTAAGAAATCCAACAAATGTCCACTTTGGTTTAACAATTTATTTTTTTTGTATGTACTCATTTCATATAGGTTTCAAAGTCCTCAATAAAATACATTGACGGCTACTACGTACGCTATCGAGAGATCTCTGGTGGACAACATTTGAAGGACTTTAGTCTACTGACAGTTCAAGTGGAGCCGAAGAGTGACTTGGGCACTTACTCTCATGTGATTCTAAACCTCAAGAAATTTATGCAGTATGATGTTTTCGTCGCACCTTTTTTCAAGACTGTGGAAGGACCGTCGTCAAATTCAAAATCCGTCATTACGTCCGAAGACAGTGAGTAAATTATGTATTTTGGCTTTTTTGTGTTTTTTTATACTTTTTTTAGCAAAGTGTTTTGAGGTTATAGAATTAGGTATGGGTCGAGAGTCAAGAGGGTTCGCTTAAGTACTCTTGTTTCTGTTATCTCCCATCTTAAAAAATACAAAATCATCAAGTTGGTAGGTAGGTAAGTACTTATCCACTGAGTTACTAAATATATATGTATATGTACATGCATGTGCAGGAACCGAAGGGTAAAACTCTAAAACTGTAAAACTTTTAACATGTTAAACAAAATGTGGGATTTCCTATTTTGTTTCTGAACGTTGTTAGTTGTTACATCAGGAAGGATTCTTGGGGAATAAAATAATTGGAATTAAGTGTCTCATTAGAGAGGCATTGAGTTCTTTCTTGGTCCGGGTTCTAGAAATATGTAAGCTAAGGAGTTAACCAACCCCTTTTATGCTATATCTATTACGTTTTTGTTTTTTTACTTTTTTGCTCCCGCTTTCATTATTTTTGCCTGTCCTTGTGTTCGTACAGGTAGATAACTTGTTTTTCTTTGTAACTTGTGAAGTTTTTGAAGTCTAAGGTTTTGTTTTAATGAATTTTGGTTGTATTAACGATTTAACGAATTTAAAAAGATTCACATTTCAAATCTAAACTTTCCCCTCTTATATTTTTTTAATAAACGGAGCAGGATGTATTTGTTGGAAAGTTGTAACTTCTTTTCTTTACCCTTTAAAGCTGTATGTTGTTTCGGTATAGAATGTTATGTATATAGGTAAAGTAAAGGTATAGGTATTTACATAATTAATCTCGGTAGAAGCTGCAGTAGTTAAGTGTGTGAGCAGAGAGGTAGTATAGTAGATAGTATAAACACTATAAACTATATTTATTGAATACGACAAAAATAGTAAATTCAAAAATTCAATACCCACTGCCGCTCTTGATCTTTGGTCTGTGCGTTGGTCTAGAAACATTTTTGGAAAGTATGTGTATGGTTAGATATAATTGTATCATTAAGTCGTCGTTGACGAATATAAATAAACCACACGCTACATGTTTTCTAAAAGCAGAACACCAGTTTCTGACAAGTTTGAAACGGTGCGGTTCAGCTTCGTTTCATAGTGCACAAAATTTATCTTTTTGAAAGTGCAATATACGGTAAAATTAAAATTTTAATCTATGAAATTGAACAATCTTTTCAAAAGTACAAAACAACGTATTTTCGGTATATTAAACATGTCAGACACAATATTTATTCCTTTGGGAAAGTTTAAAATACGGCAATTACATGATTTTAAATTAAGTGTGAAATTGTGAAATACAATACTTTCTTCCTTTTAACAAGCAAAACACGATATTTACACTGTTTTGTAAGGGCGGTATAAGGTATTTTTACCTCATTTTTAAAGACACAAAAATATGCTGTTTAATTATTTTTTAATGTCAAGAACAAGATTTGCATCTTTTTTAAAACACAGAGACATCATTTTTATACAGTATTTGTGAAAAAAGCAGCAGGTTTGCCGTAGAAGTTACTTTCAAAAATGTAGTACTAGATAGCAAGTTTTGCTTTGCACAATAGGAACGTAGGGCTTGTGTTGATTCTTCGACCACGAATTCTACATTTAGATTCTCTTCCCTCTATATTGACTGTACTTATTACTGAAGCTGGAAGAGAGAGCGAGAGCTGGATGGAGACTGATGCCGAAAGGCTGTGTGGATGTATTAAGTATTTAGTACGTGCATCCATTATTTTCTTTCTTTCTTCCGCTTCCTCGCCTTGATGGGGAATCGTAAATGGAGGCATAAAACTTTTCTTTTTGTTTTCTTCTCCCTTCTCGCACTCCAGCAGAACTCCAGAGAAACAGAAGTGAACTCAAAGTTGAAGAGGGAAATGTGTGTGGGACGAAGTGAGAGAGAGAGAATTACTCAACTCCAAGTTACTGCTTACAGATTCTTGGAGCAGAGCAACTCTGTGTGTGTGTGTGTGTCTATAACATTTTAGTTGTGGACCGTGGGCTGAAGTACTGTACGCGTGTACACCCAATGTAAAAGCAAGAGTTAAAGTATAGTTAGTTTCGGTTCGGTTGAATGCTGGATGTTAGTTCTTAAAATATGTACTCACAGTGTTGGGGGAATCTCCATTGGGACTTGATTCCTTTATTTTATTAATTCGAAGATGAGAAAGAAAACTTTTTCCAGTCGATTAGTTTGGGAGGGTTGATGGGGAATTTTCGGTTTCGCTATATATTCTAGTGAATTTGTCGGGATTTCTGAAAATGTGAATGACTCTAATTTAAAATTATTATTATTATTTTTTTTTATCTTATTCTTTGTCTTTTTTCTATATAGAGCCATCAGCTGTTCCTCAAGGTCTCTCTGTCAAAATGATGAACTCCACAGCGGCTTCTGTCAAGTGGTCACCGCCATCATCCCAGCATCATAATGGAGTTTTGAAAGGATATCGGGTGAGTTTATTAGTGTGGTTATCGAAGTTTGGGAGTTTTAATTTAATTACTGTTTTAATGATTATTGATGATCGTTGGAGGTGAAAATTTAAGTCCCTAGACATATTCATATATGTTAATATGTCGATAGTTTCCCGACATTAGAAGCGGGGTATTTATTCTTGTTGATCTTGTTTGAAAAATATACAGAAATTCTTGCTACTGTAGATTGTAGAATACCTGATTTTATATTTTTAAATAGTTTACCTGTTTGGAACGCTCTAAATGATATCTAGCGGTTGTTTTGCACCTGTACAAAACGATGCAACTTTTAAAATTATTACGACCTTTAAGCTTATTACTTAAACCAAAATTTTGTAAATAAGTTACAAGTAGTAATAAAAAATACACACGACATTTTTTTTAGCTTTTAAGATCAGTGACCTCAGCGTAGTAGTCTTAATTCAAATTTGAACACTATACTTGCTCTCGTAAAAGCCCAAGTAATTCTTAATTATCTCTGCTCAAAAGAGACGTTTTTAAATTAGGTAACTTGATTCAGGTGGGCAGGTTAAAGTCGTACTATAAGGAAATATAAATTATAGAAAAACTTGTATTGTAGATTCCCACTTCCTACCATTATCATAATCATAATTTAACTAGAAAAAAAACTAATTTGGCCACGTCTTGTAAAAAATAATCTATCTTGGGATTTGAGACGTGGGATAGTTGGAATTTTGTTCGTAATCTTTCTTATTTGAGTATTTGCATATATTATAATGGGGATAGGCAGGTAATAAGATTTTTGCCTCTGTTCGCGTAATTCGAGATCGAGATCAACGAGTCAGGCTCAGCTTACCATTTGTCCGTGACAGGGACAGGACAGGAGCAAGTAGCTAAATGCAAATAAGCTGAACCCATAGACCTAGGGCCAAACCCGGTACCAGCCTCAGCGAACATAATTCATCTCATCTCATATTGTCAACGTCATGGAAACAGAGCTGCAGAATATAACAGGATAGAGAGAGCGAGAAGAAATCCAATCTGTAACTTTTTTTGTGGGTGTAAAGAAAAAAAAGATTGAAGGGCAAAGGACAGAAGTCAAGCTAGTGAAAGTGGAGCCGATGATATGTATTGACTTGGGTAGTATAGTTGCCATTGGCTTTGGCTTTGACTTTAGATACGTAGATTTTTTACGAAGGGTTGACGGTTGACTTCTTTGCCTGACTGTATGCAGAATGCAGATAGTATAATATATGAGTAAATATATATGGTATATGTAGATGTATTGTATTGCATTGTATTTCTAGGTAACATAAGTTTAAATGAGCAAAAAAAATTGAAGCCATGGTTATTTTTTCTTGCTTTACTTACGTTGCTTATTTGATGAGATTTTTTCTCTCTCCTCCTTAGACATGTTGTATAGAACAAATTGGTTTTTTTTCTTCGTCTTTTCCCCCGTCCTCCTCCTTTCATTGTATGCGTATGCATGTCGACTTGGTCGACATAATATATGATTATGATTCAGGAGTCAGTTGAGTCGAGTTGAAGCGGAAGCAAGTAGTGCTTTACTTTTAAGGTGGAGTAGGTACCTCCCTGACTCCCTACCTATTTTGACTACAGAAAATAAAGAATATTGAATGGTGGCAGTGGCAGTGGTATAGGTAGGTACCGGGCATAAGAAATGGCAATGTCAGTCCTAAAGAAAGGAGTAAAAGTAAAAGGTTGTGTAGAGAGACGTGTAGCTACACGTGAGTCAAAATCTTGTGTAAAATGTAGAATGTTAAAAACTTTGTAGGTATATGCGTTTCTCTACATTAGATATATCTATCCATGGACAATACCGTATAAGATTTTGCCTATATACTAATATACTAACGTTAAAAAAGTTGAACTTCTTAGAAGTTTCAAGTTGGTGGAGTCTTGAGTCTTGAGTCTTGTTGAAAATCGATGTAAATGCCAATGAAAAATTTATCAGGAAGTGGAAGTTGGAGAAGCGGTAGCTGTACTGTTGCTATAGATTACATACGTGAGTAGATATATATATCTATACTAAAGTGTAACCGAAGCTGATATCTCTAGTGCTGGTTCTGGTTCTGGTTGCCAGTGGCTGCTGGTTGCCGGTCTTTGGGATATCAGGGAGTTTTATAGATAGGGCCACAGACATGAATAAAATTGTAGTGAGCTACACTTTAGTCAACCCGAGTCAATGGTAGTGCATTTAGGGATATTTATATGAAGGTGAGTTGTATATTGTGTATATTTCCTTGGAAATATAGGGAAGGACTCAAGATTTTATATACATGATTTCATTTGAGTTTTGAGAATGGAAACTTGTGAATGTACTAACATTGAGTTTTGAATTGATTTGGGTTGGGTAATGTGAAGGAGATTGAATTATCTGTATTTCTTATTTGTTGCTCCGTGGATACTAGAAAATACCTTTATAGTAGTGTATAGTATACTTTTAAGATTAGTATATACCTTAGAATTTTAAAGATTCTGTATTCCCATCTCCTTGAGGCAGTTAAAGTTGTATAGGCTTGTAGGCATGCTTATTGTTTGTGTAGACTATGTGATTTTAATTTGGTTTTTAGCTGAAGACTTAATGTTATGAAAAATATAAATTACATACACGCAAAGCTGTATGCTTTCACTTTTACGTTGCTTTTGCCTGTGGTAAGACATTTCTATCTCAAATGTGGTAATAAAGGTAAAATTCAACGAGGATATAGCTACTTGTATTTACTATATACTGGTAGGTGCATATAATTACCTATGTATTTTATGAAGAGGCTAAAACGTATAAATTCTTAATGTTCACAATTTTAAAAACAAGCATATATTATAGCCATATGGTGAATCTAAATTTTTGAGCTTACCTTTTATCCGAAGATGTATAATTTGGATTTCAAAGAAAATAATTTTTCAAATCAACTTTAACATTTTGAAAAGTTCATTAGGTTTCTGTTTTAATACTTTGTGTTTGTTTGAAAATTGAAAATTGTTTTGCATAATTTGTTTGAAAAAGTACAACACTATGTGTAATTATATATTATATTGCGTATTCTACTTGCCTTGTTGAAGTGACTGGTATTTCACCTTCAGCGGACACATATGCATTATGTTGTAATAGTTATTATATGAGTAGACATTAATGGTGACAAAAGACATGTGTTTAAATTAATTGATAATGAATGTTCTGTCTGTCTGTGTTGTTTAGGTGGAGGTACGAGGGAATGATTCCCGAATTCACGCTGAGATGGATTTTGGAGCAAATATTTCATCTATTGTTCTAAATAATTTGACTCTGGGCCGAGTTTACTTTGTGCGAGCGTGTGCCTTTACCTCCATGGGCTTGGGGCCATTCAGTCAGCCCATGACAATCACAATGGATCCTCTATCATTGGATCTGTTGAATGGGGGTGGTGGGAGCGGGGGTGGGAGCGGGCATAATGGAGTCACGGCTGAGGAAGGAGCTTCTCAGATTCTCAAGGAAGTTTGGTTTATCATCCTCATGGGGTGTCTTCTCTTCATCTTCCTCCTACTTCTCAGCATTATCCTGTACACGAGACGAAAGTCTCACGGGAAGAAAGACCATATCTCCAGTGAGTTCGTCTTCAAAGGCAATACTCTCATTGTTATGTGTTACCTCACACTCAGTAGCCGTAGTAGTAGTAGTTTTCCCTTTTCCCTTACGACTACGACAAGGAGAACGAGTGCCAGTAGACAGATTGAACCGTAACCAAATCATTCGCTATATATTTTATATACTATTTATACCTTCTTCCTCTCACCATGACGCTAATTCATCATTTAATCGTGCTCAACAAGCATGGAGATCAGACCCGTGGCTGAGAAGCTTCGGCTTCGGCGTCTCCTCTGACTCTGCTCCGTGATTTGTATCTCATGCCTTGGGAACTAATTATTAATTTTCCCTCATTCAGTCCTGTGATTTATCCCGATTGTCACTTCCTTTAATATTCTTTCACTTGTCCGGAATTCCCAACTTAATTTCGTAGGCAATGATTTTGGTTTTGGTTTTTATTTGACTATTTCCACTTTTACTGGGATTCTTACGCACACTATATAATGAAAATCACAGACTGTAAAAATTCTGTATCATCCCCGGTGCTCTATTAACTCCAGTATCTCTTGGACCCCAGGCTCTATCTAAGACGGGGCTTTATGATTGTTTCCATTATTTTTAACCCGGGCTCTATTGAAGGCAGGGCTTTTCGAAAGTCTTAGAGTGCACATAAAAAATGCATTTTGGGTATTATTACTGTATGTACATATGTAGGTGACTAATATTATTTTTGCAATTTGATTTTAGGTGTGGTAGTGGCTCCACATACAGAGTCTCAGTTCGTGAGTGGGAAGCAGAGTCTTTGGATCGATCAAAGATGGAGAACGA
This sequence comes from Dicyrtomina minuta, assembly GCA_949802685.1. NCBI lineage: Eukaryota > Metazoa > Arthropoda > Collembola > Symphypleona > Dicyrtomidae > Dicyrtomina > Dicyrtomina minuta. The sequence goes on along the minus strand of OX461811.1, from coordinate 22,978,655 downwards.
CGGAGACAAGTGATAAAGATTCAAATCGTTCAGAAGCGAAACTTCTTTCAAATCATATTCATCCTAATGGGGAAATGCTCACAGAGGCGACTGACTATGCTGAAGTGGATCCACAGAATTTGACGACTTTCTATAATAATAGTAATAAAGGGCAAATGATGTTGGGTCCTCAGCCTGATCTCACGCCGTATGCCACCACCACATTGATTCAGCGGAGACCCAATTATGTACGCGCTACTTATTTTATATTTTCTGATCCTTCAGTTTTTGTAGTAATCTCATCTCACTTGGATTTTGGACTCGACTCACTCTACTCAAGCCATTACTCTAAAGCAGGCGCGGATTTAGAGGCTAGAGTAGTGGGGGGGAGGGGTATTGTCTCTACTATGAGTCAATATTTAACACGGGGGTATGTAATTCAATATGACCGCCGAGTGTAGACAGGCCCCCTCCATGAAATGTTTCTGGATCCGCCACTGCTCCAGTGACTCCAGCAGAGTCAGTTAACGTGTATGACGTTAGAGTCAATGTAGGAGAGCCGCAGCGATTAGAGTGTATTATTATGTCCTCGTCAAATTTAGTCTTGTGGAATATATCCTGGAAATATAAAATTGATTTTTTTTACTTTATTTTATGATATGAATCATTTTTAATATGAACGTCATTATTTCTTCTTTTTTTTGTATGTGTTCAGTCGTGTGTATAATTTTATTATTAAATATTCATTTTACTTTAGGTATCAAGTACTAGGTACTTTGCTAGTTTCTGTATTATTAGGTTATACTGCTGGTAGTTTATTTTAATGAGTATAAATAACTATGTGCGGAAAATGGAGTATTGGCTGGGCTGCTGATAGACACTAGAAGTACAGATATTTGTATAAGTACAGGAGCATAATAATATGGATTGTATACTGTATTTTTATTTAGTATAATAATAATAATATTTGATTTGTATTCTCTTTTTCTGTATTACAGGATCCTCTTCCTGCCAATGGAATGGGTATGGGAGTTCCGTTAGGGAAGAGTTTAGTCGATGGCTGTGTCAGAGATTCGGATCAATTCAGCTCTGGTAAGTTTTACTGTTACATATTATTTTATTTTATTGTTTTTGGCGCCTTTTTTATTTTATTTAAATGAATAAACTTTATACTCATGTCATAATTTTTGTAATAAGTGGTAAGCAAGCTCCAAAAATCGGTGTCGGACTGCTAATTGATTTTGTATTTTTTACATTGTATTTCAGGCCGGTCAAAATTATCGATGTCTTCAAATAATTTTAGTAAATTTAAATCAAGTCATTCATCTCCTTCGCCTTCCCCATCAGCCCCTATGAAAATGGTGAGTCGAAAGTTTGTAATTGAAAGTTGTCACTCGCAAGATTGAAATGAGGAATTTTGACTTTGATTTTTAATTAAGTTAGCGTTTCGATATAATTATACGCAGACAAGGTAGCTATATCATGTATTATTATGTATATGTAGAATTTCCACAGTTTGAGTGACACAATTAATTTACTTTGACGTTTGAATTTTCCATGAGCCTTTTATGCATTATGTATATTTTCACAAAATTCCAGATGCCGATGACATCAAGGATGGGGGCAGGTTGTTATCCAAGTCCGGGTCCAAATCGATCTCATTTGGTTCCATTGGAACATCAGCAACATCAGCAGCATCCACAGTCCATGCATCATCCGTATGCTTACAACGGCGGACCTCACAATCATTTAACTCCACATCATCTAAATCCTCATGCGACGGAGAATTTGTATCATATTGGAGAGATTTTTGCTCCGAATAAGTCAGCGTCTGTGTCAAATGGCTTCTCGGAAGCCGTCTACCAAAGTGGTGACCCTGAAGACAGTAACTTTCTTCCTCAGCAAACAATGTGCCCACTCATCGATAGAGAAATCCAGTCTTCCCTCCCGAGCTTAGCCTCGGACTCCACGTCATGTAATTTATATGCTGAGGCGGATGATGTGATACCACCTACGTCAATAGTTCAGGGTGGTAATAGTTATATTATGAATAATGGTGGGGGTGGAGGAGGTGGTTGTAATGGACTCATGAGTGGACGCAGTATGGGTCCTGTCAAAAATTCAAGATCCACATCTCCTGCCTACAGTAGTGATAGTTTTAATAGTGGCAAGTCCGGAAATAAACGTTTTTACAATAATAAAAGTAATAAGAAGAAATTTGATAATAATTGTAAATCTCTGGAACGGAGACATCTAGCCCCACTTCTCCCTGGAAGAATACCGGGTAAGTTTCTACTTTTGTATTCATTATTAAAAACTTTGTTTTAAAGTTTCGTGTATGCATACTTACTTATTGGTAGTTAGTTATGTTTTCAATTAATTATTATTTAATTCAGTAATTCCATCACAATTGTCAATTGATAGCCCAACTCCAAATTCGTAAATAAGCACGAAGCGCCATCTACGCAAATTTGATTACACCAAGTACTTTTTTCAGTCGGAAAATAAAGCGGGCTTTTTGCCGATCCGGGCTCGGGGAATTCCATATTTTCCTTCTGATATAAAGTGAATGCTCCCCAGTAGAGGCCTCCGTGGAGGCTCAAGCTATTCCCGTCACTTGCTACTCGGTTATCCGGGTATTTCGTTGCCCCAGTGGAAACTATCCATAATGTTCCTGAGGTTTTGCTTACTAATTCCAGACCTAAGGGCATATAGTTATTTCTAGGTTATCTTTGTGCTTTTAAACATTTAATTCTTGCGATTCATTTTATTATTTTAAATTATAGGGCTTTTATTTAGTTTAATAAAGGTGATAATTAATTACACAAATTTTTAATTTGTTTTCGTAACATAGCTATAGAGTCCTAGAGTCACAGTTGAGTTTGCAATTTTATGTTTTGTTGGATTACTAAAACTTTGGAAATAAAAGAACGCAACTACGTACCTAGTATAGTATGTATTGCCAAAAGATCCCAAACTTTATTGATTTGGTTTATTTTTCCAGTCAGACTAACAAGGTTGTTGTTAGCTGTAGCCTCCTTTGCCCTTAGTTTGATTTCATTTGAGGCTATATATTTTAATTATGGAAGTTTTGTTTTTCTTGGGATTCCAATATTTTTTTCTATGGCTTTTTTGGGTGTATCGGTTTCCTTTTCATTACTTTGAGGTTTGTGAGTGCTTTTCGAATTGTAAAATCTGATCAACTTAAAATCACAAACAACAAAGGCTCTCTCCTCTCCTTTCCTCTGCTTCACTTGACATAGTTTTCGGTTTTTACGTTCTGCGCTCAGCCCACAATATTTGTGTAGGTAATTTTATCTTGTTTTATAGTGAGATACAAAGCAAGCGACAGCATATATATTTTTTTTTGGATTTTCCATTCGTAATATTATACATAGGTATACACGTACGCTGGTAGGCTCCGTGTTATATAAGTTGGTACTAACATAGATTTTTTACTTTAATTTTTGATTTGAAACCTCCAGTAAATGTACAAACTTTCCTTTAGTCCACCGCCGTTGCGTATTGTTCCCATTTCCCATTCGCTGCTCGGCTCAGGACCGGGAAATTGTCGGAAAGTAAAGAAGGAAAAAAAGGAAGGTTAAAACTACAACTCTTTCCTTGATTAAATTAACCTCAAACTTAGAGCTTAACAGGGGCTCGTTCCGTTCCTGATCGTACTCTCGTAGTTGGTGTCCTTTGACATGATTCATCAACCCATATTGACAATTGATTGGATTGCTTCCTGGATTTATGTTCTGATTTTCTATTTTATTGTTTTTTTTCTTCTTTTTTCTTCTCGGTTTCTTCGTCTTTTCACCCGAATTGACGATTGACGCAGACGACTCGGGCTCCTACTCTCGACCCTGTTACCCTGACTTGAATGGATTCCAAAAGTTGGCAAGATTTCCACGGCCGACAGTGTCTCAGAGTCATTTGGATAACGAATTCCCCGAGTGGGAGCATGATAATACAGCTGCCATGAAACTCGCCAAATCTCTCAAAGAGTCAAATGCATGACGTTTGTGTCTCCAATCCACGGTCCCCATCATGAACATTGCGACAACGACCACGTCCCCATCTCTCAATAGTAATAATGTCCAGCTCGTCCACTGCCATGGGAAGTCGAGTAATAGTGGAAGCAGTAATGGAAACGGTGGTAGTCTGATTCTGGGGAATGGGATTGGCAATTGCCACCATGCTCACGCTCACAGTCACCACGGCCATGGTCCCCCCTGCAAAGTGGATGGAATCAGTGTGAGTGGTGTGGACTTTGGGCCCGGCTCCGCAGCCGGCCCGGGCCAGGCCTGTAATAGTCATTACATATACGGCTTTCATCATCACGGACATAACCATGGGATTGGACTCGGTCTCGGTCATGGACACGGGAGTTTGGCTGGACATGGATGGAGCCATAGTACGCATCATATGACCGCAGGAGAGGAGGACGACCTCAACGATGACGAGGAGGAAGACGAGGAAGAAGACGAAGAACTACAACTACAAAACCAACGACCAATAAATACAATGACTGCGACTGGGACTGGAGCTGGAAATGGGACGAGTATCGGGGTCGGTGGCGGTCCCGGGCCTGGGAGAGACATCCTGCTTGAGTCTTCGGGTTGGATTTGATCATTTGATGTGATGTGGACTTTGATTTGATTCCCAAGATTTCCCAGTAAAAAGCTCACTCTGCTCACTACTCACTCCTGACTCGACTCCTACGGTTACGGTGATGGTCTTAAGTCTCAAAGAAGTGTGTCTGTTTCTGTGTGTGTGTGTGTGTGTGTCTGCGTTCTGTGTGGAAGTCGTCAAATAAGGATGATGATGATTTTACAGGAATATATATCGGAAATAGTATCCAGTCGCATACCGTATGCGTATTTTCGTAGTACTCAGTGCACAGAGTACAGATGCAGATACAGTTATAGCAGTAGTAGTGGAAGTGCTCCCTTATATAATAATACGAAAACGAAAACTGTGACGACGGGTTTCTCTTACTCTTGGAAATTACACTCACTACAAATACTGACAGAGAAGATCGAGAGACTCCACTGAGTGTTATGGCGAAGAGTGGAGTTGGACGTGGGGACAGGAATATAGCGCCGTGTTACTCTTGATTCTTGTCGAGAAATTGGGAAAAGCTATGAAAGTTTTGGAAACTCCAGTTTCTATCGACATTGCCATTGCCATGCCATGTCATGCCATGCCATGCCATACCATGGTCATAGAGTAGTCATAGTGAGCCAGGACCAGGAGAGACAGAGCTCACTACAAATTCTCTTCTTGTCAACTCATTTTCTCTTTTCACTCATGTAACAAATTACGGAGGAGGAACTTTTCTCAGTCAATGTTTTCCTAGCCAACCAAAAATAGATGAGCGGGGAAAAAGGAGTCGGATGGAGCACTCAAAATACAAAGACTGTACTCACTGAACGGGAATATATACTCTGAAATCTCTCAGAAAATTCTGAATCAAGGAAGAAAAGGACATGGAATGTCATGATGTCAGAAGGAAAGCAATTCATAGTATTAGTTTTTCCCTCCTTCCAATGGACGTACAACAGTACAGTTCCATAACCTATGCCACCTTCATAAATTTATATGTCGCTCGTTCTACATTTAAAAATAATGTAAAAATGTTGTTACTGATGCGATGGGGGAGTAAATTTGACCGTGGATTGTGATGGGGTCCCCATTCCCCATTCCAGCATACAAAATACAAAATTCAACTATATATCTTTAATTACGAAATCAACAAATCAAAACCAGATAATTTTACCTATACATAAATTTAGTACATATTTGACAGTACAGTAAGTAATACTAATGATAATTTTTATATTCAACAGTGCAAGTTTCTCGTCGTCAAATATAATTACAAATTAACATTAAATAATAATTCTTTTTAATAAATTCTAGTGATACTTAATATAATTAAATTAATCATATTATATTTTACATGTGTAGTTAATACTAATACTGATATATACTACGTACCACTAGAACTTAACTCTGTAATTGGAAGTATTGGAACCGTACAGCCGTAACCTATACTGTTATATAAAATACTGATATATAAGACAAATTTTAAATACAGCATGCAATAGAGAACAAAATTTTGTAGAATTTGAAGTAATAATATAAAAAAATTGACAATTCAAAAAAAAATGTACAGAAGGGGAGGGAAAGCAGTGGATATAATTAATGAGTGTGTCGTAGATCGTCTTCGTCTTCGTCTTCTTAGATAGATACCTTGATACTTGAGACCTATACCTAACAATTGTATTAGATTTATTAGAATTAGCTGTAGAATTAGCATGTGCTCCTGTATGTACTACAGCTACAGTTATAATCAGTATCAGTAATCAGCGTTAGTTAAGTTAGTTAGCTTTTATGAGTGAAAATGAATGCCATCCAGTTGTTCCAAATATTCAAATGATGACGACAATGTACACTATAATATTACTATACAAGAAGTGAAGACAGTACTTAGACGCTATCTCAAAGTATAATACAAAGTCAAGCTGAAATGTGTGTAGTCGGTAGTTACTTTTAGAAGCCGTGTGTATACTAACTCCATTGTGTAGAATACTGATATATAGCGTGTGGCGGACTATGTGGGGAAGTGAAGTGTTCAGTGCTCTACTACTACTTTGTTCTGCTATCAAGACGTTTCATTTTAGTCATGCCATTTAATCTACATAATCAAGTGTTCTTTGTTTAATGGTCAAATTCTCTCTGATTCACCCACCATATCTATGTCTACAGTCGGGAGACGACAGGGCGTCTTCGACTCTGTCTACATATTTTCCATATCCATGAAAGTTGTTATGGTCGTTGTAGTTCTCGTTCTCGGTCTCGTTCCAGTTTTGAATTTCCAATTGCCAGCTGCTTTCCAGCTCCACATCCAGCTCCAACTCCAACTCGAGTAGAAGAGCATCCGTGACTCACACTACTGTGACTGAGTGAGAGAGCAAACGTTAGTTTTACGCTCAGTTTATATATATGCCGTTGCCATATCAGATCCCAGTCTCGCATTTTGTTACATATATTATATATAGGATTCTGTCTGCTACTGTACTGCCCCGTCTTTTCGTTTGGATTACAGTTTAGACACTTTGAGTACAGTTGGCAGTTTTAAATTAATAGTTAATTCGTTGGTCGTTGACGTCCTTGTCATTGTATCTGTTTAATCTATCGTGTAATTATGTGTGTATTTTAAATATTAATTATTATCTTGCTTATTTTGTTTTTTTTTAAATTTTGTTGCATTTCTGTATTGTATTATTCAGACTGACTATGTTTATATTTATTGTTGTATGATAATTAATACTTAAATAATTAGTTTGTGTATATATGTATATCGAATTGATTTGGTTCGTAATAATTGTAATTTTTGATAAGTTTGACTGTATTAATGACTTAATTGTGTATTATTTACAATATGTATTTAAATTTCTTCGTAAGTATGATTAATCATGGTTTTGTATTCATTGAAGATGATGTTATCTAATAATAATTACTATTACTGCTTTAAACATACTACTAAACGATCTAAAAATCCGCTACTTATTGTTAGTTATATTATGATAATAATCATGTAGTATGTATATATTTTGAATGTAAATTTTTCGCAGTTAAAAATGTCACAACATTACAACAATAATAATGTAAAATGTAAAAATGTAATGAAAATATAAGCGATAAGTAAGGGTAAAATTACAAAATAATTAATTAGCTAAGGTATCTATAGGACTAAACGATGTAAATTTAAATTAAAGTTAAAATCATCATTTGTTTTTAAGTTTTATTGTGTAATTTCTACAGTAAATATAAAATATGTTAAATAAATAAATTTAAAATAATAAGATTTACATGATGCGCTTACATAATTTTCACTGGGGGGGGGGGGGTTACGTTGTATAAAGAAGATCTGAGGAAATTAGTTTCTAGGTGCTTTTATTTATTGCAGTTAGTATGTTAAGATGTTCTTTATGAAGAGAAAGTCAAAAGTAAAAGGTTACAGCACGTGTATGTTTGTTGTTTTTTGTTACGTAATGCTACTTACTTAATGGAAGTCGTGGAGGAAGAAGATGATGATGATGACGTCCAGATTCCAGATTTTCTAATGTTCCTCTTTCCTCTGATTCCTAATGAACTATCAATTAAATAATAAATTAGCTCACTAGCCAGCCTCTTGGTAGTTTTTGAGTATAATTCTATTTCTTCTTTCTCAGACTCCACTCACTTCACTTGCTTTACTTCTTTTAGCTAAGGAACGAGAGGCAGCCAGCGCCAGTAGCCAGCCAACTTGAAAGAACCAGAACGTCATCCTTCTTGAAGGTCCAGACTCTAAACTTCAAAATGTTCTTTCTCTGAACGTGTTTAAATACCAGTCCAGCTATTTCACTTGACCATTGAACTGCAGTCGCTATTATTTTTACTCTTTTGCACCCTTTAAAAAAGTAGCATGTACCTAAGTTATTTAATTTATCGTTTTACACCAGTGGAATTACTACAGTGTGCACATCCTCCGATAGTCTCGACTTCTTGTCAATTTCGATATTCATAAAATTTCAAAATTTGTTTTGTTTTACACTTAAATAGGCTATTTTGCACCTTTCAAAAAAATGTAAATTAACTGTTTTACACTTTTTAGAAAGGTGTGAATACAGCGAGTTGCGCCTTTCAAAAAGATGCAGTTAAAACATTTTACACCTTTAGAAAATATGTAAATATAGAATATTTTTGCACTTACGAGAAATGACAATAAAATTATTTGCACCTTTCAAAAAGTGTAAATTAACTGTTTTACACCTTTCAAAAAAGTGTGAATACAGCGATTTGTGCCTTTCAAAAAGATGCAGTTAAAACATTTTACACCGTTAGAAAATATGTAAATACAGAATATTTTTGCACTTGCGAGAAATGACAATAAAATTGTTTGCACCTTTTATGAAAATGCAGTAGTTACATATAACACATTTTGCATTTATGATTCTCATCTTGCTTGTCTACAGTTTACATTTCCCTCTCTCAAGAAAGATTTCTAGTGTACCTACTTACGGTACAATTAGATCTGCTTTGTACACATAATATACATGATATAGGAACGATTCGAGAATCTCGGAAACACATAATATTGACACTGTCTTCTGTACACTGTTGATATACACTGTCTCTGGCTCCCAGGCTCTGTTTCTGGTAGTCAGAGAAAATTAACTAAAGGGTTGAATGTTGAATTGAAAGTGAATGTAATTCTTCATTTTCTCTGTTACGTCTTACGGCTACGGCCACAGCCACGGTCATAGCCAAAGCCAAAGCCAACTGCCTTAATGGCAATGGTGACAGTGGTGATGGTGATGGTGATGTTGAGGTCTTGGTCTTCGTTTGGATTTTGGTGAAAGAGAGGGAGGGAGGGGTAGGTAGGGATGATGATGATGATGGAGTAAAGGAAATTTTAAATATTCATTGGCCATGCCTCGTTGACTTTGTAGTTGAAGTCGAAGTCGAAGACTGCCTCCGTTTCCATCTCTTAGTTTTCTCTCCCCTTCTTCCTCTTCTTCTTCTGTACACTCAAAGGGACTCAGTCACTCACTCACTTATCGTCATCGTTAGACAGACACACAGAGACCTGAGCTGGAGCTGGGCTCCGTATGTAATTATATGTATATTGGCCGTGGCCAGGGCATTGGCATTAGAATTGGAATTGGGATCCATTTCTAGTCTCTCTTACGGACGGACGGGGGGGGGGGGGGAGGTAAAACCCGGGAAAGTGACAGAAAATATTTATGAAGTCGTTTTTAAGAAATTTACGCTACACTTGTTTCTTCTCCACATGAAACTACAGAGCAGAACAGGAGTCTGTCTGGGTTGGGATTCTTTGGATCGGTCTTTGTATGTCTTGTACCTTTTCCCTTACCTTACCTTCCATCACATCACATCACTCTACATCCCAAATTACATTACTGACGTCAGCCGTAAAGAAACTGCTCGGCAGTTACGAAACTGCACTATATGTGTGTATACCATGTCTTACTCTTGTAATTTGTAATTTGCCTGGAATATTTACAAAACTCTAAATATTTCTGATGACTGTAATGCTACACCATACATTATTTTAATTCCCCTATACATTTAACTGTCATGTCCTCTCTAATGTCTTCTGCCCGTACAACCATAACCATAGGACTTCAGTATATTTGCTTTTCGCTACATGTTCTCACTTTCCTACTTTCCTTGGACTGGGTGTACTTGGTGAAAGGAAGGAAGGCAGAAGAAAGGCTAAAATTGCATAAGTAATATGACTTGGGATTTTGTGATAAGGAGAAGGACTGATACAACCTGGACTGGAACTGGATGAGCTTCTCTGTATCAGTAAATCAGTAATAAAGGGAGACGAAAAGAAGGAGCATTTGAAATTTAAATAGATCATTTCCTTCGCCTTGAACGCCTTGTTTTACTTTCTCACCCGTTGAATCGTAGGAACAGAACCATGCACCAGGCATGGGACACAAAACCCGGACGGCAGGGCCGGACGAAGGAATTCTTTTTAGGCAGCAATTTGTTTCCATACAAAAACCACCATTTAGATTTTATTGATGGTTTTCTTTGGTAAAGCAAAATCTTGTATTTGCATGTTTTTAGAAAAGTGCAAAATGTTCTTTTTACTTGATTCAGAAAAGTGCTCAATGTTCTATCTACATGTTTTGAGAAAAGTGGAAAATATTTTATTTCCATGTTTTTGAAATGTACAAAAAAATTTATTTTGCATGTTTTTGAAAAGTCAAAATATTCTTTTTACATATTTTTGTAAACTCCGAAATGTTCCATTTACATTTTTCTTGGAAATTCAAGCAGCGGAGGCTGCCTGCGCTGGCCACATTATCCGGCCCTGCCGGACGGACCAGAAACAGAGCCAGATTTGAGTGTGGCATGTTGGCAGAGTTAATGCATTGCTGTATTACATTACGTTACGGCTATGGGCTTCGTCGGACATGATAATGCCCGCTGTTACTTGAGCATGGCCAAGGCCAAAGCCAAAACCTATAGTACTAGTAACAGAGTGGCAGTTGCCATCGTTATCGTTATGGTTGTCGTAATCGTAATCCGGACCCGTAAGAGTGGTTTCTCTAGCACACTGTATTATTGTTTTATATTTAATGTATTTAATACCTAATCTGAATTTTAGCCAATTATTCAAACTACCTCATCTTCCTCTTTCTTTCTGCTGCGTGGCTTTTGCCGTGGAGTCGTACAGTAGTCGTAGTTACAATCTACAGAATGAGATAGCGTTCATTTAAATATTTTACTCTCCATGGAACGACTCCACGGATTCGGATTGTGAGTGGAATTGTATGGTGAGGAAATAGGGAATCACGCGAGATTTTAGAGATTTTGAAATTTGGACAGCGTGCTAGATTTTTGATTTCGAATATTTACAAGAATCATTTATTTAAAATCCCACAAGACATAATAAAGCATTCCTTAGAGGGATTCATGGGATTCAGGGAGAGCATTACAATAATTAGGACTTCTCCAAGTATACAATAAGCGTACAACAGGAAAATATCTGGAATCAGTATAACTGTAAAACTGTATAGGCACAAGATCAAGAAGCAAGAATTTGTATGGTTTCTCCAAGGCATTACAGTTCTCGTTCAGATCATTTTATTTTATTTTTGTAAAATTTGAAGGAAATACAAATTAATTTTTAATTTACAGCAGAATCTCGGTATATCGGCACTTGGCGGTGCGGTGCTGCTTAAAAATTACAAAATATCGAAATCGAAAGTACGTTATACAAAGTGTCAGTTACATGCGAGTATATAGCAAAAAGCGGACGGTTACGGCACGGCTACAAAAAACCGATAGACGGAAATGTTCCATATCGTCTGTGAAGAACCAAAATGACCCATATCCAATTTAAGCTAGAATCAAAATGAGCTATGTCATAAAAAAACGAGAAAAATGCGTAAAATGTTAATTAGGAGTTTTTGAAAAGGTGTAAAATGTTTTAATTCCATGCTTTTGAAAAGGTGTAAAATGTTTTAATTCCATGCTTTTGAAAAGGTGTAAAATGTTCTAATTCCATGTTTTTGAAAGGTGCAAAATTTCTATTTGCATGTTTTAGAAAAGTGTAAATTTTTAAATTCCATGTTTTTGAAAAAGTGCAAAATGTTTTAATTTCATGTTTTTTAAAAATGTAAAATGTTGTATTTGCATATATTTGAAGTGTGCAAAAGCAAAATGTTGTATTTAAATGCTTTCAAGACATATTTGAATATTTTTGTAGATAGTTGATATTTTGTTTTTAGATAAAAATGGATATGGGTCATTTTGGTTCTCCACAGACGATATATCCAATAACGATCTAACAAGACGATTCCATTGTGTACTATATTTTGAAGCATTTTTCATAATTGGCTCAAATTTTGTAGTCACAAAGGTAAATGAGCTCAAACAAAAACTCTCCATAAAATCAGAATTAAATTAATACAACGTAATTATTATTCGATGATTATCGATAAATAAAAAATAGTCTAACCATTGTACAAAATATTGTATGGTACATGTAGGTAGGTAGATATAGTAAAAGACCCTATACAAATAACACATTTCTATAAGATTAGGGTTAATGTTAATAGTACATATTTATAAGGTAATTATCATAAACTATAGGGGAATTAACAAGAAGTGTTAAATAATCAAAATATATATTATCTGTAAAGGTAAAATCATTACAGGAAAGAGGAAGTTTTCGTCTATTTAAAAAAAAGGAATGAATAATTCTAAAAGTATACAGTCAAAAAATATTTATGATTAGTCCTGTCCTACTGTAAAAGAACTACCGTATACACACATAAGAATGAAAGCCACACGGGAAGGTAAAATTGTAAATAAAAGTGTTGTTGTCTTCTTGTTACTTTTTTTGTACGCTGACAAAATTACAAAATATATTGAGAATACTAAAAAAGAATCATATAAATGTTTTCTCAAGAATTCTAGACAAATTCTGTGCGTAGCTATATATGTGTACGGACTTCATTCAAAATAGAACAGTTTGAATATTAAACGAAGCATCCCAAGCTCCGGCGAAAAGAATACCAACTTCTAATAGAGTCATATTTTCATTGTAAAAACTGCGTGTTAGCATTTGTTTCAGATTTAGACTGAAAACAAAAGGGGGGACAAAAGCCACTTGGCATTCGTAGAATTATAAGGGGTGGTCCAAAATGGACTTTATAAAAATTGAACATGTTGGAGCTCCTCTCCTTTAGGCTTGTCGAAACTTAAAATGATAGTTGTTGACGTCATTTATGAACGTCTCTCAGTACATTATGTAGGACGAAATGTGAGCTTTCTAAAGGGATATCCTGTCTCGGGGGGACTTGGGATTCGGTATTTGTATTAATATGCATGGACCTTGCCTTGAGCCTCCATATCCTGGTCCTGGTCCTGGTCCTATGGTGCCGATGCCGATGCCGGGGCCGGTGCCGGGACCGGTCTGGGCCTCGTTCATATATTGATACTCTGGTGAAAATGTGAAAGTGTGGAAAGCGGAGAAAGTGAGCTTCGGTGTCGGGTTTGGGTTTTTTATAAGAAGATTACATGTAATAACGCAAGAACTGCTTTACTATGCATATGTCATGACTGAAAGTACATGATCTCATTTATTATTACAACAACTCATAAAGTACATCTACAGTCTACGGTCTATATACTGTGTAGGAGACAAGGTATATACTGATATACTGGCACACATATATCCTCCCTGAACACTGTATATCATAATCATGAGCCTCACCACGACGAGACGAAATAAAAATTCTAGTGTGAATTACATCGGAAACATTTAGATAAGTAGATGTTCAAATGTTCGCTTCCCTCCTCAAAATTTCCGTCTCATGTTCTGTTCTTCAATTTTACCCTTTTTTTACTTTTTCTTTTCCACATATTTCCTATACTGAAATTTTTTTTCCTACGCCGCCGTGTGTTTCTTATGTTGTATAGTTTTCTTTTTAGGTTTAGTTTTTCGTTTTCGTTTTCGTGGTTCACTTCAACTACAAATACAACTACAACTACCACTACAAGAGGAGGGGCGGCATTTTATATTACTACGTGTGTCTACATTTTTGTCTAGTTCTGTATTCATTATTTGTATATGTAAATGAATGGAAGATATTTTCCGCAGAAATTTCCACAACGACCATATAGCACCAAAGACGATACACACAACTGTGTGTATAATAGAGCCATGTTATGACAATGGGAATGGGAAGGAGCGGCAACTAAAAGAATGGAAAGTGGAAATGATCTGGCGAACGTGGTGAGATTCTGAGAGTCTGATTCTTTCCACAGGGCCTATTATACTAGATGACTGTGTGGTCTGTAGTCTTTTATTGCCCTCCGATTAGTACCTATAATCTACATACATGTAGTTGGGGCCCTTATCTGATCCGATAGGCTTCGTCATTTCTTCCGTTGAGTTTGAGATTTAGTTACAAAAAAGATTCAGAAAATTCAAATCTTGCTGTAGAAATGACATTACTATGGATTATAGATAATCATGCAGGATATTACAATGGATATGTACCTAGTTAGTAGTAGACTTCACATGCATGGAATTAGATAGCAAAATTTTCTATCTGTTGTTGAGAATACGAAAATACCATTGAAATCCTCGTTTGTTTTGTCGCTTTCACTTTTATTTTCCAACAAAACTGCGGAAACTACAACTAAATGAGAAGGAGAACGACTCTGTACGCACAATTTACAGATAATAACAGTTTGTTTTGAGCTGTAACTAGGAGTATAGTGAGAGTAAAATATGATGCAAGTTTATTATTTTTATCGTTTAAACATGAAGTTGTGAAAGAAAGTATGGGATTGTGCGTGTAAAAATAAAATTTTTATTAATAATGTATTACAGATGTTCCTGATACATATCGTGTGTGAAGAACCAATATAACTCATATCCATTTGTAGTTAAAAACAATATCCACTATATCTACAAAAATATTAAAACATGTCTGAAAGCATTTAAACACAACATTATGCAATTTTCAAAAACATGTCAATAGAAGATTTTACACTTTTCAAAAACATGTAAATAGAACATTTTACACTTTTCAAAAACATGTAAATAGAACATTTTACACTTTTTAAAAACATGTAAATAGAACATTTTGCACTTTTCAAAAACATGTAAATAGAACATTTTACACTTTTCAAAAACATGTAAATAGAACCTTTTGCACTTTTCAAAAACATGTAAATAGAAGATTTTACACTTTTCAAAAACATGTACCGTATTTCCTCTAATAGTACGCGGGTCTCTAATAATGCGCGGGTCTCTAATAGTACGCGGGGGGTAGCCGCCTCAGTTTGGATAGTACGCGGGTCTATTTACCACACTTTTAAATGGCATTTCGCGGGTCTCTATTAATGCGCGGGTCTCTAATTATACGCGGGGGGTCGAAGCTCGAGTTTGGATAGTACGCAGGGTGTACTATCAGAGGAATGCGGTAAATAGAACATTTTACACTTTTCAAAAACATGTAAATAGAACCTTTTGCACTTTTCAAAAACATGTAAATAGAACATTTTGCACGTTTCAAAAACATGTAAATAGAACATTTTGCACTTTTCAAAAACATGTAAATACAACTTTTTGCACTTTTCAAAAACATGGAATTGCAAAATTTTGCACTTTTCAAAAGCATTTAAATAGAACATTCTGCATTTTTCAAAAACTCTGAATTAATATTTGAAACATGTAACTCATTTTGTTTTTATGGCATAGCTCATTTTGATCCGAGCCTAAATTAGATATTGGTCATTTTGGTTATTCACAGGCTATATTTTTTTAAACAGTTTTTTAAAACATATAACCATACACACTTTTTATAGTACAGATACAAGTTATATAAATACTACAAAAATCGCTAGATACTTTTTTTCCAGAATATCTGCCTCCATGAGGGGGCCACCTTAAAAGAAAGTAATGCTCACACATTACACAAAAGCTACTAAGAAATATATTGAAAAAGGTGAAAGCTTTATAAAACATTTTAAGGCTTTAAAATGCGGTGCTTTTTAATAGAAATCCAAATGTAAATTGCAACGTGTGGATTTTTATTTGTATAAAATCTTTTTTATCCTATTTTAACATTGATGTGTGGTACTAAAGTAAAACAAATGATTTAAAACAGGCTTAGCATCTAAACGTGCTAATTACAAAGTTTTTTTTCCAAGAGATAGCTTTTATATATTTTTTGCTAAACCCTCCTGCTTTTACCGGTATTTCTGCCCACCTAAAAAATATAAGGTAGACTATATAATCTAATTTAAACATGAATTTCTATATTTACAATCCATTTAAAGTTGTGAAATATTTGAATATTTTATATGTGGCAGTCCATTTTCAATTTCCAGGTAAACCCCATTTGATAGTTATTATTACTGGTAGAATACTAAAAGGAAACTTTCGAAAAAAAATCAAAACGCTGTTAGGAATACTAATGGACGATAAACAAGATCTAAGGGGCATTTTATATTTAAATGTGTCAAAGAACTACATTTCACATACTCGCATTTTCACACTGTTGAATATTTAATTAGCATTTAAAATCTTTTGATTAGGTACATACATCACTTTTGAGACTGCCGCTTTTGAGACTGGTGTCTTGTCTCAAGATTTCAAGTTTTCAAGAGTCATATGTCTAGTATAAGGAAAATATCTCAAACAGAAAATCTTTTTGAAATAAGTGAGAGTGTGAGCGTAAAGACCAACGTAAAGACCCTTTAAGTATAAAAAAACGGGGAAAGTGGAGAAAGTAGTGAAAGTGGTGAAAGTACTCTAGGTGGGCGGAAGTTATGCAGAAACACACTCACACTCTCGTCCAAGGATCAATTTGGACTTGGGAGAAAGCATCTGTTTCATATGTTACATTGCTCAGTCTGTATATATGTACCTGAGGCTCATACTCTCGTAATGATAGAGTTTTACACATGTTAGATAACCCACATTTTTATGTATTACTAATACATTATGGTGGAGGGAATTGAGTTATATGGATAAATATATGTTGCCATAACCATAAGGTACACTCTAGATTCTACATAGTTCTTTTTATTTGGGCTGGCCGCGGCCTGCTCCAGCTCCTGGTTCTGATTCTGGTTCTGGCATAGCTATGACTCCCGTGTTTTTTTTTGTCTGGTTCGATTCGAATTGAATCTGATGGGTTATTGGTTGTTATATATGGTATGACAGTTACTGTTATGTGACTGCTATGTACACGGATGGGGAAAGTCTATGAAAACAGACTTTTTATATAGAGAGATACATATAGGAAGCATTGGAATGGTGGCCGTAACATCGTTGTGAGTGTAGTAAAGGGCTAAAGACAGAGACTATGAGACGGAGACAGGAAAACGAAGATCCTCTTGAAGCGCTGAAGACGGAAGAGATTTTGTGCTTTCATAATTTCCAATAGGGATGAAGACATCTATATACTTTCTCCCTTCTTTATACACCATCCGCAGGAATTATCGCCTTTCTGCAATTTAGTGCTCCCTCCATGTGATATACCGTATCTGTAACTGTAGTACTGGACTCGGAAAAAGTGGAAATGGGTGTGGGTATGTGTACTTTATTATACGCTTCCTCTCCTGCCTTTGAAGGCTTCCGATTATGAAAGCAAACAACAATTTCTATTTTCTTCGTCCTTTAGCCTAACTGAAATGTGCAATTTTTAATTCAATAATGATACATCCAAAATTATAAAGCAACTAATACAATTGGTGCCTTGCTTTAAATTTATTGCATATATTTATATAAATACACTGCATCTAAGTTTTTTAATTTAATCGTTTAAAAACAGTAATTACAAACAACAAAGGGATTTTATTTTATGTTTAGACTCGAAAACGTTACATCCTAGGTGAAACGTTTTACAATGTTTGTAAACGAGCTAATTCATAAATAACATAATTTAACTTTAAAAAATCGTAAAGAAGACATATTTATTCGTATAAGTTAATATGTCTTTTAAATGTATACATCATATTTTAATCTAATCAGTGACTGCGTCAAACACATCATATTTTGAATACTTTTGAAATTTAGTTTTTCCAATTTAGATTTAAAATGTCTAAATAGTTCATTCCAACCCTCCTTCATTGTCCTTCCAACCATCAACCAAGGCAAATCGTCTGTGAAGAATCAAAATGACCCATATCCAATTTAAGCTACAATCAAACTGAGCTATGTCATAAAATAAAAATGAAAAACATGAGTAAAATGTTAATTAGAAGATTTGGAAAAACGTAAAATGTTCAATTTTCATGTTTTTCAACAATGCAAAATGACCTATTTACATATTTTTGAAAAGTTGTAAAATTTTCTATTTACATCTTTTTGAAAAGTGCAAAATGTTGCATTTACATGTGTTTGAAAAGGTGCAAAATGTTCTAATTCGATGTGTTTGAAAAGGTGCAAAATGTCCTAATTCTATGTTATTTAAAAGTGCAAAATTGTCTATTTAAATGGTCTCAAGACATTTTTAAATATTTTTGTAGATAGTTGATATTGTTTTTAAATAAAAATAGATATGGGTCATTTTGGTTCTTCACAGACGATATAATATATCCACATTAAACACATACTTATGACTTACGGTTAGGTACAAATCCAAATTTATTCAATTCACATTCAATAGAAATTCGAAAAGAATAAAATACGTGTTACATTATAGAAGCTTATTTGCCTATTTAGAAATTTCTCCATTGCTTTTAAGCGCTTATAGTTCTAATTCCATAGAATATATGGGACGTAGGTACATACTTTCGATTAGTATACAAAACCAGTGTTGCATATCAACATCTCACATGATGAAATGAATAGAAAACCAAAAAAATGTTACTTTCTATACCTACCGATAGAATGCAAAAAACGAAGCTAGAATCCTACACAAAAAAGGTAATTTTTTTGTATAGTGTAGTTTTCACCGTCACCGTGTGGGAGTTTACACGGGTATAGAATGGATCTGTATATGTACGGAGTATGGAAATGGCTACTAGTTGGTAGTGTTAGTACCCGTACCGGTACCGGTAACTGTAATGGTAACGGTTTTGGTGATAGGTATGATGAAACAGATAGAGAAGAGGATGAGGATCTGATAATGATGGGTAAACGTAAGATGATGATGTGAAGACGAGGCGGAAACCAAAGCCAAAGTCCAAGTCGAAAACGAAAACGACGAAAAGATGAGGAGCTTGGTTTGGTTCCATTTGCTTTATCAGTCCACGCTTTCCTTTCTTTTGCTTTCCTTTGGTTTGGTTTTAGTGCTGAAGAGAGAGAGAGAGAGAGAAAGCGAAGAAGAGGAAATGGTAAGACTCAATTTGAGTTAGTTATTGGAAAGCGCGGCCTCTGAACCTCTTGTGAACTTCTTGAGAAGGTTCCTTTAGACTCTCGTCTTTGAGGCAAAGACTTTCACTTTCTCCTCAGCAAAGGATCCGGCATCCGCGTTTCATTGAGAGAGAGAAAATGAAAGCATCATACCACTTGCCACTTCTAAAGCACACTGTACCAAGAGCCAGAGTCGGCACTGCCACCGTCACCGGTGCCGGTACCGTTCAAACTCAGAGTAGTTTGAGTTCGGCCCTCGTACACACACACACACACACACACACATTATATGTGTTTGCCCAAAACCAACACTTTTAAGAGCTTCCTAATGCTTTGCTAACTGATATCTAAGATGAAATTAAAAGCTCCTACTTTTCTCTTCTTCTTCATCTTGTTCGTCTTGGTCCTTTTCCTCGTGTTGAGAAGAAAAGATCTCTGGCCTTGCTTTGCTCTGGCGACTAACAAATTTCTTCCTTTCATCTTATGCTATGACATGAAATATGGATTGTGGACTCTTTACAGTTCTCTCCTTCCAGTCCCAGTCTTCCATTTCCATGTCCACGTCCTATGCTTTCTCCACCACTTTCTCCACTTTTGACTATCGGGCATAGGAGTGGCTCAAGTGTGGGATAACTGCATATAGTAGTCCTATAACTCATAATATGCTTTAGTATGTGACCCTTCTGAGTATGTATCTATATGAACAGGACTGTAGACGTACTGTAGAAATGGACGTGGACTGGAATGGGGACCAGGACGGGAGAAAGTTATATGCAGATGTAAATATAGAAAAAAAATTTTTTTGAGAGGGAGAGCTTCTAGATAGGAAAGTTTATATGGGGATAGGGAAGTGGTGAAGGGTATGTACTTTCACTCTCCTTCATGTTATTCTCATTGTCAGCAGGCTTGTCTCCCGATTAGGGCTCTACATTCAACATCTCTATTATTATGTTAAATCACGGACTGGAATTTTTACGGCTCTCATTTCTACAAGAGACTGTCAATTTAGTGTCAGTTTTGAAGATTGAAGTTGGCAGTGTATTAAAGAGACTTTTACCCGAGTGCCTCAAATATATTTTAATAACTATTTGTGTTTTTGCTTTGAAATGTTATTACTCTAATCGTTCATATTTCAATTTTGATTTTTGAAATTTTTTAAATATTTTTAAAATTTGTTTTTTATACAAATTATCCGGAGAGGATGATTTTATTTTTTAAAGTGCAAAAGTTATGAAATGCATGCTTTTTAAATTGAAAAATACACAAATTCAATTATTTGCAAATTTTTTTGAAAGGTAAACTAGAAACTGATATTTTTGCAATGTGCAAAATTAAAACAATTATACATACATTGAAAACTTGTTTTTCTAAATTACAAAAATGCAAATATGTAATAAAATTTTTAAATGAGAAAATTGTGGGGAAATCGTTTTAAAATTGCACAAGAAATAATTATTCCATAAAAGATTTACGTAGCACTTAAAATAACTCATATATTTCCTTACTTGCTTGACTGTTTTACTTTTGTTTCTTTACTGTTAAAATGTGGTGCTGGTCTAGTTACACACTGCCCAGTATTTGTCCTTTGCAATATCTTAATGAAGTTATACTTTATTCGTACAATTCTCTTTGACCAGTGACAGCGACCAATTCTAATGCGTACACTAACAAATTTCTAATATTTATGTGCAGTTATGTTGTCTCCCAAACAAACTGCGTGTTCCCTTATAGAAAGTATATAGGCAATGGAGAGATCATGTCACAACAGTGTGTGTATTATGCGATGATGGTGAAAGCTAGCAGGCAAAAACCTTACGTAAAGATGAAATGGCTCTGAGAAGAACATTAGTTTCGATAGGAAGAAAGTGGAACCATAATGTGAACAACAGATTTGTGACTACTTTCTTCATCATGAATTTTCCTGTAATAGAGCATACAGAGGGTAATAATGTGTTTTCTTCCAAGGATTTCAGGGGATGACAAGAACTACTACGTACCCCAGTACCACGCCCCTTCTCCGATTCCGATCGTCTGTTCGTGAGTGAGACAGAGTCACAGAATATTATGGGTTCAGAGTTACAATCAGACAGACACATTATTCTACTTTACAACCCTCCTCTGATTTCTTACCATCACATCTTCCTCACAAGATTTCTGCTCCACATCTACTGATGTTCTGCAACTATGAATCAAGCCATCCCCATACAGAGAAGCATGAGCATTGTATCCATCCCATTTCCCTGCTATTACTACACTACCCATGAATTTGACAAGACAATCCAGGCTCTGAATTTGTCCCCTTTTATCATTTTTGTTTTCAACAACATTTTTTTATTTTTGGTACTGTTGCCATTGGCATTGGCATGAAGCCGACGGGGCTTTGTTAGTCACGTCATTATACTATAGTTTACTTAAGAATTTTCAAAATAATAAAATTACATTACAATGTTTTATGGTCTCTTCACAATGCAATTATGTGCGCAGAGTCGGAGCATAGGAAAATCTTGTAGGTATAATACTAAAAGAAAATGGTAGTACAGATAGAATCAAGCTTATATATGTAGGTAGGTACCTACCTACCTTAGTTTTTTTAACTGTTTGTATACTGTCGGCTTTAAATCTTTTTTAGGACATTTTTGGCTTAGTTTTATTGTATATGTTTTGTTCTATTTTTAGTTAAAGATTTTTAAAAAACAGCTTTCTGAAAATTTTTAAAATATTTTAATGTCGTGTTTTTGAAAAATATTATTTTTGTAATTGCTTTAAAAAGTGTGAGTTAAGTCTCCAACCACGAAGTACAATTTTACAAAAATAATACGTATGTCATAATTTTTAAGTATTCAAAACAAATTCAAAACGTGTGTGAGAATAGCCTCAAATATTTTAAATTGCATTTTTCCAAGATGCAAAACTCGCCACTTACAAAAATTCTCAGAACGTTCTATACAATATAGCAGGCAATTTAGTACCTTGTGTAGTCTAAAGCAGCTAGTAAAGCTTCTTCACATACACAAAATGAGTACAAATATATATTCAAAACATTCGGAATTAAAATATTGGATGCTGAGCAAGCATAGCAGAGCACTTTTACAGATAAATTATGTTAAAAAAAAATATTTCTCTCTCAGCTTGAGTTTGTTGCAACATCTTTATGCCCAAAGATACTTTAAAAGATAAAAAAGATTATCAGAAATGGGCGGTAAAGGTGTAACAACGGTGTGTTACGAGGGAAAATGTCTACGCACTTTCTCTCTCCTTTCTCTTCTCACATTGTACTCTCACTCATTCTCTTATTTTTCATAGGACTTTAAGAACTTCCCCAAGAATATATGCATATACTAGGCGCCGTATATGGATGCATAGCTATATGTAGCGTAGTCTGTATATTTATATGAACCCACAGATAAATGAAATAGAAAGGGACAAAAAGGAAAACGAGTCTGACAAGGGGAAGGGATACAGAATGGAGAAAGCATGACCGAGGCTGGGAAAGAAAAGAGCGGAAACGGAACTCGGGACGAGGAGAAAGTAAAGTTTTGAAGGAGGAAGAATGAAGAAATATCCTCAACAAGGTTTCATTTACGTTTTCTTCAGAGTAGAATAGAGAGCGAGGGAGGGAGGGAGGGAGACTGAGAGAGAGAGAGTGGAGCTATAAAAAGGGAAGAGAAAGTACTTACATGTGACTATAAATACTTTACAGAGCTGAAAATGGACGAGGCTGTGCTTTAGTAAGCTTATGACTCATATTACATTAGTCTTGACATTAGATTACAATGCATAGGCACATTACAATGACATAAATATACCCCAAGAAGCCTCTCCATCCACATCCACCTTAACCTTACTTACCTGCCATGTCTCCAAAAAGAAAGGCAGAGCATCCAGCGGCGTGAGCACTGTGTGGGCAACTTTTTTCCGGGGGGCACCGCTTTTTTTGGGCACCGCTTTTCAAAAACATGTAAATACAACATTTTACACTTTTGAAAAACATGTAAATAGGACATTTTACACTTTTGAGAAACATTTTAATAGGAAATTTTACACTTTTGAGAAACATGGAAATAGAACATTTTGCACTTTTCAAAAACATGGAAATAGAACATTTTGCACTTTTCAAAAACACTTTTTGAAAAGTGCAAAAAATGTTCAGGAAATAGAATTTTAATTACGTCATTTGTGTACGACCCCTAAGTTTACGTCATGCGTACAATACAGTCAGCAACATACCACCCCCACCTAATGCAAAGGACAACGCGGTTGCGACCTTGACAGCAGCTACCAATTGAATGGACTTGCGACAGAATGATTTTAGCCGTGCACTGGAATTAAGACAAATGGACTTTTCACCGACGATATGTAGATCCGCCCTTGAACTGTGAAGGTAAAAAGCTAATGTATGTATATGCACCTTATGTGTCTATGTATTGAAATACAGAGATGAGGATGAAGGGGCGAAAAGGAGAGAAGATGCTCTTACTGTTATTACATGAAATATATTTGTTAAGCCCGATCTTAAGTCATCCTTTCCCTCTCTACCGCTTTTTCCGACTTTCTCCACCATCTGACTTTCCCAATTTGTTCCCCTATACTCGCTACGCTCTCAGCTCACACTGACTGAGTTTCATGTTTTTTTGTGTCCTTCGTTTGGTTGGCGTTGGCCGTAGAACTCTTGAGTTTTGAGAAGGTTAGGCAGTTGTTCAATGCCATGTACAACTTGTGAGTATCACTTTCTCCCTCCGTCCACAATTCAACTCACACGTCATTCTCCTTGCTTTCCCTCACAGGGAAGGAAAGGCGACTTGGTTCAGATCGGATACCGACACCGGTTTAGTTCCAGTTCTCAGTAATACGCTTTTACAGCCTGAATATAGGAAAAAAGGCCTCAAGACAAATTCTCTAATGGGCCATATGTCCTTACGTTACATCCAATTTTTTCAAGGAAGCGTTTCACTCGCAGTCGCTACCTTTCTTTTTTCACCAAGCATTCTCGTGTACTCGAGTTTAGCTTACAATGTATAGACAAGTACAATTTCTTCACATCCACTTTCCACTCATTTTTCCGCGTCTATCATCTTGTAAAGCAAAATATAATAAATATATATATCATATAGAAAGGATGGTGTCATGCATTTTCCCCACTTATAGCTTACACAATTTTTAGACACCAGCGTGGGTGTATATGGATTTTTTCCCTATCTCTTTGGCTATAATCTAGCTTAGAAAAGACTTTCACTACTACATATAGGTAATATAGATTTGGAATTTCCAAGTGCAATATGTATTGATTTTATTTTTAGAAACGTATCAAAAACGCAGCTTTTGAATGCTTGCTTTTAAGTTGCAAATTTTTCTATTACCCAGTACTTATAATAAAAACAACGCAGTGGTGTGTTGGATTATTTTAACTATGTAATACATTTAAAAATATTTCAAAATGACACAACATAGCACTTAAATTAAACTTGTAAAAAGGCGCGCAAATAATTCAATTTTACTCCCTTTGTAGTTCAAAATTAGTATTTTAATTTAATTTGATATTTTTTTAGTATAGTTTTATTTCTTCATGCTTCGAAATTCCAGTTAAAATCCTCTTTGTTTCAGAGAACGGAACTATGTTATTATTTCATAGAACCCCACATATAAAAATTAGACAAAGACAAAGGGAAAGAAAGGTCTTGCGGTCTTGTGGCTTCCTTGTCATTTCTCCTGACAAATGTTTAGCATACACATACAAAGGAGGCTTAAAAATCTAATTCAACATTTAAGAGTTTACTTTTACTTTCTCTCCCCCTCTTTAAATTAATTTAATATTCTATCCGTCCCAGGTTTTCCCCTCGTTTTTTCTTTTGTTTCTGAATTTTAAAATAAAATCTGTAAAGGAAGTCAACATACAAACGAAAATTATCAAAAGAAAGTAGAAAACTGCAAAAAAAACAAGGATGTGGTCCGACTTACAAAGTTAACTTAAAGGAAAGATTAGGATTATGACTGAAAATTTAATTGCGGATCTTGGGGGAAGTACAGGAAAGATTTTTGTTATAGAAATGTTGAAAAACTTATTGAATAAATAATTAAACTTTTTTTGCTTTACGATGAGTAAATCTCTGTGCTCTGTGGCTCGGTCAAGGTAGTATATTTTTTATTGTAGAAATTGTGGTATATATAGTAGTTATTGGTTTCCTATATTGCTGTTTGGATTTTGGATTTGGAAATGAAGGTTTGTTTTTTACACATGTTGTATGCATGTACTTGTTTTTTCCTGGAACCGGTATCGGCCAGCTATTATTACCGCTGCAACTCACCGACCAAGCAGAAGAAGGGTGGTGCAGCAATAATCGTAATCATAAGCTATGCATCGAACAGCATGAAATGGTCGTATATTTTTCTGGATGTTGACTCTAATGTTCTGTTCTTGTAGTATGACAGTTAATTTATTTCTTTTCCAGATTCCCGGTAGCATTTCAAAAGTTACAGAGTACAAACTACGCGTGTATTACTGTTAACTGTACCTCCGTGTTTTACAATTTTGCAAGCAACTTGGGATTTACACATTTTAAAAAGTGCAAAATGTTCTATATGAAACTTTGATAATAATATCTGAATAAAAAGTTTTTTATTGCGATATATAAGAACAGGGCCGGATAATGCGGCCAGCGCAGGCAGCCCCCGCTGCTTGAATTTTCTCAAAACATGTAAATGGAACATTTTGCATTTTTCAAAAGTATGTAAAAAGAATATTTTGACTTTTCAAAAACATGCAAATTAAAGTTGTGGACCATTTCAAAAACATGAAAATACAACATTTTACACTTTTCTCAAAATATGTAAATATCAAAAAATTCGAGCGGGAAATTTAAATGTGAACCAAGCAAAAGCCAGTGTTTTATTGTACAATAAAATTATTATTTCATGTAGATATAAACCCTTACAATTATCTGATTTCATGATGTAATTACAACACTTTGTAGTTGCGACCATGACTATACAGAGTCCATATAGCCTTTAATAGTTTGCGAGATATGTATATATAGGATGTCCATACCAACAGATAACGATGTATGAAAGCCTTGAGCGGATTAGCCCTTAAAAAGTAGAAGCTCAAAGGCCGCGTTCGAGACTAAAAGCTTAAAGCATGATGCATACATAGCGTAGATTGGGACAGGAGTAGGAGAAAGCAATGGGAATAATAAGAGAGGACAAGTGAGAGCAAGTTTCCCCCATGACGTTTCCCCTCTTTCCCTCCCCGCGTTCTACTCCTTCCACTGTAGTCTGTACACACAATGTGCTTGTCTCCCTTGTACATCCTACATCCCAGAGTGCAGTGTATCAAAAATGGCTCAAGACTCCTGAATCGACTCCATTAGAAAAACTTATTTGGACTACATAACTCAGCCTAATATTGCCCTATTATGTTTTCCGGTTTTCAGTTCAACCTTAATAAATTTAGTGGAATCTCCGGGAATCAACCCATTACTTATGGACAGTAACAGTAACAGGGGGCAGAGTGGAGGAGACGGAGAAGGAAAAACGAAAAACATCTATTCTTTTCTTTAAAATCCCCAATCCACATCTAGAATCTAGAATCTAAGACCAGGACCAGAGCATGAGGACAGAAGCGAAAAACTCTACCAGACTCTATATAGGCAATAGTATTTCATTCTCCTTTCTCTGCTTTCTTTTTTTTCTATTGAAAACCTCAAATGCTCATATATGGTGCTTAAAGTACTTTTTTTAAAGACTGGAGTCTCTGTGCAACCAAAAGATTATGGTACTTTCACTTTTACTTTAACTTTCTCTTTTTTCTTCTCAACTAACTTCTTCTTGGGTGCATTGATTAAGTACAAAGGATCTCTTCCTCTCTCTCTGTATATACATATATCTCTGTTCTGTTCTTGGTTTGACATTAACAGTATGTTACGTTATTATGTCAACTTACGTTAATTTCACCCACAAATGTAATATAACTACAGGGAGACAGAAGAAGCGGAATTCAGAACCAATAATGGGCCATGACCTCAACCACAACCGCAAATGGCAACCACGCGTTTCAATTTTCTAGGAAATTGTTTACTAATCAAATAATACGCAGTACATCTTTGATTTGACTTTCTCTACTTTCCCCTGAAATGCGTACAGTTTGTAGTATAGTACCCAAACTTGTACAGTTAAATAAAAATAAATTGTTTCTTTCCTCTATTATTAAAGATTGTAAATTACGCTTAATGTATATTCAAACAATGAAACAAAAATGCTGATACATCTATACAACAGAGAAAGAGTTAAAAGTTTTTGTAGCCAAAGTTGCTTTCAAATTGCCGGGGTGTTTTTGCATAGAAATAATAAAATTATTTAAATTAGATTATGCTTTCCTCTTTTTGTAGCTTAATCCTGCATTTGAACTTGCGGGGGGTGAAATAGGGAATCTGAGATTTAGTCCAGTCCAAGATAGGAAGTATGCCTTAAATGCAGCAAAATAATTAACGTTTGTTTCTAAGGGGACTGTACTTATGTATGTATCATGTACTATGGTAGATGGGTTAAATTTTTTTTCAACTTCCATGATTTTCTTTTCTTTTTATGTTTCGATTTTTTTAAAAGTTTTACTTTACAGTTCAATGCATTGTCCTGTGATGCATTGTGTTGCAATTCTTTGTAAGTTTTTTTCTTATGATTTCCTTTGCGTAGGATTTTGCATATATATGCTTTGAAGAAAATTGCAGAAATAAATTTGGGGTAAAATGGGGATAGGGGGTGAATGCAAAGAAATACATGGAAACATATATATATTTTCATGAGGATTTTTAATGTAAATATATACTCTGCTAGAAAATGTTTTATTCCTTATTTAAACTAATTTTTAAAATTTTAGGAAAGGCTTGTATTTTAAAAAAGTGAAAGTATAGTGAAAGTATAGTGAAAGCATAGTGAACATTGAATTAAACCGGGAAGTGAAAGTAGGGAAATATCATTGTTCGCAAGACTGCGAAACTAACCCAGTTTCAAACGCTGGGTTTTAAACTAACAAAAGTTAGTCTAGTTCTGGCCTTGGTACTTTGTAAAAAGGGAGTACTATTACTATTATTACAAAATATACGTGTATATAGAGTTGGCATTCATTCTCAAGACTTTGTTCCTAAGTTGTTTGACATGTGACCATTAGGTAGAGAGTATTTTACTTATATTCTCTCTGTGCGTTTATAGATACGATTTGGGAGGATCTTTGTACATCCCTCCGCACAGTCTACATCCACATATGTACTTTCACTTTCACTATTTTATTGAATTGAATTATTTGATTATATAACGTTCACTTCTATCTCAATGGGAGATAAAATGCTTTTAATTTATTGCATTTTCGTAAGTAGAGGAGAGGCAGAGGGGAAAGGAAAAAGGAAAGTGGAACGCAAACCGAATTCAGGAGGATATAAATATATATGGAAACGAAACAGCACTCAAAAGTAGGTTCTGGTTCAGGCTCTATTATCCAAATGCTTGAGGATGCTTCAGAATTGTGAAATCCGGATACAAATTTAACTACAAGCTTACGTAAGGTCAATTCTCACTTTTTCTAATGAGTGGTTCATTTTCACGATGAGATTTGGGATGAGCTATTCAAAAAGTGGGAGGGCCTATTTTACAATATTTATTTCCCAGGGCTCGCTTATTATACATTATTATACCTTTAGACAATTTTTGAATTTTAGTTTTAAAAAAATAATATTGCAACAATATGTATTCATTGCAAAGATTTGCGCGTGTGAATATAGTATGGCTAAAACTATTTCGAAATTTGTTTTTGAGCATATTACTACTTCGTAAGTCTCATTACTAAATATTTAAATTTTAGTTTTAAAATAACATAATAGGTTGTGGTTTACAATTAATTTAAATAAGTATATTGTCAGTGAAGAACCAAAATAACCCATATCCAATTTAAGCTAGAATCAAATCGAACTGTCATAAAAAAAATGTGAAACATGCGTCAAATGTAAATTTGGAGTTTTGAAAAGTGTTAAATGTTCTATTTACAGGATTTTGAAAAGTTCAAAGTTTTTTAGTTCCATGTTTTTGAAAATGTGCGAAATTTTCTAATTTAATGTTTTTGAAAATGTGCAAAATGTTCTATTTGTATATTTTTGAAAAGTTCAAAATTTTCTATCTGAATGTTTTTGAAAAGCTTACAATGTTCTATTTACATATTTTTGAAAAGTGCAAAATATTCTAATTAAATTGTTTCATGACACATTTAAATATTTGTGTAGATAATACATATTGTTTTTAGCTAAAAATGGAAATGGGTCATTTTGGTTATTCACAGACGATATAATGTACATACATTTTAAAAAACGACTTGATTTTTAAAAATATGTGTTATTTGGGAAATTCATTTGATTGTTTTACTTAAAATTGGCTGTGCGTAACATAAACTCCATAGTGTAAAACCGTATAGCGTGTAGTTTGAAGTATAATATGTAGAATTCTAGGGGATAGATTTGTTCTCCACAGTTTTTCTGGAACGGTAACGGTTACTGTTTTTCAATTCAAATAAAATTTAGTTGAAAATGAGAAAGTCAAAATTGTTAAATTCTCTTTATGTTGTCTAAAATTAGGTTCGGTTTACTGGTTTGAGTTGTTCAGAATTCGGATTGAATTAAATGAATCCGATTAAAATCCTTATGTATCCCAGCTGTATACAATGGGTCCATGGATATATATTATGGATATACCCTGTAAAAACTTTCTATTATAGGTAAAGCCTACAACTTTCTATATAGCCTACATTCTACTTCTACATTCTATGTATCCTTTCACTCTGTTTACCTCTCGTATAACTTCGTCCTGTGCATATCGTCATCGTCTCTAGTGTTTATTTAGACTACAGAATGATTCGTTTCTTTATTAGTATTTGTATTTCAAAATTTGAATGAGCATGGGATTTATAATTCGAATTTGAATTTCATTCAACATCAATATATCACCTCCAAAGCCGGAACCAATCCGGGAGTGAGCTATAGTTTTAATTTATTGATCCGTCAAATATACAGCTTCATCTCGTCTAACTCAGACGGCCATATCCACATCCACATCATCCTCACAGTCTTCTTCAGTTCCGTCCGGGTCCGTGTAGAGAAAATTTAGACTTACAAGGGAATGACGCGACATAACCGACCCAGAATTTGGAAAGACCTATTTCAAAAAATCAGGCTACTTTTAAATAGTATAGATCCAAAGTAACTTGAGTGCATTATGCGTCGTTCGCCTAGAACAGCGCGGCAAAGTTTAAAAAAATTCAAATTTTAAAACTTTGCCGCCCTGCAGTTTCTACAGTTATTAACCGATATTGATGAAATTTGGTTTTTTCTTATTCTAAGGCCGTTATCTAAAAAGTAATTTCAGGATTTTCAAAACTTCGAAAATTTTAATTTTTTTTGAAAAAAATCTAGGAAACCCATATTTTTGAGGCCCGGTTTTTTAACCAATTTTTCAAAAAATATTAAAATTTTCGAATTTCCGAAAATCCTGAAATTACTTTTTAGATAACGGCCTTAGAATAAGAAAAAACCAAATTTCATCAATATCGGTTAATAACTGTAGAAACTGCAGGGCGGCAAAGTTTTAAAATTTGAATTTTTTAAAACTTTGCCGCGCTGTTCTAGGCGAACGACGCAAAATGCACTCGAGTTACTTTGGATCTATACTATTTAAAAGTAGCCTGATTTTTTGAAAAAGGTTTTTCCAAATTCTGGGTCGGTCATGTCGCGTCATTCCCTTGTTAGACAAAGAAAGAATAAAATTCTTTGAACGTGAAGTGAACGCGTTATACATATTCACTGAACGAACGATATAGTAATAACGTACTGCTCAAATATAAGAAATGGCATCATTTGTAGAATGTTTCGATATTTCACTGTCCTACTTTTTACAGTTGCTTATTTACAACAATAGCATTATTAACTTTTCTAACACGTTTTCAATACGAATAAAACCTACCTGTAATATTCAGGGCCGGACGAAGGAATTGCGTTCAGGCAGCAATTTGTTTCCATACAAAAACCGCCATTTTAATTTTATTGATGGTTTTCTTTAGTAATGCAAAAAGGTCTATTTACATGTTTTAGAAAAGTGAAAAATGTACTTTTTACTTGATTCAGAAAAGTGCAAAATATACTATTTTACATGTTTTAAGAAACGTGGAAAATGTTTTATTTCGTATGTTTTTGAAATGGTCAAGAAGTTTAATTTGCATGTTTTTGAAAAGTCAAAATAGTCTTTTTACATATTTTCGAAAAATGCAAAATGTTTAATTTACATGTTTTTTGAAAATTTAGGCAGCAGGGGTTGTCAGCGCTGGCCGCATTATCCGGCCCTGGTAATATTTATTGGATTTATGCAAACTGAAGATCCTATCTACATCTATATCTGTACATGCGTCCACAATACAAGTGTACAATATTGCATTGTTTTAATTTTTGAAATTATTAAAACGTATAGTATAACAAGGGCAAACAAAATTAAAATATTTCTATTGAGTATTTAGAAAGTTTTAAGTAATTTGTTTTTATGTCGTACAGATTGTGGCAACCGTAAGATATGGGATTTTGTAGCGGATAAAATGTGCTAACGTTAACTAGGATGGTCAAGTATACAATATAGTGCTTTGAAATAGAACGACCATGCAGAACATTTCATTTATTTAAAAGAATTTTACCTATGCGTTTCGATTGGAGACAGAGACTAGTGTACTAATGCGTAACATATACCATCGTCCTATCAGGAAATATAGGGTAACTATTGTTTTTGATTAAAATCTATTTGAATTTGAATGTTGTTTGGAAAAATAAATTCTGTCTCTACCCAACAATGTGCGTAGTGGGAGTTACATATTTTAGTTACTACTCATCTGAATTCTAATTCATTCCTCTCCAACGTACTCTCCTTTCCACTTTCCCCAGATTTAACGGGGCCCGCAGACACACGGATCCGCGTTCATTTTTATTTATAATGTGTATCTCGTAAATGTGTTTTGTTCCCCTCTTTAATGGTAATGTAGGGCAAAGTACACTCAAAATAGGGAGAAAGCAGTCAACATTAATCAAAAAGTACAACATTGTAAACCTTTATTTCAACATATAAATCATTCTTATACTTTCTTTAACAACGACGGCGACAAAGATGAAGATCTGAGTTCCAG
The DNA here is from genome assembly GCA_949802685.1 of Dicyrtomina minuta. NCBI lineage: Eukaryota > Metazoa > Arthropoda > Collembola > Symphypleona > Dicyrtomidae > Dicyrtomina > Dicyrtomina minuta. The sequence continues at coordinate 22,946,070 of OX461811.1, read as the reverse complement.
CTCCAGACGCTTTATGACTCTATTCTATAGCAAATTGCAAAATAATATAAAAAAATACTCTCAGCAATCTTTGTAGAACTCGCAGGGCCGTAAAATAACATACGAATTTCAATTTTGATAAGTAATATTAAATTTTTGAATTTTTTGATAACAAAATAAAAAACCAGAATTTTTTGCACTGATATTTGCAAGTCACGTAGTTGAAGCTTAGGGTAGGTTTTTGTAAATTTGTAAGTTGTATAGTGCATATAATTTTAATTTTAAATTAAACTTTATATACATATTTATTCTGCATATAATCTTCAAAGTAAATCTACACACGCTATAGTGCTACAACAAATAAATTTTGCTGCATCTAGTCAAGAAAAACTTGAAAAGAAAAAGGTTTCTTTTTACAGAAATACAAAAGAATACATAGTATAAAAGCCTTTGGCCTATAAGCCGAGGTTCAAGTTGAAACTAGGAAACTCTCTCCATATAAAATTACTCACATTTAACAACAAAGAAGAAAAAAAATGAATGAAGACGTAGCATCTATTTTATGTCTGATTTATTCCGTATTCACTTTTTTCATACAATTTAATATGTATTGCTCTCATTTCCACTTCCAGGTTTCAACTCATGACAAATGCTTATGCATTTCTTTGCCGTTTTTTTTTGTGTCGCTAAAAGTATTTATTTTATGAAAAAATGCATACAAAAGTGCTCATCACATACTTAAACGTATGCATACGTCGTCACTAAAGAGTCAAAACGAGCCAAATCGATTTACAAAAAAAAATAAAAAAAATTTCAGGTTTCAAGGGTTTAAAATGATAATATCGTTGGTGAAGAACCAAAATGACTCATATCCATTTTTAATTAAAAACAAAATCCACTAACTACAAAAATTTTGAAACATGTCTTGAAAGAATTTAAATATAACATTTTACACTTTTGAAAAACTTGTTAATAGAACATTTTGCAGTTTGCACAAATATGTAAATAGAACATTTTACACTTTTTAAACGCATGTAAATACAATATTTTACAATTTTGAAAAACATGTAAATAGAACATTTTGCACCTTTTGGCAAACATGGAATTAGAAAATTTTGAAACTTTTCAAAAACAAGTAAATAGAACATTTTACACTTTTCAATACCTCTGAATTAACATTTTACGCATGTGTCTCATTTTTTTTATGACATGACTCATTTTGATTCTAGTCTATATATTGTATTCAGGTCATTTTGGTTCTTCACAGACGATGTGCTATTAAAAACATAATCATAATCGTAATAATTACTACCACTATAACATACAGATAATCGACATCTCGCCCGTAATAATTCCTTTAATGTTAAAGTTCATTCACATTGCCAATAATTGCTTCAAAAGCTTCGATTTGAACACGTTTTTCTAAAGGCCTGTACTATAAAGTGAAAGTGGAAGCTGCTCCGCTTATATACCTATTTCATATTTGAATAAATCATTCATAACGGTTACAAAGAGCTTTACAACGGAGGAATTAGAATAAGAATTACATAAAGGAAAAAATTGGAGACGTAGGCTGATTCTTGTAATTACAGGTAATTCATCTCTTAATTATGTACTAATGTTCCTCGTTCCTTGTACAAACAGTGATATAAATTCCATTAAATAGCTCACAGTATAATATAGGAAAAAGTTACAATCATGCTATAGAGCACGTCAGGATTGCATAATACGTAATGCGTAATAAACGATTTTTTAGGACCCTTTCTACAACCAACGACTCTGCAGTCTATAGACGTAGAAAATGGTCTAAATGTTTGAATAAAATTTGTCATGAAAAATTCATTGTGTAAATAAAGGGAGGGTGGGAAGCTTCTGGTTCTGGTTCTGACTCTGGTGGCTGTTACCGTTACCGGTCTTGGCTCCCGTGTTTGGTTTGAAAAGACAAATAAGCCGAAGATTTCAACCCGAGGATTGAGAATATAAACGCCGCGATGACGGGAGTAACAGCGGCAGCAATGTAGTAGGGGTGAACGTCGGTGAAAGTGTTCTCTTTATAAGCAAATATGAGATAAGCCCTCACTCAATGATCCTATAAAAATGCTAATGTCCCTACAAACAAGTACCTACTCAGTCATAGTAAACCTATAAATTGCTTTTATCCACCAAACTTATTTCTTTCACTTTCACTGTCTCCCTTTCCAACCATTTGCCGGGAGATACTTACGTCAATGGGTTCGGTCTTCGGTCCGGGTCCGGGTACACGGGTGTCGGTCCTAACACCGGTAATAAAGTCTGTAGTAAAAAAGAAAGTATAGAATACTTTTCAAGCTGTTTGTGTTGTATATGTTAATATGACTATCCACTGAAGTTTGATTAGGTGAAAGTATCGTTTTTACCTTGGAATAAAAACCGCTGGGAATACTGTTCTCTCGTTATCGTTCCTGTTAAGATTAATTACTGTTGTGCGACTCCATAATTATTTTTGAACTTTCACACGCACAATATAATGGTTTTACTCATCCGAAATCTCCCCTCGGGGAAAGAGAGGGAGACTGATGGGGATGGGTAATATCTATAACCAAACTCAATAGTAGGGCGCTGGATTAATCTCCAAATCTCTTGTGGTGAAAGCTGGACCTTGAAATGGTCCCTCGGATCCTGTCGTCTTCTTTCTTGGACACGGTATCCTAATGTTTCCTTTGGATTCATCACCATGGTGCAGAGTCGATTTAGCAGTGGAAGCTAACTTTATACTATAATAACTAATGATCTGAGATCGCCCCCATGGTCGATTCCTTTAATTACTAACGGACGCTGTCTTTCTTCTTATGTCGCAGAATAGACATTATATGGCACGGTGAATAATAAACGACTTCCTCTGATCACTCCAATGTATTATTATTAGTATTCTTTATTGTGACTAGTCTAGGGATTATTATTTTCACGAAACTTTACAAACTGAGAGTTAAATATTATTACGACCTTATACAAAATATTACGACCAGCCAATATACGCTAAGTGATATGGATTCAACGACTGTTGCAGTCCCGAACTCCATTCGCATACTGGCCCCCGTTTCTACGGCGTCGTGCCTTCTTATCTCTTCTTCCGTCTCACTCTTCTCCCCTTCATTATTATTTCTTCATTCCGTTTCTCTTCTGCTTCTTCTCCTCATTCCCTTATTTGGGTGTTCATACTTATTTTTAAATCTAAATCGCTTTTCCTATTGATCCTTACGTGTGCATTCAAACTTAATTTGTCTGCCTTATTTCCACATGTCATTTCAGATCATCGTGAAATGACCTGTAACAGCATCCCCAGGGCCATTTAGAGTCGACTCGACGAACACTGTTTCCCTGCGACCGCACCAAGCGGTGGACTCGTTTACAGACTTACTTTAATCTCTCATATGGACATAAAAACTAATAACTAATTAGATACACACGACATAATTACAAAGATGTACATTTTCAACCTATTTCTGATTATGTCTTAATTTCATGTATACTATCGAACGATGATCGTCCTTGTGTAGATAAACAAGTACTGAGACTTCACCTAATTCTGGCGCGGTTGTCGTCACAACTTGGCCACCTCAGGTGATAACTACAGTACCCGATTACTGATTAATCAGTGCTTTACATTGAAGTGAAACAATACCAAAATCCAAAACAAAATGATGATGTTCATGCTTGAATTCTATCATGGGCTTTCTAAAAGTCCTGGTAGTAATTCAAGATTAACAATGCTTCATTGATGTTACTTGTAACTTATATCCAATACATACAATATTAACACAAATGTATAAACATACTACTTAAAAAACGACCATTAAGATAACATGGCACTCGAACTTAATAACTAACTACAGATTGTTTACAATCTTGCATGACCAACTATTTCGATTGGGAAAATTATTGCGGTTTCATGTATCATTTTCATCATTCTATTGATACTCTTATCATTAACATACATAAGGCGATAATATGCCTATTAGAATTCTCATCATCAGCTTTCTAAAGGTCCTGAAAGCAATCAAGAACTAACACTTGCTTCGATAAATTATACCTGGGAAACCCCAGAAAAAATCATATCCTTTAAATTGAGCATACACATATCATATAAATCAACTTCTATCAAAGTACATTACTGGATATAATATCCTTGAACACTTACAAAAAAATTCGCATTATAAATTCAAACATCATAATTCCTTACAAACATACGTAGCATATTCTCTATTACTAAAATAACCAGAGTATTATACATACATTTCATGTGAGTCATTAAGATATGTTTCATTTACATTCGGAGAATGTATCATACGTATAACAATTTCATCAATCATAAAAACTCTCATATTATTAAATGTGTTCATAGTTATCCCTTCATTGTGCATAGTCACATATCATACAATCATTTTACATGTCAACATTACTTCATACAGTTCAATGTGCTTAACACGTAACAATTATATTTTTAACGTACAATCAATTTAATATTACTTATAAATCATATTTGCACGCATGCAGTACATATATTTAGACATAAATCTAAGATTACAGCATCGATTACAATTACGCCACGGCAATTCATATATATCATGCTTATCCGATTGAACCTTCGTTGATATCTAAGGTTATAAAAAAAACAACATATTAAACAACCATTCCTTTATATTTGCATATAACGTATATTGTGGGGTAGGCACCCCCTATGCATGATTCCACTAATACATCAGTTTTCAAGAAACAATACTACAGGCATATATAATATCATCGGGTGGACACCCCATATGATGCCTATTTGATTGTACAGTACGTACATAAGGTATTCATACTCATAAATGTCCTTTGTTCGCCTGACTTACATATAGTCAGTATTGACACTTCATCGACCTGTCTTATCATTACATTAACACATCAACCGTGTACCTATAATTATTGCAATACATTGCCTTTACATTTGACATGAAAATTAAAGTATATCATCGCAAGGTTACTTAGTTTTATGTTTATAATCAATGGTTTTACCATTTTATGGCAGAAAAATGTATATATATATATATCATTCAACTCGCATAAATGCCATGTAAACAAGTACGTGTGCAAGTTTCATGGTACGTACATAACATATAGCATGTGGTCGACACCCCTAAGTCAAGATGTCCATAGTCACCACCTATTGTGGAGACTGAAAGTACTCCATCAGAAAGTAACTTTATCTATCGTTATTAACCAGTGCGTTTCTTTTTGTTCAACAATTACCGGCAAAAAGATGTACATATACAAACTTCCTAAATTCCGTATAAACGAGTGCCTATCTGAATGTATCATAGGTACATACAATTCAGAGATCCTCTCATGTGTCTCTGTCTCATGTGTGACATGTAGGCAGTATTGACACTTCATTGACCGTCCTTAGTTTGAAACTAACTCATCAACATTTATCTTAACACTTAAATCAATGCATGCATACTTATACTTTGTCATGTGTCTGAATGAATTCACTTGAAGTCCATTCCAGTATAGGAATTGTGGATTCCCAAAATATATATCATAAAACGTTTTACGAATGTTGTCTCGAAGAGGAGGCTAAGCTGCCTCTCGGATCATGAGTGCAGGCGTTCATGTTAAACGTGCACATTAACCGTTAAAAACATACATACCATTGCAATGAATGAGGGGGTGAGGCTTGGTGAACCCAAAAAATCGCTGGAGTATATTGGGAACAAGTTCATTAGAACAAAGGGACTAAAGTTCTGAAGAGGTCTTATTATGATGAAACATCAGAATATTTTACTCTGGAGTGTGTCAAGACGGTACTAAAATAAAGGGACAGGGGTTCATTGTTTTTGTACCCAATTTAAAAATAATACCCGCCAACAATACGTGGGGGCAGGAAGGGAACGTCTTTATTTGCTTTCCAGTGCATCATGGGAGCCCGAGTTGTAAGTGTGACTTAACATAATTCACCGAAAACATCAATTGTGTATGTCTGTGATCTACGGCGTATATTAATTAAAACTGTGTAGTTATATCAGCAATATCCATTGACCATTAGCAATTGTATTGCCTACATCCTAGTACCGTGTAAGGCTATCGTGTGAATCACTGCGTGTGAGCAGAGGGTTACTCCCTACCTAGATAAGAAGTAACTTATTAAACATTGTGAAAAAAAAATATTGATTACGTGTAGAAATAAAAATCAATCGCGCAATTACAATGGTGAGAGTAAAAAAGACTGGCAATTCCACGAAGCCAGTTCAAGCAGTGGCCGTAAAGGTACCGAAACTAAAGCCGATGCCGAAAAAAATTGGACCATCACAAATGGTAAGATTGGGTCTTTCTGTTACTATTAATATCATAACACTAGAAGTGATGGAGTATGTACTTCAAACTCGGACACTTGAGTCCTGGTTTCCATTTAGGGAAAAAATCATTTTAAATTATAGTTAAAACTAAGAACTATATACCCATTGCAATGGTATAATAGGTAATGGTACTAGGAGTAAATATATAGAGTATATAGCACTGTACTGAGACTGAGCTCACACCAACTCCCGGTCGACTACTGTATAGACTGAGGCAGCATAGTCAAGTATCTTCCCCCACAGGATGTCTCACGATATTGTAGCCTGTTGTGAGTTTCTTACTTTTCGTGTTGTTTGCTCATTGAAGACGTACTAATATAAATAATATGTGAGGATGCACTAAAAGGAGAAACTGTAGTTGGAGGCCTGCACTATACTAAGTATAGCAGAATGTCAGTAGATATATAATAATAACTACATGTTCAGTCAGGCTATACCTTGCTCTGTAGAAAGTGAACTGACTGATACTGAACTCACATAGTTGACGTTCCTCTTTTGTTGTCGATGACTAATTTCAATTTCAATCCAAACACGAACAAAAAGGTTTAAGTCCACAATCCACTTTAAAGCAGACAAATGTAAGCACCACTGACACCGCCAAGTCAATAATAACTTCAGCCTTCGTTGCAATAATAGTATGTCCCGCGTGTGTGTACTGCACTCTGTACTAGACGTTTTTATTTTGCATATGTTCATTCATATATCTGGATAAATAATCTACCCACATAAAGTACCTACGCTTGAGTATGTACAGTGCACAGAGTGTACAGTGTAGTAGATACTAGTGTGGATGGGTCATTATATGACATTGATCTTTGGTTGTTTATGGTTATTGTTACTGTCTTAAGACTGTACGTCATTCCTGGAACTGAAGGGCAAATACTAATTGGGAAATGGGCAGCATGTTATTTGAACGTATAGACACACGATTGTCTAAATTATTTCCAAATATTATTGGGCTCTACCAAGGAAATTATCCATGGATGTACTATATAATTACAGAGGGGCGATCCTGGTTTGGGTTAACACTCAAGAGAAATATAAAAGTAGTAAGGCCGTTGGCACCAGTACTGTCTTATACATTCCTTAAGATAGGTTTTGTGTCAGATGAACAAGAAATCTTACGATTAACTTATTGCATTTGATATTATATCCATACTCATAATCATAATGTTATACATTCTTATTTATATTTTCTATTGAAATTAAGTACTGTACCCACGGAGAGCGTGAAGAAACCATTGGAAATTTGACCATGTACCCCCATCCCACATTGTTTAATTATTATAATACCCACTCGCCATCGTAATGCAATGACCAAACTATAATAAATGTATAGAGATTATTTCTTCCGACATTGGTACTCCTCAAATAATTCTTTTCCTATCAATTCCATTTCCATATAGAAGGAAAAGATTGGAATGAACATTTGAGTTGGAAGGGAAAAATTAGGCTAATAAGGTCAGAGGCTTAAAAGTTTTAAAAGATGCCTTTGGATCATTGGCATTGGTATTTTGGCATTATGATTATGATTATTATGAGGCTGGATTTCCCTTTAATCTTCCGTGTCATTGTTATTGATCTACTTATTTGTCTCCCATAAGGTTGTATTTCTATACTACAATAATAAGCAGTAGGCACCAAATAAGTCGTATTAAAACTAATATTATAAAATTCATCATACCTCATAATAATACACTGATAATCGTAATAGAAATAGCATCATACTGTGGTATTACAACACATAACAAATAACCAGACAATACTAATTGATTTTATATATCCCTATCAAAACATTATAAACAAATATTCATACAGTAAAAGTAACTGTACAGTTTTTTCAAGATTTCGCAATCAGCGTTTTATTCCAATTCTTATGCTCACTGAACATTTACAATGAAAAGAAATGACAACAAAAGCAGAAGCAAAAATACCGTTGACTGTTAGAGCATAATAATGTAATAATATTTTCCATTTCCTTCATTTTTTGTACAGGATAGATATAGGATACTAGGAGCTTATTTATTGACTATAATTTGTATAAGTGCATTAGCTTTTACACTGTACTCTCGAAGAATCAAAGCCGAGGACGTTATATAATACTAACAATGTAATGTAAAATAAAGTTAATTAATTTTGTTATTTACCGAGAGAAGGCATTTAGGGGGATGTATACGAGGAATACAATAATTATATTCAGTTGCTTCCCGATTAAAATTCGAAAAAACATTCAAGAAATCAAATAATGTGAAAGGTTCTCATGCTTAAACAAACTCCTATTACCCATGCATTCAGAAAAATTCAATTGTTCAGCTGTTTCAATAATGTAATAATTTTGCCGCGTTTTGTTCGTACTTAACAGTTCATGCTAAAACTGTATTATAATATGTACCAATAAGCCGAATCCGATATATGACAAGCTGATACCAACGCCAAGTGCCAAGGTGTCAACGTCAGTTGTTCAATAATTTTTTACAAAAGTCAGAGAATTCTCTAAAAGGCCAATCGGAATCGGCATCGGAATCGGGGTGATACAAAGTATATTATGTATAATCAGTTTTCAATTTACGATCCATTATGATTGTTTAGGTAATCTTATCACGATGTAAAAAAAAAAGTAAACACACATCAATTTCTGAGTAGTTAAGTTTCACTCAGAACCAGTCCGAGGTATGTTCTATATATTTACACATGCAATAAATAATAAGTTAAATTATTACATAAAATCATATTTCATCGACAATATCATTAATATGGATTAATGTGGGGAGGTTTTGAGTGCTGATAATACGTAAGTAAGTATCTGTATATTGAAAATAACAAAAAATACAAAAATACATATAAGTAGGAAAGTTGATATCTGTTCAACAATAAGCCACTATAGCCGGCTAATACCTGCTTTAACCACCACCAGCAGCCACCCAGTGATAAAAATAAAATTAAAAAAAAAATATAATCTGCTTATGATTATCAGTTTTCAGTGCAAATCCAAAGCCCAAAGTCAAAAGTCGGAATAGGCGCCAAAGTATCTAAATAAACATAAATTACTTTTACATATTATATGTCTATAGATTCCAGATAATTTTTGTATATCTCATTTAATTAACAAAAACAGAAATCAGGATTCACAAATACTTTTATACTTATATCGTTTGTGAAGAACCAAAAATGTCCAGTTTAAGCTACAATGAAAATAACCCATGTCATAACAACAAAATAAGAAACATGCGTAAAATGGTAATTAGAAGTTTTTGAAAAACGTAAAATGATCTAATTCAATGTTCTCGAAAAGGTGCAAAAATCTCTAATTCCATGTTTTTGAAAAGCTGCACAATGTTCTATTTAAACGCTCCCATGACATATTTGAATATTTTTGTAGATAGTTGATATTGTTTTTAGGTAAAAATGGATATGTGTCATTTTGGTTCTTCATAGAAGATATGTGCCTTTTGCACTTAAATCTCAAATAGTTCCTTAGCAAGGGAGCTATAATATTATGTATTATTTTATAGCACCCATTTCCATGGAGCATTAAGTACTAATATACATAATATACTGTAAGTTGCACAAAAGAAAATTTATCGATTTTTTCTATTAACCTGAATTATAACAAAACGGCAACAACAAAATTGTTCACAGTTATAAACTCTTCATGAAATTTTAAGACTCACAAGTCATTATAAGTACTGCTTATTTTGTTTGGAGATCATAATCTCTAGAATAACATTTTAAAACCCTGTTTTAGACCCACTTCAAAATTATAAATTATTTTGATTATCTTAATTTTCCACATATTAAAAAGTACTTCAATGCCCACAGCATTATGCTATCTCTAATACAAGGAGGAATACCTGTGCCATTGCCATATGATATTAATAATGTCAATATCAGCGCTGCTAGATTTATATAGGTAATTAATTATTCGGTATAATATTGTTACTACCTATCTACATAATTTACCGGAATTTTGAAAATTTTGCAATACTAGACCAATTTCATCGTGCCATATATCATTCGAAAGGTAATCACAAGTAGAATTCAAATAACATAATGCGCCTATATTTCTACTAACAGTTTCCATGGCAACGATCTTTTAATTTTTCAATTTCAACTAAAACGGGTTGTATGGGCCACAAACTCAAAACAAAAAAAAAATGGTGTCGGCTTATTCTTTAAGAGCTCTTAAATGATATATCACATGACAAAATCCGTTAAATTTTTTAAAATTCCATCGAAGTTTGTTTTTGAAACCATTTGAAAATTACTAACTATCGTGCGTGCACACTAAGTTATTTAGATTTACCTAATTGTTACCGTTCGAATATTATATCATGTTTGGGGAAGTTTACTGAGTGACCGGTCGAAATCTGCATTTAACACAATAGTTAAAGTTTTAGCGGGAAATTCAAAAATTTCAATATTAAATTTTTTGGATTTATTGAGAATATCAAAATACCTGGGCGTAAATCATCACAACTAACCCGTTTATGGTTTCTTATCTTTAATTTAGAACCTGTTAATTGCCAACTAAAATGTGGCGGCAAATTCAAAATGTTTAATTTCGCTGTTAAGGCTGCCATTAAACAAGGGTTTTAGCCCTTGTGTTTTTTTCATTATAATAATAATTATTATCAATTGTAAATAGTACTATGCTGCATACATTCTCTATGCAGGTAAATGTTACTAACACAAAGGAAATTCGAACTAGTTGTTGTAATCTCATGAAGTCGTGCAGAATGCATAACACTGAAACACTCAGCCCATACCTAGCAACAACTCCATGTATTAATTATTTCCAGCTAGAAACAAAATGCACTATCTACAAAACAAAAACTCAAAAGCGTATACCTAACATGTTGGTTGATTCAAAAACATGGGAAGAAAATAATCTACACTTTTGGTTAATTAAAAAAAAATATTCCAATTTTGCATTTTAAATGCTTCAAAATCATGGAAATAATACACTGCCGCAGTTGGTCCATAAATGCCAAGCCCAGCTTAGAATGACTTTCATACGGGAATAATAGTTGTGCTAACAACGGGAAGATTTCGAACGTAAAACTGCATATGTAAAAAAAAATTCAAAATCAGTATGGAATATGATACCATACTCGAGTACACATCCACTCATATAATGCGTATACGTAGGTAGGTAGATTTTGCACCCTGTCCAAAAAACATTTATCTCGAGTATATAAAAAATTTATTTTTCATTGAAGGAAACCATAGTGTACAGTCTTCGCTCGGATATAGAAATTGTAATGATGGGGTTTACGTTTACACTTAAAGCCCAAAATGGTCATTGGGGTTGACTGTTCCCAAGTAAAAATTATGGTCGTAGGGTTTGGATTTTCCATGTTAAAATTATGGTCATGGGGTTTAGATTTTCCATAGTAAAATTATGGTCATGGGGTTCAGATTTTCCATGTGAAATTATGGTCATGGGGTTTAGATTTTCCATGTGAAATTATGGTCATAGGGTTTAGATTTTCCATGTTAAAATTATGGTCATGGGGTTTGGATTTTCCATGTTAAATTATGGTCATGGGGTTTGGCATACAATATGAGTGCGACATGTAAAACGCATGCTTCCCCCATGTATTCTTACTTAGCCACTGTATTTGTTGATTATTTCACCACACGTGTAGCATGTACACTTATTTAAAATGAAAGATTATCACTTGCTAATAATTTCTCTTTGGTCATTAGTTAATCGGGGCGCTGCAGCAAAAGAAAAAAGAACAAGCAACAACTAGTGCTCGAGGCAAACAACTGGATAAGGTATTGCATATCTATGATATCGTGATTGCATAATACTCTACATTGCTTATGATTTATTTATGGTATTTGCTCATTACCTAATAAAATCTATTATCTATTGTGTGTAGGGAGTCCTACAATATATTGAACGGGAAGCGAAGGAATCTAGACTCGATGATGATTTCCGTATTGTAAGAAAATCATATTATTAATGTATCAGTTGATTAATTATCAATGTGTGTATACCTCATGTATGAAAATTGTTGAATTGTGCTAATCGTAGGTCACCCGAGAAAATGCTTACCGTTTGCCTAAAGCATATAGTTGCTATACGGATATCCCTGAGGAAGGTGAATCAGCACTGCAGGCCCGTTCCTACTCGTGTAAACAGGTCGTGGGGTTCAAGACGGTCTTGTTTATTGATGCGAACTATAAAGCGGCGCTGCATCAGCTCGCTTTCGTACAGGCACCGTATGTTCTCACTATGTTCTTTTACTTATTACAGAGACTTTATCACCTAGAAATATTACGGTAATGTAGATTACTATTAATAATTTGGTTCGTTGATAGATCGGAAATTATCGCTTTTTCTACACTACCCAGAGACGTCCAAGATCAAATTGTACAAATGGTCGAATCGAACACCGATAATTATTCTGTAGTAGAGGAACTCCCTGAAGTTTGCACGGGACCGCCAAGTCCAACAGGCGATGTCATGCAGAGTCTACTACCACAGGCGGACTTACTCGCGAGCATCCGAGCTGGTGGTCGGACTGGAGGCATCCAAATCACCTATATGCCTTTTCCCATCAATGTACTTAGCCTAGCAGCGCACGTCCAAGTTGATGTAATGCAGCGTTACACGGCTGGCGAATTCGATACAAAATCACCTATATCAAGTATTCAGAAGTATGCAGTGTGGCCCAGCATGACTACACCTCGATGGACTAGGACGTATCCTAGTTGGACCACCTGGTTTCTTTTGTTTTTTAACGCTGGCATGGCCGCGCCGATCATATATAATAATGGACTAAGAGGAAAGGGATGGAGTCCTCATTTTTTGTATGATGTCGATGAATCGAGGGGTCAAATATTTGACATGAACCATACCACTGTATCAGACATCCTATACCTACATTATAAGGTAAGATCCAAATTCTATTATCCTAAGTGTACGTGTCGTATGATTCCCGTATTAATAGAAATGTGTCCGGATTATTTGGACGGAATATATTAACGTGTACTTGTATCTTGTATTTTGAATTTTACAGGTCAAACATGTTAGCGGCTCACGAGCATACCTAAACTGGAATGAAGCTGCACGAGTAAATCTTCTTGCCACTGATTTGGGGCAAGATATCTATATAACGACAGCCGAATATCTAGAGATAACCTCGTTGACTCCAGATAAGAAGAATGAAATACGGGCGGATTATGAGTTCGAACTCACAAAATCCGCGTGCGGCGAGGTTGAGCCCTACGAACCTCCAATTTTGCTGAGTGAGGCTCAATTGAAAAAACAACCGGAAACCGCCAAAATTACAATTAGTAAGTTTATTGAAACTTTTTTAAGTTACGTATGAGACCCGCAATAATACTACTAGCATCCTAAACTACACGTTATACCGTGACATAGGAAATTTTTATCATAATCTATCTTATTGGTTGTTATTTTCAGACTGTGCAATTTGCGGTGGGAAATATACCGGTGGGAATGATCGGTATAAAAGAAGGCATAATGCAGAGCATCACCCACCATTGCAATGCAAAAAATGCGCCGTAGTCCGTTTGTTCCAAAAACAGGCTTTGGACGTTCATTTAGAAACTAATCACGCCAAGGGGCAAGGTAACAGATGTACCCGATGCGAGATGACCTTCAATCGTCCAGAAGGATTGAAAAAACATAAGCCACGTTGTAAATTACCAAAACGTGCGGACTATCGTGCTCCTCCTGTGAGAAACGCCACACAATCATTAGAATCTAAGAAGCTTGCCAAATCAAGGAAGCAAACAACGCGGGCAAAACGTATGAGACGGACTAAACAGACAAGACAGAAGTCCGGCTCACCCGGTAAGCTTGTGTATTTAGTGTTATCTACTTTTTGCTCAGATTTTCGAATGTATCTTAATCTCCAGATAATTATGACTGTATGAACAACAAGAAACAAAAAACCATCATTATACCTAACTATAATTTTTCTTTTTTAACATGTTTATTCTATTATCAGTTGCTGGTCCGTCTTCGGCACCTCACCTCACTAAGCCGATTCGGCGGAAGCGTGTTATATCCTCGGACGACGAGGAGGATGATGATTCCCATATCAGGAATATTGAAAGAATCACATTGGATGAGCTGCCGCTTCATACTGCACTGAGTATCACACCAACCGGAGAGGTAGTTGTCCTCCCTAAGGTGGTAGAGGAACAAACTACGGGTCCTACTCGTAGTCTAGATCCTTTATTGGCACGCTATCTGGCCGCACAAGAAATAAGTGTTCGCTTAAGTGTGCCCAATCATCCAGTAGACCTCACTCCTACTATAAGTGGACTGGTAGAACAAAACAAGGCTACGCTCGAATCCGCAGGCAGTACCGTATCCTTTACCCTGAATGCCACTGGTGTAACGAAAAAAGTTATCTCCCCTGACAATTATTAAGGTTTTGTCATATTCATGTGTTGATTAAAAATTAATTTTACCTTGGTTGCCTTTTATCGCACAAATATGTGGGATACTGAGATGGATGCGCTTGATTTGTGTAATATATTGATTAACATTTTTCTAATATTTTTACCTATGCTTTTTAAAATAAACCAATTTGTATATTTGCTTAAACATGTTTATTTATGTTCTATGAGTCACGTGGACTATGGATACTTCATTATCATAAGAGTCTTTTCCTAAATATTTTCTTGGCTTCCAGATCCTGGAGATCAGCCAGAATCTGTTAGCACTGAATATTTTTCTTGATCATACACATCGAATTTATTTCGTATTTTTTATGTTCCCTATTCATACTCATGTGTAGAAGAAACGTCATTCCAACTCACGTCGTAGTATGTGAAATTTACAATATTTTAGATCATGTCTGTTTTTCTAGTTTGGAATTTATGGGACTTGTCGCATGCCTAAATCCCCCTGTCTCTGGTATTTATATGTGGCATCTGGGTCCAGAGCCCTGATCTATTTGTAAATGCTTTTACGATTTAAGCATCGGGAACGTGTTCTCGTACTATTTCAGATTAGAAGGAGATGAGATGGTATAATTTTAATGTAAATTCGTATGCTACTGCATTTCTATAATGAGAAGGATGTTAAAATACCCTCCTGTTTACATCAATAGTGTACATGTGGGAATTACATATATCGCAGATGTTACTCTAAATGACAAACTGATAGTTTTCTGGACGAAAGCCAAAAAATCTCACATCGTACCCTTTTTTAGAAACTATTCGAAAAAAAGATGTAAGTGTTTTTGCCTCAGCATGTTCGTGTGTTTTATTTATTATCCCTGCCATCTTGACGGAAATAATTTATGTCTACAAAAGTTTTCTCACATCGTTGCATTCTCCAGTCTATTTCGAGCTACATCCAATGCTTGCTTATACAATAATTTTACATGTGCACGCGGCCCGGAGCGCACGTGAATTAAAGTACTATAATAACAGACGTATCGTGTCTCGCAATTCCAACAATTTGTTCTAGCATCGGTACGTCATTTAAATAAAAACCTTCTAGGGATCGTTAAAATGTGAAGACTATCTTCTGTGAATACGTCCATTCTCCAAATATGGAGATTTATATTAAAGCACTCCAAAGCATCGGCTCAATGAGTCGTGCTGTGGAGGTTATTTTTAAACGCCAAGACATAATTATGTTCATACTCCAACGGGTCTCGCTTAACAACACAGTTACACATGCCTGCACTCGGACTCAAAGTCTGGAGTACGGCCAAAAAAACCAAAAAAAAACTATTCATGGGAAAACAATTCGGAAATAAATCTACCGAACTTTAAAGCATCGGCTCAGTGAGTCGTGCTGCAAAAGTTATTTTAAAGGTTTTAAAGACGTATTTATCGTCATAATTATTTAGGATTGGATATGAAATTTTATCCGTGCCTGTACTCCTGCTTAAAATCTGGAGTCTGGCCAACAGAAGAAAAAATAAGGAACTAAGTGCGGTGGGAGAATCATAAAAATCCAAGTTTATGTACCTCGCTTACTCATTTGGACACATACAGAGTTTTTTCTTTCGTCTTTACATCTCAGTATTGAGTGCTTTTATCTTACAATTAGATCCTGATAGTAATAACTATAGTGCCAGATACCTATATTTATCTCACGCATCCAATGTCGGGCTATGTAAAACACATTACCGACGCATTCATTCACTTGTAATGAATAATATAATTTAATAATTAAAAATACGGTACGGATTCTATGCATACATAATCGTACTGATATATAATGTAACTCGGACATTCAATGTTTTTTCTGTATATAGTTTACTGATTATACTTATTTATCTTTTAATTAACACCTAATTACAGACACCATTAATCATTACGTACCCGTGTTATTATATATGCGGCACAGTATCGTTAGTAATTAAAGCTTTTTGGTACCAGTCGCTGTAAATTACTTATCATATAGTTGGCCTACCTAACTACTTCATATAATCGGTTTCGGGAAATTCTCCCTTACACTTTTTCGTTGCCTATTATGCAAGTACATACGTAGCATTTTCACCCACTGACTTATGCAATCAATACCTTTCGATAGATTGTTAAAATAATAAAAATTTACATCGATGGGCGCAATCATATCCTCAGATAGATTGTATGAAAAAAAAAGAAATTACATGTACTGTGACATGTTCAATCGATCTACCAGAGAGATTGTATCAGCTAACAGTACTTGAATAAAATTCAACAAGACAGACTCGATACAGTCTGCATACTTGCAAATTATACCTTAGATTTTAATAATTCCATTTCATGCAAGAGTCTTATCCAGCCAAGAGACCAATGCTATTGCATTCCGCAAAATCATTATTGTCCAAATCCTCCGCATAATTTTATGTAAAGATATACGTATCCGTTAAACTACGTTACCTATACCTAACAGGTAAAATTATATGATATAGTTATGTACTACATCATCATTATCTAATCATCTCAATTACCAGACAATATAACTGGACACAAGTTAAAATCCTCTTTACCTAATTGAGATAAATTTTGGTATATGTTATAGATTCATTTTTGCGACAAAAAGCATAATTTCCATACATTGCTTTATATTGGGTACGTAATATCTCTTTTATGGTGGTATTACTCTCATTTGTAAATATTAGATACAAATATATTATTCTTAATATCACGAGATACTAGAATTTTAGATACTCATGCTCATGTGACCCTATCTACATCGCTCTCCTTTCGTTTTTTATTGATCGAGTCCGGAATTAATATTGACTTATCTGAGAATGATGACCAGAGGTTGCCTGGACGAGTAGCTTAGCAGCCACTCTGCTGTCTCCATCTCTGATAGTATGGATTGGTAGCATCCTCAATGGCTTTCCAGTTCAAGTACAGTTGTCGTCTTATCTTCTTACGATTTGATCGCGACGGTTTAAAGATTGAACTATAGGCAGGAATCGGTACATATCCCGGTGGATACTGTGGATTCATCTTCATCGGTGTCCTAGTCCAGTCGTTGCTTCGTTTCTTTGGTCCAGCACGAGGAGTACTGTTCCTGGTTGCCTGTTGGTCGAGTAAAATCGGTGTCGGCTCATTGGTGCTTGAAAAGTTGACCACCGGTGACCGATGAATCTGCTGTCGTCGTTGTGTAAGTGGGTCCGGCGCTGGAGTTGGATGGACGTCCGCTCTAATGGTCTGGTAGGTCATCGTTGGTTTCGGGTGTGGTGCTGTTCGTTTCAACGGCTGGAGATTCTTTCGGTCCGAAGAAGTTAGCACAGTTACTCTATTTGGCAGGGGCTGAATGGAATTTACCATCCTTACAGTGGGTTCACCCTGAATTACAGATATACTATCTTGAAACTGTTGATTCATTATGTGCTCTTGCTTAGCCATTTCTCTCATACTGTCGGTTGTCATCTGGACTTCTCGTTGAATATGTCTCACGTCATGACTTGGCTTTCGCAATATCGGATTGGGGACTGCAGTATTTTTCGCGGAAATATATCTGTCCTGCCGGGCTCGCCAATGTGCCTTGATTTCTGCTTTTTCGATATTTCTCTTTCGTTTCTCTTTCCGTTCGCGTTTGCGTTTCATTTGGGCTGGAGTTAATCGCAGGCAGTCATCTTTAGGGTTTACAAGATGGGCATATTCAGGGCCTATGGTCAATAATTTATCTGGACCGTGATATCCCCATGCCAGTGTAGGAATAAACCCTAAATTTCGGACTGTTTCAGTAGAAGACAGTGATTCACTTGATTCGCCGTGCCGAATAGGATAAGCTGAACACGACGGTATTGATTTGGAAGTGAGTATTTCGTCTGCAGTCTTTGCCTCTCGTGTAATCCCAACGACTTTCTCAGTAATATCAATTGAATTTGCTAAGATTGCCTCAATTTCCCCTTTCAGTTGTGAATTTACATCCTCAATAAATCTCATCTGGTTCCGGAAGTCTTGCAAAGCGTGAAGAATGTTGGTTGCCTGAGGATGTAAATTATCGTAATTCAGTTGAAATTGGGTTCGTAATTGTTTCAGCAATGTTGCTATTTCCTTTTTATATTCCGTGTGTTGCCACTTCTTAGGTATTTTTGCAAGAATTTGATCAAACTTATCCAAATGTCGCTTCTGATCCTCCCGTGATCTTTGAATATTTTCATGGGCGTCAAGTAAAAAGTCGTAAATTGTTTTGATTTTAAAGATAGTTTGGGAAATAATTTCCGGGTGTTTTTGCAGACTCGTCAGGTTCTCAGCTAATGTCGGTAGGAGGTATTCAGATAACGTATTAATGTCTGTCTCAGAGTAGAACTTTCGCGTAATATGTGCCATTTTTAAATCTTCAGTTTGGTGGGCGAGTTGCGTTGGTAACTAGTTGGGAACGTAGATTTCTTCGTGTTATTCAATCGTCTTTCCGACGCTCAGGCTACATTTTACTCATCCGAAATCTCCCCTCGGGGAAAGAGAGGGAGACTGATGGGGATGGGTAATATCTATAACCAAACTCAATAGTAGGGCGCTGGATTAATCTCCAAATCTCTTGTGGTGAAAGCTGGACCTTGAAATGGTCCCTCGGATCCTGTCGTCTTCTTTCTTGGACACGGTATCCTAATGTTTCCTTTGGATTCATCACCATGGTGCAGAGTCGATTTAGCAGTGGAAGCTAACTTTATACTATAATAACTAATGATCTGAGATCGCCCCCATGGTCGATTCCTTTAATTACTAACGGACGCTGTCTTTCTTCTTATGTCGCAGAATAGACATTATATGGCACGGTGAATAATAAACGACTTCCTCTGATCACTCCAATGTATTATTATTAGTATTCTTTATTGTGACTAGTCTAGGGATTATTATTTTCACGAAACTTTACAAACTGAGAGTTAAATATTATTACGACCTTATACAAAATATTACGACCAGCCAATATACGCTAAGTGATATGGATTCAACGACTGTTGCAGTCCCGAACTCCATTCGCATACTGGCCCCCGTTTCTACGGCGTCGTGCCTTCTTATCTCTTCTTCCGTCTCACTCTTCTCCCCTTCATTATTATTTCTTCATTCCGTTTCTCTTCTGCTTCTTCTCCTCATTCCCTTATTTGGGTGTTCATACTTATTTTTAAATCTAAATCGCTTTTCCTATTGATCCTTACGTGTGCATTCAAACTTAATTTGTCTGCCTTATTTCCACATGTCATTTCAGATCATCGTGAAATGACCTGTAACAATGGCATGTCATGGCCATTGCCATTCATTGTCTAAAATTAAATATTACAATAGGTGGACATTCCAAGCTACAGACTTGTCAAAATTTTGTCATTGTTTGTATTTTTAACATTCAATCGCATAGTTTTATTTTAAATTAAGAAATTAAATTTGGACTTTTTTAAAAACGAAATTATAGTATAAAAATATCTTGATTCTATGTGCATCAACAATGTTACTATATTTTTAGTACGTTTTTAAATGACTTTTGCTATAATTATTAGAATACTGGATTGATTTTTGAAGTTACAGTATTTAATTTTTGTTTCCTGTCTTTATGTATTTTGTAGCTTTACAAATTGGATCTGTGTTTGAATTGCAACATTCTCAGGGCATGTTAACATGTTCTTCTCTATTTGAATGCGTGTTAGGGGAATCAGCAGGGGAGTTTATTGGACTCCTTTCAGCTTTAGCTTTAGACATATGGCACTGGGAGATATATGGCTATTCTGACAAAATATATATTCGCGTTACAGCATATAAGAATTTTTATTGGAATGATATATGTATTTTTAGCTAAAATAAAAAGCACGTAAGTTCTATGTATTTTTTTCTTCTTTCTTTATTAAGGACACCAAACATGCTATTTTATTAGAACCTATGCACATAACTATGATACTGAAATTCTTCACAAAACTCAACTCATATTATATACGTCATTTGCTATAATTTTTAAAAACTCTTGATCAGTACATTAAAAACCAACCCTCCAAATTAAAAATTAATTTCGGAATGAAAGACATTAAAAATTGAACAAGGTTGTAAGTACATGTTTCAAAATTAAAATCAAAGCTATAAATTTTTTCTGGTCATATGTTTTTCAAAATTACAATTGTTTTAATTTTAAGATTTTTACTAATGAATGTTCTCAAAATGGTCATTTGAAACCTTTAAACTATTTTTGTTTTATAATATGGAAGAATATTATAATTGGAATGCATTTGTCTGGTATTGTCTCTTTAGTAACAAGGAAGCCTATACAGATACCCATACACCCCACTACTTCATTCTCGTGCAATATCAATAATAGTGTAAAAGTACTTATATAAGGGATACAGCCAGGGCCGGACGAAGGAATTGGTTTTAGGCGGCAATTTGTTTCCATACAAAAACCACCATTTTGATTTTATTAATGGTTTTCTTTGGTAAAGCAAAATGTTGTATTTACACATGTTTTAGAAAGTGAAAAATGTCCTTTTTACTTGATTCAAAAAATTGCAAAATTTTCTATTTACATGTTTTGAGAAAATTGTTAAATGTTTTATTTCCATGTTTGAGAAATGTACAAACAATTGTATTTTGCATGTTTTTGAAAAGTCTATTTTTTTACATATTTTTGAAAAGTGCAAAATGTTCCATTTATATGTTTTAGAAAAGTGAAAAATGTTTTTTTACTGGATTAGAAATGTGCAAAATGTTCTATTTACATTTTTTGAGAAAAGTGTTAAATGTTTTATTTCCATATTTTTGAAATGTACAAAACCTTTAATTTGCATGTTTTTCAAAAGTCTCTATATTCTTTTTACATATTTTTAAAAACTCCAAAATGTTCCATTTACACTTTTTTTGAAAATTCAAGCAGCGTGGGCTGCCTGCGATGGCCGCATTATCCGGCCCTGGACACAGCACATTGAATGGAACATCGCTTTTACAACGGTTCTCCATGTCGAGATCAAGAGTAGACAACTACAGAAAAACGAATACAAATTTGAAAACGAATACGATTGCAAATTTAGGAAAAGGAAAAGGAGTACTATACTGTCCCACCCACCCCACCACGACTACGACTACGGGCGGCAGTCACAAAGTTAATTAATGCTAATTGACGTTTCATGATGATCATACGTTTCGCCTTCTCTCTCCTCGAAAAGAGTCAAGTTTTCTATATCCATACAAGCGGCTCGTATGTTCTGGTCCTGGTCTAATGTCTGATATGAGATTCCCCTAAACAGAAACAGACCAAATCGAGTTCAAACATGTCATAAGCCTTCGTAAATGTATCCTTTGTAGGCAGCGACTGTCTCTCATATGACATTGCCATTGGAATTATGCCGTAGGAATGAATATGGAATTGGATTGAAATTGGAAGTGTGGATGTGTATAATTATAAAATACGCAAGATACATCAGTAGCTATAGGAACATTAGGACAACTGATATATTCATTTCATATAAACTGATGGTTTCGCTCGGTTTTCGTTAGGCCTCTCCCTGTCCCTTTTTCCCGGTCTGGTTTCCTCTACTACACACACATCTACAAGAGATATAATTGAACTTGGTAATGAAGGAAGATGTACGGAGGCCACACCTATAAATAATCGATGATGCTCTTATGAGCCCATTTATAAACATCATCAACTTTTTTATCCAGAATCCAGAAACAGACACACACACACAAACGTGGAGCAGAGCGACGATTTCTATATTTTAGCAATTTAGAATTTTAAAATATTCTTAAAACTATGGTTGTTAAGGAATTTGTTTTGCAGCAATTTAATTAAAGATTAAATTTCCAGGAGTTTAAAGCCATGTAAATGCTGTGCAAATAGTTGTATCTGTGTGTAGTAATTATTTAATCACTCTTTATTGTATAACTGCGTGCGCCGTACGACTCTTGATCATTCATTATTAAAGTACAATTCAAAATAAATTCTTAGCATAAAATTAGCTTATATATATTATTCAACGAACCAAATTAGACAAGTTACCAAGTATATCTTACCTATTAAAACTCCTATAGTACCAGTACCAGTACCAGTACCAGTCAATAACCTGTTTGCATTTAGGTTCCTTGTCTGCGTTTACATAAAATAAAGGCAAGTCTTTAATTAAATTCTTCTCAAACTTGACTGGATCCTATTTCAATTATTTATATCATCAACAGAATATTCTACAAGTCAGTAAAAGCCAATCAATTATACTTTCCAACTAAATACGTATCATGTTTATGCTCGCAGCTGTGAAATTGTAGGAATGCGTGGTACTCTACTAATTTACGTATCTTATGCAAACGCTATGATATGTTTGCCTTAAAAATTAAAAATTAAATTTATTGAAAAACAACTTACCGTACACACATGTAATACCAAAACAAAATTGAAAAATTACTTGAATAAAAATTATGGATCGACCATAGTTCGAAGTGGCCCTTTTTGTAGTGTGTTGTTTCGTTGAACTTTTTTCGAAGTTGACAGCATTCGTTGTCAAGCTGTATTTGTAGTTGGCATTTTTCGTTGTAACAATTTTTTTCTGCTCTGATATCTCTCTCTTTACATATTGTCTTTGTAAGTAATTAACATATAACCTGATTACATGCAAACATGCACAAGCGGAACTAGTTGAGCTCAGTCGAGCTCAGTCTCAGAGCAGGTTCCTTGTCAACAGTACAGTAAAATGGAATCCTCTCTTGGAGGTGAAGTTCCTCCCCCACCGGTATTCAAGTATTTACGCCTGGACTCGCGGCTTTCTAAAGTTGTGTCTTCCTGGGATCCTCTTGACATTAAACGATATTTGAAGGGTATCGCATACAATTTACTTGGAATCAAAAAATTAAAATCCGCCAAGGCAGCTGCATCTACACCACCCCTCACACCGGATTTGATTTTGGCTACCGCGCCACCTACAGTAGATTTTACATCAGGTCCACCACAACTGCGTATACTAACTCCAATCTCATCCCCACCGCTGCTGACATCGACTCCTATCTCAACTTCACCATTCTTGCCATTAACTCATATATCCATTCTACTTGCAACTCCATCGCGAAAAATTCTTCATCGAAAAAAGATTTTAATTTTTTAAATATTTTATATCACATTTATTTCTAATGTTTTTACATATATTTGATCATGATTCTTAAATTCGTGAGTTTAACCTCATTAACCAACGGCCCTTCTAAGGGCCACCACTGTCTTCAAAGAGCAAAAAATTGTTACAACGAATAATGCCAACTACAAATACAGCTTGACAACGAATGCTGTCAACTTCGAAAAAAGTTCAACGAAACAACACACTACAAAAACGGCCACTTCGAACTGCGGCCGAACCAAAATTATTGCTATGCTTTGAGTTTAAACACATATATTCTCGAGAATTATTTAAAAACAAAGTATAAGCCTCTTGTCAAAATTTTAAAAGCAATTTAATTTAGCGCTTTGACTTTTTGATGTTGTGCATACTTTACATGAGCTTTTATGTCATTTTAACTTTTGAAGAAGGAGCAAAACGGTCACATGTACTACATACGTGCACCATACCCGCTCAACTGCACACTGCACATTGAGATGCAAACAGATAAACAAGGGCATCGTTAGCAACGTTTACACATTTTTGTTTGTGACTTGAAACACTCAAGAACTCGCAAGTCAGAGTGAGTGGAGAGAGAGAGTGGTCGAGCATTTTTTCTTTAGTCCGCAGACTTCCATAGACCCGAGACAAATGCCAAAGGGAAAGTCAACGCCGACCTCGGTTTAACAAAACCAATCCAATGAGATCCACCGTCCACTCCATACAAAAGTGGCATATGCCCACAACTACAAGAATGTAATACATGCCTATACACACTAGTAGCCTCACGTCGCACGTGACTGACTTGAACTTTTACATTGAGCCACAGAGCTTGTCCGCTACTTTCACCGTGACAACTTTGAGTAAATAAACCCAAAGCTATGTCCAAAGAATCTAAAGGAAAGGGAAGAGAAAGCGAAGAGAAAGCCAAAACCAAAACCAAAAGCAAGACAAGACGTCATAAGATAAGTGCTCCAGCAGAAACCGGTTTCCTTGACCGCTCCTTTCTCCCCTGCGGAATGTGATTCATACGCCTTCGACTACAACTCAGCCAGACTTCGACGATGAGTAACCACACAGGCAAGAATAGACAAAAATATATAAGAAGTTGACGCTATATATATCAGAAGCTCTCTTATATACAAGGATTGTGGGTGTGTAGGTGTATATTGTATTTGTGATTCAGAGGCACTTCCAGTTATCCTTGTCATCTTCTTGTTTGTGTTTGTATTTGTAGCTCTCGTTGTAGGAGTTGTTGTCGACGTGGACCTCAAAGGGTGAAAGGAGAAAGAATGATGAGCCATACACTCTATGTTTTCTATGATATACACCACATGCTTTCCCTAGTCTGATCTACTTTCCCCCACTTCTCCATTCATTCCTTTAGCATATGGTAAATCTACTAGACTATAGCTGAATTATGTTTTTGCTTTTACTTCTCATCCTCTCCCTTTTCTCTGCTGATTGTATCCTTCTATATATGTTTAATATCAGCGTTTTTCATGCCCTGTGAAAAATTCCCTGTGCCCATCTATGCTCTGCTTTTACCGCAACTTTCACTTTTACACCCTTAGCTTCTCGCTATATGATTATTTAAAAAAAATATGCCTGTAGTTGTGAGTGTAATGTATAATATTTTGGCTAAAATTATAGTTTAGACTGAAATATAAACGGTTTTGAATATATTCGTGATTGCCTATTTATTTAAAAATACATCCAAATATTAAATATGCACCTAAATTCTTTGGAATACTATGAAAAAGAGAAAGTAGACAAAATTTGTAAAAATATGGGGAAAAAAGAAGAGGGCAAAAGAAGAAGGACAAGCAACTTTGAAGATGGAAATAGCGAGAAGGAAATAAAGAAAGTGAGAGAAAGTCCAGAGAGCTTTCTCCACATATTGTACCACTATTGAGAATTGAGAACATTAGAGCATTCGGAAGGCGGAACAAAACTCGTTTCATCCTATTCCATCCTTTTACTCATAGGACAAGGACTATGGGACAAGGATGAGAGCGACAACGACAACGGGAACGAAAACGAGGTCCAAGTCAAACTTTGCAATCAAGACTGATAAAATTTCCTACTTTCCCCCCTGTGCTATGTGAACCTCCACTCCGTCAGCTTTTATGCCTTATAGCTTATAGCTGTAGCTTTTATACGTATACGTGAAGTGAAAGTAGATGGGTGTATAGTGCTTTGGAAATACTTTTTGTACATGTATTTTATGTATTGGCAGAGGGAAAGCATCGGAAGACACTCAAATTGATTGTGAGAAATGAAAACGAAAATGACGACGGGGATGGGTGTAGCATAGTACATGGACATTGAGTAGTGCATAAGGGAAGGACGGAAGGGTTAGTCAGTTGGATTTGGATTTTGGATAGTTTGTACTTTGTATGTGTAAACTTGTTCGTCGTTCGTCCCTCAGTTAGTTAGTTTGTTGAACAATGAAGCACTTTCACTACAGACTACGGACTACAGACTACACTCTCCAACTTTCTCTTTTAGGTGAAAGCTAAAGTTACATCAGTGGGCTATATTTACATGTGAACTTTCCCCTGTACTGTACTGTATGTTTGTATATAGATAGCATATAGTATGTACGCATGAAAAAGTGTCAAAGTGAAAGTCGTTGGGTGAAAAATTTCTGTGCCTTACAGATTGTATCAGTACATCACTCCGCCTTCGCCACGGCCAAGTCAATGCAATGCAATTCTGAATATTGGGGTTTTCGCATTGTAGACTATTGAGCCTGTAGATTGTGGATGATACCTAATTATAGCGCCCCTGTGCTACATATAGGGCTAGTTATGCTATTTCCCTTTTAGCATTATTAGTATTAGTAGCTCCGTTAATCTGCAACATCTACCCCAGCACCAGCACCGGCGTGGGCTGGTTGTAGTGGTACTGGAGAAAGTTACTTTCTCCATATATAATATAGCCATGTGCTTTCTCAGTGTTGTATGTCCTCTCACTTTGTAAAATATTATGAAGTATTATACTTGCTTCCTCCCTCCGTAATCCAAAATCCAAAATCTGAGCTGATGTGTCAGATGGGGAAACCTAAAGATTTCAAGATTTCAAAAGTTTTCTTTGAGTTTTTCTTTTCCCGATTTTGTAAATTTTAGTTTTGAGTTAGGCTTGAGTTTGAGGAGGCTGGCCAAGGCCGAGTTGAGTCGAGGGGGAGAAAATTGAGTGAGTATCGAAATCCAAGAATCTTTTGGAATGATATGGCTTTTTAATATTTATAGAGATGTGAAATAGTTTCCTCTGCTTTTCAGTCGTCTTCGCAGCTCCTGCAATATGAAAGGTACTCAATACACTAGCGAGCGATAGGGAATTGTCACACTATGATTTCTGCTGTGGATGTGCTGTCTACTGTCCCCCCACTCTTTCTGTATCTTCCATCATTATCACATAAATACATATTATTATGTAGCTATATCGGATGTAGTATGATTTAGAATGGTGGAAAAGTCAAACAAGTACAGAACGGCGTATGGTGCACAAGTAGAAATGTTTTGACAAGTATATGATCTTGTAAAACAATGATGCACTACACAACTGTTATGGTCTTGACTAGAACTAAAAAATGTAAAGTAAAGTTTGGATTTGGAATTTGGACTTTTTTCCACGATCATACTATATTTATCCCATGGATATAACTTGTGACTTCTGGGACACATTTAAGTTTGAATTTGTAAAAAAGTGAGTGTTACATACATATAATATGTGTATTGAGCGTGATTTATTATTTTTGTGAAATCAAAACGTGAAAATGTTAAAAAACGATTGCAATATAATTTATATAGCTTTACTTTCACTTTACTATGCATTGGTTAACATTTTAAGTAATCAATATATTCCTATGGATCTTGAAGTAAAATAATGCATATTTACATACAAATTAAATATCGTCAGTGAAGAACCCAAATGATCCATATCCAATTTACGCTACAATCAAAATGAGCTATGTCATAAAAACAAAATGCAAAACATGCGTCAACTGTTAATTACGAGTTTTTGAAAAGTGTAAATTGTTCTAATTTCATGTTTTCGAAAAGTTGCAAAATGTTCTTATTCCATGTTTTCGAAAAGGTGCAAAATGTTCTATTTACATTTTTTGGAAGAGTGTAAAATGTTCAATTGGAAATGATTTCAAGACATGTTTCAATATTTGCTTAGATACTGAATATTGTTTTTAGCTACAAATGGACTTGAGTCATTTTGGTTCTTCACAGACGATATACTATAGCATGAATATTAAATGTAGCAGCGTGCTCAAAGTAATTTCAATATTTACTAGATAACAACTCCATATTATTCTTTAAAGCTTATTTAAAGCAGAATTAGACGTAGAAATGTGTTGTCTAGCGATTAACAATTGGCCGGCGGAGTAATTTTATCTTTGAACTTGGAACCAATCAGTCATTGAGCCGGAAACAAAAATAACCATAAAATGCTATAGAACCTGTAAAGTTAGAGTATCATTTAAATTTATGCCCTTGTCTGCTTGTCACACCATTTACACACTGTAAATTGTGCACATCTCTTAAATAGGAAATGGAAGGTAGTGTGGTGCAGCTCAGAGACCCAAGGACGAAAGGAATGTGATGGAATTAATAAATTGGAAATCCTATTCCCTTCTATTTTCTCTGAGCAATTTGTAACGCGTCCCACTCCCAAAGTCACAACATAATCTAAAATATACAAAGAGCAGATAAATTCGTATCCAAATCAATCTAAAGCCCCGTCTTAAATAGCGTGTAGAGATGAAACAATGATAGTAATTTACGAGAATGAGACAAACGGAATCGGTGTAATCGTAGCCTCCTTTGGTATCTCTTTCTTTAGATCTCTCTCTCTAGTCTATTTGTAACTTGTAACTCTCTTGCTTCCTTTGAGCTATAAGAATATACGTCGTTCCTTTAGTGGTTTGTGTGTTGCACAAATGACAATGACACGTGATCCCAATTGTACCTGTAATCTAGCGAACGCTCTATGTTCTCCCAACCTCATTTCCGCTTCCGCTTTCTTCGATTGAACCCAAATACGTATCCGTAATGGGAACTATAAATCTGGAAAGCTATGTATATAATCTTGATTTTGAACTCCGGTGTTGGTTTTGGTTTTGATACTCGGCCTAAATGGAATGACAACGGGATCCAATTAAATTGTATGAAATATAATCGGATCAATTTATTTTATTTTTTTTTACTTATATGTACATATTACTTACGCACTTTAAAATCATGTGTATGATATACCTAGTTTAGTTTACATACTGTGATATTCTTTAAAGAGAAAGGTACATAAAATCTTATCTTGTTATTGTTAAAATTTTTATTTCTTTAGGATTTCCAAAAGTTTCAAAACCTTCAAATTTTTGTTTTCTGACCATTTTAAAAAGATATGTGTATACCTACCTACTTACTTTTAGTATGTTTAGGGCCGGATAATGCGGCCAGCGCAGGCAGCCCTCGCTGCTTAAATTTTCAAAAAACATGTAAATGGAACATTTTGCGCTTTTCAAAAATATGTAAACAGAATATTTTGACTTTTCAGAAACATGCAAAATAATTTTTTTTCTACATTTCAAAAACATGGAAATAAAACATTTTCCACTTTTCTAAAACATGTAAATCAAAAATTTTGCACTTTTTTGAATCAAGTAAGAAGAACATTTTGCACTTTTTTGAATCAAGTAAGAAGAACATTTTGCACTTTTTTAAATCAAGTAAGAAGAACATTTTGCACTTTCCTAAAACATGCAAATAGAACATTTTGCACTTTCCTAAAACATGCAAATAGAACATTTTTCTACTTTTCTGAATCAAGGAAAAACGTCATTTTTAAAATTTCTAAAACATGCAAATACAACATTTTGCTTTACCATAGAAAACCATCAATAAAATCAAAGTGGTTGTTTTTGTACGGAAACAAATTCCTGCCTAAAACCAATTCCTTCGTCTGGCCCTGAGTATTTTGGTGGTTTAACCAATTTTATGAGTTTGTTTGTAGATACAACTATTTCTATTATAATGTCCACAGGATTTTTACAGAGATTTTAAAAGAATTTATAATTTTTGTGTGAACAAGTTTTAAGTTACATTTTTTAAAGTACCTAGCTTTCAAAAGTTTTTAAAACTTGTATCAAGTGTATAACTAAATAAGCACTGACCACTATATACCCAATCAGTATGCTTCATTATACCATTTAAAAAAATAGAAACAGATGTCGTTTTTTTGCAGGACGCAATATAGTAGGAAATGGAGTGGAATACCTTACAAGGGCAGGGGCAGGAAGATAGTATCTCTGATAAGATAGTTTAAAAAATGCAGACAGTTGCAAAAGTGTTTGAAGTAACACTAGAATAAAAAGAGGGCTTTCAACTAAGCACCTTCCAAAAGCCGAAGCCGAACATGCTCCCTACTACAAGTAAGAAAGGAAGGAACCCCTGGGCTGAGAGAGTTGGAGCAGCACTATACTAAACTAAACTACCTACATAAGAAAAGACGAGAGGAAAAAACTACAAAAAGACCAACATACGTTTTGGGTTTTCAAGATTTCAACTTGAACAAGATGAACAAGATGGGGAAAGGGAAAAGAAGAAAGAAAAGAAAAAGAGTGCGGATAAAAAAAATAAAACTGGAAGAAGAAGAAGATGTTCGTTGAGTTGAACATGTGAAAAATTCTCAATTAAGATTCTAACCACGTTCCCATTCAGCCAACCAGTGTAGTCGAAAATGATGCTTTCCTTATTTATAGTCTGTTTCTTCAGTCGAACCAGAGCCTCCACGTATGTCCATAGCTTTCATGCTTA
Organism: Dicyrtomina minuta; assembly: GCA_949802685.1. NCBI lineage: Eukaryota > Metazoa > Arthropoda > Collembola > Symphypleona > Dicyrtomidae > Dicyrtomina > Dicyrtomina minuta. Next base: position 22,915,383 of record OX461811.1, on the reverse strand, counting down.
AAGATACACTCACAATCTTTGTAAGTACACTATTTCATTTTCGGAACAAAACGAAACGTACTAAAACATTTGCAAAAGGAGCTATCTAATTGATATTTTTATAAATGGGTAAAGTAATGTATTTTACAATTTTTGGAAATACAGGTATAATATTTTGAATTTTAAATTGGTTGTTACTGTAAACTGAACTGTACTGTGCGTATAATATATCGTCAGTGAAGAACCAAAATGACCCATATCCAATTTAAGCTACAATGAAAATTAGCTATGTCATAAAAAAAATGAGAAACATGCGTCAAATGTTAACCAAGAGTTAGTAAAAAGTTCAAAATGTTCTATTTACAAGTTTTTGAAAAGTGTAAAATGTTCTATTTACATGCTTTTTAAAAGTTCAAAATGTTCTATTTACAAGTTTTTGAAAAGTGTAAAATGTTCTATTTACAAGTTTTTTAAAAGTGTAAAATGTTCTATTTATTTACATGTTTTCGAAAAGTGGAAAATGTTGTATTTGCATGTTTTTGAAAAGGTCAAAATGTCCTATTTACATGTTTTTGAAAAGTGTAAAATATTCTTTTGAAATTCTTTTGAGATATATTTCAATATTTTGTAGATATTGGATATTGTTTTTAGCTACAAATGGATATGGGTCTTTTTGGTTCTTCACAGACTACATGCTGAAAATCTACATTGGGTAAACATTTAATACAGACAATAAAGACACTCGCAGATATTCTGATAGAACATGTTGCACTCCCGTTCTCATCCCAGTTGCAAAATCTACAAAAACGAGAAAGTTCTATCTATCTTCTATAGACATTGTAGAATGTGTCCAAGTATATAATTATATTATACACATCTTCTTGTACTTGTACTATTTGTTGTTATTATGTAGAATGTTGCCTCAAGTCTTTTTTCAAGTCCACGTAACTTGCCCTCTGTGTCAACCTCCTCCTTTGATTGTCAAGGGGCACGCTTTCAACAATTTCCTTCTTTTTTTTCTTTCTCTCTTGCTTGAAAAAAAAAATTTAACTCAAAATTGCTCTAGAATTCTAGAATCTAGTAGAATCCCGAATCCTAAAAAGAAATACTTACTTCACTTATATTATTATGCTAGATAGGTACTTCACCAAAGCTTATTTTCTCCCTTTTCTTTCTTCACTCCTTTACGGACGGTATGGTATGGTAGGATGACAGTCTTTTTCCCAGGTACTTTGTAATATTGGAATTGGCAAAGGAGAAAATAAAGCTTAGCTCTGTAGGAAAATTTTGTTTCCGAAAATTTTAAATTTGCAAAAGGAAACATTTTAATTTGAAGGTTGTAAAGAATTTAAATTTGATAGAACATTTTGCGCGTTTGTGAAAAAAAAGCATTTTTTTCTAAAATGCTATACCACTATATCTACCTACTGTAAGATATAGAGGCTATAGGAAAAAGTAGGTTAAATCCAAACCCAAGCGTCTTGCATTATACTATTAACATTATGTTACATATCCAAGTGCTTATATACGGAGCCTAACAGACAGAAATAAAGTGTTCAAAATTGAATAGAATCGTGACATGTTGAGTGTTGTTGTGAATTTAGATTTTGAATCTGCAATGTATTGCGATGGTGGAAAAAGGTACACAATATTTTTTGTGCAAAAATATAAATAATAAAAATAAAAAATGGCAAATTCAAAAAATTGAAATAAATTGCATTTTGAATGGCGACCCTTTGAAACTAAAATTACATAGTTTGCGAATAAAATTTCGCCAAATACAAAATGTCTTTGTTCAATTTACTGGTATGTATTTTATTTTATTGTTTTTTGATCTTTGCAAGACAAGGCAGTTTTGAATACAAATTTTGAACTTAGTTTAGTATATTCTATACTATGAAATTTTAGAAAAATGTAGTAAATAAAAATTTCTAATTATTTATATTAAGAAATGTGTGTGAAAATTCTTAACTATTTTTCACCACATTAAACTAAAACAAGATATAATAAATAGAATTGGATTCATGGCAGTGTGGGTCGTTGTCGTTGCTTGTCAACTAATTTACAAAATTTTTGGTTTCTATCCAGTTAATCCAGCAAAAAGATTTTGACCTCCTAAAAGAATTGTCGCAAGTGGGATGAGCGTGAAAGATGCGGTGTCATTTGGGGCTGAGGCAAGTGTTGCTGATAGATTGAACTTGTTTTGGGAAAACACTAAAAAAAAATAAAAAACAAAAATTAATAAATTTTTAAAAATTTAAATTTTTCAAAAAAAAAATTTATATATTTTTTTACTTTTAAAAATTTTGAAAGAATTAAACTTACAAAGACGTCCTTGACCATCTAAACCGACACGAACATCTTGTTTTACCATTGCCTCTTTAATTTCTTCAAGTTGTTCCTGATCGACTTCGGAGTAGCTCTTAATTTTAGAAAAAGTCAATTTTATTAAACATTTTTTCAAATTTAAAAATTTTGATATAACATTTTTGCACTAATTAAAATTTTGACTTACGTCCTCAGACACAGCAGGGAGGGCCATGATAAAAGCAGCCATGGCGGCTACGATGGTAAGTGCAATCAGTACTTTAGAAGCCATTTTGTATTCTTTTAAATTTCAAAATTTCAAAATTTGAAAGTAGATTGGAAAATTTGCAATTTTATGAATTTTTGATATTTGTTGCAGAATGAGAAATGAGACTTGGTAGCTTTTTGAGAACTGAACTGATTAAGTGAGAAGTCTGCAGGGTTTTTATACCTCACCAGAAAGAAGGGTGATGGTTGTAAATTAAATTTGTATTTTACAAACGTTGCGATGATTAGCAAACGCTAATCAACGCGTATGTATCTTCTCCACAAAAGTTTAAAGTTTTCCTTATTCAATATTGTTTGCAATTTTCTTTCCATTCACTGAGCATAGTCAATCAGTCAACAGTACATGTTAGTACAGCGGACATCAGACCAGATAGCATATTTGTCAGTTGACACATGGAACGAACAGTAACCTATTGGGCGTATTTGGTTGCTCAATTTACTTCTTAGGGTCAAACACTGATATCTGTGTATTAATTTTGTCTATTGTCATAACGGGAGTTTAGAAAAAAAATCCATTAGCGTTCTGAATTTCTTTAGTTATTTCGTCCTGTTCCTGTTGCACAATCAAGCGTTGACCTGGTCCTGAATTTGTCCTGCTTGTGATTCTGGTCATATTGCTCTACACTTATAATCATGGATGACCTGGCTGTAATACTTAATCATTGTACAAAAGTTGACCTGGGCCAGTGCAAATCTGCAAATTGAAAATCCATGTAATTTTTTATTTATCTTCCCATTTCCATTTCCGGCATTCAGCCTCCACAAATGAATTTCAAGTATTACTTTTCGTACAAAATAATTTTTAAATAAGACATTATAATTACTATGGGTTTAAAAATATACCCGCCTTATTTTAAAAAAAATGCTATTACACAACAAATTTACACTTTTATGTACAAATTGTGAGATTGTTAGAAAACATACAGCACAAAATCAGTGGGTTTAATACTATTTTGCTTCATAATTTGTCAAAATTTGCTATTTTTTTTTATTCAATGTTTTTAATTAAATTTATTGACATTTCCTACCATCAAAACATTGAATTTTTAAATTGCCTTGCTTAATGGCCATAGCTTATTAAATATCTCCAAATATTGCATTGCTGAAACCGTAAGGGGAAACTGAAACTGAATTTAAATCCGAATCCGGTAACGGTAACTGTAACCGTAACCGTAACTTCGTAGCTTGTCTCTAGTGTAAAATCTAGAGATATATGATTTTTGTGTTGACTTTGACTTTTGGAAAATATGAAATGATGATATGGTTGGAAATGGTGGGGCCAGGGCCGGACGAAGGAATTGCTTTTAGGCAGCAATTTATTTCCATAAAAAACGCAACATTTACATTTTATTGATGGCATTCTTTGGTAAAGCAAAATGTTGTATTTACATGTTTTAGAAAAGTTTAAAATGTTTTTTTACTCGATCCAGAAAAGTGCAAAATGTTCCATTTGCGTGTTTTGGAAAAGTGTTGAATGTTTTATTTGCATGTTTTTAAAAAGTCAAAATATTCTTTTTACATATTTTTAAAAGTGCAAAATGCTTCATTTACATGTTTTTTTGAAAATTCAAGCAGCTCAACGGTGGCTGCCTGTGCTGGCCGCATTATCCGGCCCTGGGTGGGGCTGTTGATTTGTATAGTACATAGAAAAAAAAGATAAAAATGATGTAAGGAAAGTGTGTACTATAAGTACTAAATAATGTACAAGAGAAGTTCATTGGAAATTCATTGGAAGCTTAGAGAGGAGCCTTTCCTCCCTCACTCTGTAATCTGTATCCCACAGTGCCTGTATCTCATCGACGAGATCACACACACACACACAAACACACACACACACACACACCACTGTTCAACCGTTACCATAGTTTCTTGTACTTGTTGTCCTTATAAGCTATATGCAGTGTTCAATATTGTCTATATTGTTCTATATGTGTATTACGCACTAAGTATGTACTGCTTGTTTGAGTTTGAACATCCCTTTTTCCTCCGCAGTAGATACACATGTTTGAAATTCGCCAAATTCCCACCCCATTACCATTCCTCGCCCTGTAATGTTCACACATTTCTTGGATGTTATCACAATCATTTTCTTTTCTATGTACTTTAAATTTTTTTCTTTTTACAACTAAGGCAAAGCAAGCTTCGCTCTTCACACAACAACGTCCTCGGATTGTATTAATATGTACCTTGCAGTATTACCTACCCCGTCTTCAAAAAAGGTGGACGGTTCGACCTCGACTTCGACCGTAAATGTCTGCACTATACGTATACGTGTTAAATTTATAAAAATCATAACAAAGCCGCGGGAGTTATAAGAGACCCGGGAGTTATTAGAGGCCCCCGGAGTTATGTCAAACAATTCCGGGACTTATTACAAGCTTCACGGTACTTTGAATATTTCATTTTTTCCAAGTGGAACAACTCAGTGCATAAATACATATAGGTACATACATATAGGATTTTCGAATGGAAGTATTGAACTGTTTTAAACCATTAGCATTGAAGCATTATTGCATTTGCAGTATGGCATTGACATTGGCCTCTAGACCTTCAGTTAAATGGGCCTCTTCAAGACTCAAGATGAGGTTACGATATTACAACTTTGTAGATCTCTCAAAAGTTTTTCTTTAGATTTTATTTTCTTCCGTTCTCGTGCCCCTTTCCCTTTCTGCATCTGTACTTGTATTCTGTGTAGTATCGTTCGAGATTTAGATTTGTTCTGCTGATTCAAAATTAAATACAGTCTTACGCATGTGTATTTTAAGCCGCACCGTACTATACCTTGTCATCAGGACATGGACAAACACGTGTACAGTTTTACACAAAAGACAGTAGTGTTTTGTAGTGGAAAATACTGTGGCTTCTATTGGTGTGCATTACTATGCATATTGTCGTATATATTGTCTGTGAAGAACCAAAATGACCCATATCCAATTTAAGCTAGAATCAAAATGAGCTATGTCATAAAAAAATGAGAAACATGCGTCAAATATTAACCAAGAGTTAGTAAAAAGTGTGAAAATGTTCTTTTTGCATGTTTTTGAAAAGTGTAAAATGTTCTATTTGCATGTTTTTTATAAGTGCAAAATGTTCTATTTACAAGTTTTTGAAAAGTGTAAAATGTTCTATTTGCATGTTTTTTAAAAGTGTAAAATGTTCTATTTACAAGTTTTTCAAAAGTGTTAAATGTTCTATTTGCATGTTTTTAAAAAGTATAAAATGTTCTATTTATTAACATGTTTTTGAAAAGTGGAAAATGTTGTATTTGCATGTTTTTGAAAAGGTCAAAATGTCCTATTTAGATGTTTTTGAAAAGTGTAAAATATTCTTTTGAAATTCTTTTGAGATATATTTCAATATTTTGTAGATATTGGATATTGTTTTTAGCTACAAATGGATATGGGTCTTTTTGGTTCTTCACAGACGATATGTAATATATAATGTCATTCTGCTATTTGCTATACTATTAACTAATAATAATATTTGAAAAAATATTGTGTTATTTTTTAATCGATTTCGCTTTGTACTAACTGTAATAAAAGATCTTGAAATATTTTGAAATGTTTCAGTTCGTATAGGGTGCGTATAGGGGAAGGGGTGCGTGGTTGGGAGAGGTCCGTCGTATTTTGTGTGTATTTCTTTTATTTAGCTTCGTTTTTCTTTAGCCTTTTCTATCTGTTTTCCCCATGTCAATATACCCCATAACACAAAAGCTATATGGACTGATTCCGGTTCAAATGCGAAACCGAAACCGAAACCGAATCCAAATTCGAAGAAATGCGTTATGTAGTTTATAATAATACTGCTGTGCTGCGAGAGTGTGCTGTGTTAAGAAGTCAAGAAATAGATCTAAAAATTGAGAAGTTGAAATGGAGAAATGTTGAGCGTGGAGACTGGGGAGAGTTGATGTGTAGATGTGTTCATGTTGAGATCAACAAGGACTGATGATTGAATGAACAAGACTTTTGAAATTGAATGGATGTTAGTGCTCAATGTACGAGATAATAATGGGTGACTCAAAATCTGACGATGACTTCCATCTCAAACCAATACGTCCCTCGCAGTTTCACAATGGCCACGTTCATTTTTCAGTCCAGACTTTCCTTCCAGACGCACCAGCACCAGCACCAGACGAGTAGCCATACCATAAATAGACGGGTTCAAACCATGGATACTATATATACCGTATTGAAACCATAAACCGACACGACATGTACATATATAACAGAAACAGTGTACTCACTATTTTTGGATTCTGATATAATATTATATGCACATAATTACACTTATATATTACAAGATTGAAAGATTTACTTTTTATTAGATTTCTATATATTTCTTTTCAAGTTTGGAATTTGGACAAGGCTTGGAACAAAATGGGCTATCTAATATTTACACGACAGGGTGCCCCGCAGAGATTGCAACGACCCCTCCCTCGTATGATTTTATAAGCCAATACTGAATCGAAATCCTGCCAATTTTTTGCGAAATTGCAAAATTTCTAAAGTTAAAGAAACTTATTTAGAAATTTCTCCGTATTTTTAATACGATATTTGTCGAAAATAATTCTGAAACAAGTTGATATTTAAAATACATAAGAGGCCATTTCACATGATATTTATGTTTGAAATTGAAAATCCTGATTTTTATTTAATTTTTCCAATGCAACTGTACTACATAGTTTTTTTTTCAAAATTTCAATAAATCTTTAAAAAATTGTTGTGTTATTTTGTATTTGTAATGGTTTCGGCTACAGAAGGAGGGGGACAAACGTACTGCGGAACCTTGTACACAGTTTATCGAGAAACTTAACATTTGCAGGCTAAAAATTACTTATATCGTCTGTGAAGAACCAAAATAACCCATATCCAATTTAAGTTAAATTCAAAATGAGCTATGTCATAAAAACAAAATGAGACACATGCGTAAAATGTTAATTAGGAGTTAGTAAAAAGTGTCAAAATGTTCTATTTACAGATTTTCGAAAAGTGTAAAATGTTGTATTTACATATTTTTGAAAAGTGTAAAATGTTCTATTTACATATTTTTGAAAAGTGTAAAATGTTCTATTTACATATTTCTTAAAAGTGTTAAATGTTCTATTTACATATTTTTGAAAAGTGTAAAATGTTCTATTTACATATTTTTGAAAAGTGTAAAATGTTCTATTTACATATTTTTGAAAAGTGCAAAATGTTCTATTTACAAATTTCAAAAAGTGCAAAATATTCTAATTGAATATTTTCAAGACATGTTTTAATATTATTGTAGTTAGTTGATATTGTTTTTAGCTACAAATGGATATGGGTCATTTTGGTTCTTCACAGGCGATATGTGCTATTACCTAACTACCAAACTCATTTAAGTAAATACACAATATTACTTGGAACACATTAAGAGATAAATAACATTGTAGGCACCTTTAATTATATTTTGAACGTATTTAAAACACGAAATAACATTGTTTGCATCAATGACAGATCAGCCAAATAAAATGTATTGGAATTGGATGAGTAGTATATTATGATCAGCTATGATTTCCACTGACATGATACTATATGATATAATTATATCAAATAATGCACATATTTTGTGACTTATGTATGCCAATATGTATGGTAGTGTATCTTCACAGATATAATAATATAAGTGCACAGTGCATTGAGTGGAGAGTCTAAGTCCAAAGTCTGAGAATTCTGGATCTTGTATGTTTTTATTGACAACGATTAGTTGGTCCAGAGAATTTTCTCTCTCCTTTCCCTTTCACTACTACAGCTTTTTTTTCTATTTCTGTGTCTCGCGTACATACATACTAAGTTCTATATTGTATACGTATATATAGCGAGCTATAATTATACAAAGTACAAAGGGAAAGGGAAAACGAATCCGAATAACGGACGCTTCTAACTAAAAGGGAGATGTATATCTCCTCTGTATATGGCTTTCACTATGCACATAATATATGTACGCCAACTTACTTCTTGTATGGCCGAAAAGAAGAAAAAAAAGGGGGGAGATTTTTTTTGTTGAGCTTAGTATCCGTCAAGCATCCTTCCTGAGATGATTGTAGATATGTTTCTTGAACAAGTCCATTAAGAGGGAAAACCAAAAAAGGAAAGCCGAAGAAAATGTTGAGGATGGATGAGCCATTTTGGAGGAAAGGGAAAAAAGAAAAGAAAAGTGGACGATGAACTATCACCATAAGACTCCATTGAAATGACCAGCAACTGTAGTACCAGTCCTATGCCTATATGCGTGTGCCTATTTATATATATGTATGTATGTGTTTACAGCGCTTGCATTGGCATTGGGCAGTGTGTGTGTGGGGAACGGGACTTTCTTTCTATACTTTTTTGATATTTCCTTTTGTAAGAATCCCATAGTCAGACTCTGACTCCGAATCCGACTCCGATTCCGACTCGACTGCTCTTCTTTTCTTATTCGTTTTAGTTTCTGTTTTTTTTTTCTTCTTTTTACTTTCTTTCCTTTCAGCCACACAGATGCTCGGCCACATATCATAATATCAACATCGCAGCGTCTAACAATACAAAATAAAAAAATACGAAACATAGGAACCGAACTCGAACTCAACTATTTCAATCTCAACATTTTAACTTGCCCACATTTAACATTTTGAGTGGGCTAAAGTAGAAGTCGAAATAATGTAGTAAACGACATTACAAAAATAATATACGCCTCTAATAATTGTGTTTGCATTTTAGATTTTAGCGATGTTTGGTTAAATTTGAATTAAGTGGTAAAAATGGGCTAAAAATTCTAATTTCAAATTTAATTTTATGCAGGAAAACTACAAGTAATTTTTGTGACCATTATAAATCTTGAATGTGTAATTGAAGATTTTTTTAAATAATTAAATCCGGTACAAATTGCGTTTGAAAAAATGCGGTTTGTTTTAAAAAAGTTGATGTTAAATATATACCAGTAATTGAATAATTATTGTGTAATAGATTTAAATTAAATTCAAATTGAGCTATGGCAGAATAGTAGTTTGCTTGTAAAAAAAATTGAAATGGTTGGTTTGAAGCATATAGTACCATATATCTGTAAAACATATTCATATGCATTGTGTGCTTGCAATTTGGAATTCATGTAGTACATGAATTGAGAAAAGAGCGTTGAGAGAGTGTAAATATTTACCGTGGGAGTTTCACTTGTTTGTAGTGTGTACAATACTTATGCTGACACTGATATTGATTATTGATGATTCATACATATGTACTACTCATATGTGTTGTACTCTTTCTCACAAGGGATAGACGTCACCGTGACTCCTGCACAATCTAAATTTAATAAGCGTTAAACAGCTAGTACTGACAAATCCCTGGACTATGATATACCTATAATTTGGATGATATTATACACAACTTAGCTTAAGGCTTTAAGCTGAGCCGGGGTTTTATTATTTTACCTTCCAGACTCGCGCCTTATTGCTGTTTAGGTTGACACTAAACGAGGGCTGTAACCCCCTTTTTTAAATGTTTATTAAATCTGTGTGAGGGTGACATTTTGCAAGGTTCCCTTGTCAGTGAGTTAAGGACTTCCTGTATCCTGTATATATTACTTACTAGGTATACTCCATTACAATAGATTGCATACAAATACATACATTCATATGTGAGCAAACCTAAACCCCAGTCAACAATTATACTTGTTCATATAATTACCTATCCACAGTATAAATTCCAAAATTTTCTAAGGGGCGTTTACACATTAAGGTATAGCTCTAAAAAAATTTAAATTTTGGCACCCACCCTTAGACGATTTAAATACGAGTGCTGGCGTCTAACAGCTTACAATTACAATACACCAGGGCCAAACGAAGGAATTGCTTTTAGGCAGCAATTTGTTTCCATACAAAAACCACCATTTTGATTTTATTGATGGTTTTCTTTGGTAAAGCAAAATGTTGTATTTACATGTTTTAAAAAAGTGCAAAATGTCCTTTCTACTTGATTCAGAAAAGTGCAAAATGTTATATTTACATGTTTTGAGAAAAGTGCTAAATGCTTTATTTCCACGTTTTTGAAATATGTAAATAATTTTATTTGCATGCTTTTAAAAAGTCAAAATAATTTTTTGTACATATTTTTGAAAACTGCAAAATGTTTCATTTACATGTTTTTTGACAATTCAGGCAGCGGGGGCTGCCTGCGCTGGCCATATTATCTGGATCCGGTCCTGCAATACACCATAGGTACGTATTTTAACGTAGCCTATGAGCGGACCCTAAGTACACAGTGCAGCACTACTATAATAGAGACTATAAAAAGGAAGATGATGTGGACGGGATATGGGATTTGATGACTCTGCAGTAATTTGTTTGAAGGAAGAGAACACTCACTGGCTGTATGTCTGTCTGTCTATCTGTTTGTCGGTGAATGAATGTCATACTGTAAAATACCGTTCAAAACTATCGACAGTATATAGTAGACAGACATATTTTTTACCGTACGTTTTACCTTACATACAATTTACACAATGTAGAGACAGGCCATAAACCCATTCATCTGAATCATATATCAATCATGTTTTGATCTTAAAAATTGTTTGGTTCCATGCGCCTTTAGCCCTGTCATTAGGTTAGTATTAGGACGAGCTTTGTAAGTTCTAAGGCGGTTCTGATCCCAGTCCTGCTCCTGTACTTTTCTATTGTAATTTGTAATTTGCAATTGTGGGTTTGAAAACTTGTACTCAATTTATGGCGTTCTGAATTCTGCGGATAAAATACGTAGTAATACATATACATGGTTGACGGACGAGAGACTAGTATAGTTGATATAGTTGATACTTTGGTTACAGTACAGAGTTCCATATACGCAGAAAACGAACGGTAGAACGCTTGATTTTGATAAATAGTGACAAGAGAGTACGGAGATAATTGAGGAGTATGAATTCATAGCAACAATACAGACATAATAATACCCGGGTATTGAGGATGAGAATTAGTACGCTTCAGTTTTTGAAATGATTACTTATATACAATATACAATTGATGGTTATTATTACAGAAGAAATGGAGCCATCAGCGTAACATCGAAGTTTCAATGACCTTATACAGTTATTGCCAATGGGTAGAACATAATTATATGGTTTCACATTTGGTTTTAAATTTCATAAATTTCAAGTTTAAAAAAGTGTATGTGGGATCTGGATAAATTTTAATTTTCATGAAACTGCATAGTCTTTAAGAAATTTTGAATTTTTTGAAAGTAGTTATAAGTTAGGCAAGTTATTCTAATTGCATTTTTTTGGTAGAAATGAATTTATTTAAAAGTGAAAACCTATTTTTTAGTTTGATTTACAATTTCTACAATACCAATATCAAATCAAAATTTTCAAAATAAACAAAATTTATTTTGTACGTATAAAAGCGTAAACAAAAACCAGCGAGCTAATAACGACGAGTTTATTTAGAATTCACCCAACCTGCGTACAGTTCAGAGTCCGAAGGTACCTATGCTACAGAACATATATACTGCATATAGCTTCTATACTTGTATGCATATGCCAAATAATTTATTTTTGGAGAAGATTGAGTTGTATTTTGTTAATTGGAAATTAACATGCGGAGATGGAGACTTCTCTCACGTCAATTATATAAATTGATTCCTCCGTTGGGTTCCTTGGGGTAGTGTGTCGATCCTGGTGTACTATCCCCCTCAGTCCTGGTTGTGGTGCCTCTGCCCTTTTAGTTCTACGTATTCCATGTATCCTCTGTAAAGTAATCAATTAACGGTTCATTAGTTCAGTTTCAGTTTGTGTACAAGAATATTTTACATACACATATGAACCTGTACATTCAGTTCATTCGTAAAGTACCTACGGGGCCGCTCGCATATTATGTTAGCATAACATTTGCCAAAACCCATTCACCCACCATTTTCGTTAAATTTTTCTGCAAATATTATAGGCGTTATCAAAGGTGCTTGTACAACGTAGTCCCTTCCACCATACTTGCTTCTGTATAATATGTGAATGGCCCCATAGGTACAAAATTAGCAGGTAATATCATATCGTCTGTGAAGAACCAAAATGACCTATGTCCATTCGTAGCTAAAAACAATATCCACTATCTACAAAAATATTGAAATATGTCTTAAAAGCATTTAAATAGAACATTTTGCACTTTTCAAAGTTAAGTAAATGGGACATTTTGCACTTTTCAAATTCATTCAAATAGAACATATTTGAACTTGTCAAAAAAATGTGAATAGAACATTTTGAACTTGTCAAAAAAATGTGTATAGAACATTTTGAACTTGTCAAAAAAATGTGAATAGAACATTTTGAACTTGTCAGAAAAATGTAAATTGAACATTTTGAACTTGTCAGAAAAATGTGAATAGAACATTTTGCACTTTTAAAAGTCATGCAAATAGAACATTTTGAACTTGTCAAAAAAATGTGAATAGAACATTTTAAACCTGCCAAAAAAATATGAATAGAACATTTTAAACTTTTATAAGCATGGAAACAGAAAATTTTACACATTTTAAAAAAATATTCATATAGAACATTTTGACATTTTTAAAAACACACAAATGCAGCATTTTACGCTTTTCAAAAACTCTTAATTATCATTTTACTCGTATTTCTCATTTTGTTTTTATCACAAAGCTCATTTTGATTCTAGTTTAAATTGGATACGCGTCATTTTGGTTCTTTACAGACGACATAGTTGTGTCTGTATGCTGAGGGAACGTGCATAAATTACGCATACTTTATGCAAGATGGAGGAGGAATTTCAGCTGCATTGTAAAAAAGGTGTAGGGGGTCAAAATCTCCGGTTTTTGAATGGCGTCATTTTGCACGCTCCCAAACTATGGCTAACTAAATATTCCTCTACAAGTGTTGACTTTCGAAATCGAAATCAACAGACGGGTAAATGGCTAATATAGTAGGAGTAGTGCTACGAGGAATCTATACCACGAAAATATGTAAATAAATTGATGCAAAAGTTAATTAAGAAACTTCTCTAATTTCTCTCATGCTATCTACCGCATATGCACATCTATAATAATTACCAATGGCCATTTCAGCATGGATGAACCTACCCGTATCGTACAGGAAATGAAAGATATAGCCTAAGTCGATGTATATAATAATTTATAAAGAATATTTTCTATACAGAGAACATATGCGAAATTGAATTTGAATTTGAAATGAAAGCTGCACGTATCATATTATTCATTCATAGTAGTAGAATGTGGAGTGAAATGATGGGCCATGGGAAAAGTGACAAATCCCAAGGGACTACAAGATAGCGGAACAAAGTATCGCGGCTGACATAGATACTAGGGAACACGTCAATAACACACGGGAGGGAGTAGATAATTATTATAAGCAGCATGCATTGACAGAGCTTTACCTGCCTAATTTGCATACAATACCTATGTATATGTACACTTACAATTAGTAAGTAATTTCGCTCCCATTGTCTCCTTTTAAATACCTTACAATATTGAAAGAGTGAAGCAGTGGGACAAAAGCTGCACCACACGCAACATTAGCTTGCCATGTATGTATTCCATGCAACGCAACGGTGCGGTGGAGACTACAAAAACTAAACTTAATTTATGCTAATTAGAAAACTAATGATAAATTCTAACTAAAAAATAGTTTAAAAAAATGCAACATTTTTGAAAATCTATTAAATCATTTTTCTACGTAATGTTAACATTCAAAAAACGTTATGTGAAACAATTTGTTTTAAACACAATTAATGCGGTAATTAATATTACAGTTCAAAATAAAAATTTTGAGCTGATTTTCATGCCTAAAACAGCCCCACAAGGTTATTTAGACGCTGTGTAATTTATGATAGGGATATAAGGGTATGCAGTCCATCAATATCGCTATACAGTCATACCCGAAGTACTATATGGTGACAGTAACTCAGAATTATATAGCTCGAGCAAAGTAGGCGACAGACAACTAATGTGAAAGCAGAAATAGCCAAGTTGAAGCATCTAATGAGTTCACAATTTCTAATGGCTTTTACAACGAGTTTCAAACTACACACTTTTTCTGAGTGTATCCACTTTGATACGGGGATTGGAATATGACATACTACATATTAGATAGGTGCGAGGACAAGCAGATGCACATTAGGGGTAGGACATACATAGTTTATATGTACGGAAACCGGCAACGGATACGATATGTACGTAACATATATATGGGACATGGAATGGAAGATATAGGAATTAAACACGGGATTGGGATGACGGAAGCTGTATGATAGGACGCAGAATGATAGTTGATAGATGTGATGTGTATGTTGATTAGAAATAGAAAAGTGAAAAGTTTACTGAGTGCGAGCTCCACTACTTTCTCCACTTCCCCTCTCACGCTCCTTCACTTTTCGTCCTTCTCGTTTTAGTTCTGGTCTCATTGGTTGGTTCTCCTCCTGCTCCTGTAAGAGAGCTGGACGTGGATTGTTGATAACTGAAGTCGCCTTGATGATGGGGATGGCTAAAATGCCCGTGAAACTGCATGGAATGATGGCGATGGCCATGGTCTGGAATGAAAAAGAAAGCGACAACTAAAAGGAAAATGAACGGAAGTTTAATTTAAAACTATATTACCCATGTCATCTACATTTTATGTATATGCGAAATACATACGTATTGTCTGTGAAGAATCAAAATGGTTCATTTCCAATTTAAGCTAAATGAGCTTCATAAAAAATACACCAAATTCGTAAAATTTTAATAATTACGTTTTTTTGAAAATTTCAAAATGTTCTATTTACATGTCTTTGAAAAGTTCAAAATACTGTGTTTGAATGTTTTTAAAAGGTGCAAAATGTTTCATTTACATGTTTTAGAAAAGTGTAAAGTGTTCCATTTACTTGTTTTTGAAAAGTCCAAAATATTCGATTTATAAACCTTGAAATGTACAATTTCAAAAATATTAAATGAGGTAGATGAGTCAAAGTTTAATTTGTTAATTATGAGATTTTGAAAATTGCAAAATGTTTCAGTTGTAGGTTTTTCGAACAGTGCAAACTGATTTAGTTGCTGTTTATTTGTGGAAAAGTTCACTAAATATTATTCTATATAATTTTTGGAAGTTGCAAAAGGTTCGATTTACATGTTTTTGAAAGGTGCAAAATTTTCTATTTTTATGTTTTTGAAACGTGCAGCAAATTAGCATTGATGATTTTGAGACTTCACCGGCGATATGCATATCGTACCTACAATGGAGAAAGTATGAAAGTGAAAGGTAGGTAGGAAGGCGGTTACTCCAGGAACAGAAGTTATACAGCGTAGAATTTGGAACCGTAGACTGTAGACAAGAAAGACAAGGCTAATTACTCATTTGTTTCCCATTAATAATGCATATTAATGAAGCTTTTAAAATGTACGGGGGCCCTTTTTACATCAGGTTTCGAATAAGACTGGAACTGGAAGGCGGAGCACGCATACTATATATATGTACTGAATGTAGTATATCCATGCCAGTGTATAATAATGCTTTACATACGATACGGCAGTTCCCCATTTACCTTTCACTTTCCCATGCATGTTTAATTTACTTATTGCTTCTTGTAAACTTCCTTTTAATTCATACTTTCACTTTTCTATATTTCTCACATAAAACTTTTCTAGAATTTAAAATAAACTTTTTTAAAAACAAACTTTTATTTTGCTTCAGACAAATCTTGAAACAATAGCAAAAATGCAGGGAAGACCAGTACAGTAAGTTTTACAAATATTCTTTTAGTATTAAATTACTTACGTGCAAAGCGTGTAAAATTCAAGATTCATTGATTATTCTACGTACTTGTAAATTGTTGGCTATTTGAAAATCAGCATTTAAATTTATTAGTTTTTTGTTTTCATGCGTCTATCTGCGTTTGCCACCGACCCAGTTTGAAAAAAATGTATGAAATTTAAAATTTTATGACTTTGCTGCATACTTTTCTTTTTACAGTTTGTTATGTACTTGCATACAAAATTTATTTTAAGCTTGACGCGTGTATTGTTGCCCCAAATTAAAGTTTAAAAGTTATCACCCTAACCTATATACATACCCCCCCCCGCTTCTCCTATACCTAGCTGCCGTTCTTGTTATTTAACAAGAATTTAAAATTGTGATTGTTATTGTTGGAGAAAAAATAAAAACAAATAAGAAAAGTCACTTTTTTTAGTCTGTTTCACTGCGTCCTTTTTTTGTGGTAATTTACTTTGTTTATTTTTATTATTTTTTTGGACATGTATGTTCATGTGTCATACATATCATTGGAGTCTGACTGTGTGTGACCATCTTCCTTTTTTTTGTTCAGTTATGTTGTTTCTTTTATGGCTAGTCAGTAGAAATTGAAATTGAAATTGTATGGTAAATTGTAAAACACGTTTCTTCACACAGCTTTTCACTCCAATTGCAAATGTATTCCTGTTTGTGTGTGTGTTATTTTAGTTGTTCGGCATGAGGATTGTGTGTGAAGGACGTATATGGGGAGACGAATAGGTGAATTGAGGGGACGAAATAGAAAATAGCTTGTGGAAAACGAGGACGACCGTGTGGTGAAGATACACACGTGGGTAATGACAAAACAAACAAGAGTAAAATATATATAAAGAGGAAATATGTTGTTTTGTGTGCTTTCACTTTTATACAGGGACATATGAGTAGACGTCGCTCCTGCTTCTTTATGTGTTAGACAGTTGTGGTTGCGGCATAGTATTTATGTAGTTCATGGACTATATAGTTCCTAGGGGGAAAGTGTTGGTCGGTGTGCGGAAGTGTGTGTGTGTGTGTAGAACCAGGGCTATGCATTTGTCTATGGAGAAAGCTGAATAGGGGATGAGGGTTTGAATGAAGTGCAAGCAATTTATTTGGAAGATGCAAAAAAGGCTATGAAGAGTGAAAGGCGAAGAAAGAGAGAGAGTGAGAGAGACAGTTGTCCTGAGTCGAGTGATTCATGGGAAGGACTCTGAGGACCTATACACTTTCTCCAAACTCTTTATTTCTTATTCAGTTTCGGTTATTCAGGAATTTGGATTCCCTTTTCTTCGTCTTGTTCGTTCTACACTCCGAGTCCCGGGTCCTATTTCTATGTGTGCATTCTGAAGGAAATATTATTCTTATGGAGAAAGCCCATAGCCACCTTTTCCCAGGAGAAAGTCTCATTTCCTTTCTCCACCATTTTGCTCTTTTATACAACTTCCCCTATGTTTGTTTTGTTACTGTCTTTTTTTCTATTTTATCTCCATGGTGTTCTGTCCCTCTCTTGCCGGTATAACAGTGCCGATGCTTGCTCTGGTGTCCGTATTATCCTCTCATTGGCTCAGGGTTGACTGCAGCTCTTGTTTTTGCCTCTTCCTTTGTTCCCTTTGGAAAGGATCTGCAGTCATTAAATCAACAAAGCGGTAGCAAAAACAACGGCATGTTGACAGCATATCTCTTACAGCGGAAGTGAAAGTAGGAGAAAGTTAGGTCAGGGAGCGAATTCGATTGGCCTTAACAATTAATTTAAAATAGGTATAATAATAATAAGTACGGTATAAAGTAAGTCAAAAGTTATTCTATAGTCAAACAGGCTTGTCCGTTTTTTGCAATAGTATTTGGGCCAGGCTGAAGCAAACAGAGCGAAGCCTTAAGTTCCTTTTCCGCTTTTGTAGAATTGTTTATTTCAAAGTTTTAATTCGTATACAAGCAAAATGTCATACCTTTGCCTCTAATTCTGCTTTAATATTTTAAGCGAAATTAATGGAAATCATTTTGGCTAAAAAATAATTAGCACAAGTTATTATGGAAAACGGGGTATTGCAATTTATTGTAAGCAGAAACTGGGGATTATGTAATGAAATTTTTGTGGTATATAAAACAAATTTTACAAAATGTATGTATGTTTCAAAAATCTGTTTGTAATTGTATCACGAATGTGCCGAGACGAAAACTTCATTTTGAAATGGAATTTGAAATTCACAGACGATAAATCCGAAGGACAATAAGGAAGCTCATGGAGCTGATCGTGAGTCATGAGTGAGTGACTGAGAGTGCGTTTTCTTTTTTAACGTCTGCTCCTCATTGTGAGTATTAGGGGAAAGTGAGTGCCCCTTATATAGCCGAACGATATAGAAAGTAGGAAGTCGAAAGTAGAATGAGAGTGAAAGCTCTCCTCAAGATATCTCATAAGAAAATGAAATGAAATGAAATGACCTACATCCATTGCAATGCCCATTGATTCTGAATGAAATGGAAAATATCCATTTGACTAACTGATTTCAAAATCCTACAACAGAGTCACGCCAAGCCGAGCTCAACCACGCTCAGCCCCAAACCCTGAATATTGAAATGTTCCAAATAGTTTTTCCATTCAGATTCCGTTGACATGAATTCCGATTACATTTCCGTCCCTCCTGAAGTTTCCCCACCCAAAACACCAACCCTAAATAAATGCAATGCTCCTCACCCATACATTTTCACACCCAATCTTCACATCACGAAATTTGCCTATTTCCTTACCCCAAGAAACTACCGTTGCCGTTGCCATTACTGTTTACTGTACTGCACTATACAAGTTGTAGCCTTGTATTGGCATTGGCATTGGTGGCTATATAGAAGCATGGTACTAAGGAAAAGTGCGTGGAAGAATTACCGTGAATGAAAACGTTAAAAGTGCGTAGTACAAGAACGTGCTCCAACTTTCCTCGTATATTCAATGTACCTAACTTTCTCCAATGGAATGACACCTGTATTTATAGAGTTACAAATCAACATGTACATACAAATAGAACTCACGTGCTAAATATAGCCTGGATATTTCAAGATCTTCTACAGGCCTTGAATTCTATACGATCATATTTTATTAGAAATCCTTGTTTTGTTCTATAAAATTTTACGATTAATATTCGTCTGTAAAAGTAATCCTTGTTTAGTAAAATTTTACTACTAAAATATTTTATTAGAAATCCTTGTCTTGCAAAATTTCAAAAAGATGTTTAGTAGAAGTCTTTGTTTTGAAGATAATGTTTTTATTAAAATAGGCTCTGCGTGTTCATTGAGTAAATGCATACGTGTTTTCTCACATGCTGTATTGTCGCTGTCTTTTCTTAATATTGCTATATTCATAGTCAGGCACACATGTTGTGTGCAGTCGTACTCGTACATACCTATCTACACGCCTGTGTCGCTATATGCCTTTTTTGCAGATAGAAAATAATTCTTGGAATTTCCACATTCACGCTTCTACATTCTACTGAAATCTACTCTCTGAGAATTTACAACTTACTCCTGTGATGCATGCAGTGCTATTTAGAAGAGGATCCATAGATCTAAATCTAAACGTTAAAAATATATCCGCGACTTCTCTCTAACTCAAATGAATGAGTGCCACTCCAATTTATTTTTATTTTTGTTTATTCTCATGGCAGAAAGAAACATAGCGCAGTGAGTTTTTTTTGGTACAAGTGAATTTTAAAGCAACATTCATATAAAAAAATGTTTGGCTAAATATTTAATAGAATTTTACATGTTATACATACTATAAGAACCACTACGTCATAGTAGTAAATTTAAACATGGTAAAATTTTGAGCATATACTATATGTAAGTAAATGCGATTGGCATTTGGCGAAATACAATTTTAAAAGTGCAATTTGCAATGTTAAGTTTTAACTGGATTGGTAGTTTAAAAATATTTTGTAAAGGAAATGTATGAAAAAAAAACTTCAATATTAATAACGATTTTAACCTTGATTCTTGAAAATGTAACGGCAGGGCGGGATAATGCGGCCAGTGCAGGCAGCCCCCGCTGCTTGAATTTTCAAAAAACATATAAATAGAGCATTTTGCACTTTTCAAAAATATGTAAAAAGAATATTTTGACATTTCAAAAACATGCAAATAAATTGTTTTGGTACATTTCAAAAACATGGAAATAAAACATTCCACACTTTTCTCAAAACATGTAAATCACAAATTTTGCTCGTTTTTGGATCAAGAAAATAGAAAATTTTAAACATTTAAAAAAAATATAAATACAAAATTTTGCTTTA
Organism: Dicyrtomina minuta; assembly: GCA_949802685.1. Lineage (NCBI taxonomy): Eukaryota > Metazoa > Arthropoda > Collembola > Symphypleona > Dicyrtomidae > Dicyrtomina > Dicyrtomina minuta. The sequence goes on along the minus strand of OX461811.1, from coordinate 22,894,780 downwards.
CCCAAGAAAACCATCAATAAAATCAAAATGGTGGTTTTTGTATGGAACCAAATTTTAGTCGTAATGATTTTTTAGCTGTGGTGAAGTGTTAACTTAAGCCACAATGCTTCCTCACCGATGGACAATATTCCTATACATGTCTTAACCGCATATTTAGCTTTCCTGATCTGGTAGACTTATGCCCTGGTAGACTGAAAACGTAAGCGCTGGTGATATAGTGAAGATTCAAAAATACCCATATTTATTTTCAGTTAAAAAAATGCAATATCTCAAAAAATTAAAATATTTCTTGACTGTAAAATCTATTCTAAAATATTTCAAAAGAATATTTTGTGCTTGTCGAAAAACTTACAAATAAAATATTTTACGCTCTTCAAACACATGTACATAGGTAAATCGAATATTTTAAAAATTTCAAAACTTTCAAATAAACCAAATTTGCAATTTACAAAAAAGAACAAATAAATAAAATGCACTCTTAAAAAATATGTACATTCTATTTTATTTTGTAAATTTTGCTAACATAAGGTCGTATTAACTCGATCTTATATTGAATATGGGGTATTTTGATTCTTCACTCACGATATGTAAAGCTACGTGAACAGCACTTGGCTGCGTACCTCATTTTTCTACAGAAAATACGGTAGACAATTTGAGTGTTTTAAATTTTTGCATTTCTACAAACTTGTACGTAGCTATATCTGTGTTTGTTTCTTTCACTTACAGTTGAAAACCGAGCTCAAAATGGGGAAGTTGTTATTGCTGTTAAAACTTGTATCATCCTTCGTATAAGAATGTAGATTTCTCATAGTTAAGGACTACTGTGTGAAGAGGGCCAGGGTATACATATCACTATATAGTGGAGACTCATCGTCTGTAAAGAACCAAAATGACCCATATCCAATTTAAGCAAGAGTCAGAATGAGCTTTGTCATAAAAACAAAATGAGAGAAATGTGTAAAATGTTAATTAAGAGTGTTTTTGAAAAGCGTAAAATTTTCTGTAATTTACATGTTTTTAAAATGGTCCAAAATTGTCTAATTCCATGTCTTCAAAAGGTGCAAAATTTTCTATTTCATGTATTTTGAAAATTGCAAAATGTTCTATTTACATGTTTTTTAAAGTATAAAATGTTCTAGTTCCATGTTTTTGAAAAGTGCAAAATGTTCTAATTCCATGTTTTCGAAAATTACAAAATGTTCTATTTAAATGCTTTCAAGAAATGTTTCAACATTTTTGTAGATAGTGGATATTGTTTTTAGCTACAAAGGGAAATGGGTCATTTTGGTTCTTCACAGACGATACAGCCAGTGTATAGTGTACACGTTCGAAGCGGCTGTGAGTGAGATATACAATGGGAGTGAGGGATAAACCTATTGTACCAGGGTTCTACCCGAATCCCGGTCCCGGTCCTGGTGCCGGTGCCGGTGTTTGTTGGAGTTTTAGTGTTGAGCCTGGAGTTGGGTAATTTGGGCGTTAGTCATATCCTAATGAAATTACGTGTGAGGAAAGCATTTTGTTTATGGTGCCCATTCCCATAATGGAAATTGCTTCTTCTCATCCTCCACTCCCTCTCATCTGTCCTCCATCTCTATCTCCGTCCAAACATCTCCATCCGAATCCTCGTATCCACAGATCTATGTACAATAATCTACATCTCTTCCACTCAGTCCTACATACAACTCCAGAGCCCGATTCGGATATTTGTTCTCCACATACAATTCTTTCCTGTCGACTCAAATGGAGTTTTACATAATGGGGTTAAGCAGTCACATTCCGAGTCTCGGCCTCTATTCACACTTTTTCAAATTCTCATCCCAATCCCGTTCTATTCTGCTCAAGTCTCTTTTCCCCTGGTATACATAATTATATTACGCACGCACACTACACTAGCTGTTTGGGTTGTTGGTCGGATTCGGTGTTGGTGTCGGTGTGTAGGTTGTACATTTCTTCTTCTTTTTGTACGGCTTGAATAGGAAGCCATCCCGTAAATCCAGTTCACACACACACACCTATTCTCCCCATATATTTGTATGTGTGTTTTTTTTATTTTGCACTCGTATTTTATTTTCATTCATTACACACGACAAAAAGTAAAGAGCCCAGTGTAATATAGCTCTGTCGCTTTCGTTTTTGCTTTTAGTAATTCAAAGAAATATGAAACTTGGAATATGAAAAATGTGAAAGTAAAACACAAATGGCAATTTCGTAGTATTCCCAGAATCTGGATATGAATACATGTTTTTGAGCAGTTTTAATTCCCGTTTGCTTCCTAATAAATTTTAAACTTTTGTTTTTGGAGGGAAATTAGAAAAATTGGATTTACAAAATTCATTTGAGTTTTCTAGACTTGAAGGAAATTATAATTTTGTTTTCAGTCGGATTCGGTCGGATTATAGAGTCTATATTGTATTTTCCAGCCTTTTTGCTGTGTTCTTCAATCTAACTAATCAATTTTATTGAGGAAAACAGGGAAATAATATCATCATGCTTTGAGCAATTTTAGTTTTTTGGGAATTTGTATAAAGTATAAGCATTAAATAGTGTGTATAGTTAATAGTTATGTAAGGCTCGTAATTGTAGTGGAGCTGGTAATGTACTGTACTATGGCTTGGTGTTTGGTTAATTAATTTTCCACATATTTGTGTAGGCCATGACGGGAACCTGCTGGTGATGTGCAATATAATATGCTCTTGTTGTTTTATGTTCTTTATTTTTTTTAATTTCCTTCCCCTAATTGCTTTTCCTCTCGGAAATAAAGTATGTAGTACATAATGCAATTTTGAGTTTGCAAATTATTTGGGATGGGCGCGGTGAGTGACTTTGCAAAATTGGAGAATTGGTTATTGTAATGAAATGTCTGCATATAAGCTACTGATATATGCATATATAGTATATAGGTGAAAGTTTAGGTGATTTGAAACACCCGCACAGAACACCTTTACGTTACACCTGTAGCTACACGTATAGTTCACACTCCCTGTGCTACAGATGTATTCATAATTTATATAAGCTTACAAAATGTGTGTTGTACTCTTGTACTATACCGCAATTTGACAAACCATAGCACTTAAAAAGAGGTTTTTTAAAACAAAAGTGACATACAAAAAATTTCAATGGTTTTTCGGCTTTTTTTAAAATTACGTTGGTTTTGTTAGGAAATATTTATTTCCATTTCCATTCCCGCTGCCTGAATTTAGAAAAAAACATGTAAATAGAATATTTTGACTTATGCAAATAAAATATTTTACACTTTTCAAAAGCAGGCAAATAAAATGTTTTGTGGTTTTTGTTTTTAAAACCATGAAAATAAAACATTTTCCACTTCTTAAAAAACGTGTTAATAGAAGATTGAACAGTTTTCAGAATCAAGTAAAAAGAACATTTTGCACTTTTTTAAAACATGTAAATACAGCATTTTGCTTTACCAAAGAAAACCATGAATAAAATCAAAATGTTGGTTTTTGTATGGAAATAAGTTGCTGCCTAAAAGCAATTCCTTCGTCCGGCCCTGTGGTTATACACATTTCCTGAATAACAAAAAAATAAAATCGGCAAACGTAATAAAATAATTTTTGACCAATAATAGGAGACTGATGTACATAAGGTAATAAATTCGTAATAAACCTTTTTGATGAAATAATGTATTAGGTTTTGGAATGACGTGGGAAATTGAAATGTGTGGTGAGTATATTAGTGAGAATTATCACAGGCTTGAGATGGCTGAGTGTAGAGTGTAGATGTTTTTAATCCATAATTTCACACAGCACACTAGACTTTCTCTCCATTTGCATTATCATTGCAACAAATTAAAATATGAATGGAGATTCTCGTGTGATATGCATTACATATGCAATCATCATTTACTTACGTAAATACTGTACTGCAACCTTGCTTCAGCTTGCATGCTACGGAGCCCTTTATATTTTATTTTCGTTTTAATTTCATTCCACTTGAATTACCGTTAGCTCATAATTAGCAAAATTGAAAGCTGACGTAAAAGTAAAGTATGTAGAAGTACAGGAGCTGAGGGCCAAAACTATTTTGGAGTCAAGCTCCTGAAACCGGTCCTGGTTCCAGGTCCGGATGTGGATTATGATTATGATTAGGATCACAATTACGATACATCAGGATTACGTGGACATTGAAATAATATGGAAAATGAAAGCAGAGAAAATTGTACTGCGGATTGAATTGCCTCCATCTCATCTCATCTTTTCTCATTTATTCTCCTAGTCTCGTGTGCGTTTTAATTTACGGATGAAATACTATTCCAACAAATTCCAATGTATCTGTGGACCCCAGAGTCCGACGACGACGACGCTCAGCCTCCAGCCTCCAGACTTACACAGCAATAATTCCTTGGTAAAATGAGAAAATTAGAAATAATTAATATGTATCTATAGCTCCTAGTTGTTGAAATCATTAATTTATCACTTTTCTGAGTATAACGTGTAACAATAAAACGTTGCATTTTTTTTAATTAGCATTGAAGCGATAAGTAATTTATATCAGGTACAATAGATATTTTTTTAATAATTTGTGACACTTTGAGTGTGTGACTGCACGACACAAAAAAAGGACTAGGACAATAATTTAATTATTTTCATAGGGCTATGCCGCCTCAATTTCATCATAGCATGGACACCAATATGCACTATACAAACATGTGTATTTTTTATTTTAATTACTTTTTCTAATTTTTGTGAAAGATATTGCAAATATATTATAGGGCGGCGTAGATTATTTTATTTAAAAAATATTCAAATATTCATAAATTTTAAAACAGTATGATTTAATGTTTTATTTTTTTAAGAATAAAGATAATTTTTTATTCTACGACTTATCTGAATTACTAGACAAAAATTTTGATATGTTGTTTTGGATTTTTTGTTATTCATTTTAACTGCTGTGTGTTCCGTATACAGTTTAGTTGGCGCCAAACTAAACTCGTAAAATATGGAAGCACATTAAAATATAATGTTAGATTCTACCAAAAGAAATCTTTGTTTGCATTTCCAATATTGTTTTCTGGGTTATTCGTTTTTATTACAATGGAGATGCAGTACACAGAAGAATCTGTTAGAAAAGAAACTTAACATATATGGATTATTTTGTGATAGACAGTTCAGCGTTGTACATTTATATTTTCTTGTGAACGCCTAACACACGTTCATTCATCTGAGCCTTAGCCGTACTTTCACTCTCTAGATTTTTATATATGTGAATCTCCTAGTCCTATCACTGTCAATACCAAATGCCAATTGTCAATAGGTAGCTCACACACAAACTCACATGCATTCACAATAAATACGTAAAGCAAATAATAAGAAGCCCGCAACATAATAATATATAGAAAATGGGAAGCAAGGCAGATTCTTCCAAAGTAGGAGAAAACAACCCACACTGCAGCCTGAATGTGTCTTCTATGTCAAATGTCTCACATCGTAAAATAGTTATCACCTTCTCCGAGAAAAACTATTAAATATTTCAAGTAGAATTTTGAGTTAAACTTTTCTATATGCTTTTCACTTTCAAGCTTTGACTTTCTCTCACTCTCTCCATAGTTTTCTACTTTGACAGTTTGTACTTGAAACGGATCGAAGTTGTCTTTCTCTTCTTCTTCTTCTTCTTTCTTTAGTGGTTTCATTCACATTCAGAGATAGAAATAGACAAACCGTCAGACACAAAGCGACACTATGAGACAGAGACATTACCGTAATCCTAATTCTGTCAGCCCATAGCCGAAAAAAAAATCTACAAAAAACAAACCAAAACCAAACCACTCTATTGACAAGGGGAACAACAAGAAGATGGACATGTGGAGGCGGCTCAGAGAGTGAAAGTGTAAAAACAAAAACAAAAACGACAGCAGCACAGCAACGGCCATGGTTTGGTAACGACAATGACAGTCAAGGAGCGGGAACGACAACGACAACGAGAATGACAATGACAACAAATAACACGTCAAAAGTTGCTCTTGATCGTCCGAATCACTCCACTTAAGTATTTAGCATATAGGCGACGCATATGTACGATCTCTGTAGGGTCTGACTCACTGTGCTTGAGATAGAGGATAGACGTTAAAAAAATCGAGTTGTTTTTGCTTTAGTTTACTTTTACTTTCACTTTTTACAACTCAACACCTTTCCCTTGTATGCTGTAACGTAACGTAAAAAAATACGGTAGTTCAACTTTTGCTTTTTTTAGGTATTGATTTGGTCCTATGTCCCAAGTCCGAACGCACTTTGTCCGAAAGTCTTTTGTACGAAGTTCGGTGTCCGAACGCGTTTTTTGTCCGAAAGTTCTATGTACGAAGAGCTCTATGACCGAAAGTTTTATGTACGAAGAGCTCTATGACCGAAAGTTTTATGTACGAAGAGCTCTATGACCGAAGGCTTTATGTACGAAGAGCTGTATGACCGAAAGCTGTAGGTGCGAGTAGCTCTATGACCAAAGATTAAATACGAAATATAATAGATTAAGCAAATGCTTTTATTGATGCAAAATATATTAACACAAATACGATAAAAGTAATAGTAACCGAAACTTAGTATTAAAAGTGAGTAAAAATGACACGCAAAAAATATTGCTTATTTGCTACGTGTTCGTCTTGCAACTGGATAATTAACAGCTAGGCCAGCAACCTTAGAAGCTTTAGACCGTTTTGAAGCATTTTGTGTTATTGTTGGTGGGTTGGGATTCACTTCGGCGAGATCGGAAGGAGGACCAGCAACTGCTGAAGATGTTGCTTCCGTGGAACCTGTTAGTGCTGTCGTCGCTAGGTCCAGATTGACTTCAACGAGATCGGGTAACTCTATAACTTGAGTTAAGGGTAAGTCCTCGTCAAGCAAGATTTCCTCATCCTCATCAGAATCTGCTCTACAGGTAGTTGGTTTGGGGTCGCAATATGCGTAGGAAATAGCTGTCAAAAACTTTAATATATCTGGGTATTTATGTTCCTGGTAGAATTCAACAACACGCAAAAGTCTTTTGTTTTGAATTCTGGATCTTTTTGCTCGAACTTCGCGTTTGCCACATTCTTGCTCGTGCAAATCACGCTCCCAGTGTAACTGTTCATTTCGCAACATAACTATACACTTGTCCATTTCGGACTAACTTACTATGCACGTCGGACACAGAGACTTCGTACACAAAGCACGTCGGACATAGAGACTTCGTACATAATGCACGTCGGACATAGAGACTTCGTACATAATGCACGTCGGACATAGAGACTTCGTACACAAAGCACGTCGGACATAGAGACTTCGTACACAATGCACACGCTTTCGGACACGGAACTTCGTACAACAGACTTTCGTACAAAGTGCATTCGGACTTGGGACGTGAGACCATTGATTTCTACTGCATACTGAAAAACTATAAATACATAAGCTAGTCTGTACGTGTTTGTAAATATGAAAGGAGAAAGTTTAAAAAAAAGTTTTGGTATTAAATATTTATATATTAATTAATAAGCCGTAATTAAAGAATTGCAAAAACTAGACCTAGAAACTATATATATAGTGCAAAAAATGTAAAATCTATTTTTTTAAATTTAAAAAATGTGTATGAGTTCTTACTGAAACTATCTATGAAATAGTTTGTACGCTTCGACACTTCACCTTTATTGACTTTTACAATGGTGTCAAAATAAAAACACCTCTGTGAAATATTTTTCAATTTAAATCGTAAAGAAGAAATCCTTGGGAATTTCACTTCCTTTTCCCTTCTCAGTTTGACGTCCTTCATTCTAATATCGCACATAGTTACACTGCCATGGTAACAATGATTCCGCTGCAATTTGCAATAATAGCTAAAGCGGTGTAGTACCAATTCCAGTGTCCCAGCTTGAGCGCTTGTGCTCTGTGTGAATTACTATAAAAAATGAAGCAAAAAAATAAACAGGGTGAAAGTATGGAGTATGGAGTATGGAGTATGGAGTATCGAGTATGGAGAGGAACATGTCAGTGCTCCGCTATCCGTACCGTTTCTAAGGGGTTGAAGAAAAAAACACCAGTGAAAACAGAGACTAGAAATGGAATCACATAAAACAAGATGAGAAAAAATCTTCATGTCTATGGAATGTGGAAAAAGAAAAAGACACATGGACTGGGTGAAGACACAAAGCATCAATTTATTATTTTGTCAACGAAATGTCTTGATATAGGAAAAAAGAAATGTGGATCATCAATATGTAGCTTTTCATCCTCATCCGCATCCCTATCCCCTTAAGATTGATACACTGTCTAGAGTTGTGACGAGGACGAGAAAAATAGGAGGAGACTTGTGAAGATCCTAACTACACCGATCTTCACGACAAGAACGACATATTTGATTCATGAAAATAGTAAATGACTTATTCTTGATAGTTTTCTTCCTCTGCTTTCTCTTTGATTTTTCTTCAGTTCCTGGAAAATATGAAAGCATGTATAGCTACAGCAATACTTGCTATTTTCACTTACGTACTCCCTTACTGTTACCATTATACAACTATGAACTTTTCATGTTCAGCTAGACAGGGCCGTATAATGCGGCCAGCGCAGGCAGCCCCCGCTGCCTGAATTTTCCAAGTACATGTAAATGGAACGTTTTGCAATTCTCAAAAATATGTAAAACAAATATTTTGACTTTTCAAAAACATGCAATTCCAATTTTTGGTACATTTCAAAAACATGAAAATAAAACATTTAACACTTTTTAATAATCATGTAAATAGATCATTTTGCACTCTTCTGAATCAAGTAAAAAGAACATTTTCAACTTTTCTGAAACATGTATATACAAAATTTTTCTTTTATAAAGAAAATAATCAATAAAATCAGTATAATAGGGGTTTTTGTATGGAAACAAATTGCTGCCTTAAACCAATTCTTTCGTCCGGCCCTGCAGCTAGATGTCTGTCGTAATTTTTGTTTACATTATTTGACCCTCAATGTAAATTCAGCGGTTCCAGGGTTTTTAAAATCTTGTAAATGCTTTTATAAACGAAGAAATTGTAAGTTTTTTAAACTTCTATATATTTGGGCTTTGATTTTTAAACTAAACTAACAGGATTGTAATTGGAAGTATTATATATAGATACCACGCTACTAGGATATTTTGCGATTTAAATAACTGAATAAATTATCGTACAGTATAAATTACTGTTATCGTATTTTGCAGCTATTAGCTGTGCTTTAGCTTTGTAATACGCTACATTTTGTGAGTAGCTTTGTATCACAGTGTTCCTACTATGCACGACTAAAATGCCTTTTTATACTAGCATCTTAAATCTTAAGATATATGAACCTACGCTCCGCTTCCTAAAATTATTTATGGCTCAATCCCTCTCGAATATATCACACACACGGTCAACCATGCTCCAAGCTACATGGCACCCTTGCATTGGACCCCTGACTACGACTAGACTGGACCTCGCTTCACAACTTCCACTTTCCCTTTCACCCCCAGCCCAATCGAATCAAAGCCTCTCTTCCCTCGACAGAGCAATGTGTAAAGAATGAAATGAACTCAATTTATAACTTGTTACCTACTTTCCCTTTCCCCCGTTCTCGTTCTCTCTCCTCCAAACTCTCCTTCACCCCATGAACACTTTGCCATTTATTTCCCTGAACTTTCTCACCCTACATCAATAAAAATCTCAGCTGAATCCGAAACCAAATCCAGATCTTCCAATCTAACTGGACTGACTTTCACTCTAAATAAAGTAGTTCAAACTTGGAGCAACTTTCACTGACCGACCAGGACCATAGCCATAGTAGTACTGCAGCTCCTGACTGAGCTGAGTGGGCTATACATCAACATACAACAATATTACCAACACATACACCCATGCCTATGTAGACAGGAGACAGCCTCGTCTTCTACTTTCTCCACAACTAAATGGACCGGGCAAGATTCATAATAGTATTTTAAACTTTTACAAAAAGGAGGAGAAAGTTAAGACCCAGGACCAGGACCAGAACCAGAACCAAAATCAAAGTGAAAGGGAAAGGGAAAGTGAAAGTATAATATTCTTAATAGCATCTTGGCCCATTTCGTCCTTGCATATAGATGTGACTGGGGCTGTGGAGAAAGCCCATCCGTAGCTTATAATGTTATCCAAGTGTGTAATATAAATTTTGTAAGGAAATCAAATCAAATGAAAGTACTGATAGTGCTTTCTTTTCCTCCCAGCCTCTTGCCTCTTGCCCTACTACTCAAATCCTCGTTCTCTGTTCTCTATCGTCAGTCGTCACGCCGCAGCTGACTGCAGACTGCCTACTCGAGCAATCCAGCCTACGATAGAGCCTAGGACCAGGACCAGGACCAGGAGGAACCAGACTGGAGACAAGCGAGGAGTTTAAGTGGTTGAGGAGAAAGTAAGGGAAAGTATATAGGTAGAGTGAGGTACTTAGGAGAGTACCTAGAAATCGCTTCCCTATTCCTTGACGGATGGACAGATGAGCATTGCAAATGGAATAAGTGGAGATATGTAAGTAGGGACTGACTCCATACACGTACCATTTTATCCTTTCAACAAACCAAGTAACGATGAGCGAAGCATGTGCTTCTATTACCATCACAATCGCTATGAGTGTACTCCAAGTATGTGTGGGTAGGAGCAGGGACGAGAGTGCAGTCTGTTTTGTACAGTAATAGACGTAGTTATAGTAATAGTAAAGTTTTTTATTTTCTTCAAGACGAGAGGACAGGGAAAGGGACAGGGACGGCGGTGGAAGGACAAGGAGAAAGTAGTATATAGTATATAGGAGTGATTGCTAAACGTATAGCGTAGAATCTACTTCAAGCCTAGGTGGGTATGTACCTCCGTGTGTGTGTGTGTGTGTGTGTGTGTGTGTGGATGTGGAAGTCGCCGTTGTCGCTTGGAAATGAAGAAGCTGAAATGGAAGAGAGAGAAAGAGAGAAAAAAAAAGAAAAGTTGGAGCCATTTAGTAAATCACATTGAAAAGGATGGTGATAAAGTCACAATTTTTCGTCCGCTTTTCAAATCTGAGCCAGTGGAATAAATCAAGACGAGTCGAACATTCCCATGTGCATTGTACAAACTCCATTTGAATTAACATGTTTTCACTCTCTATACGTTTCCAATTCTTTCTCCTTCCCAATGGGAAGAGCAAGAGGCTAAGCTTGTGACGTGGCCATGTAGTGATTGTATTGCACACCTAAAAGCGAGTCTATAATGTTCCTTTATCATAGATACATGCTTTGTACTTTGTAGTGGAGATGTGGTGAAACTTTACGTGCAACGTAGTGTAAGTAATATTATGCGATTTAAAAAAAGAAGAATTCACAAACGACAAACGGTATTTGTGCGATTACAGCTAGCAATTTTTGTAATAAACCGCCAATTCGAGAAATAATGCTAAGTATTTTTGTACTTTTACAAAACTATTCTAATTTAATATTATATGGACTGTTAAAAATTGTTAAGCGTAAAATAAATACACATTTCGAAAAAGACAAATTCAGAAATTATATGGGGTTTAAAAAATTGAAATGCAAAAGCTTTTATACATTTTGAGACCTTTAAATATAACATAATTATCGTATGTATAAAAATAATGTATAAAAAATATTTTAACAATTTAATTTGCTCTAAATTGTTATTTAAATTAATGCGCTAAATTAAATAACAATTTTGCACGTTTATCAGGACTTTTATATGAATAGATATTTGGCTATAGGTGCACAACTACTGCTATGACCATAAGTACAGGGAAAGTTAGAGGGCAGTTGCTTTCTTTTCGTTGGCCAAGTGAAGTCGTAATCAGGAACTGGGGAAATACAATCTCCACATTTAGTCAACGTAACAAAGTCCACTGAGAATAGAATAGAAGAAGCGAGGGAGTGCAGTAGTCTGCACTCATATGTATTTCTGGCTGATTGAGTATATGGCATTAGTTTAGTACTAACTAGACCCTCATATAGGCATAGCTGGATATATCCAGATATCCACATACCATGGCTCCCTCCTTATATGCCATATTTTAGTCTTCCTTAGGTATTAATATTGCTTTCACCGGGACCTAAGGACGACTCGACCGACGACCGGACGCGTCGCGTGGCAAATTCCACGAAAATGCTCTGAAGAAAACAGCATGAAAAAGGAGTTGGCGTATTTTGTACATACTAAACACTACACGCGTCGTACATACAGTGCAGCCCAACCGATCTCCAAACCGAAAAGAAACAAAACAAAAAAAAACGAACAAAACAAGAGTGCGGCGATGGCGATCAGGGAAAGAAACTCAGAAAATGGGGAAAATAAACATGTTGCTTTCACTTACAACAACCGATTGCCAATACGGAGACCCAAACTGGTACCGGCACCGGCATTGACACCGACACCGACACCAAAACCAATACAAAACAAAAGGGCAAGAGGGGGCAACGAAGACGAAGACCGAGTACAGAGAAACGTTGCCGAACCGTTTCGTTTCATTTAACGACGAGTGGGTATTGAACAAGACCCAGAACAAGAGGACGGCAGGCAATGCAATGGGAATGGTGGTGAATGGGGTAAGGAAAAGGGAATGAAACTGTATCACAGGGCACAAGATAAATTAAAGTGGATACATCCAGATTCTCTCTGTATTTTCACAGAATACAAAAACACGAGACAGAAGAATAACAAGAGTGAAACATGGGATTGAAATGAAATTGGTGTGAAGGCGAGATTGAGATGCGAGTGAGAGAGGGAAGCGGCTAGGGGAGGAATTTTAAGAGCATCAGCTGTTTTCTTCATTGGATTGCGTATTTTGTATTGCATTTGCCCAGTAAGTGTTTTTTAGTATCAGTATTCACGATTATTGAGCTAATCTTTGAGCTGGCCTTGCTCTGCTCTGAACTCTGACCCAGGCCGTGAACAATTTGCCCTTGATAAATTATCTAAATTAATGTAAGAATTTTTTAAAATGTAAATTACAATATTTTTGAATGTTACTACAAATATAAATTAACATTTATCGTACCACGTTTTTAAACGAATTCTAGCTGCAATAGAATCCTAAAGACATACATACAGATTTCTTTGTTCTAAAACGTTTAAAACCATTTTTAAAAAAGCAGGAGATACTCAAGACTTTTTGCGTATTTCAAAAACACATGTAGGTAAATGTGATGCTTTCTCCACTACAATCATGATAGTGATAGCGGTGCATATGACACTTGATGAAAAATGCAAAAGTGGTTTGCTCAGACCTTCCAGTCTACGTACACCTACACAGATAAGATATTAAATTGAGCACTTATATGAGATGAAAGTCGGATAAAGTGAAAGGTATGATGATCGGCTCCGTGTCCGTGTCCGTATCTGAATCCGAATCCGCATACTCGTCGTGATCGACTTATCGCCAGATATGAGCATCTGCACACGGCTGAGTGAATGGTGAAGCAATGCACTTTTCCTTTCTTCTCTCCTTCCACTTTCTCTACCATTCCATTGCATTGAATCGGAACGCATGGAATGGAGATGAAAATGGAAATGGTCTCATGCCTATCATCATCAATTGCTTGATGGCTCAGTTCTTTCTTTCTTTCTTTCTTTCTTACCTTCTTTTATTTTGATTTTCATCTCTTGGCCAAGCCTTCTCAATTCCCTAAAACTAAAAGACGGAGACCGATGCTAAGAGCCTATGAAGCTCTGATCATACAGAAGCTCTGAAGCTCAAGATGGGACTTCAAAAGGTTTCCACATAATTGAGTTAATGGAGTCTCTGATGGACTCTTGCTTTCTAGTCCCAATATTCCACTTGAGAACGGATTTTGAGTCCGTTTTTGGTTTTTGGATTCTCGTTCAAGCATTGTGAGTGTATGGGAAGTACGAGAATAAGAACGGGATTGCTATCAGATTACATTGTAGCTCTAAAATCTTTATGCAAAGAAAGAGGGCCGGACGCAGGAATTGATTTTAGGCAGCAATTTGTTTCCCTACAAAAACCACCATTTTGATTTTATTGATAGTTTTCTATGGTAAAGCAAAATTTTGTATTTACATGTTTTAGAAAAATGCAAAATGCTCTTTCTACTTGATTCAAAAATTTCAAAATGACCTATTTACATAGTTTTTTAAGTGTTAAATGTTTTATTTGCATGTTTTTGAAATATGCAAAAAATTGGAATAGCATGTTTTTGAAAAGTCGAAATATTTTTTTTACGTATTTTTGAAAACTGCAAAATGTTCCATTTACATGTTCTTCGAAAATTCAGGCAGCGAGGGCGAGGGCTGCCTGCGGCCTGCGCTGGCCGCATTATCCGGCCCTGCAAAGAAATGTATCGTCGAAAATTTATAGACAGCGAGTGAAGAAGAAAGAGCGATAACAAGGAAAAGATTTGTGGTATAATTTTTAAACAGAAAGGCCGTTTTACTGTGCATGCATAGAATACAGTTGAGTTTATGGTTAATAAAAGTCATTCACGTCAAGATATCAAAGTTGTTGCTTAAAATTTTAAAATAATCAATTTTGTACTGTTAAAAAGACAGTAAATATACTGCATTTTAAAAAATGTGTATAAAATAAACTCTTTGTAACAATACAAATTTCCAAGTTTGAAAATTTCAAAATGATTTAAATAAATTTAAAAAAAAAATTAAAAAAAAAAAGAAATTTAAAAACTGAAAAACTGGAGATTAAATGTTTTAATTTTGAAAAATGTGTAAATGTATAATTTTAAAATTTTGTGAAGTTTAAACAGCTTTTAATTTCAAATTTTAAAATGGTTAGAGTAATGTATTTCACGTTTTATAAATGAAATAATAGCGTATTTGTTAACTTTGAAAATATGTAAATAATTTGTTTTAGACCTTATGGATGCTGTAGATCATGTTTTGTTAAAATGCACGTTTTTTAAATAATCGAATTCGACAATTAAAATAACTATCCAAGTGGTGAACGGTAAGCTTACAATTTAGTAAAATATTTAAGTTGTCTATTTCAAAACTTTTCGCGCTTATAAGAGTGCTTACACATTATATTTCGCCTCTTTAAGAATGAACTAAAACCTAAATTTTACGCTTAAGAAATGCATAGTAAATAGTATATTCATCTAATTTTGGACTATTTTTGTGTACGTACAAATAGTAAATGCCTTTCCCTTACAAACGGAATTTTATTGATGACTTTGATGTTTTTTTAAATCAAAAAAACCAGCGCCAGATATTTATATTATTTTTTTGAGAATGGCTGCTGGTGTCTGTTTTTCACCAAAATACGGTTACAAATGTAAAGACGCACAAGAGAAGGTTATGTAATTTAAATATATCTCCTTATTTTCTTCAACATATTTTTTTACTACTGCCCTAGTAGCTCGTGTAAAATAATGTGTATAAAACAAATCTGGATATACCGGAAATACGAACGGAATGGTATTGAACAGATGAGGATGAGAGGTTGGCTTTAACTTTACTATCGAAAATGGTAGTGGCAGTCTAGAGACTCTAGAGTCGGGCAGTGCTACTGGTTTGGTTCTGCGTCTTGATATCAGATTCTCGTTGTTGTAAAAAAGATTCACGAGAAAAATTCCATGGAGAATTCTTGGAATTCCCTGATTCAAACTTATCTTCTTTGTCAGCTCAGTTATTTCTTGTTTTGATTTTGCCTCTGTTTTTTGTGCGTATACACAATCTAGAACTAGACAAGCTACGGGGACAACTGGTAACAACTTTACGGGAGACATTTGAATACAACTGAGCGTTATATATTTCTACGTATATAGAACCCTAAGGGGTCGTCCATTAATAATGCCATCAAAAAATCTCCATTTCTAGAATCGAATGCTTAGCCATTGCGTAAATGAATGTCTTTAATAACGTGCGATGTCATTTATTTTCATATAGACATATTGACTCATCCACTTGTGATGTCATTTAAGGACGATTCCTAACTAATTATCTAACTGTTGATGTTGATAAGCTTGATAATGCTTTAGTAATCTTTAATATTACTGATAGTACGTACGAATATTAATTACTTGCGAATTTTTATTACTTCTATATGTAGACATTTTGTAGACAATGCAGACATACAAATTTCAGAGAAAGCAAAAAGTAAAAGTCATTTAATTGTGTTTGTCAGTGCAAAACAGTTATTTCAGACGCCAAACAAAATGCAAAACGTGCTAATTTCAAATTTTAAATGTTTAAACGCAAATTTCAAAACAGGAAATTTAAATATTTCAGTTTTTCAAACATGAATACACCATATTTTATTATTTAAAAAAAGCAAGAAACATAAAATTTTGTTATATAAAAAAGATAAAATCACAGAATTCGTAAATTTTAAAGAGTAAAAATCAAATTATTGGCAAACAATGTAAAACAGTGTGTATTATAACCAAAAATGCCTCTTAACGCACTGTTTATAACAAAATCATAGGCGAAATGCTAAAACTTTTATAATCCAAAATTGGAGTTCTCTTTTAGTTGAGTATCCAAATGCAGATTTTTCTTTGTTTATGTTGTGAACTGAATCCCATGTTTGTTTTTTGTAGCAACAAACTTTTCCCCTCAGTGAAAGTGATGCTTGCCAAAGTTGAAATAGGATTCGAGAATTCTAGAAATAGTTGACGAAATAGACATGGCACTGATTGGCAATAGCAATGGCATTGGCATTCCAAATCAAAATCCAATGAAGAAAAAGGAAAAGAAGAAAGTTTATCAGTGAAAGGCAGTACTTGCTACAGGGAAAGTGTAAAGTCGGTCGTCGATCCTGATACGATACGACTTACGCGATGATACTATATTATGTGTGTCCTCCACACTACACCGTCTATATACATATATCCCACGCATATACCATCCAATAATCTAAATCAAGATGAGGAGAGAGTGAGAGTGAAAGTCAGAGAAAGCCAGAGGAAGGAGGGAACGGGACGCTATGTAGGTGAAAGTAAAAGTTGTAGAAATGTGAATTAGAAGTCTGATGGTGAGTTTGGAGAAGTTCTTGACAACGTATGTTTATTCCACCCAAGACCCGCCTTCTACTTAAATTAAGGATCCGGATGGAAGGACGGCCGACGAGACGACCGACGTTCGACTCTTCTGACTTCGATTTCGACGTTCCGCTTAGATTTAATTATTTTTGTAAACAGCCAAAATTTCACTGGGGATTCCATTGCGAGCGAGTGCAGTCAATGGAAATAGGACGAGAGGAGAAAGTCAGTCCTTGTCTCTTTCATCTCACAGTCCTTTTCACTCCTACCACGAAGCATCTAGAACGTCCCCCGTTAAGGCTAATGTTAACGTTTTCGAGAACAGAGGTAAACCCACATTACTTCCTATAAATAAAGGTCTAAAAGAACAACTTTCAATAATGAGCGATTCAACCATACACACCCAAGCACATAACAATCAATATATATACTTTCACCACACACTGAAAGTACCAACCTACTGCCGAGGGACATGGATGAAACGCAACAATTGTTATACTGAAGAAATTTCGTGGTTTCCTTGACACACTCTTGTATTTTTTTTACAGTATCTCTGTTTATCCCCGAGCTGCTTGCGTCACAAGCTTAGAATTAGTTTTAATTTACAAGTTTACGTTAATAATAAATTGTAGCCAAGATAATCAATTTTATTCAATTTTATTGTTAACTATTTATATTTTCTCAACGGACTTACTGCATATAAGTACATAATTACTGCATGAAAAGGAATACAAATTGGGTTACTAATGCCAATACAAAAACGATTTATTATTGTTATATGATATGGTATTTTAATTATTTTTTAATTCGTAAATCACTAGCTAGTTTTGCAACGTCGAGATTAACAATTTATAGATTTGTAGTTCATTTACAAGAATGAAAAAACCTGTATATTTCTACCTAGTTACGTAATTTATCAACCAAATTTTAGCGAGTGATATGCCCTTTAAAAACTAGTATTAGTAGAATCTAATTAACAAAACACGCTTACCGCGATCGCAACTCTTTTTTAATTTGTTTTATAACTATTTCGCCTAAAAAATGTTGTATAGGCTCGAAGTTAAAATCAAAACTAAAATATGAATTTTCTCTGTTTTCGTGAGATTCAAAATGAGAATTTAAAATCAGCCAACTTTTTCAAAATTTAAGGTTTTTTTTTAAATTAAAAATTATTTGTGATCGCACTAGTAACTGTAAGTTAATTAGATTTGCATGATCATTATCGTTCCAGTGGTGTATCACTTAAGTTGATTGAGTGACTTATCAAAATGTTAATTTTAAAATTTGGTGGGAAATTCAAAAATTCGAATTATCGAGTGATTTTTGTTTTCCTTTAGAAAATCATCTAAAACAATGTAAAGTGTGCAGTTTTCTGGTAGTTTGTACTGCTGACAGATTCTCGCAGATAGTTTTTTAATGAATTGAAAAAAAAAATAATTCGAAATATCGAATTTGGCGTAACAGCTTTAAAGTGGCAATTAAAATATAATTAAACAAAAGCGAGTTTAAAAACAACATTAAGTTATAAACATCGAAATTTTTTAATTAGTTGTATAAATATACGTTCGAATAATATTAGTGAAAAAAAAAATTACAACACAAATGAACTTACTTTTAAACACTCTTTATATTTTGAAGAAAACACTTGGATTTTTTTTAAATATTATTTTTGAACACATTGTTGTAGCGTGGCAATTAAATAAAATATTTTAGACATACGAATTTCGAACTCAATCGAATGTTTTAAGCATTAATTTTACTGGGCAATTTTGAACTTGTGACTTTTGAACCTCAAACACAACTCCGTACATTGGACGCATATATGCTTAATTCAAAGTATAAATATAAAACTAATACAACAGTCACAGTGCAGTGCCTACCTATTTTAAAATACAGGTAAATGCATATTCTAAACATACGTATGTACATAGTTAAATGAACCTGAAGCCGTATGTGAGCTAAATTACCAATTCATTATGTGCCTCTTCCCATTTTTGTGTGCTTCCTGTTTCACCCCTTCACATTGAAAGATGGCTTTGGTTTTGGATTTAAGGATTTCATTTCATTTTATTAACCAACTCAAGCCCAAATAAACCAAAATCGAAATGAACTAAACGAATTGAAAGTAGAAAATAGAATAGTTACTCCACGCGTTCCAGGAGACATGGGTACAAAGGTATATATATACGTCAAAGTAACTGGCAGACTTTCACCAGTACCAGAACCAGAACCACTCCTACCCGTTCCCTGTCATTTGTGTAACCAATGGAATTCAGTTAGTTATAGTATAGCAGACGGAAGCGTCAATATGCTCCCGTGTGCACAAATCAATGCATTCTATCTTAGTATATACATACCGCTACACATACCCACACACACACACACAGAGTGAAAGTCCTACTATAGAGATTGTAAAAGAATGAAAATGAATGCTGGATTTTAGTTTGTATTTGTGAAATGGAAATCCAATGGAATCTTTAGTAATTGTAATTGTAGGAGAAGAGAATCCATTAGATGGGTTTCAGTGTAAAAAGTAAAAGTGAAAGTCAACTTGACTGACTTGACTTTCCCCTTGTTAAAACAAGGATAGCATAGAGAGAGAAAGAGAGAGCTTGTTGAAATGAAGAAGGATAGAACATACACGAGCTGGGGCAACATACATTCCTATATAGAATAGATAGATAGACAGATAGACGGGGAAAGTCCTGCAGTGCAGTCCTTAAAAAAGAAAGCGAATGGAGAATTTCTCGGAGGCCGAGGCCGGGGTCGAGAACGAGAGAGAAAGCAGAGTTCAGTGGAGCCAACAAAGTCAAAACTTTTTTTATTCGTATCCTCTAATAATACAGCGATCCGCGTCCAAAAAGCTGAAAATTAAAACTCTTCCCCATTCTCGAAGTCCATAATAAGCCGAAAGTATCTGACAAACTGTGAATTTCATTTTCAAATAGGAGAGAGAAACAGTGCAGGGCTCATCTGTCTGACTCAGTGTATACATAAGCGTTTATACATAAATATTTCGAGTATTATATATAGCCACATTTTTAACTATATACTAGATGTCCGATGCTGATAATGTTGGAAACATACATAGAACTTATACACTGATATGCACTGCTATTGCAATTTACGGTGCAAAACCTTCTATGTAGATGTGTGTTTCTCACATAAATTAAGATGAGAAAGCAGCTCGTTTTAATTATTAGAAAGTATAATATCATGTTTACTTTTTTGATTTAAAAAAAAGAACATTCTTATTTAGTGAAGTTTGAAATTATCAAGAATATGGAAATTTAAATTATCAGGATAAATTAGAAAAGTGGAATACGTGGAGTACTAAAAAAAAATTTACGAAAACTTTTAAAAGTTAAAAAAAAACACATTTACTAAAATTTTAAAAGTTCAAAAAGCCAAAACAGAAATTTTAAAAGTTTACAATACCATATTTACTAAATTTTGAAAATTCAAAAAGTCACAAATATATTCATCAGAATGTCGAAAATGCAAAAGAATCATACACACAATATTTTTGTCTCTGGAATATGTTTCGAAATGTTCTTAATTTGTAAAACTATTCTACACTATTCCCGCAATAAAAAACGTTTATAATTAAAGTATTTTTTTAATGTGTCAAAATTGATATTCTTGTGTTTCACCAAACTGCTAATGACATTGTTAAAATTATTTTTGTACATGTCTTTATAGTAGTGATAGATAATGTAGGAAGTAAAAAGCAAATACCTTTTTCGTTTTTAAAAAGATGCGTTGCATGCGTACTAAACACTCAAAACTCACTCCGCATCCTATCTGTTTTTTTTCGCCTCGTGTGTACAAACTTAAATAATGTTGAAGTTCTTGTTTTTATTTGTATACTCATCCACACCCAATGCTCATCATACATAGGCGGGGAACATAGAAAACCAGACCAACTCCCGACAGGAAGTATAAATTTTATAAATTCAGATGATTTTTTATTTGATGTTCCCAACAAAAAAGACGCTACAAAGGAAAGTTTAGAGAACTCGAACCAAATACCAGGACCAGGGACCAAACCCAGACGCAAACCCAGACTACGAGCCCAAGTAAATGTGAAACGAAAGTTGAGAATTCATTCTCAGCTTAGGGAAGATCACAATGGGATAAAAACAAAGACGACTTTTGTACTCTCTCCCAAAGTATTTACATATCTAAAATAAAAGATGTAGCTCTCATCCAATTTCCCAGATTTTTAGACCAACCAGTCAGTTCGCCTTTGACACACCACCTTCTCTTATAATTTACACACATATTTTTGCACGCACTAACTTTATTTTTCCTCGACTACAATGTGTTCATGTTGCGTAGGAGAATCCTCAGGAATTGTTGGTCTACGTCTAAACCCTTATTGTATGGCGGGTGCCGGTAACCCCGTCATATAGCAATTACAACAATAATAATGCATAAAACTTTTAAACTTTTCCTTCAGACTTTGTTTTGTTATTTTTTTCATAGTATTTTTTATAGTGACATTACCTATGTTATACACACGTAGCAGTAACTTGTACTGTGCCATACATTAAGTACATCGCTAAAACAAAGCTTGTAAAATCCCTCCAGGATTTGAAATAGCGAATCCGTACTCATGAATTCTAATGCACGTTACACATAACTGTATCAACACTACATCATATACTCTATAATGTATGTTATAAGAGCGTCCCGGACAGCTTTCGGTTTTGAGTATAATGCCTTTTTGCTCTGGTACCGGAAGGGATTTAATTTCTTTTTTTAGAATGTCACAGTTTATAGTTTAGTTTACAGTCATGATTTAATCAAGCTACTTTTGAAAAGGTGAACGATCAAAGAAAAACAAAAATTCAAAAATTGAATTAGTATGTACGTGCTTTACATAACCGTTGGTTTATTTTCTTTTTTAAAGAAATAATAAACAAGTGTTTTTATTTTTTTGTAATTTTTTAAAAATTGTGAATTGCTTACAGCAATAGACATACCTGTGTTTATTTTGATTGTAATTTTATTACTAATACCAATTTGCACTCTGTTCAGCTTAATAAAAATATTTTTAGTGATGGTTACCCAAACAAAATATGTAAGCATATACGACGTCTACAGATATGTGTGTCAGTTGTATACACAGACGACCCCTGATACAAAGAAATAATAAGATTATAAAGTCTCAAAAGAAAGCAAAATTTACAAAACGAGCTAAATTAGTAGACAAAAAAACGAGCAAGGACAGCGAGAGGCGTAGAACGTGGAATGTTACATGTACTCTCAGACTCATCTACATTTTGAGATTCTCGAGTCCTCGCCCATTTTTTCATCGTTTTTGTTTTTCCTTTTCCACGAGACTCGTTGTCGTCGTCGTTCCTTCGCCTTTCTCTCCCAGCGGGACACAGAATTCCCGAGTCTGTCTCTGTTAAGTCATTTGTACACTGCGTATAGTGTACTGTTTTAGCCTCCCTTTTTCCATCCTGACATGACATGGGACATGGGACTTTCTCCGAAGAAGATAATTTGTAATTTTTGTAAACATGCTCCACAAAATGTCATTCGCCATCTGCATGCCAAGAAATGGATGAGGGACAAATTGACAGAATAATTAAATGACTTATGAGTTTTAACTATCTTCTGTTTATATATATATATATTATCCATTAAAGAAAATTCACTCAAGTTTTCAAAGTTTGTAACATAAAGCATTTAAATTCAATTTCACTTCCAAAATAGGTAAAAAAAGATACACTGTAAAACATTGGAACAAAAAAGGGGTGTAATCTGTACTAATTATGTTGTATACATATGTCAACTTTCCCAGTACGAGAAAAAGGCATCCTTGACTTCCACTTTGACGTCATGCATTTTAACCACCAACTTAGCTCATGCTCGTCAGATTTAATTTCATCCAGGTCTTTGAATATTTTCCAACAGAGGGAAAGCAACCTATTAAATATTTAAATTTGCATTAAAGCTTCGTTTTCACAAATTTCATGTTGCTTTCCCTACGTAATACGCATGGATTTAATATATAGTGTTTAGTAATATGTTAGTTTTAATGTGTAATGTCTTTCTAGTATCTAAATAGGTAAACGTTCCTGATAGTATTGGTGGAGAATGGTTGTGCAATTGTACTAAACTGTATTAGATGTTTGCAGCGTATTTAAAACAAAACGCTCGGAATTTAAAAATAAGATTTGACGATGATGCGTGTATTACAGATAGAAAGGAAGAAAGGAATCCGGATAAAGATTTGAGTTTTTGAGGGTTAATATACAGAGAAAGAAGTAGGAACGCTGAAAAGCTATACTCTGACTGTTATGTGTCTGTGACACTACTAGAACTAAAAGCAGAAATGATAGAAAGAAAGCATGAGGATGGTCATAGAAATATATACGCAGGAAATCAAGCAGCATGTAAAGTTTTCGAAAAACACGTAAGTCATGCGCACCATTACCATTTAATAGGTAGAAAACTAGGGAGACTCAAACCGAGAAAAGTGTATCATTCTCTTTCACTTCCGTGAGACAGTCGGACGGAGACGGGAACCCCTTTTCCCAACGCTTCAGTTTTTCACTTTTTACACAACCACTTTTTCACATAGAAAATTGACGTTGGATTTTGAAACAAAAATATACCGATAAAAAAAATCAAGTAAAATAAAATATTCAAAATACAAAATTTCTTCTATGAAAGTTTTGTGCAAACTTTTACTTTTTTCGACTTTTGCCATTTCTTCATAAAAACAAAAAAATTTCAAACAAGTGGACGTTCAGATTTTCAAAGTTTTTTTTATACACTGTGTGTTTGCTTCAAGCATCACTGAGACTTGGAATTTATTTCACTTCCATTCCTGTGTCAGTCTCGGCTCGGCAAGGCAATAGCAATGACTATGTGGTCAAATTGTGTACTTGTGTGTTTTATCTTGTGAGAGAAAGTTACTGAAACAAATTATGAGGATCGGCTTGTGTATTCTATAAAAGAACTCGTATACTTAACCTATACTTATACTTCTCCCTAACTTTATATGACTTTTGTGTATTTTTCTGGGGTGACATTGTGAACTACTTATAGTTGTTTTTTTACGATTGCAACGGGAACGGGAGCGGGAAGCAACTAGGCGGCAATGCGAATGACAATATCAACACTGCCATGAACTACCCGACTGCCCGTAGAATTCCCAGTTATAAATACTATTTACCCTTGCCCCATTTAATTCAACACACAATTCACTCCGGGAGTTTTCCCTCGTTCTCGCTCTATGACACTCTTACGGGTAGGGTTACTGGCCAAAAACTAAGCTAAGCCACCAGGCGAAGCAACAAAACAACAAAAAACTGAGGAATATAATACCTGTAATAACTCTTGGAATTAGTGGATAAGGT
This sequence comes from Dicyrtomina minuta, assembly GCA_949802685.1. Classification (NCBI taxonomy): domain Eukaryota; kingdom Metazoa; phylum Arthropoda; class Collembola; order Symphypleona; family Dicyrtomidae; genus Dicyrtomina; species Dicyrtomina minuta. The sequence goes on along the minus strand of OX461811.1, from coordinate 22,870,463 downwards.
CAGTATAAACATATAAGTTGAGATAGAGAAAATAAACGGCCTGTGTAAATACGGGAGACAAAACAAAAATCCAGCACACTTTCCCCTACTTTCTTCCACTTTCACCAACGCATTTTGACTACACTAACTTTACGTTTAGCTTACACACAGCTAACAAGGCTTTGGGTTCTTCTGCTAGGAGTAATCCGTATCTCCTTATCTTCCCATGCAGAGTGAAAGCAAGTGAAAGTTGAATGTACAGACTTGCTCAAAAACAAGGGAGAAAACGATAAACTGTGAAGGAACAAGAACAGAATTATTAAGAAAGTGACAGTGTTGTGTGCGGTGAGGCTTGATTTTCCCCTATTTTCACTTTCAATGGGAGAAAGCATTAGTATTAAAATAAACTTTTTTTATCATTACCAAGCAAAATCATACTGTAAAGTGTAAAGGCTTATAGAAGTCTTTAGAAGGCATAAACGTTGGGTTAAAGCTACAAAACTGCTCAGAACTGAAGTGCGCTACATAAGCAAGGCACGTTTCATTTCGTCTTCGTCCTTGCTTTCGACGTACATGTATTTATCGTTATTAATAGTACTGTCTTCTTCCGGTGTCGGTGTCGGTTTGGGTATATGTCTCGGTCGCTTGTACTGGGCCTGGTATCGCTCCCGGAGTCGTTTCCCCCTCGTTTGAGTCTGGATGAAAAATAAATATAAATAAACAATTGAAAGTGTGCCAAAGGGATAAATTATAATGTAGCTAAATGTGAATGGAACAAACAAGGAAGGAAGCAAAAAAATAGAGGGAGAGAGAGAATAGAACATTGGAACATGGGGGATTTTCTTTCGTCTTAAGTGATCATCTGGAAAGTTTACGGTTATGAGATGGCGATGACATTTTAAGCTCCGGCTGTAGTACATTATTATATCTGTATGTACTTTTCTAGTTCCAGTTCCAGTTCCAGCGTTTAGTTTTTTTAATGCTATACAAATTGGAGAGGATTTATTTAATACATTTGTGCTTGTATTTTTAAGCTGTTGGCTACGACAAGCAAGGAATATAAAATGAAAGGAAGCTTCAGAATGACAATGACGTAATCAGCTCTTAAATTAAACGGACAAGGAGTGTGTGAATTTTAATAAGCAATAAATTATTGCTAATTACCTCCTGAAGTATATGCGCCCTCCACTAACTCAAATACAAGAACATTTCGTTTGGAATAAATTAATTTATGTAAACCAATTGATCTCTAATATTGGAAGCACTCTTGTTTTCTAATTGAAGACACCGAAACCAAAACCGACAAATAAAACCATGGGCTTGTGTGAGATCACCACAAAGATGCTAGCAATCCTTTTGGCCCTATTTGTCTGGCCTGGACCAGGATCCTGGCTCCTTCTGACGTCAGGTAATATTTTTTTTAAATCAAATATCATTATTAATGACATTTATTTACTGTTTTCCCTGAAATTACTGAAATTATTACATTGTTTTTGACAGTTTCTGTAAATAATAATACAAAGATATGCAAATTATTGTGTTATCATTAAAATTAGAATTTACAAGCTGTTCATACATAAATTAATCCAAAAAGCTATAAGTAAGAAATATTCACAGAATCCAAATGAAATCAAAGGCCAACAACCCTGACCCACCAAAACTACTTTCATAACATGAATAGGAAGAAAGTCCCTACATCCCCTGATGTACTTGTACATTTATTCAGAGTGAAAGCTAAAAAGAAAGCTGGACCACATATTGACATTCCGTTTTGGCACTGCCACCCTCATCGCTGGCCTCAAACCATCCATAAATAATAATCTTGCTTCCACATAATATCTCGACCACCAACTACCAACTGCACAGTCAGAAGCCAGTGAAAGAAGTCAGTCAGTCAGTCAGTGAGGAGTAAGTGTGTTTCGGGTGAAAGTCAAAGTGAAAGCAACGTTGATACGTTGATGTAAATGCAAATTGTAAACCATAGTCTTCGGCCTATGTTTCTAGTCTAGCCTTTGTCGATGTCGAACCATAAGACCATGTAGAGTATATTACAGGAAGTTTTGAATTTAAATATGATTTGTATCTGCACTTTGCACATAGCATAATATAAAGTGTGTGTGTGTTGATGTTGGCGGCGACAATAGCAATATCCATAGCAATATGTAGACAAACAAACATACAGGGAGACATTGGCATCCAGATCAAAATAATATGTAGCTGTGTGACACTTCCACTGTGAAATGTAGTGGTCGTGACTATACAGTGACTTCAATTGTTCTCAAGATAAGTTTTTTAGTCCTGGTCGCTTGATCCTATAGCTTTGTTTGTCATGTCATGATATGTCCCGTGGTTCCTGTCACTTTGTGCGTCTACACGCTATTTCTGTGCATTTGCAATTATTAGATACGTAGCAATTCACAGTATGGTAGAGCAGTACTGGATTCGGTTGGTTTTACCGGTACCGCTACCGGCACCGGCACCGGCACCAAACCGGTCCCCGTGAAACAGTAGACAAAACGAAAAGGAAAGGCGATATCAGGGATAAATGGAAAGGAAACAATTGAGAAGGAAATGTGATACGTCAGATAGACTCTTGGTATTCATGCAGAGGACTAACCAATAAATTCTTCTATGTTTGACTCGCAATATCTAAGATACGGCCGCCCAGCCCAAGACGACATCTCCTCATGTATTCATATATAGCCACATCTCCACGTCTTCCCGTCCTTCCCTACAGGGAGAAAGAGCCTTGGCTTTGGCTTTTTCTCTCGCTTCGGGAATGAAAAGTGAAGAAAATGTAGAAACCAAATTATACATTATATATCCTCTGTGAAGAACCAAAATGACCCATATCCAATTTAAGCTGGAGTCAAAATGAGCTATGTCATAAAAACACTAAATAAGGAAGATGCGTTACATGTAAATTAAATGTTTTTGAAAAGTGTAAAATGTTCTATTTACATGTTTCTGAAAAGTGTAAAATGTTCTATTTACATGTTTTTCAAAACTGTAAATTGTTCTATTTGCATGTTTTTCAAAACTGTAAAATGTTCTATTTACATGTTTTTGAAAAGTGTAAAATGTTCTATTTACATGTTTCTCGAAAGTGTAAAATGTTTTATTTAAATGCTGTCAAGATCATACAATATTTCAATATTTTTGTAGACAGAAGATTTTGTTTTTAACTAAAAATGGATATGGGTCATTTTAGTTCTTCACCGACGATATACTCTATACCTTCTGTAGCCTGTATAGCTTCCATGTACATGCAGACCAAGTTTTTATTTTTATAGAAGGTAATGCACACAGAATAAAATGGAGTGAACACTTTATCCCTCTAGTCATAAATTTTCCATGATAAACAGGAAAGAAATATTCAGCGAGAGTAGGTAGTTGAAGGGAAGGGAGATACAGAGTGATATACTAATAATACAAGTAGGTAGGTAGGTAGGTACATATGGGAGGGAGTAAGAAAGCATATGATTTTCATGAAGTGTCTGCAAGTCTGGGTTTGGATCTGGATCTGGATCTGGACGTCGAGACTATGTAGTTGGTAGGTAGGCACTTCCCTAAGGTACCTATATATATACCCAGACCCATAGTATTGAGAGTGATGACAGCTTTAGACGTGAAGGAAAAAATTTCGATGAAAATTTAATGAAAATTCATAAAGAGGGAGAAAGCTCTGGATCTGTATCTCTCTCTCTTTCGTGAAACTAGAAAAGTACAAGTAGACAAGAAAAAAAGTAAAAAGTACAAACTACTGAAACTCAAGACTCAAATAGAGGGAAGCGAAGGGAGACAGAGGATAGGGGAGATATAGAAAAAATACAAAATATATGACCAAACATCTTGGTTCGGAACACACGCTCTTTTACTCTGCATACAATACATTCTGTCTCTGTTTGTACAGGGTGACCCAGGATCCTTGCTCCGTCCCTGTTACAAACAAATAAGCCCATGAATTTATGATAAGAAAAACTTTACTGTATTTTGACTTTTCAAAAACATGCAAAATAAAATATTTTACACTTTTCAAAAACATGCAAAATAAAATATCTTACAATTTTCAAAAGCAGGCAAATACAATTTTTTGTACATTTAAAAAACATTAAAATGAAACATTTAACACTTTTCAAAAACCGTGTAGATAGAACATTGAGCACTGTTCTGAATCCTGAATCATGTAAAAAGAACATTTTGTACTTTTCTGAATCAAGTAAATACAACATTTTGCTTTACCAAAGAAAACTTTCAATAAAATCAAAATGGTGTTTTTCTTTATGGAAACAAATTGCTCCCTAAAAGCAATTCCTTCGTCCGGCCCTGCGTTTTAATATTGGCAAGTTTTAAATAAAATTCAAAATCGTGTCCTAAATTGTAATTTGCAATATTTACTAAACATCCTATTTTTGCTGTCGCCAAATAAAATGGCTTTCCTATAGGATAATTTTATATAATATTAGCTAAGCGCTTATTCGTTGTTGTAGACGTAGACTGTAGATGAGAGGACTGAAAATCTTTTGGAACACCCTGTGCCCTGTACAATAAAAATTTATAAGTATGTATTTGAAATCTCATGAACGAGAACGAACACATGTAGTAGATATAATGATATGGACAGAGCGTAACGTGTAAGGGTAGCGGTAACAAGGGGGTTCATTTTGCATGCTTATTATGTAATATATGCTAACCTTAAGAATCACACAAGATGAAGCACTACTACAACAAGATATGATCACAAGGGCAAGCAAGCAGGGAGAGTGGGAAATCTGGTCCCGGTCCTGGTTGTTCTGTCTGGGCAGACAGGGCGGGCAGTAGCAGTGGTAAGACTGGTTCTAAATCTGGAAATGCCTCCACGTTGGATTTTTAAGTACATTCTACAGAAGCTCTATAAATAATATATTATCTCATCCTCTCTCTCGTCTTTGTTCTGTTTGTCTGGGGTTCTGGTACTGGTTCGGATTCGGATTCTGATCTTGAGTCTGTATATATAGCTATATACGCAGATAAATTCTATGCTACATAATATGTTCTACCCATCCAGACAGAGCTACGCGCCAACAACCTACGCCTACAAGACTACAACAAGTGTTTCTTTTTAAAATCGAAAGTCATAGCACGACGGCTACACTTTAGATTTAGACAGTGACGGCTCCCTATTTCTCCTATATGATTTACCTACTAAAAAAGGCATTTTAGTTTTTCAGTTTTTTATTTTTGCAAGTGTTTTTCTGTTTGAATGATTTACACTTGACATTGGAGATGATTTCACATTTCACTGGGTTATTGTTACCGAAGCTGAATATACTAATAAACATTTGTAAGGTGAAAAGTAGTTTGTGAGAAAAATTCTCAGAGAATGAATAATGATTTACATTTTAACATTTGAATAAAAAATGTCTTTTGAATTTTGATTTAAAGGTTGTAAATGTTCCAATTTTTTAAAAATTTTGCATGATTTAAAATAAAATAAAAAAAGTTATTTGCGTCAAAATCTACACTTCTTTAATAAATTTATTTGTGAGATCACAAGTGTTAGAAAATCCGAATGTAATTTTGAATCTTAAAGAAACTTAACTCAGAATTTACAATAATTACAGCTTTAATAGTACATGAAGTTCAGGGCCGGACAAAGAAATTGGTTTTAGGCAGCAATTTGTTTCCATACAAAAACCACTATTTTAATTTTATTAATGATATTCTTTAGTAAACTAAAATGTTGCATTTACATGTTTTAGAAACTTTAAAAAAAGTTCTATTTACTCGATCCAGAAAAGTGCAAAATTTTTTATTTACATGTTTTGAGAAAAGTGTTAAATGTTTTATTTCCATGTTTTTGAAATGTACAAAACAAATTATTTGCATGTTTTTGAAATGTCAAAATATTCTATTTAAATATTTTTTAAAACTGCAAATTGTTCCATTTATATGTTTTTTTTTAAATTCAGGCAGCTAGGGCTGCCTGCGCTGCCCGCATAATCTGACCCTGATGAAGTTAATCAAAATAAGGTAGTGTGCATGAGTGAGAGTTGATATACTTTGGAATTATTATAAAATATTTGAAATTGAAATATGAGATGTAGGTATATTGTAGAAAGGATGTGTGGGAAGGATTCGGTTTTAGTTTTGAAATTCTGAATACCGAGCGCACATTAGCACTTTCCGAAAGTCTTATATGTATATATTCCTAGACTCGCTCCTTAGACATTGGAAATGTACATTTACGGCATTGATATATAGCTATAACTCTGTTGCTACAGACAGGTACATAGCATCACTTTTGAATGTTGTATAAATTGCCCACAGTTCACATTTCATATTGAACATTAGATTTGAATCTTTCAATTTGAAATCCAAAACTAACTTCAACTAAAGGCAGGTTGCTTCTACGTATCATGTGGCAGGAACAGAAGTAGTAGTAGTAGTAGTAGTAGTAGTAGTAGTAGTAGTAGTAGTAGTAGTAGTAGTAGTAGTAGTAGCATTACCATGGTAATAAAATCTACAAATGTTTCTTGATGTAAGTTGGAGGGTTAGGGGTGCAAAAAGTCGTACATGAATTGTACTAAATTTGATTTCAGAGTAAATCGATAATATTCCAAGAATTTTGAGTTATATTTAAAAACGTACAGGGGTGGGGGTGAAAAGACTTACATGTTAGAGATTTTTCAAAGTAGTCTAAAGCATAGGAGTATATTAACCAAGATGGCCGACTTTTTATATATTATGTGTCACCCCTAGAAAAAAAGCTAGATCCTTTTGCCCCTGCATCAATACTAAATGCCTATATACCTAAGTACATTCTTTATGGTAGCAACCACATCTTCACTGATAGATAGCTCCTTCCTACCCCACATGGAATCTTTACAAGTTTTGATTTTTTTTTGTTGGTCGCATCGTTCCAGGAATTTTCGTTGTCTTTTGTAGAATTTGTAGATAATAAATATGAAAAGCTCCATGACGATTAGGATTTGACTTGTACTTGAAAATGTGTGTATAGAATATTGGAAAGTTGAAAAATGTTCTTATTTTCCCCATTTGTCTCTTTTATTATTGGAGTCAAGTCTGTCGTCTGTGGCTCTGTCTCTGTCCCCCTACTTCTGCTCCATTTCTACTTTCTACTTTCTCCTCCATCTCTCCTGCTGAACTATCAGCTACGGTCTACGGCTTCACGGCAAGGGAAACACATGTCACATACATAATGAATAATAGAATATACACCCTGCACATATATATCGTCTGTGAAGAACCAAAATGACCCATATCCATTTGTAGCTAAAAACAATACCCACTATCTACAAAAAACTTGTCTTAAAAGCATTTAAATAGAAAATTTTACACTTTTCAAAAAAATGTAAATAGAACGTTTTGAAATTTTCAAAAACATGTAAATTGAACATTTGACACTTTTTAAAAACATGTAAGTAGAACATTTCACAATTATCAAAAACATGTAAATAGAACATTTTACACTTTTCAAAAACATGTAAATAAAAACTATTACACTTTTCAAAAACATGTAAATAGAACATTTTACACTTTTCAAAAACATGTAAATAAAAACTATTACACTTTTCAAAAACATGTAAATAGAACATTTTACAGTTTTTTCAAACATGTAAATAGAACATTTTACACTTTTCAAAAACATGTAAATAAAACATTTTCGACTTTTTAAAAACTCCTAATTAACATTTTATGAATGTTTCTCATTTTGATTTTATGACATATAGCTCATTTTGATTGTAGCTTAAATTGGATATGGGTCATTTTGGTTCTTCCCATACGATATATATATGCTGGAAACCATGCAAGTTTTAGTGGAGTACTTTCACCGCTTTCACTGCTTTCACTACTTTCACTCTGGGTTACGTGTATAAGTAGAAGGCTTGAATGTAATCGTGACTCTGAATCTGTGACTACATGACTATGACAGAGAGGGACGTCGATTTGGATGGGGATGTGGAGCGTCAGGACGTTAACGTTAACGAAATAACGGTAACGGTTCCATTCCATCCATGGGATAGTCCAGAGCTGGTTTAGGTCTCGGTCCCACACATCCAGACTGATTTTATGGGTCCTGCAGGTTCTGGTTTTTGGTTTGGTTCGGTGTCGGTGTCGGGTTTTGGATTCTCTTTTCCTACGGTCGTCGTCTTCGTCGTCTTTCTCATCTTCCTGGTCCCAGTCCCAGTACAGTTCTGTACTACAGTTGTGTCTATGTCTACGTGATCATATGGGTGTGTGTGTTCCTGGAGCAACCGAGCCTTTCCAGTATCTAGGGTTTTGGTTTCCCGTCTTTGAGTTGTTGAGTTGTTGAGATGAGACTGGGGAATATAATATTCATATTATATGGGAAGGACTTGAGGAGAATTGGAGGATGAGAGAGCAAATAATATGTTCTAATGGTGTATTAGCAATAGTGCATTAGTTTTACATGTAGCGGGGACGTTTTCGTTTTCAAGAGGGGACGATACCAGCCGTTCACTATGTTTTTTAAAACACTAAAAAATTTCTTCACCACACTATTTGTAGTTCAGGTTTCTCTTTAACAAACGTGTAGTAAGGTTTGCCCTAATGGTGTTCGGTTCCCTAATTGTGATAAGCTGTTCAAATATTACTGTCTCCATTAAAAACATGTGCTACTGAGTATAGGCAGTTGATATTGTGAGCTATATCAATATCAGCAACACCGAATTTGAAAGGCAGTAGCATTTGAAAGGTGGCTACTGATCACCATTAGGGAACCGAGCACCATTAGGGTAAATTCTTATAATTATTTTAGCTGCGTTATTTTCTTTTATCGTCATATTTTCCAAATTATGATTTTTTGGGAGCTCACAATTTTTTGTCTACAATAATTTGAGTAAAATCTGGTTGGTATTGCTTCTTCAGAAGATATGAATGAATTACAGTAAAACACAACCACGGAGGATATCCTTATATACACTTATGCTACTACATATGTGTTGGTATATTCTCTGCTATGGTAATACGATACTTACAGCTCCGCTTATTACCATCTTGAAAATGACAATACCTTTCAATCTACATTCAATATTTTATAGGCTCAACCAAAGACTCGGCAAGCGTGTCCCAATTCCCAAGCAACACACTTCCCCTCCTCTCACTCCGCTGTACAACTGTGCGCGGGCACTCTCACTCACACCCGCACTGTTGAGAAGGGAAGGAAACATTAAGCGGATCTCTTCTTGCCTTCGCACGTTCCTCCTACAGACTACAGATATATCGCTTTCCCAAATTCCAGTTTCCAAATTCCAAATTCCAATGGACACGCAAATGTGTCCACATATAACCTCGAGCATAGGGAATAGAAATAGCTTCATTCTCACTATAACTTTTTGGCCAGTAGGAGTAGGCAAAATACACTGTTTTAAAACGCACTAATATTCTACTATATAATATACACAATTTCTTGTATCTGGTTTCTTCTTGTGGTCTCATATAGGACACTGATTTCTGTTTAAGTTCTAAATTTAGAATTTAATAATTTATTATTTACAATTTCCATCACCAATATATTAGGTAGCATATAGCTGCTGCTGCATGGCTGCTGTTGAATTAAAAATTGCATAAATTAAAATCCACAATTAAAGCATATAGTAAAGCCTTGTAAGTTGTACTAATACTAAAGTTGTAGCACGAAGTGGCAGGGCCGGACGAAAAAATTGCTTTTAGGCAGCAGTTGGTTTCCATAAATAAAGCTATTTTTATTTTATTAAATGTTTTTTTTGGTAAAGCAAAATGTTCTATTTACATGCTTTTTTACAAGTGGTAAATATTTTATTTAAGTGGTTTCGAAATGTGTAACAGAATTTTATTTGCATGTTTTTGAAAAGTAAAAATATTTTATTTACATATTTTTAAACAGTGCAAAATGTTCCATTTACTTGTTTTTTTTTGTAAATTCAGGCAGCTTTGGCTGCATGCGCTGTCCGTATTAGCCGGCCCTGCGAAGTGGGCTGTATTAACCTTCAAAAATACAGTGTACGAAGAAAGCCTGAGGCGGAACATGACGCATTTCCCCACTGTGTTATATAGTGATAATCGTAAGCACAAATTTGATATGATTTTCCCCCATTTCGATTCCAGCACTTCCAGTTCCAGTTCCAGTTCCATAGCCTTCGCCTTTTCTTCTCATTTCAAACAGATTCAAATTCAAAATTCCTTCAATATTTAATTTATTGCAGAGTCTTTTTCAAAGGGTGAGGGTATTATAGAAACTCATATAGTGAGTGTAATTTGAGCTATAATGGAAATGGGGTAGCGAGGCTACGACTACGACTACGGATACGCAGAGAGAAGGGATTTACGAGGGATAGGTAATCTAATAGTAATTCCTATACACGACCATCTGTATCGTTTTCGGTCTTATACTCTATATACTAGCATCTGCACCAGTGCCTATAGCGATTTGGATTTCGATAGTGATTAGATGACTGAAAATGTAGTGAGTATAGTTATATTCAAAAAATTCAAATGTAAAAGCAGTAATGTTTTCATACATGTACGCCGTGTCGTATGTAGTACGTACGTACTATAAAGATTTATGCACAAATACAACATTATATACAGTATAGTTAGTATAGTATACAGCCGAGTCACTTTAGCGAAATATTTTATTTGTTGAGATATACTTGTATATAGTGGTTAGAAGATGAATAGAAGAGCGAGATCATCTTCTTAAATTTGTAAATCCCCTTGTAATCCTTTTGGAGAGCTTATGAAAAAAAAGTGTATACGCACTAAAAAGGTACCAGTGTTTTCCGGTTATATGCGGAATCTGAGACAAATTCATTCAAATTATACAATATTATGGTTCAAAAAATCTAAAAAGTGTTGTATGGGCCAGACATTATTTTTTTTTGCTAATTTAATATAATAATTTAAAATCGTTCATAATTTTAAAATAATATTCCTTTTAGTAAAGGAAAAGCTTTTGTGCAAAATCCTGATTTTTTTTTTAAAGTTTGATTTGGATTTTTGTCTTAAAATAAAACCCATAGTTTTTATGCCCACGCTAAAATAATAGTTTTGATATTAAAATCACTAATCATACAAATATTATATGGGAGTCTAAAAATAGAAATTTAGTCTAACGGTAACGGTACCGGTACCGGTACCCATGTCGCTCCTTGTATGTAACGGTTATAATTAATATTATCTCTGTGTAAATTCCTTGTAAATTAGGCCTGTAAAAAATGGCAATGATGTAAAATGTGACCGGAACGTGCCAAATCAAAATTCTAAAAGAAAAATATAGTTCTCGCTTTCCTATGTAAACTATGTAAGCTGCATGTTAATGTTTTGAATAATTACCACGACTAAAATTTGTGTGATAATCTGAGAGAGAAATCTTTTTCGCCTTGGTTATAGTAATTAACTCAGTATTTTATCATATGTTCAATTTATTTCCAGGGATAATTTAAATATATGTACATATATATAGGGACTTTGTCAGGCGTCGGATTATGTTTTTCGAGGTGACGAACACACGAATGTGGGAGCCATATAAATGAACATATTTGGGGGCTACTCATATATTACATGTGTCATGTAATTATTGCCTAATGCTTTAAAAATGGACAAGGGCGCGACTGTAATAAAATGTCATTTTATTTGATATACACAGAGTAATGTGTGAATGACCCCTTATCTTCTAGTTCTGGTTAAGGAAAATCGCATGCAATTATGCTTACAAAATTGTGATTTAACAGTGCTGCATGTGCGTGTTTCAATTACAAATTTTTTTATTTAGGTAAATGTGTCAGTCAAAATGTCGCACTTTGTATTTTGGAAAAAGTCGGGAAGAAATCCCCAAATTTATTATTCTAAAAAATTTAACTACAACGTCATTTATGGACAGCCCTTACATTAATCTTTACTACAACCCTTTAGTGTATCTTTCCTATCAAATATCTTCTAATTGCCTTTACTAAGGTACCTACATAAATGCGTATATAATTTTATAAAAAAAGAAACATGTATTGGCATCCAGGCGTACTACGTTTTTATAAACTATAATCGCTATGTTCGAAATCCCTATCGGAATCTACCATCTCTATGTAATGTACGTACGGATATAGGGAAGAAAAAGAAGCTATAGTCTTTATAGTTTTTACGCTGGGACTATATGGGACAGGGTCACATATGTATTTGGATTCTACAATCGTGTGCGTTTCAATTTTTATTTTGCGTACCACGTAAATCCCTTCTTTAGAAATTGCTTGCGTATGGAAATGCGAAAGAAAACTGATACTCAAACTGGGTGAAAGTATAAAAGGTGAAAGGGAGCCAAAAAACTTTCTTTTTCCGTAGAAACTACAAAAGAAACAAAGTAAAAGTGATGGTAATATGGCAAACAAGACAAAAACTGAGAGAAGTATAAGTATATAGCACTATTTGAAATTGTAAAGTAGCTATATATGGTGACAGTGCCAGGGAAGAAAGGGGTACTACAGACTACAGTCGTACAGTTCTAATATGCAAAGTATGCTTTTTAAAGTAGTAAACCTACTCACTTCAGATTCAGAAATAGATCATTTTTATGACTAACATTTTGCATAAATTCTGCATGTGATATTTACTAGTGTAAATTGCATATAAAGGCTTTGTTTTTTTGTGAGATTGTTTTAGACTGTTTCAGACACAAGTAAATTAAAAACAATAATTTTTAATTTCATCAATTTGGCCGTAGCCCATTCAACATTTTTTCGATATTTACAAATAAAGTTTTACAAATTATAGGACACAATTAAATAGGGTTTACTGTGTTTTGAAATTTTATAATTTGGAATAACTTCAGATTTTTTAAAACGTGTTACAAAGTTTAAATAAAAAATATATAAAGTATTTTTAAAATTACAAAGATTAAATAAATAAAACGAAATTTAAAATTCTTTAATATAAATTACTATAAAAAATCAGTTTTCGAAATTTAAAGCTTTAAAATTTTGAGAATATTCCAAATACATAATTTTTGGCATTTTTAATGTGGAATAAAAACCATTCACGCAGCAAAAAAAAACACGTCCTGTTTTAAAATAGGAAAAAAGTGTTATAAGACCTATATATCAAATACTCCATTTACATTCAATTCTTACATTTACGGCATACAAATTTCAATTCGTATCCTCTGTCGTGTGCTACATTAGTCGCAAAAAAAATGTATACTGTGAATGTAATAAAAATGAAACAATTTTTTGTGCACAGTAAAGATACATTGCGAGTACAACTGAAGAAAAGAAAACAAAGTTTTTTGAGACACAAGTGCAAGTGTCGTCAAAATTGTGAAAATTATTACTGCCAAATTTGAAATAAAAACTGAGAATTGCTTAAGCAAGCAACACAGTAAAAACAACTAAAGTATAAAACTAAAATCAAAGCACACAAAAAAAACACAGACTGTAGTATACCAACTTAAATCCCAACCAAACAGACCCAAACAAATCTAAAGAAATAAAACGAAAGGGTATATTCATGACATACACAATGGCACTATGGGCTGACTCGAAAGGAGCTGTTCACATATTACGTTAGCATCAACATTTTCAACATTATAATAAACTGTCCCATACTCCATGCTACTGGTATCCATTACCGCTGCTGTTAGATAGGCTGAACATCAAAGTAGAGCCCCATGTATACCCAATAATTCTTCTCACGTAATATGTGCACAGTCCCTAAGATGCTGGGCGGCTATATTAAAACGAAAACGAGATCATTTCAAATCCAAACACACACACACAAAAAGGACGAAAAAACAACAACGGGGGTAAATGGGATACGGAAGTGTGTGACAATCGAATTTTGTGAGAGGATATGTATGTGACGTTGGAATTAGAGAGGATTTAGACCGTAAAATGGGGACTAATGAGACACATATATGAAGTCATAAAAATAAAATTAACGTCCCGACAACTACAACCACCACAACCACCAACCACCACCAACAATTCTAATTGCCTCCACTATTCTTTGTTGGTTTCCTTTTCGTTTTCATTGGTTGTTCTTAAGTCTCGGGAACAGTGTCTTATATTGGCCTTAATGCTACTACTACATAATCAAAATCAAGGGTAGTATAGCTGTACTATAGGTGGATACTATGTACTATGTACGTTTTACAATGCACACATGACACACGATTATATAGTGCTACGAAATTGGTGTAAAAACAGAATTAAAACTACAAATACCATACATGCTATAATAGTACGCCCCGCGTACTATTAAAACTGAGACCACTCAGACCCGCGTATTATTCAATTATTCTTTGCCAAATTTTTGAAATAGCATATTTACCAATTAGTGAATTTAAATACATTCTTAAAACGGCTAATTTAAAAATTATACCTTTTGAAAACAAACTGAAAACATTCATATTTTTAAATCTACCGCCAAATTTAAACTATCAAATGTCTAATTTTTCTTCAAACACAGGACCCGCGTCCTTGCACCGCCCATGATGACGAGATCCGAATCCGATGCCGAAGTTTAACAGGGATGTTGCTATGCATATCGTCGACGAAGAGGCAAATATGATCATCTCCATTTCGGACTAAAAGCAATTATGATCATCTCCATTTAGCACTGAAAGCAATTATGATCATCTCCCTTTTTCACAAAATACGACTAATCTGATATTTTAATAATTAGTTAAGGGTTAAGTAATTCAAAACTAAGTACATTAGGGTTCACCCATAAATGACGTCATAAAAATTTCCCCATTTTACGGTCCTTTGACCCCCCTGTCATCAGATTACCCGTTACGTAAATGGTTATCTTTAGCATGCAACACCATAAATATCCAAGAAAGTAGCTTGGCCATACCCATGACGTCATTTATGGGTGACCCCTGAAATTTTTTAAAGTTTCAATAATGATTTATCGATGAATCAATTTACTTGAATTAATAAATTAGTACATCAATCATGAACGCATGAATTAGTTCATCATTAAATCATTATTGAAACTTTAAAAAATTTCAGGGGTCACCCATAAATGACTTCATGGGTATGGCCAAGCTACTTTCTTGGATATTGATGGTGTTGCATGCTAAAGATAACCATTTACGTAACGGGTAATCTGATGACAGGGGGGTCAAAGGACCGTAAAATGGGGAAATTTTTATGACGTCATTTATGGGTGAACCCTAATGTACTTAGTTTTGAATTACTTAACCCTTAACTAATTATTAAAATATCAGATTAGTCGTATTTTGTGAAAAAGGGAGATGATCATAATTGCTTTCAGTGCTAAATGGAGATGATCATAATTGCTTTTAGTCCGAAATGGAGATGATCATATTTGCCTCTTCGTCGACGATATAATATTTATACGCACACTAAGTACAATGTACTACATATAATGCCATTATAGATATATCTATAGGGAAAAAGATATAGCGTGGGTCACATTTAAAACGTACAAAATGCGGAAATACATAAAACAGTTAAGCTTTAGAGCATGTAAGTAGTTGTAGTATTGTACTCCTTGTGGTTTTGTTGAGTCAAATCAAGACTGTTTCTTGACGCCGTCTAATAGCCTCAAGTCGCTTTCTCCCACCATTACTGTTACTGCTTCGGTGGCCTATATATAGCTCCTATTCTACTGCCCAAACCATTCCCACTCCCACTCCTACTCCAGCACCAGCACCAGTACCAACCCCAAGAACAAAAACAAGAAGAAAAGAAAGCAGAAGCAACAGACGAGACTACCATAGAGCCACAGAGTGAAAGTCTTAAAACGGAAAGAATAGGAGAGAATATACCGGAAAAGTTACGTCTTTCCCTTCTTGCGATTTCTCCCTCAAATTGAGTCGGCTTTCTCCTTTCTCCACTTTTACTTTCCACAGACACTTTCACTATATTTTCTCCCCAGTTTCTCTCCACTTTCTCTAAAAAATGTTACATTGATTCTGCCTTTCTGCTGCTGCCGCATCCATCCGTACATGCTGTATATTTTGCTTGACTGTCCCCACAATTCCCATTTCCTTTCCCCCTTCTTTTTCAGCTTACTTTCACTTCGAAGAGAAAGTCAATGGTAAGAGTACTAAACTTAAAACAAGTCCCCTCAATGTTTCCCAGCTTAGCTCTCTTTGCTACTGATTCCGTTTTCTCTTGTAGACACTTTTACACTTTGTGAATTTGTCTGTACGTATATTTCAGTTCCGCTTCTTTTGATGTCTCTGTGATCTTGATCTCTGACTCTTGGCTGACTGTCCTTTTGTAGCTACAGTTGTTGTAGTTGTAGTTGTAGTTGTGCTTCTTGTTGTTGGCTTTTCCCTTTTGAAAATTAAATTAAGCCATTAGCATTAGCATCACTATTGTTATTACCGTTTGTACAACCCCTATTTTCTTCTATTTTTTTAAAGGAAAATTGCCCTTTGTTTACCACTAGTATTCGAATTCAAACCTGTGCTATGAAAATTACCACCAAAATGCAGAAATGTATTTATAACTTTTTGTTGCTTACTACTAATTACTAGCTACACAAAAATATTTAAGAAAAAACAAAATTCATAGAAGTTTTTTTTTAAATTTGTAAACGGTTAAATTTTATTAATATTTTCAAAAATATAAATTTTCTCATTACAATTTTTAAACTCGCATACGTTCACGCATAAAAATTCAAATTCGAACACGAAGATGAGTGAATTCGGCTCAAATATCAAAAAGAAAGGGGGACATTATATTCGCAAAAAGAAAATATTACATAGAGGGTGGACGTATATAAGTGAGCGTGGACTACAAACGGGAGCTTCAACATAAAGAAAAAAAACTGTAAAAAATAAAGCGACGATTAATTTACCTCGATACTCTCTGTCCTGCCCAGTCCTCTCTCTTTCTATCTCTGTTCTGCTTTGCACAAAGAAAGCAGCGAAGGAAAAATAAACGTAGTATAAAAGGAAAGAGCGCGTGAGTTTACTATTACTATTGTTAGGACATTATTGGTCTATATGTAGCATCATATATAGCCATATAGAAAAAAACTCCATGCATACTGCATACTGATACGGAGCCATAGCCATATAATTATACCGAGCCAGTACCAGTTGTACGTATAATTCCCGAGTAAATGTAACTTACGTAAAAAGAAGCCCTGTGTGTAAATCAAACGGATCCCATACATATGTATACACAATTTTCAGGAGACATACGTACGTAGTGAGTGCGAAGCTTGTGCTAAATAAAAAAACTTTTTATTTCACGCTTTCACTTCTTATTGTAGACTCCATATTCCATTCAACATCCCTGTCCGTACCCGTACATATACTGTCGACTCTGCACATTGTAATTTTTTTTTACACTTTTTAAACGCATCTACTACTACACATTATTCCACTGTCTGCAGAGAGATGTGTAGTCACAGCCAAGGACTACGGACCCCTGTAGAATGTAGAAAATAAATTTACTCCCCGTCTCCCAAATGGACTCTAATACATATGTATTTCGTGTGAACTCCTGACTCTCGCATAATACATACATATATACAGATGATGTAGAAAAAAACTAGAGCTGCGAGTAAACTAAAAGTTAAAAATGACACGAATTGCCATCTATTATTTTTTTTAAATGTGTGTAGATTGTAGATAACACGTTTTGCACTATATAATTACATAGATAGGGCTATAATGAGTGCGTGCTAATGCTTACATTGCCATTGGTGCTATGGTGCTACACAAAAAAAACGTGGAGTTTTTAACTTGGGGCTGTTCACATACTACGTTATACTGAGGAATATGAATGAAGGGAGGTGGGTGCATGAAGTTAATTGTGCAGTATTTGCTCTGACGTTATTTTTGAACGGTCTCTTGTTGTTTTTAATACGTACAGAGAAAATCAAAAATGAATTTTACGTACGGTCGACCATATAGAAGGTTACAAATCACAGTAGGGGGCTGCTTTTTTTTCATTTTTGCCTAAAAAGTTAAAAACTTTACCATCCCAACTTCCTAAGCGTATATTATAATTACATGGTTAGTTTCATTATACATTAGTAATTTATTGACATCATTTATGGACGGCTCTCAAAGGGCAAAAGAGTTATATGGGGTCAATTAAGTGCAATCCGGATCGGGATCGGGATTTTACTGCTTCTGATGCATTAAGCGGGCGACGCGGGAACTGTTACTGTAACTCTTCCTTTTCTGTCACTCTTCGTCACATAGAAAGGGAAACGAGAATAGAATCAGATTCGGATAAGCCCCCAAACCCAAGTAAATTGCAATAGTGATATCATTTTCAGGGATGTTGGTGAAGAGTTAAAACTAACTGCATGCATCTGTGAACACGATTATTTAAGAATTAAACCATATTATGTAGTCTGCGAAGAACCAAAGTGACCTATACATTTGTAGCTCAAAGCAATATCCACTTCTACAAAAATATTAAAACATGTCTTGAAAGCATTTAAATAGAATATTTACACCTTTCACAAAATCTGTAAATAGAACATTTTGTACTTTTAAAAAACATGTAAATAGAACATTTTGCACATTCAAAAACATGTAAACAGAACATTTTGCACATTCAAAAACATGTAAATAGAACATTTTGCACATTTTAAAAACATATAAATAGAATATTTTGCAATTTAAAAAAACATGTACATAGAAAATTTTACACTTTTCAAAAACATGTAAATAGAACATTTCACGCTTTTCAAAAACTCCTAATTAACATTTTAAGCATGTTTCTCATTTTGTTTTTATAACATAGCTCATTTTGATTCTATCTTAAATTGGATATGGGTCATTTTGGTTCTTTATAGACGATTTTAAGAGAATTGCTTGCATAATATTCTATTTGTTTATTACACAGAGATTAATTTGTCCACTATGGGCAAAAAGTAGATATGAGTTTACATCGAGTTGGTTTTAACGTTGGAAAAAAATGTTTTTGTAGTTACGCTAATACACAACCCTCGCAGTTATTAGCGCACAAACATCATCATGATTGTGATGCCAAATTTAAAATGAAGAAACGCTTGACTTATTTTGATTCTTCAACGAGGGCGACAACCAACCGTACCGTAACTATCTGTTTCAGTTGTTAGTAGTTAATACTAGATTGCTTTAGGCTCTGTATAGTATAGTTATAGTATGTCTATATAGACCAATTTGATTTCACAATACATATATATATACTACTAAAACTAACTGGCGAATAACTACAGAGAATTGCCTAATACCTCTCTCGGGCACTCACATTAATTTAATCATGACTCAAGCAAAAGCGAAACCATGCAGAAGGAAAAGAAATAGCGACGGCCTATAAGAACACGGAAAGGGCAATATATAGGCAATAATACATGTACCGTGCCCTACCTTTTATTTTACATTACATACATGCTGAGTATGTACTTAACCTGGGTACTGGTACTGGTACTAGGTACACAGTTTGCTCAAAAAAAAAGATGGAGACAAAGTCAAGAAGACTCATACACACACACACACATTCGCATACACTCACAAATGAAAGGACAAACGAACAAGCAAATTACAAATTACACAGACTAGACAAACACTGTTAAATTTTACAAGTTAAGTTATGTCAAATGTCAACGTTTTATTTGAAGGATTGAAACATCCTTCCTCTCATCTTCATGTCCCATATATATATGTCCTTTCTTTTACACAAAAATTATAATATGCTCATCCGTAGGTCGTACATATATACGTAGAGGCACTTTAACTATTTACAATTACGAAATTACTATACGGACTTGAGTATACATAAAAAATAAAACTATTGATATGCCGTCCACGTCTACACATTTCCTCTTTCATTCCTCTCAACGCAACTCAAAGCGTAGTCAACCTGGAATTGTGTAAAATGAACTTACATGAAGAAATTCAAGATTTACAAATGGCTCTGAAGTTTTTATAGAGTACAAATCGTCACGCAAAATCCAGGATCAAAAGTTAGGCAATGGACATATATTACGTGTTTTATGAAGATTTGTTCAATTTTGCAATGTTTTGCCTCCCTTTAAATTTTAAAAAGACAAATGTTGTAAGTGTATGTGTTTAAAATATTCACAATGTTTTAGTTACATCGAAATTATACATACCTATAGGTAAGCATTTTTAATTATAGATGCATTTTAAAATGTAAAATATTTTAATTACACATCTTTACAAAGTGTGAAATAATTTTATTAAATTGATTCAAAAAGTGCAAAATATTTTTATTAAATAACAATTTTGAATTGCAAAATATTTTAAATAAATAATTTTTTAAAATGCAAAATATTTTTATCAAATGATTTTTTAAAATGCAAAATATTTTTATCAAATGATTTTTTAAAATGAAAAATATTTTAAATAAATAATTGTTCACAAATAGTTTTTAAATCTCTAAAGTATTATTTTAAGCTAACCGCGCCCTAGCCTTGATTAAAATAAAAGCCTTTACCAATTACCTAAATACCTAAATCTCGACCTATTTCACACAAACATACAATTAATTGTAAAAACCAGAAACAATAGGTGTCTAGTAGTTTAACAACCGTCAACTCACACCTTATCAACGTCAAAATCATATTAATTAATTGAATATCCCTTTCATGTTGTGTAACGTTGAACGAGAAAATCAAATTACCTACACAAGCTTTCAAGCATAAAAATTACAACAGCAATAAATAAAAATACTGACACTAAAAATCTACATTCAAAATACCAAATCAAAAATTAACACAAAACATGCAGACAAAACAAAAAAAGAACGGCAACGGAAATGAAATGAATCCGACCTCAATCAAAATTAAAACAGTCGTTGTACATTTCACACATTTTGTAGTGGATGATCCCTTTGCACTGGTTGTATTTCCTTTCTTTAAAAATCCAAATCTGCTATATCATTAAGCTTTTATGGATTTATTTTTTATATTTTTGCTACCGACATTTTCACATCCGAATCCGGGCTCATTATTCCTATTTCAGCCGTTAATGCAACTGTATGTACATATACACCTACCTATTAAAACATAGTTCACTACTATTCTTGTACATTTCAAAAAATCTGACAGACGCCCGTCCGACCTGGCCTGGATCCGGGTCCGGGTCCGGGCCGGTGCCGGTGCCGGTGTCGGGACCGGGGCCAGAGCCGGGTACAGCCCACGACAAGAGCGAGAGAAATTAGAAAGTTTAGATTTATGGAGTCGTCCTCGAGGTTCATTTTCACTGTGATGTGATGTGTGTATAAGTAGAGCAAATTCCGACTCTCATCCACTTTTCCTTAATAATCTGAGAAAAAAACAGAGAGGCAAAAGAAAAACTAGGGAAGATGCTATATACAGAGTTAAAGTAATAGAAAAACCGTAAAACAAATGGGAGTGGGCATTTAGCAGAACCCATATACTCGACACATACAGGGAGTGGAAGAACACGGACACTGGCTTGTTGTAAGCGTACGAAAAACGAAAAGGGAAACGCGGAGATGAGATACTCAATGGAAGACATCATTCTTCCTAAAAAAAAGTCCGCCCGAACCCAAAGTACCTACTATACTAGGAAACGCACACAGTAATGCAGGGCCGGACGAAGGAATTGCTTTTAGGCAGCAATTTGTTTCCATACAAAAACCACCGTTTTGATTTTATTGATGGTTTTCTTTGGTAAAGCAAAATGTTGTAATTACATGTTTTAGAAAAGTGCAAAATGTTCGATTCGATTTACTTGATTCAGAAAAGTGCAAAATTTTCTATTTGCATGTTTTGAAAAAAGCGGAAAATGTTTTATTTGCATGTTTTTGAAAAGTCAAAATATTCTTTTTGCATGTTTTTGAAATGTACAAAAAAATGTATTTGCACGTTATTGAAAAGTCAAAATATTCGTTTTACATACTTTTAAAAAGTGCAATATTTTCCATTTAAATATTTTTTGAAAATTCAAGCAGCAGGGGCTGCCTGCGCTGGCCGCATTATCCGGCCCTGCAGTAGTATGCTGAAAAAAAGGAGAAAGTGTTGAAGGCAAATCATTTCCTTCGCTTTTCTACACTTTCCTCCAAATCGCCAATTGTTTCAACACTTTCTGTTTCTGTGTGTGACGCCATAATATAGAGACATAGCGATTGGGACGTGGAAGGCCCGGCGCCTTTCTTGACCGCTCCAATCTGTTTTTTTTTCATTGAAGAACTTCCGTCTTTGTCACACACACACACACACACTCCATTATAGATATAAGTGTAATATAAGAAATAAAGCCTATAGGTTTTGTAGACATGTTATTTTTGGCTTATTTCATAACCAGGGACTAGCTTTTCCCCAAAAAATGTAAAGGACACAGTTTCGTCGGGTTCAGGTTCGTTTTCGGTTCCAGTTTCAGATTCCAATTTCGATGTCGACTTCAAATTTTTTGACTCAGCTTCGGCTTTGACTTGAACCCACTCATCATTTACCAATACACTCGCACTCTTCGTTATTAAATGTGCGAGTAAAAAATAAAAAGAAGAAAAGACAAAAAAGCACTTCAAGTAAGGTCGAAATCTTAATGGAAATTACTTTGGATTTGTATAATGATTGTAATACAGGGTAACGGCCTATCCGTAAAAACAGTAAAAATGGTATAGGACATGTACCGTTGCCGTTATACCGTTACCGTTGCCGATGATTTGGAGGCTGTCCTATGCAGTCCCAAAGTTACAGTTCAAAGTCAAAGTCAAAGTGCAATGGCTAGACAAGACAAAAACTGTTTTCTTAAAGTAGAAAAAAAGAAGTAATTTCGTGATCGTATTCCTAAGTAAATTCTGAGTGCCCCATAGTGCCCCATATGTAGGTGGATTTTAGAAGGTTCAAATGTCTTTATATTGCAATTCTGTAAGTGCATATAAGAATTTCGTAATAAGTCACTTATCATTTTAAATTGATTAAACTGTATAGTACTTAAAAAGTTATTTCTTCTCCTTTTTTCATGATGTTTTAAAATCTCTTAATTTTGAGGACCCATCTTTCTATAAAATTGAAAATGCCCGATTAAAACTGTATGCATAAGCATTTAAGTAAAATTTCCACCTATAGTACCACCGCAACGTTGCGAATTTTGTTTTAATTCTGTTCTTTTTTTGAAGGATATTATGATTTATTGTAAATTTATACAGAGACATGAATCTACTGTTATATTTTAGTAGGTGTAAATCCCACCCGTAGTGACTCGAAGTACGTGTAGGTAACTTTCCTCAACTTTTCATACTTCCGCTCGCGCTTCCTTCTACCTACACAAGGTCAAACAAATTAGTTTGCTTCTAAATAAAACCATTAATACTGTTTTTTTAAACAATGGTCGTAGGTAAAATTATTACATAGAATGAAAGGTGCACAAAAGAGTTTTATATATACTGCACTAATTGCATATCGTCTGTGAGGAACCAAAATGACCCATATCCAATTAAAGCTGGAATCAAATGGAGCTATGTCAAAAAAACAAAATGGGAAACATGCGTAAAATGTTATTAGGGGTTTTTGAAAGGCGTAATATGTTCTATTTTCATGTTTTTCAACAAAGTAAAATGTCATGTTTACATGTTTTTGAAAAGGCGCAAATATTTCTAATTCCATGTTTTTGAAAAGGTGCAAAATGCTATACTTTTATGTTTTTGAAAAGGTGCAAAAATTTCTAATTCCATGATTTTGAAAAGGTACAAAATGTTCTAATTCCATATGTTTGAAAAGTGTAAAATATTGTATTTACATATTTTGGAAAAGTGCAAAATGTTCTATTTAAATGCTCTCAAGACATATTTGAATATTTTTGTAGATAGTTGTTATTGTTTTTAGCTACAATAGGATATAGGTCGCTTTGTTTTTTAACAGACGATATATCGATTTATTAGTGTAACTTCTAAAGTGTCTCTATATAGTGTGTATAGAGGTTAATACATTGGCTTTCAAGACATTTGCAAAAAAACGAAACCAACAACCAACGTCAGCGTAAAAAAAACTGGGAAATCTTGGAAACTATAAGACAATAAGAAAAGTAGAAAGAAATTCGTTAAACAAAGTATGTCGCATACAATAAAAAGTAACATCAACTTTACAATACAATTTACAACGGGGGAAATATGAATATTCTTTGAGAAACTAAAGAAAAACTTTGCATTAATAATTTTCTATACCATGTCCCATATTTACTCACTACCACCATATACATTCACAAATATGAAAAATTTGCATATATCTGCCTGCATGGAATACTATACTGTAACGTTGAATATATTTATAGCTTATACACACCCTATAGCATCCAAAAATGTATATACACTATAATATACTTTGCAACTTCTATTTAGAATTTTCTGCCGGAAATACAAAATGCAAAAAAAACACACAAAAAAATTAATATGCTATTGTCCTAATATCGTTGTGTATATTTTAAAGAAATATTTAAAATATTTAAATGTTGAATATTGACTAAAATTAAATACAGGAAGTTGTGCAAATTTTAAAAGTAATTCCAGTTTTTTGTGAAAAACTTTTGCACTTTAAAGTTGAACGACAATTTGAATTCGAGTCTGAATCCGCGATGTGCGATAGGATCTACTAGGAAGTATTTTGTACTTTCAAGTCACATTCGCAAGTAGTCACATTCTTATTCATATTTGCACTCGTCGTAGCCGTAGCCGTT
Organism: Dicyrtomina minuta; assembly: GCA_949802685.1. Lineage (NCBI taxonomy): Eukaryota > Metazoa > Arthropoda > Collembola > Symphypleona > Dicyrtomidae > Dicyrtomina > Dicyrtomina minuta. The sequence continues at coordinate 22,845,844 of OX461811.1, read as the reverse complement.
GCCGTTGCCTTGTTCTCGTGCCCCAAAGACTCCCCATCGACATCGACATCGCACGCTCGTAACTATATAGCACACTACAATCTACAATATAGTCCCTACATAATTTGAACAGTTAAAATATATTATGTAGGTATTTATATATGTGTCTAATGTATTCATATTCCTATTCCTAGTCCACTACGATGCCACACAATTTTCAACTTGGAAGTAAATTTTTTTCCCCCGCTGTTCTTATTCTTGTACTCGTCTGCTCGTCGGTCTCGGTCTTGGCCTTGTTCTCATCTTCAGTTTCCAGTTTTCAAGTTAAACTACATAAAACGATGCTCTTCTTCTTTTTCTTGGTCTTTGAATTGCTCGGGAAAGTCTTGAAGGCTTTAAAAGGCGTCGTTTTTGTTGTTGTTGAAGCTGTTACTGGCACTGGTATTATTATGTATGGCGCTTGTGTCTTTTATAATAGAGTACATAGCGGAATTACTTCACTCAGAACAACATCATTTTCTTCCCCCGGTCCTCTTCCCTCTTGTGCTTCATGATCTCGGCTCCGCTCAATTACAGCGGAACAACACCAAGAGACTTTAAGCATCCACAAGACTCCACATCTCCAGACATGCGGGAAACTGTAAAAATAGACAGTGTAAATTATTAGACGTTTAAATACATATCAGACACAATCTATCTTGTAATGTAGGTGGGTAGGTACATATCGTATGGGTGCTCTGTAACGTATGACCCCCTTTAAAAGCAAAACATTACAAAATAACGTAAACGTAATTCCTATATAGCTCATAGCTTATAGGAACTTTAGAGGTTTTTATTGTTAGTTCAAAAGACTATGATTTTGTTTTAAATTTCGTGAACAACTTTAAAAACAAAATATTACGACCAAAATATACTGGTTCAAAAATGTTTTTATTTTAATGCTACAATTAAATTATTAAACGAAATAAATTATTCTTTAAATAAAACTAGTTAAAAATTAAATGTATTACATAATATCGTCTACGAAGAACCACAATGACCCATATCCAATTTAAGCTACAATCAAAATAAGCTGTATCACAAAAACAAAATGAGAAACATGCGTAAAATGTTAATTAGGAGTTTTTGAAAAACGTCAAATGTTCTATTTACATTTTTTTAAAAGGTGCAAAATGTTCTTTTTTCATATTTTTTAACAATGTTGACAATGTAACATGTTCTAATTCCATGTTTTTCAAAAGGTCCAAAACGTTCTAATTCCATGTTTTTAAAAATGTGCAATATGTTCTAATTCCATGTTTTTAAAAAGGTGCAAAACGTTTTAATTCCATGTTTTTTTAAAGTGTAAAATGTTCTAGTTCCATGTTTTTGAAAAGTGCAAAATGTTCTAATTCCATGTTTTTGAAAAGGTGCAAAATGTTCTATTTAAATGCTTTCAAGACATTTGTGAATATTTTCGTAAATAGTTGATAATGCTTTTAGCTACAAATAGATATGGGTCATTTTGCTTCTTCACAGACGATATTATACTTGCGTGTGGCCAATGCACAATGCTGCAATATTTTTCTTTTTAGTTGTAGTACAGGAGAAAACCATAAACGTTGTGTGTCACTACTGCCACCCTGTACGTTACTTGCACATAAGACACTGCATATAGTATAGCAGCACTGCTATAAGTATAGCTACATGCACGTACAAGAGGTATGTCATGCAGAATGCAGAATTGTATCGTATCTTCCACTTGTTCGCTGTTAGCAATAAAAACCCACACTAAAAAGGCTAGCACAAGGCTATAAAGTCAACTGGCTGTTAGACACATGTAATTATATGTTTTTGTAATTCCATATAAAATCTAACGATTAAATCTTTAATACAGCTTCCTCTCCTTGTCTATGCGTTGTAGACTATGACTGTCACAATAAGATATAAGATGTACCGTTACATTTGAGTGAGTGCAGTATTTTTATTGATGTCCCAACAAGTGACGCCACAAGACTGCGCTGAACTTTTAAAAGTTAAATTTGATTAAACATAGGGATAGTAATTTTAAATAAGTTAATTATATCCTGAAAATTCTGTCTAATACGATATATCAAATTAAAATTCATATCTAAATAATTAATTAATTGATTAATAAATTTCCAGGTGCAGGGGTTGGAAATATTGGAATTCGAACAGAAGATGTGAACTTGGTTTTACCCTCAATAATTAAACAAGGAGATGACCTTACAATGTATTGTTATTTCGACTCGAACAAATTCCCACAAATTTATTCCGTCAAATGGTGAGTGTGACACTACTTACTTTATCTTTACTAAATGTTTTTTTTAATACTCAACAGTTGTAGAAACAAAAGACTACAATTAAAAATATACATGATTTCAAAAGTTCAAAAATACATGATCCCGTTGGGTCAATTTTTACTCCTTTTTAAAAATGGTTAACAAAATTTTTACTATATTTCTGTGCAAACTGTGAGAGAGTTGGATATAAGGGCTTTTAAATCTTGTAAAACTTACGATCAGCTGGGAGTTGGTTGTTATGGAAATTCCAAGTACTTTTAGCACCCCTGCATCTTTTGAACGAGGATATTAACCTAGAATTTCCCGTTCCACTTTCTTATCAGTTAGTGACTCTATACTACATACAGTAGTTAGTAAAGCTCCTCCACTGTACATACACCTTTCAAATTTTCAGCCCCGGCCTCATCCAGCCACGAACAATTTTGCCATGCAAATGGAATTTTTATTATATTTTATTGAGTAGAAAGTAAATTCATACATGTAATTCCGTCTGCTTAAAATACAATGCATGAATGTGCATGATTTAGTCACTTTCTTCAAGACCTATTCCCCCTGAATCTTAATGCTTCCCACTCCTTAGAAAACTATAGAATTCTACAAGCTAAAGAAAAGACAAGCAAACCTTCAACTTCAAATGAACCAAATATCGTCAGTGAAGAACCAAAATGACCCATATCCATGTTTAGCTAAATAAAAATTATCAACTATCTACAAAAATACAGAAATATGTCTTGAAAGCATTTAAATAGAACATTTTACACTTTTCTCAAACATGTAAATAAAACATTTTGCACTTTTCAAAAACATGTAAATAGAACATTTTGCACCTTTTTAAAAACGTGTAAATAGAAAATTTTACACTTTTCAAAAACATGTAAATAGAACATTTTACACTTTTCAAAAATGTGTGATTCGCATTTTCGCATGTTTCTCATTTTTTATGACATAGCTTATTTTGATTCGAGCTTGAATGGGATATGGGTCATTTTGGTTCTTCATCTACGATACTTAATATTCGCACACCTTCGAAAAACCACCCGCACAGTATACTGTCTACATCAGGACCAAGATCACTACGGAACTATGAACATGGACTATAAGGCTACAGCTAGAGTTAAAGGGTATAAAGCCACTGCCAGAACTATATACGCGGTTATGCGGCTACGGCTACGGTTACGGCTACGGCTACGGTTACGGCTATAAGGTTAAGGCATGTCCTCAATTTTGAATCAGATTCTGAATATACGACGAATTCGACTCTGACTTGAAATCTATGTGTCGAACTAAAACCAAAACCACTGAGGACTGAATCCGAGAGGCAGCGCAAACCCAAAGCCGAATTTCAAATATTCAGATTTTAGATAGTTTTTCGTTTCCCCATTTCCTGATAAAAATAAAACTTTTTTTATTATTATTCTTATTTCACGCTACTTGTACAACTTTTTGTCAGCTGTACTTCAGCTTTTTTCCTATGTTTCTGTTGGTTTTGGTTTTGGTTTGGAGTTTTGGAGTTTTGGAGGATTGAGGACTACACCGCGAATCACGAACATGAGTAATGTAGCTATGTACGTATGTGTGTTGTAATGGTAATAGAAAATCCAGCTTTTTTTAGCTTCTTTTGTGTAACAAAAATGACACGAGTGAGTGCTATAAACTATAAAGCTCGTGTTTATCCGTCCTTCACATGAAAAAAGTGATAGACCTAAAGATGAAGACAGAAACTTGAGACAGACTTGGTTATGGTCTTTGTCAGCTTTTGTTTTTTTGCCTTAGATGACATAGATGACTTATTTTGTCTGTATTTCTATTTTACTGTAGTCAGGACCAGACAAATATTAGTTCAAAAGCTCAATTAATTTTATTAAACTACGTTTAAAGAAACATAGGTTAAACAGGGCCGGAGGAAGGAATTGGTTTTAGGCAGCAATTTGTTTTCATACAAAAACCACCATTTCGATTTTTTTGAAGGTTTTCTTATTGAAACCAAAATGTTCTATTTGCATGTTTCAGAAATATTTAAAATGTTCAATTTAATTGATTTTGAAAAGTGTAAAATATTTTATTTATATATTTTAAAAAGGTGTAAAATGTTTTATTTCCACGTTTTTAAAATGTGCAAACAAAAATTATTTACAAGTGTTTGAACAGTCCAAATGTTCTATTTCTATTTACATGGTTTTTAAAAGTGTAAAATGTTCTATTTACATGTTTTTGAAAAAGTGTAAAATGTTCTATACTTACGTGTTTTTGAAAAGTGTAAAATGTAATATTTACATGTTTTTTAAAAGTTTCAATAAATGTTCTATTTATACATGTCTTTGAAAAGTGCAAAATGTTCCATTTACATAATGTTTGATAATTCAGGCAGCGAGGGCTGCCTTTGCTGCGGCCTTGTTATCCGGCCCTGAGGTTAAATATTTAAAGTCATATTTGTTTGACTCCTTTTTGTCGTCATACAATGTTACAAAATTCTAACCAATTTTCAAAAACTTGATTTTGCAAAAAATTTGCAATAAAATTCTTAAAAATGCGCTTTTAGGTACTTTTTTTATTACTGCTGTTAATTTTAACTGTAAAAGCCGCGAGGGAGCGAAACTTCAAAAGTTTGATAGCAGTCCATATACATTAAAATGCACATTATTACAAGACAAATTAACAAAGAAAAAGAAACGAAGAAATTCTCCCATAGACATTATGACTGCAAGGCGGGAAATAGTTTCAAAGTATAAAAATAACTCTCTAAAAATTAGTATCAACTTATCAAGAAGAATATATATTACAGTCAGTAGCGTCTAACGTCTAAATGAAGCACTGCATGAGCTTATCGTTAGAGTATCGTAATAGGCGAGTGAAACTCACTCAGCTATTTTATATGAGTAAAAGTCCACTTTTACATGCTACAAATTTCGAAGTATGTAAAACCCTCAGCTTTTTGCCCCTACTCATCATTTTCCAATCTACTATTCCAATTCCAAATCGCATGGCGAGGACGCCTACCAACCAACCACCACCACGACCAGACAACGGGCAGAAAACGGCATTGAATAAAACCCCGAGTTCAAGTTTCTCCTCATCATCAGTCCGACATCCGACTCCGACATCCGAGAGATTCGATTTCAAACTTGAAACCAAAAAGACGAAGATAAACTATATAAGAAAGAGAGAGAGAGAGAAGAAAACTTTCTCTTTTTTTTCGTTCTTTCCCTTTAGAGATGTTGGAAGTAGGGGGAAGAGTGGAAGGTCTGAAGCTCAATACGTATAAGGTATAATACTTTTAATTTATACCACACCAAATTATGATCACACGACTTGAAAACAAATGAGGAAGATCGACCAAAAGGAAAATGAACCTCACACAGCGCACACGAGCCGTAGCCAAAGCCAAGGGAAAAGGAAAAAACGAATCTATACAAAGTCGCGAAGATTCAGGACTCATATAGTCAGTGTTTTTGAATTCGAAATTTTGAATTCCAAGTTGGCTCTTTTAGAATTTAAATTCAGAAAAACAATATATTGTACTACCAGTACTACCCACCTACTCAGAGGAAAGAGGCTATGTAGAGGCAGTAGTATATAAGTAGAAATGTTGAGAATGCAAGCGTCAAATTCTTGGGTGCAATTTTCATGAATTCCATGTCTTTTTGGAAGTTGGTATATTTTTCTATGCGACTGGTACTGGAACTGGTACTGGTACTGGGCCCAGATTCTTGTCTGAAGGCCCTACAAGTGAGTTGAAAGTGAGGCCGTGAGGCGTGGGAACTTTATACTGTTAGATGTACTTTATACCTTGTGCGTAAAATGCATCTTCTTTTTTTTAAGAATTCCTCCTTTTGTTAACTATATTTTTCTTCTTCTACTAAATTCTACTTCTACTGCTATATTTCCATTCTACGATTTAAATAGAAACAAACATAAAAATATACTTTATTAATACATTTAAATCAGTATAAGATTCCCTCGCAAAAAATTTTTTACGCATCGCAGGCAACCGTAATCTCAATTATATATCGTCTGTGAAGAAACAAAATGACCCTTTTACATTTTTAGCTAAAAGCAATATCAACTATCTACACAAATATTCAAATATATCCTGAGAGCATTTAAATAGAACATTTTGTACTTTTCCAAAATATTTAAATACAACATTTTACATTTTTCAAAAACTTGGGATTGGAACATTTTGCATCTTTTAAAAAACAAGGATTTAGAACATTTCGCACCTTTTCAAAAACAAGGATTTAGAACATTTTGCACCTTTTCAAAGACATAGAAATAGGAAATTTTACATTGCTGAAAAACATGAAAATATAACATTTTACATTTTTTAAAACTCCTAAGTAACATTTTACGAATGTTTTTCATTTTGTTTTTATGACATAGCTCATATTGATTGTAGCTGAAATTGGATATGGGTCATTTTGGTTCTTTACCTATGATATCCGTATGTATATAGTGTATTCGTAAAAAAACTGATCCTGAGACCCAAACCTAGCGCCAGTCATGCAGAGCTAAAGAAATGCAAAGCAAACAAGGCCTCTCATAAGAAAAAGTTATTCTTCAAAAAAGTAATATGAACTTGCAACTATGTACATGAACAAGTCAAGATTGTGTAGAATATATATGTCCTACGACTAACAACCAACGACCCAGCCAGCACCCAACAAAAGTAACAAAATGGCTGACAAAATCTCAAGTTCAGTGGCAAAAGCCCTTGTCGTCGTTATTTAAGACAGGACCAAAAGACACATACCATGGCCGTTCGCCTGCCCTTCTGACTGCTCCCACTTGTATTTGAACGTATAGCCGTAGCGAACACCTTATACCGGCACCGGCCACCGCACCGGGTTCAACCCCGCACTCAAGTTCGTCCAACTTTCAAGACCGCAAACTGAAGGTGCAGTGACTGGAAGATGCAATGCAACACCCCGCATACCTCTATCCCTCCTGTACACAAACAACAAACAAACTATGAACTACCAACTAGAGAACTAGAGACAACACAAAACTATCAAATGAAATATTTTTACAATTTCCAAATACTTTGAGAAGACACACACAAAGATAATATGAAATACGCGGAAATACCTTGAGCCAACTCAAATGTCTCTCTTCTGTATGCGGATGTGTAACTAGAAACTTTTACGAGATAAAATCAGAATGATGCGACGAGGGGGAAATGTTGAATATGCGATAAGAAAAATATGGAAAGATCACGAGGTATGAGACAGGAACCGAAGGTGACGCACTCAAAAGCAGCACTGGCAGTCACTGACACAACTATAAAGTCAGGGCCGGATAATAAGGCCAGCAAAGGCAAAGGCAGCCCTCGCTGCCTGAATTTTAAGACAACATGTAAATGGAACATTTTGACTGTTCAAAAACATGTAAATAATTTGTTTTTGAACATTTCAAAAACATGGAAATAAAACATTTTACACTTTTTCGAAATATGTAAATAGAAAATTTTACACTTTTCAGAATCAATTAAATTGAACATTTTAAATATTTCTAAAACATGCAAATGGAAAATTTTGCACTTTTCAAAAACATGAAAATAAAATTTTTTGTACATTTAAAAAACATGGAAATAAAACATTTTACACTTTTTCGAAATATGTAAATAGAATATTTTACACTTTACAGAATCAATTAAATTGAACATTTTAAATATTTCTAAAACAAGTAAATACAACACTTTGCTTTAGCAAACAAAACCATCAATAAAATCGAAATTGTGGTTTTTGTATGGAAACAAATTGGTGCCTAAAAGTAATTCCTTCGTCCGGCTCCGGCCGTGTATATAGTCACAGTAAAAAATGTAAAACAAATGCTAAAACCACAGCAGAGCACACAGGAGCCAACTATGCAATATGAAACCAAATAAAATAATTTGAATTTAAAGTTTATACACTTGAAGCTCTATGTATAACAAGGGAGGTAGAAAATGGCAAAGTTATACACTTCATATCTCCAATCTGCCGTCGCCGTCTTAGGTCGTAGATTTGTCACGTGTATGACGTTCAGAGCGTTGTAATAAAAATAAATAAATGAATGGAAGTTTCTAGTTTTGAATTATTCAAGATGATAAAATGAAGTGAGTAAAATATTATAAATGCAGTCAAATTTGTTGGTGCAACGCGAAAACAACATACAAACAATTTGAATGCAAGAGTTATTATCTCAACGTGGGCTACGTTGACGTAGTACCCACGTTATTTATGATCCAGTAGTTAGTATGTAGTTTGTTGGTAGTTAGTGCTGGCTTTTATAGTTTCCAAGAGTAACTTAAGTCGAAAACAGGAAAGGGCATAGGGTTTTGGGAAGAAGCATTGAATTAAAGGAGGCAGACGGCATCATAGAATTAATCATATTTTATAGTGCACAGAATTTCTTCCCTGTAAATCTTGTAGAAATTTTATATGTATATGTAGTAGGAAGTTAAGATTCTACTACGAGTGCTGATATAAGGAGTTACATCGCAGCATTAATATTTACGTCAATGAAAAACTTATAAGGCGAGCTGCTTAGATGGGAACACAAGCTTAAGTATAAAAGATTTTTTAAATTTTTTAAATTTTAAAATTTTGAAAGGTTGTTCTATAACAATTTTTGTTGTTGTTCCCACTGAGGCTTTCGTTCCCATTTATGCAGCTTGCTACAAGGTCGGACGAAGGAATTACTTTCAGGCAGCAATTTGTTTCCATACAAAAACCACCATTTTGATTTTATTGATGGTTTTCTTTGGCAAAGCAAAATTTTGTATTTACATGTTTTAGAAAAGTGCAAAATGTTCGATTTACTTGATTCAGAAATGTGCTCAATGTTCTATTTACATGTTTTGAGAAAAGTGGAAAATATTGTATTTCCATGCTTTTGAAATGTACAAAAACATTTATTTGCATGTTTTTGAAATGTACAAAAACATTTATTTGCATGTTTTTTAAATGTACAAAAAAAATTTAATTTGCATGTTTTTGAAAAGTTCAAATTTTCCATATTTACATGTTTTTTGAAAATTCAGGCAGCGGGGGCTGCCATGCGTGCTATACATAAAATTTAAAAAAATAACTAAAACCTAGGCAAGAAATCTTTCAAAACTCTCTCATCCCACACCTATTGACCTTTCACTTAGGAATCGTCTACAAATGACGTCATCGGCAGGCTCCATCGGTCTACTTATTGGCTACTCATGATATCCCATGTTAAAGATAGCCATTTACCCAATAGTTAAACTTATGCCAAAAAGGGGGTGATAAAAATTGGGATTTTTTATAACGTCATTTGTGGACTATCCATCACTTGTAACTACAGAATTCAATAGAAGAGATGGAAATATTTAAAAAAGAACAAACCAAAACCTTGTCCGGAGTCCGGAGTCCGGAGTCCGGACACAGAATGGACATCCGAATCTTCTACTTGAAACCGCAGACGGCAGAAGCCACCACATCAAAGTCTCCCAGCCAACGCAACGTGTAAAACATAATGTAAGGAAAGAATAGGAACAAAAAAAACAGAAAATAATCCGAGGAAATGAGAACAAGAAGTTGGGCCTTATATCGTTATAGAAATGGCGAAAAAAGGAAAAGAAAGCCCGTGAAGAGTTAAAATGGAAACGAAAGTTGAAAGTGAAAGTCGTGAAAATATTGAACAAGTGAAGACGACGGGATGAGGATGTGGGTTGTAGGTTGTCGGTTCTCGGTTGTCTATATAGTATATAGTAGCTCAAATGGAAATCTCAAAGTTGACAAAAAAAAGAACTACAATCAAAATCAAGGGGGAAACCTGCAAAAAGAAAAGTGGGCAATATATAGAGGATATTACAAGAAAACTAGAACACGCGATCCACACAGGATATACGGATACTGAAGAAGGTGCACTGACAAAATAAAAGAAGTACGGAAGACGAGAAGATGGAAAGAAGAGTGTGAAGTGTAAAGTGTAAAGTGTTGGGTTGTATAGACGAAAAATAGAGGATGTCGATTGTCGATTTCGTTGTCGTTGTCGATGTCGATGTCTTTGTGAGTGTAGGGAGTCTAAATCTAACTAAATAGGGATATAGAGCCTAGATACATAGCTGAGTACTTACCTACCTAGTTGGTTTGATTCGGGTAGTTTGCGAATTCGAATTCGAATCTCACAATCTGAATCGACGAATTCCAATCCGGACCTGCCAAATACTTCCAACACCATCCAAGGTTCGTCTTACAGTCTTACAGCATTGGAGTTTGACAGGGCCGGATAATGTGGCCAGCGCAGGCAGCCTGAATTTTCAAAAAAATGTAAATAATGAAAATTTTGAACTTTTCAAAAACATGCAATTTAAATTTTTTTTGTGCATTTCAAAAACATGGAAATAAAATATTTTCCAGTTTTCTCAAAACATGTAAATGCAACATTTTGCACTTTTAAAACACGAGTAGAAAGAATTTTTTTTCAAAAACATGCAAATTAAATTTTTTGTACATTTCAAAAACATGGAAATAAAATATTTTTCACTTTTCTCAAAACATGTAAATAGTACATTTTGGACTTTTCTGAATCAAGTAAAAAGAACATTTTGCACTTTTCTAAAACATGTAGACACAACATTTTGGTTTACTAAAGAAAACCATCAATAAAATCAAAATGGGGGTTTTTGTATGTAAACAAATTGCTGCCTAAAAGTAATTCCTTCGTCCGGCCCTGGGCTTTGATTTTGGAGGTTACTACATATTGCAATAGGAGCACTGATATAACACTGAATAGTGCGTAAGTGCTCGAAGAATGGAGGGGAATATATGGAAAGATGGATAGTAGGAGAGTATTGAGGACATGAGATTGAGTATAGTGCGTAAGTTTGGGGGGAGCGAGTGAGTGAATGAGTTTTGGATGCAAAGAAAAATTGCCACTTCTCCATCTCGACCAGGTTCTCTGTCTGGTCTTGGTCTGACTTGGTGAAAAAGTTTATACACACGCACATTCAGAAATAAAACATTGTCCCCCTCGCCTTTTAGTCTTAGTCTTCCTAGAACTGTTCCACTCTTTACTCCCACCGTTACCGGTACCGTTACTCCGGCACACACACGGTCTTTTCTGTCTTCCCGAAATGTTATTCTTCATACTTGACGTGTGCCTATAGCAGTACTGTACGTTACAAGGACCAGTCGCCAGTCAGGACCATCCCATCCAAAATACAAATGACTTACTATTATATATCTACTTTCTTAGTTTCTTCTTTCTTTACGGTACCGGTACCAGTAATATTTTTGAAACAGCTTAAAGTTAGTTCTCAAGCCCGGGGGTCACTACTGCTGCACTTGTTGTAAGATCTAATTTGACTGTCTCACACGTGGTCGGTCATACTAATAGTAAGCCAAGCTTACTAAATTATTATTGGTGGATTTATTTTCAAATAAAGTACATTTAGTGAAACAAATTTTGTTGACATTTTATAATTTTATCCGATCATTTGATTTTTTTAGATTTAAGATTTTTTACGGCTTGAAATCAATCTAGAAAATTCAATTTAAAAACTTGATTTTCCTGTCAAAATTTCACTCATGGTTTAAAATATATTTTTAAACTAGTAGTTCGGCCCGTCCTGCGGACGGAATTTATCAGGGTTAAGAAATGCACGTGTAAAGCATTCGCACAGGCACCTTTTTTCCAAGCACATGGTTTCGAAGCATAATTGTACCCTCGCTAGTCAAACCCAGACCACTCGTACTGACAAACCTCTTACCACCTGCCATATTTGAATTTTATTATTATGTAGATAGACATGATTAATTCATTAATTCATTAAAATAAATTATTTATTTTGTTTTGTTTCTTTAAACATACAGTCAATATTAAACACCAGTGGCACAAACTTTAAATGCACCTTATGCAGAATTTAATTCGCTATCGAACAGGATATTGCAAGTCTGTGTAGCTATAATATTTTGCAAGGGAATGACAATTACATCTGGCAAGGTATTTAAATTGCTATTAGCTGGTTTGAAGTTATTTCCTTGTTTAGAATTCCATCACCTAGCTAATTTAAAGTTATTTAGCGGTGCTTGGACGATATTGTGTGCCTGGACAATAGTAGGAGACAGCGGACAGAAAGGGCGGACGGAAACGGACAGAAACGGACAGAAACGGACAGAAACGGACAGCGTTATTTGAATTTTATTATTATGTAGATTCTGATTTTCAAAAAACAATATTAGGTAACAGGGCTGGATAATAAGGCCGCAGCAAAGGCAGCCCTCAATGCCTGAACTTTCAAACAACATGTAAATGGAACATTTTGCACATTTCTAAAAAGATGTAAATAGAACATTTTACACTTTTTCAAAAACCTGTAAATAGAAAATTTTACACTTTTCAAAAACATGTGAATACAACATTTATCACCTTTTCAAAAACATGGAAATAAAACATTTTACACTTTTTCAAAATATGTGAATAGAATATTTTGGTTTAACTAAGAAAACCTTCAATAAAATCGAAATAGTAGTTTTTGTATGGAAACAAATTCCTGCCTAAAAATAATTCCTTCCTCCGGCCCTGTAATGTAGAGGTAGTTCAGTTGTAGCTAATACTTTAGGTGGGAATAGAATAGTATAGCTTCTTCAAAAGCATTTTTTTAAACTGTGGCTTTGCAACCACACCGCACCGTTAAAAGTAGGAGCTCATAACTTCTACTCTATAGTTTTTTAAAGTATTTCTGATAAATCTATGGGATTATTGTTATTACAGTCGTAGTCGAGACCATTGTGGAATTATATATAGAACCAGAACCTGAAACTAACTTTGGAATTTGAACTTTGGTGTCAATAAGTTGTAGAAATGTGGGATCTAGAACAACTATTATACTTTTGAATGAACTGGGTACCACATACCTATAAACAATATATTTTGGTACACATATCAGCACAACAACATTGCTCCATATAGTTATGTACATATATTGATGGTAAGTCTATTAATCTGAAAGTCTCAAGTCTCGTCGCCGTCGTCGTCGAAATGAAGAGTTGAACAGGAGTAACTTTTTTCGAGTACCCGCCGCTAGTCTGTCATTTAGATTCCCCTATGGTGCCCCCCCCCCCTCATCCCCATCCAAAGTCATCATTGTGTGATCCAAGTATAGTTCCAAAATAACATATTTTTTTAACACAAATTTTTACACACCGACACCGATCACCACCATCACCATTGTATCTCAATCCCAATCTCGCTCCTCTGTCTCTGACTTCTATAAAAAGATAAAAACATACAGATTTCCACGATAATCTCGAATCTCCCATCATCTCTCATCCTCCCCGTCGCGTATAGTCCCGACTCCCATATCCTCCTCTGATCTCCAATTCCTTGCGACTAAACCAAAATCTGTGTTATGGTTTTGGTTTAGTTTTTAGTTTATAGTTTGAAAGTTTTGTAGTCGTCTCTGTGTGGAGTTGTAGTTGTACGTACTATAGTTGGTTGTTTTCTGAGAAGGATTTTAGTTTACAATTTCCAATGTTTTACTTTAGTTTTTGTTTCAAAGAATCGGTGTCACCGACACCGCGCCAGCCAAAACCGATACCGAATCCAAAACCGAAACCGAAACCGAAAACTAAGCCATGCATCTGAAATACAGATAGTCTGAATGCAGGAATACTGATCGATGAAAGTCAAATATTTCTGAGAGAGAAGATGTTCTTTGATGTGTTTTTTTTATATAACCTAAAAGTACGCGGGAATTTATTGTACAAAAATGTTTGAAATTCTGTACAATTTTCGGTTATTTAAAAATTTGGAATATTTGAAATCCTAATTGTTTGTCTTGGTTTTTATTTTTTGCAGGTATAAAGGAAGTCGGGAGTTCTTTCGTTTTACCCCCAAAGAAATTCCGGCCAAGAAACCTATGGGATTTGGAGGAATGGATGTGGATGTAAGTTGGTTTTTAAAAACAAAGTTTGGAATTTGATTCATATTTATAATTGTAGCAAAATCATTCTATAACGTACCTATTAATTTTAGCCATTTAATTTTAAGTATTGCAATTTTTACAATAATTTTGTGAAAAATCCCGAACAATTTTTCGATGGGATATTACATAAGATATTTTGCAGTCATAGGATTGATAACATAATTACATTACGTACATATATGTTCCCGGTATATGTAACGGCAACGGTCCTAAAACGTGTGATGATTTCCATGTCCTATGTGTTTTATATAAGAAACGTAGAGAAAATGAGTCGCTTTCATGATGAGGACGACAAAAAAGGAAGAGAGAGTCACTCTGTGAACTCTGAAAGTCCCTAAGTTACAGTAGTAATTGTAAAATAGAAACAAAAGTACTAATTGTGAGTAAGATATTTAGCATATGCCAAGGATAAAAGAAATGAACGGGGGAAAAAATGGACGGAAAATATCTGAGGATGAGTATGCAAATACATAATTCGTAACTATGCAAATGTAGTGCGGAGTATTTAATATTTAACATTCATTTCTGTGGAAGTATGAATACCCCAAGACCCGGGCCAAGACCAAGAAGAGCCAACTGTATAACTGTATCAGTATTCAGTATGTTAAATGAATGAAGGGTGTAGCAAATAAGAAATTACTATAGACTGTGAGCGCGTATAGGTAGGTAGGTACTTATAAATTAAAGCTGTATATTTTACATGGAGAATTTATACGAATTCAGATGATGTCTGCTCAAAGTAGAAAGTCCCAAGGACCAGGACCAGAACTCACAGATCACACACACACAGACTATTCAAAATATTCAAAAGCCTCCTCCACACGCATTCACACATACACAGGACCGGATAACGTGGCCAGCGCAGGCAGCCTCCGCTGCCTGAATTTTCTCAAACCATGTAAATAAAACATTTTGCAGTTTTCAAAAATGTGTAAAAAGAATATTTTGACTTTTAAAAAACATGCAAAATAAATTTTTTTGTACATTTCAAAAACATGGAAATACAACATTTTCCACTTTTCTCAAAACATGTAAATAGGACATTTTGCACTTTTCTGAATCAAGTAAAAAGAACATTTTGCGCATTTCTAAAACACCTTAATACAACATTTTACTATACCAAAGAAAACCATCAATAAAATAAAAATGGTGGTTTTTGTATGGAAACAAATTGCTGCCTAAAATAAATTCCTTCGTCCGGCCCTGCACATACACGGATATCAGTATATAGGCCATAGGCCCGGGAAGGGAAATCTTTACAAAAATGGTTCAATGTCCAGAGTTTAGTGTGTATTAGGTTCAAAACCCTTGGTGTTCAAAAAATTAAAAAAATCGTGATCCAATTACATTTTTAGTGCCAAAAAGCCCAAATTTAAAAAATTGAATTCAAAATTGCATGCGTTGAAACATTTTATGTTCATATTTTGTAAACAGTGGTCGTGTTTAAATTGTATTGTTCAAAAATTAAATTTTTTAGAAAGTTAAAAATATTTTTTAATAATCAAAATTTTTAATGCTTACATATCTACAATAAATTATAAGAATTGTCCGACTATGATAAAATAAAATCCACCATTTTTTAAACAATGATTTTTCAAACAAAAATGTTGAACTTGGAACATTTGAACTACGTACACAACACCACACATAAAAAAGACCCTAAAAACGAAAAACAAAATCGGGAGACGAGAAACCCGAAGCCGAAGCGTCTTTTATATGGGGGGAAAGAGAAATGAGAAATTTAAAATCTAAACTCTTGAGTCAGCATGGAAACAGAAACAAAAGTGGGAAGCGAAAGTATGTCTACTCTTCCTTCTCCCCATTTTCTGCACATTATAATTCATACCATTAGCCAAATTAGTCGAGACCTTTTACAAGAATGTGAAGGAGAAAAGGAAACGAATGGGAGAGCCTAGAAAAAGTACAAGTCGAGAAATGTTCAAAATGTACAAGAAGAAATGTAACAAGTAAAACTAAAAAGTATCTCTCAAGATTTCTATATACGATACCAGTACCAGGAACTAGACTTTAAAAAAATAGGAAAACTGTATAGCTACATAGTAAAGGCGCTACCTATACTTTTTCTTTTCCTTGCAAATACAAAATTGTGTGTCTATCCATATATTCCCCTATGCCTATAAGTAACACTTTTATATAGCAACTTTTTTTTCTATTTTTTTTCTACTTATGCATGATTATTTTTATGATATGATGCATATTGTAATAATTGTACAGGACTCGGACGGAAAAACTTGAACTGTCCAACTTTTTTTTTGGCTTCATATATTTTTTGGCGAATTTTATTGTTGATCGTACTGTAAGTGTAAAAAACTGGAAATTTATACATGATTATACATTGAGTTGGAGCTCGTACTAACTTATATTTTTATTTAAGTACAAGTAAAACTATGGAACTATTCGGCCAAAAGCCCTTAAGGTATAAAGCCGATCCCGGTCCCGGTCTAGGTCTCGACCTAGGATATCAATACGTATACTTTTATAAACTGGTACTTTGGCCTTGAAACAGATTTATTCATAGTTTATTATCTTTTTTATTAGAAATATTTCACATATGGAATTGTACATATTTAAAGATTATTACATGGGCCATTAGAACTTATTACTTTTATCCAAAGAAGCAGCACTATTATTAATGCAATCGCGAAATTTTTTTATGTGAGTGAAGCTGAGATTTATTTAAGTATTTCTAAAAATTGATTATTATTAAAAAACAAAAAGCTTTTTGCTCATCGATTTTTAGAGGATTTAATTAATAAATTATTTTATTACATATTTTTGAATTTGAAACTCACTCATATGATTTTTGAGAATCGGCTTTTAAAATAATATAATTATTTATAGCTCATGAATAAATTTGTGTCAATGTAAAAAATTATTAAGCCTCCAAAAACATTTTTGTAACAGGAGTATATAGGAGATTTTGAATTTTAATATGTGCATTTATTTTTTAAATAGAATTTTTCTACTAGTAAAAAACAGGGCTGGACGAAGGATTTGTTTTTAGGCAGCAATTTATTTCCATGCAAAAACCACCATTTTGATTTTATTGATGGTTTTCTTTTGTAAAGCAAAATGTTGTATTTACATGTTTACGAAACGTGCAAAATGTTCTTTTTACTTAATTCAGAAAAGTTCAAAATGTTCTATTTACTTATATGTTTTGTGAAAAGTGGAAAATGTTTTATTTGCATGTTTTTGAAAAGTGCAAAATGTTCTATTTACTTGATTTAGGAAAGTGTTCAATTTTCTATTTACATGTTTTGTGAAAATTAGAAAATGTTTTATTTTTCAAGTTTTTGAAATGTGAAAAAATTTTATTTGCATGTTTTTGAAAAGTCAAAATATTCCTTTTACATATTTTTGAAAACATCAAAATGTTTCATTTACATGTTTTTTTTAAATTCAGGCAGTGGGGGCTCCCTGCGCTGGCCACATTATCGGGCGTTCGGCCGTGGTAAAAAAGCATCGCATATAGCTTATTTTGAACTTAGAAATATTTTTTAGCTATCGTAGTAGGTAAGGAATGTAATATGGTTTAAGATTGAAAGTGACGCTAGTGATGAACTATGTGCTGTACAGAATACAAAATCATGACTCGTGTAAATGCTGACATGGCGTTTTAGTTAATTTCGAATCTTTTCCCTCGTTCGCCTTCGTCTTCGTCTTATTCCTTGAGGAATATCCACACACGAGCCATGCTCACGCACAGCTTTTCCTTCCTTTTCGTCAGCTGTATACGCTAACCACTATTTCTTTGATATACTGATATACATACTACTATGCCTGTGCTATACAGACTATGAGGTTCCTCAAAAATTTAGAGCGTCCTCGTAGTATAGCGTTTATAAGACTAGGACTAGGACCAGGGTCTTAGTTCTTAATCGAAATCAAACCGGACATATTATTGATATATATATGGTATGATCAAGGTGAAGAAACTATGAGCATGATGCATACAGATAAGTCTCTAATTTAAATCACATCATAAATCTATCTTCCTACTCTCATAATTTTCATTTTAGCTCACGCAGTCACCGACACCCGAAATTGTTAGTGTTTAATACGCATGTACCTCTCACTGTAAATACAGTACGTTTTTATTCATGCATCTCAAAAATAATAGTGTATCGACAATGAAGATTTAAAATAACCCATTTCTATAACATTCAGCTACAGTAGCAAAAAACAAGTAATCTATCACCTCAACCTTAAAAAGATAGATCTAGAATAAATCTGCTTTCATATGAGTATTTTTTAACTTGTAAAATAAACTAATCGATACTAATTTCATCCAAAACGGAGAAAATAGTCTATACTTGCATGTATTTTAAGAAAGTTTTTAAAATTTTTCAATTACGTGTCACGCAAAAGTATCCTAAAAAGTTTCCAATCAAGTTATTTTGAAAAGTATATACAACTTTTTAATACTTTTTTTTAAAGTGCAATTTAATTGTAGTTTTAGAATTTTTAAAAGTGTATTTTTTTAATTACGTGTTTTTAAAAAGTGAATTTTGTTTAATTACATGCTTTTTGAAAAGGGAAAATTTCTAAAATTACATCGTTTTGAAAAACGTACAAATTCCTTAAAACATTAATGATTTTTTAAAATGATTTGGTGATTACAGTTTAAAATATGTTGGTTGTAAGCCATCACAAAAATGAAATAACCACAAGCTAAAAAGTACTTTTATTGGTAAGATATTTTAATAATTGTTGCTGAAAATAGAAACGGGTAATTTTGAATCTTCCCTAACGATATGTACGCTGTATGCTCCATAAGGCGAAATTGGATCTCAACTTGGATTTTAATATGTGCTAAATATGTAATACATACAAAGTTTTAAACCATTAAGTTTTTCATCTCGCTTTAAATTACTGGTTTAATTTTCACAGAAAGGTACCACTAATTTTATAACTATGCAATACAGTAACAATATCGCGTCAGTCGTGTCCTGTTCATCTTGTTGTAATCAAAATATTTATTTACGGAATAGTTATAATTATAGCTTGCATAGGCATATAAGTAGGATCCTGCAAAAGTATTCAAATAATGTGTCTTTTTAAAAAAATTAAAAACAAAATTTTTTATACGCTCTTGAAATACCACAAAATAGAGATGAAAAAAACTATTGTGACTTTAAATTCAAAAAATATATTTTAATTTACAGTGAAAACTTGTTTATGGGAACATTAACTGCAAATTTAAATTCAAATTGTGGGGCACATTTACAGTTAGAGGAAAAAAACAAAAGTTTCTCAATTTCTGCGGTGTTTACTCGTTTACTTTTGGAATTTGCGTAAAATAATGAAAAAACATTTTTAAACTTTTAAACATTCGCGCTGTAATACTTTAAACGTGTAGTTATGTATAGCATTTTAAAATACCAGGTGAATGTAGGTATATTACGTACTGCCACGAACGAACCCAAAACCAAAAACAAAAACTACAGTGAATTGAATTTTGCACTAAATTCAATGGTTTAAATGGACTTACTAAATTATTATTTAATATTTATTTTGATTGGTTTCGTTTTTTGCAGGCAGCCCAGTGTGATTTACAGAAGGTCCACCTTCGGAAAATCCCCATTCAGATGGCGGGGAATATAACGTGTGAAGTGACGACTGACAATGATTTTCGAGCTGTCGTCAAAACTAAATCTCTCACTGTGATTAGTAAGTCAAAATTATTATTATTTTGAACATGTGAACATTGTTGAAAATTTGACCTAATTATTTTACAAAAGTAATTTTGAATTATTTTTTTTATTGTGTGCCTTTTGTCTTATGTACACAGTTGAGTCAGAAACTCCACCCATTCTGAATGTATTTCCTGATTCGACGACGCTTCGACTACAGAGTAAACTTAAGGTACTCTGCACGTCAGGTCCATCAAAGCCCGCCGCCAACATTAGTTTTTTCATCAACGATGTTCCTTATGTAAGTCCATTAATATTCTTTCTTAACGTTATTGCGTTATTTGTTTTTAAGTGTTTTTGAAAATCCTAATACAAACATGTATATTTATGTATAAGTTAAAACACAAGAAAAATAATTCAAACACTATTTTTTAAGCATTAACAACTCAAACAATTTTTAATAATTTGTAGATAAAATTATGCACGGTATATCTACTATTTTGGCTGCGCATTTTAAATATCATGTGTATTCCATTGCGTATGAAATGCGTAATAATATGGCAAAGTTAGTTGCGAGATTATAAAAATTTAGATACTAGATTTAATGGGCTAAGCATCTTTTTTGTTTTTCATCACTCTGTTTTTTTTTTCTGTATGTCTATATAATATAGTCATTTCCCCATATCACTATTATAGACGCCTCAGTAATAAAAACTCATTTTTAATACTTTTATTTTATTTTCCCTATTAAAATTCAGTGGCATTTATGAGTTTTTATGAGATGAGGGGAGTATACGTGAATGATATAGACAAAAATCATTGTGCGCAAAAAGACATTTACCTCCATTTAGACTCGGTGATTTGACAAGAATCGTCTCTCATCATATTTTTTTTCTCTTACGTCTTTCTTACGATTACGATTAAGACACATGTATAGCCCCAATCTATATACAATTATTATGCTGTTAGACCCTCGCGGGAATGCGTATTCTTTTAAGGATGACGATGCTGTGATATACCGCACACAGACAACAACCGTCTTACACGCTTCTCATAAAAAGATATAATACGCGATTGGGTGTCTGTCCTCAACGTCATCGTTCCAACGATTGAAAGATGCATACAAACCACATCTAATCATTTTCATCTATGAGATCAATTCGTACTCTCTCACAAAAAGCTTTTGAAATCATACTTGGTGATGATTTCCGTTTCATTTTGAGGGTGTATTTAGTTAGAACAGGCGAATAGGTGGCTAAATAAAGTTACATAGGTGCAGTATAGATTTTACGCCATTTTACTTCTTCCATAATTATGTCTTTTTTCTATTCTTCAACGTTCAACTTTCAATGGCAATGTGCATACATACTCTATGGAAAAATTAGTAACGAGCTAACAGTATATCGTCGGTGAAGAACCAAAATGACCCATATCCATTTTTAGCTAAAAACAGTATCAA
This sequence comes from Dicyrtomina minuta, assembly GCA_949802685.1. Lineage (NCBI taxonomy): Eukaryota > Metazoa > Arthropoda > Collembola > Symphypleona > Dicyrtomidae > Dicyrtomina > Dicyrtomina minuta. The sequence goes on along the minus strand of OX461811.1, from coordinate 22,824,508 downwards.
CTATCTACAAAAATATTCAAATATGTCTTGAGAGCATTTAAATAGAACATTTTGCAATTTTCAAAAACATAGAATGAAAACATTTTACAATTTTCAAAAACATGGAATTAGAACATTTGGCACCTTTTCAAAAACATGGAATGAGAACATTTTGCATTTTTCAACAAAATGTAAATAAAACATTTTATACTTTTCAAACACATGGAATTAGAACATTTTACACTTTTCAAAAACATGGAATTAGAACATTTTGAACCTTTTCAAAAACATGAAAATAGAACGTTTTACACTTTTCAAAAACTCTTAATCAACATTGTACGCATGTTTACCATTTTGTTTTTATTACATAGCTCATTTTGATTGTAGCTTAAATTGGATATGGGTCATTTTGGTTCTTCATAGACGATATCTGTATATCTGTATAGGTTCTTTGGTTTATTTTTAAGGAACAAAACCGTAACACGAAAAAGACGAAAAAGAAACTCTATATGGTTGCCTATAGTCTTGAATTCCTGAAGAGGAAATTCAATTCACCAAAAAATTATGATTATTTTATGTTCCTACTTACAGAGTATAAAAGTAAAAGTTATTATACAGATTACTACACCAACTATATACTATACACTTGCTAAAAAAGCAGATTCAAACAAAAAAACTACCAGTACCAGCACCAGCACCAGCCCACTCACTCCAACCCTACCCACTAAATATTTTGAAAAAAGGGTAATGGGACAGTTATCATGGCTTAAGTTTGCTTGAGAAAATTCCAATTTTACCGTTATATTACTCACTATACTATTAGTAAATATACGTTTCTTTTTCTTTAAAACTATTTGCGTACAGGGATAATAGAGCAAGAGCAAGGTTTCTATGAGTGAGTTCCATATATATATAGTTCCATAGTTCCATAGTTTCCTTCCGTTTTATTACACGATTCTGTACGATTAACTCCCCATTATGGGAGTCAGAATAGTTACTTAAAAATCCAAGGAGTAGATGTGTGCTAACAACCACAAAGAAAGAAAACAATTCTTGTTCAGTGTAGGAGAAAGCAGGAGAAAGTAGGAGAAAGCTTAAAAATGAGTATCAGTGTCTGTATGAGTACTACTCAACGCTTGTCCCCGCAGTTCAAATGGGGTTGTCTTTGTTGAGGACCAATAATTATGGCCAATTGAAACGTCCTCCAGAAAACAATGAAACAATGAGAGAGATGAACTCGTCTAAAAGTCTAAAGGAGAATGGCTGAATGCCTCCCATTGTTCTTGCCCACACATGTATCTGGAGTAAAACTGTGACACTAACAATAAGCGTGTGGAGTAGAGAAGTAAATGGGAAGATTTTTCATACCTATGTGGATTGTGGATGTTCATGTGTTGTTAGGTCGTCGGTAATTACTTGTGCTCAGGCTGTGAACTGTGAATGTCGAATGCGTGCTACGATTCAAGAGGCAAGGGCGTGAGTAGGAAAAGTATCTGGTTCCTTTGGCTTGAGGGTTGAAAATTGGAAGTTGGAAATACACATTCTTAAATGTTTTTTTTTAATTTAAAAAAAGTCGTGTTTAGTAACAAAGTACTATTTTAGAGATGCAAAATGCGATATATTTGCACTTTTTTAAAAGGGTAAAATAAACTATAAAAATATGCTGATTACTGATTTGTGACGTTGTAAACTTTAAGATATATAGGTACGAATTTTTTAAAGTTTCAAAATACGATATCTGCTCTGTTTTGAGAAGGCAAAATACCTAGGTAAACTTTTTTTACAGGGTTTTAAAAGATGCAAAATAAGATAATAACAGAGGAATTTTAAAAAATTTTAAAACACGCCAATCTAAAGTAATGTTTTAAAAGGGTATTAAATACCGTTTGCACGCTTAAAATACTATGCAAAACATACGTTCTTTAAGAAATTTTCAAAAGTACAAATAAAATCTGTACATGTTTTCAAACTGCAATTCAAGAAATCTAGACTAATAGCTTTTAATGAGCTACCAACGCTTTTATCTTATTTAATAAAATGTAAAATGCAATATGTTTATACTTTTTTGAAAATGCAAAATGCAATATATCTATACCTTTTTGAAAATGCAAAATGCAATATATTTATACTTTTTTGAAAATGCAAAATGCAATATATTTATACTTTTTTGAAAATGCAAAATGCAATATATTTATACTTTTTTGAAAATGCAAAATGCAATATATTTATACTTTTTTGAAAATGCAAAATGCAATATATTTATACTTTTTTGAAAATGCAAAATGCAATATATTTATACTTTTTTGAAAATGCAAAATGCAATATATTTATACTTTTTTGAAAATGCAAAATGCAATATATTTATACTTTTTTGAAAATGCAAAATGCAATATATTTATACTTTTTTGAAAATGCAAAATGCAATATATATATCCTTTTTTGAAAATGCAAAATGCAATATATTTATCCTTTTTTGAAAATGCAAAATTACTTATTCGTTTTCTTTTTTCTTTTAAAATTTTTTCTCTCATCATTTTTATTTTACCGCTATATTTTATACTTTAAATTCTAAACTGTCATACTATATACAAACTACAAATAAACTTTTATTCTAAAGTATTTGTCCAAATTATTTTATAATGGCCATATTGTTTTATTAAAAAAAACGAACGCTCCTGCTGCTTTTCTTCGTATGTTCGTCAGCCCGTTAAAACTATGGAGGAATTTGTCACTGGAAGTTGAGCCAGCTGGAGTTGAGTGTTGGTGTTTAGCTGAGTTTAAGTGTTAGTTGTTGTTGCGTCCCTCGCACCACTTATTCTTCTTCGTAGAGCAGAAAACCGTGAAACTGTGGAAATTCTCTGAAACTGGGACTGGGACTAGAACTATATACGGAATCCAATGGAAAATGAAACTGTGTTACTGTGTAACACTCCTTCCCATAATAGCCCCCATTTATTTCACTCGTTCCCTCAGTAATGGCTTCGTGTGTAGGTAGTGGTAGTAGTAGTAGGTGCTCCACCAGAGACCAGACTGAACAGAGTATAGTGTGTAGAGTTCATCACTAATGGGAGATGAAAGCTGGAAATGGTGGAGTTATAGGTCGCGAGAGTTGGTAGTTTGAATATATGTGTAGTTTTTGAACTTTCATGGAAATTCTACGCTTTATCCTATCGCATAGAAAAGAAAGTAAAATGTTATTTTAATTTGACACAATCCCTTGTATTTTTATCTGTCTTTTTATGTATGTATAACCACGTATTTGTATTTGCCATTGTTTTCTACTGTAATTATTGTATATTGCAGAGTAACCCAACTTACTTCAGGTTCGACCCACAACTTGCCCCAACTCCAGTCCTGCAGTCCTCGAAATTCTATAAAAACCAACCACAAGATTTTGGACCGAATGAGAGTAATGGTGGTGGGGGTGGGAATGGTAATGGGGGTGGGGGTGGAGGGAATGGAGTGCCCGGGATGGGGACGGGGATCCTGAATGGAGGTGATAAGGACAAGGTATCTCTTGGGTTGGAAATAAGGAAGGCTGAAATTCAAATAAATTTGACACAGAAGGATTTTGTGGATGGGAAATTCCGAATCAAATGTGCCGCCACAATCTCTCATGTTAATGTTTCACAAATGTACTCTGAGCCCTTTACTGGGGAATTATTCGTCCCACCCAAAGAAGTTGTCTACTCCAGCTATGGGATCACGAATGGCGGGAACGCTTTGAGTCCTGCTCCTGGTCTAGGTAATTACCGATTTTTGTACCACGTAATTTATGAACGTTCCCAAATTACTACTTCCCCTAATAAAGGGGTTTTAAAAACTATTCACTATTTTTACTGTGTCCAACATAAGGGGATGTTGTTTTGCACGGAGAAAATTACAAATCCAGATAGCTACTTTTGCAAGTAATTTAAATACTATGGGACTGTGGGTGGATCTATTATACCACTTGTCTTTTACGATTAGTCTTTTTCCTTTTCTTTGTTTTGTACACATAAGATTTGAATGGCGACGTCACTTGTCACCCGTCGGCGTCGGCCGTCACCGTCACCTACTTCCCTCACTTTGACTTTGCATTGTCAGCATTCTGCAATGTTGGGGGTGGTCTATGAGAAACGCCAGAGGCAAAATGTTTTATTGCTCAGTCCTCTCCATTCCCCACCCCTCCCCCTATCCTGTCGTTGTATAGTTGTCACTGTCTTTATTAATATGAAAAGGTTTTCTCAAGGATTGATTACACTCGCAGTCAAGACCACGAACTCAAGTTGATGGTTTTTGTGTAGACTGCAACTGCAGGAATAGGGAGACCTCGCATCAGCGTGTATCATAGACCATAGAACATTCATAGTTTCCACCTACAACAGATATACAATTTTATGGGATATTAATGGCATGCCGCCATGCTGAGGTAGGCATTGACAAGTATAGATAATTATTTCAATACAGCCATAATGCATCCATCACGGCATAATTAATTATACCGTATTTATTTAGGCGATATTTATTTTACTTCGTAAAAACCTACAAGCTCTAAAAAGAAGTGCAAAAAATTACGTGGGAATTTAATTTTTAAAAAAATCTGGCGCTCATCCATGTATTAAAAAAAACTACGTTTATGGTTATTAATTAATGAATTCTACATCTTTTATGGCAACTGCAATTAATAGTAAGATAAGAATATGACTATATAGGAAGAAACTGTGTTCTGTTCTCAATTTTCAGCTTAAAACGTAGAGGGTACAATTATTTGAGGAAGTACGGTATTTACTTTGAGTAAGGAAAGTAGGCTAGATTGTAGATTTAATGAGCTTCGTCGGCTTTGAGCTAAATCGATTGAATCTGTCTTTCCATAATTCACTATACTATATGTAGAATACTATGCTATAGAGTCTAGAGATGGCGGCTTCTTAATCATATGTGATTATGTGATGTATGTAATCATATATAGTCAGTGAAGAACCAAAATGACCCATTTCCAATTTAAGCTACAGTCAAAATGAGCTATGTCATAAAAATAAAATGAGAAACATGAGTAAAATGTTGATTAGGAGTTTTTGAAAAGTGTCAAATGTTCTACTTACATGTTTTTAAAAAGTGTAAAATATTCTGTTTACATGATTTAAAAAAGTGTAAAATGTTCTATTTACATTTTTAAAAAAAGTGTAAAATGTTCTATTTACATGTTTAAAAAAGTGTAAAATGTTCTATTTACATGATTTAAAAAAGTGTAAAATGTTCTATTTCCATGTTTTTAAAAAGTGTAAAATGTTCTGTTTACATGTTTTTGAAAAGTGTAAAATATTCTGTTTACGTGTTTTTTGAAAAGCGTAAAATGTTCTATTTACATGTTTTTAAAAAGTGCAAAATATTCTGCTTACATGTTTTTGAAAAGTGTAAAACATTATGTTTAAATGTTTTTAAAAAGTGTAAAATATTCTATTTACATGTTTTTGAAAATTGCAAAATATTCTATTTAAATGCTTTCAAGACATGTTTCAATATTTTAGTAGATAGTGGATATTGTTTTTAGCTACAAATGGATATGAGTCATTTTGGTTCTTCACAGACAATACTATACTGCGTATATCAAGGTGATGCATTCAACCTACAAAGGAGAATCTTCGTTCATATAACATACTATCTACAATTTTGAAGTGGCACGAAAGTGATAGTTGATTTTTTTTTCATGTTTCAAATAAAAAGACCAAAAACGTTATATCTATATAATACCTATAGTGAAATAAATTCTTCTTAATAAACTAAAAAAATTTTAAGGCTGATATTATCTATGCTAAAAGTATTTTAAAGGGGTTTATTAGAAAGAAAGAATCTTTAGCATAAATAATACATAGATTTAAATTGGATAAATCCCAAGTATAATAAATTACAAAAATTACGGAATGGCCATTGCACACCTTTTTAAAACGGCAGCTACTATCACGTGACAACTATGGGTAATGGGTCCTGTAGACGATAGCATATTTTGCACTTGCTACTATACAATTTCTCCTGCTTTCCACTCATTGTCAGTGACAGGGATATTTGAGCGGATTTTTTAGCCGTTGGCAATGATATTGGAAGAGCCTTCAGATTGTCCTTGACTGTCACCGCGCTCCCATCTACTAAATTTCCTTTATAACACCGTACACCCCACACTCGACGAAAAAAAATAAAGGGAAAGCTTTGCTTATTCGAATTCGAGAGAATTCGTGTAGAGAAAAGAAGGAAAGGAAAAGACTTACTAACTTTTTTGGATGTATCATAAATTTTAATAGGAAAATTGGTTTGGTCCATTACGGAGACGACGACGCCGATTACGACGACGATGATGAGGACGTGTGTATCCTTTGGAAAGTTGCTCCTTTTCTTCCCCCTCAACATTCTTCTTCATCAGTCCCAGTAGCAGCTTCTTCTTCTTCTTCTTTCTCACTAGAACTCTACAAATCTCAAAATCTTTAGAAACAGATAGAAACTAGGAAACATATTATACATACCAAGCAAAACTGACTTCTTTACACACACTCACTCACTCACACAAACATATATGCACATAACCAAACAACCCTTTACGAACCAAATAAAGCATCAAAATCTTAACCAAATGACAGAGAAAGCAGCAGCAGAAGGAAAAGTCTTCGAGGGAAAAGGAGGATGGCTCAAAAGCCATTGTACAAGTGGTACAAGTGAGTGAAAGTGAAAGTCTAATTATATGTGAAGAAAACTCGCTTTTGGAATTTAGGTGATTGTGATTTTTGTGATTGAATTCAGACTCACTTTAGAGCTCCAGCTTTTTACAGCAGAATCTGAGATGCCGATTCTGATTTTGAAAATTGATTTCATTTATAATCAGAATTGGAGAAATTATTATCAAAATACCTACACTAACAGTCAGTCTATAGGTGAAACGCAGAAGGGCAAAGTCAGACCACAGTGAACGTGTTTATAATTATTGCTGGCAGAGCCAAACGATTACTACATGTATGAGTGATCTGCTATATAATTATATAGATTATTATCTGCGGTAATTACTTACTACAGCTCCAGCCGCCACATTTGGAGTTTCAACAATTTCCAACTAACTACCTACTTTTATTATGCGTAAGATTTAAATATTTATTTCAAATTGTAATGTACCTATAAGTATTATTTTTGTATGTTTAATCTATAGCGATTATAATACAATATTAATATTAGTATTTAATTCGCCTCTTGCTTTGTCTTGTGTAATTAGCTGAATGAAGAATTTACACTATATTTTTTAAATATTATAAATTATATTTTACTATAAACTTACCTTCATTTGTAATACAAATTATTATTTAAATTTCAAAGACAAAAAGCAGAAGAGCAAATTAATTTTAATGTGTACCTTTACAGTCAACAGTAACAGCCGTTTGTGTAGGAAGCGGGAGCTTATGTGGTATAACAGAGTAGGATCCATTTATTTATTCTGTGGTTTGAAAATTAGCTGAAGCTGTAACTGTAAAGCCACTTTCGATGTCTCGATTCTCAATATCGTCGGTAAAGAACCAAAATGACCCATATCCATTTGCAGCTAAAAACAATGTCAAGTATCTACAAAAATTTCTTGAAAGTATTTAAATAGAATATTTTGCACCTTTTCAAAAACGTGGAATTAGAAATTTTTGCACCTTTTCGAAAACGTGGAGATATAAATTTTTGCACCTTTTCAAAAACATGGAATTCGAAATTTTTGCACATTTTCGAAAATGTGGAATTAGAACATTTTGAACCTTTTCAAAAACATGGAATTAGAACATTTTGCAATTTTTAAAAAACATGGAAATAGAACATTTTGCACGTTTTCAAAAACTCGTAATTAACATTTTACGCATGTTTCTCATTTTGGTTTTTGACATAGCTCATTTCGATTGTAGCTTAAATTGGATATGGGTCGTTTTGGTTCTTGACAGACGATATCTCTTTACACGTACTTTATTAGCCACTATATAGGTGTAGTGCCCTCCGCTCATCATACACATGATAGAGATGCAAGGTCTTGGGTATGTCAATAGTATACGCACCGTATGGATTGTATAAAATTATGTGTAGCTCACTTAACTCTTGTTTTCGCCCTTCGCCTTCCTTGGTTTGGTATCGCTGTCCTCGCTGTCCCTGATTCGGATTCCGAATCTGTTGACTGTTTTTGGATGCAATGGGTGTTCATTGAAGCCACTCTAAATTGCAGTCCGCCCCTCCGCACTGTCAACAAACTTTCTACACAGGTTCCTATACTTCCTACTATACTACCACCTAATATAATGTGCACTATGGGTGGGGTGTATGGCTCACTACTTTGACTTTCAGTATCTGTAGGAAGTAATTAAGTATTTAGCTATACCTATACATAGATATAGTGAAGTATATGGCATGGGGAGTGAAACAGTGTACACAGCGGTGGTGTGTGGTGGTGGTGAGTGCGGTGCTTTATGTGTTATACCTTTTTACTTTTACTGCGCTAGCATTTCTTGTATAAATACAAGCGGGAGCGAGCGCCCAGGACCGGGACCGGGAAACTACGACTACAAGTGGAGATATAAATATAGGTGGGGAAAGCTACGGCAAAGGAACACGAAAACGAAAACGAAGAAACAAGTCAAATTACAGGCCACCGCATCGCCATAGTTTGAGTCTGAGTCTCCACTTTCCACGTACAACTTTTACTTTTCTGTCCTTCGTCGTCCTGTTGGTTGTCGTCTTTTAGCACATTCAGTAATTCCAACTCCAACTTTTCCCGTCCGCATCTTCCCCTATATGAAGTATGAAGTAATCTCTACAGTGTAGTAAAATGTGTAGTAGAAGTAAAATGGGCATTAGTGCGTGGCTTATGAATTGGGTTAGTTCTCACTCTTCATCTCGCAGATAGTACACATGGCGCGTGGTAATATATCGTGAGTGCGTATGTAGGAAATACAGGGTATTTGACGGTGCCTATACCACCACACCTTACACCTATACTAGCGAAAAGCGTGGCTTGCTTCAGCTTGGCTTTAATTCTATCTATTGGACTGTTAAGTGTTGACGTCTGTATTGTTTTATTGTTTACACTTTATTGTGTACTATATGGCTCGATTTTCAGTTTCAGGAAACACTGGAAACAAGGAGGGCCTTGGGATGAGCTACCTTTAGATCAGCTCTACCGGTACCGGTACCGGTCCGATTCAGATCGGCGGCTGCGGGACTCCGATTCTACTCCCAGATATAACGGCAACGGCTCCACAAAATCCCATTTGATATATCGCCCCGTCCTCGTCGTCGTCCTCACCCTCATCAACACCAACTTGAGCAAGCAAAAGCGACACAATGCCACCGATGCCAAAACCGTTGCCAAAAAAAATCGAAACTGGAGCGAGGGAATAACAGTCTAATATTGTTCGTACACACTACAAACCTGACACTACATTATGCTGATGCGATCCAACCTCTATGTATATCGCTCTAACGATAAGTCCCACTGTCATTCTCCTTGTCATCAGGATCACCGTGGACAAATTCCGAAATTTCCTCTTGAGACTACATAATATATATTGGGCTGCCCGGTTGAATTGTTGTTGTTGCTGGCGCACTATATGTATGTATATCCGTGTCCGTGTCCGGTCCGGATCCGTAGCCGTAGCCGTAGCCGTGGCAGTAGCGATAAGAGACACTGATAATTGTGCCACTCATTCATTGCCATTGTCAGTCATCAGTCTTCATGCTCAGGTTCTATTCTAATGTTGGGTCTATTATACACTGTGTTGACAAGAAATCGTTATATTACGTCCTACACAGTTTCTAGATTCTAGATTAGAGTATCTTTCTAGGTTCTATGTGTATAATTACTATAAGTTCAATAACTACCACAAAGAGGATGGCGGATTAAGTGGATATGTGAAAACAACAACATAACATTACTGGGACTGGGGCACCGTACACGTTGAGCTGGCTAAACCTATTACATAAATCAAGGTGGGAAACATGTTATATTGATTTTTGATACAAGTAGAAGTGTTTTCGTTTTGCTATACACAGAGTTTTTAGAAAGTAATAAATTAGTAAGATTACAAATTATTAATAGCTTATGCATAATCTGCTCTGCATCTGTTTTGTACACAAGTTAAATATTTTCGGACATACAGTTAGTTTGTGGGAATGTTTTCAGTTACACTTGTCACTTTTGTATAAATCCAGCAGGTGCAGGTTTACAGCTGACACTGATGCTGATAGTTTAGGACGGGAACGTGAACATTGAAGACGACGACGGCGAAGCTAGGTTTCTGCTACACTACATTACTACGGTCACAACATTACAGAATAGAAAAGGTGAAAGGGTCACGGTTGACTGTGTTGCTGTTGCATTGCATTGGTAGTTGGAACTGATACATAGTTAAATTCGTATTTTGTGGATAATTACGATATAATATGCTGTACAGTACGGCCATACAAAACGGTAACGGTAAACGATGGAAATAACGTTGGTTATTCTCGAGTCATATGATGCAGCCACCATTACTAAAACACAGACCTTCTATAAATATAATACACTATATACTACATACGTACACTTAATGCTATAGTTATAATACTCTGTAAATTAAAAGTTTGTATATATATATAACGTTATAGTCTCCACATATGTAAGAATGTAACGAGGAAACAATTTCACACGGAATTCAAACTTACTATTTTCAAATCTTCAAAGTCAAAGTCAAAGGTATACACAGTAATATATTATGTACTACGGTTAGTTACAATTTACTAGTATACTAATAGAAATTGCAGCACGTACTAGAATTAGCCGGTACATATATAAGGTTACTCTGTACTGTAATCTGTAAGATTTATATCTGGAGATTACAATCTTTTAGCACTACAATACGTCATCAAATAAATTAAATAAATTACATAAAATTATTTATTGTACATACAATATAGGTAAATTATTTCGTACATATGTATCCGTATTTACATGTAACTATCTATAGCTATGGCTAATTGTAAGTACTTGCTTAAATTAAAGAGGTTATGGGCATATACCCAAGTACATATAGTGTGTGTAATTAATCAGCAATTAAGATTTACTATACTACATATATAATACAAGGAACTCTGAACCTACACAATTATATCAGTATTAGCTAGTTACTCCTGTATACTATACTCTTCTATAGATTCAAAGATTAAAACATTCTCGGTCGTAAATTATGCACAGAGTGTAGGTGAGTTAAGTAGGTAGGTATAAATTGTATAAAGGAATAACGTGTAGATTTGTACACGTGTCCGTGTGGAGGTACGCATAGGTCTATATAGTTAATAGATATATACTAATATATATATAGAGGTAAATTATGTATGACTGTTTCATAGTTTTATAAAATAATTAAGGCGAAAGGAGGCTTAAGGAACGCGATCTGCCAAGACAACGCACGCTATGAAAACGAAATAATAAATATTATTATTATGGATATACCTTAGGTAGGTATCTTATTCTTTTCGCTATAGTGGAAATTTAGGTATGTAGATACAGGAACTTGACAGGACGGCGACGGCTGACCGCCGAATTCCGAGTCCAACTCCGATTCCGATACTGAATAAGAAGGTTCTCTGAATTTTGATGGTATCTACGCACGCTGCGAAGACAACAGCTGGAAATATGAGATAATTGGAATTGAATTAAGCTTCAAAATTGCATTGCTCACTCCTTATTGATAATTGATATGGATTTATTGACCTCGGAAATTGGTGGATAAATATGAGTCAGAGCTGAAAGGAGACAGTTTAGTATTCAATTATCAGAGTTATTATTCTAATTATGTGTCATTTAATTTTCTTTACGACAATTACCTGTTGTCCCTTGTTTCTGTATTAGTAGATTAGTGCGGACATACTAATATTCTAATTGTGTCCAAGTCCAAGCTCTATGATTATTTCTGGAATTTTCGTGCGTAAGTAGTGCGTATAGAGTTCATGTGTCTGGCATCTGGCAGTCACAGTCCGTTTTGATTTTTTGAGTCTGTCTATGTGAATCAAAAATTACAAAGAAAAATTATTAATCAAATAAAAAAATCGCCTGCTACTTCTTTACGAGGCGAAGTCAAAAACTCTCAAAACCCTTAATTTAAAGAAAAAAAGGAACTGAAATTAAATACTATGTAATTTAGTAATAAAATATTCGTGGTATCTGGTATCGTGGTCGTGGTTGGTACGCTATACACTTAATTAGGCGTTACAAAAAATATTTAAGAATAAGATGGTTTTATCTGTATAATATGTAAACACCAAACGGTTAGCAGTATTAAAATCAGACATAAATTTAAAAAAACATTTATATACGTGATGAATGAAATTTTAGGTAAGTTAATTCTAGTCTACTCACAATTAGCACTAGTACTAGTACTATAGTTATGTCAGGGACGATTTAATATGTAATAATTAGATGTTGTACATTTTGAGTGCAAATTTTAATTAGATTAACTACTACAGACAGAATCAATTAGAACGCAAAAATTTAAAACAAAATTGGGATCGTAAAGTTTAAGCTTACAAATTAGACTTTTAATACAGTAGTAAGTATATAATATATCCTATCCTTCATTGGCACTATTATATGGCACTGGAGAGAATGAATTTCATTAGATAATAATTGGTATTAGATTATAGTTATATAATATACTTTGACTAATATATAATTATTAATAAACTGTCAACTGTCTCAATATAAAACGAGCTTCCGTGAACACTTACTGCATTGAGAATTAAAGATAGTTAATTATTGTATTACCTTTTAAATTTAGTATTACCTAATTATTACAATTACCGATTACCATTTAAACACCGTCTCGATTTCCATTTCAACACAAGTCTTTAAGTCAGCCCCTATTACGCCCACGCCCACGACCTATAATTTACAACAAGTGATTATACTACTTGATTTATTTTACATTTTTACAACAATGTATAAATATTACATAAATTAAAACCTACGAATAATTTCACACTCAAAATTTCACACGTTACATGTCACATTTTAAAATTCAATATTTAATTTTATAGAGGCGACTTAAAGTCATAGTAGAAAACTTTAAGTAAACAGGAAGCGGAGGACGAGTGCATTAGTCAGATTTTAAGCAGTTGCAGTTTACGTCATAAAAATTTAATCCATTTGATAGTATGATGTAAAATGTCATGTTTTGGTACTGTATTTATCGACTCTACTTCAATAATGAAAGATCCGCAAAACTTTACCACCAAACAGTTTTTTTTCAAAACTTAATTCAATCACATGCTACAATAACACATTTTATTGTTGTGCGCTATAGTTGTCAATGTTTTCAACTCAAAGAAACACTTTGTCACCGCCAAAGTTGCAACGTTAAGAGATTAATGAAATATGTGTAAGAATTAAATCATGAAAAAACTTTAAAATTAAACTATTCAATTAAGTGGGTTTATGTTTTCCAGCTTACAATCGAAAACATTGTTGATTTTTGTGACCGATGTTACCTGTGTAGGTAGGTACTTACGAATGTGAATGTGAGATATGTGAGCGCTGAAACGATGCAGGAACAAAAATAAAAAGGAATTACCTGTCAGAGGATCCTGTACATTACATGTAAATAATGAAAACAAAAATCTTAACACTATTATTACTGTACATATAAGCAGCTATCGTTATCATAAATATTATGTATCTTTTAAATTGTACATATATGTAAGTATTCCACTAAAAATCAAAATTACCTTTATAGACATATTATATACTCTGTATACTAACCGTGCGAATTAATTTTCCTTGACGTACTATTATTGTAATAATTTAATGATAGCTAGCTACATTGGTATTTTCAACTTGTACAATTTTAGATTTCAAACATTAAATAAACCCGAGTTTGCGTTAAAGTCATAAGCCGGATCTATTATCTATTTAACAGCTATTTATAAGTATAACACATTAATTAAATTATAAATACATATTACGTAGCTGTAGCTGGCACAAAACCAATATGGCTATAGTTTTTGGTCAGTCAGCGAAACCATTCGGTTGCAACAATTACTCTGTACTGTACTGTAATAGCCTGTATAAATTTATAAAATCAAGCATAATTATTATAGAGAGTACGACAAGTTTACATTCAATATGAAATACCTATGTAACTAAAGGTCAAACGTATATGCACGAATAATCTTTTTTATTATAAAACTACTAAAACATTAACATTATAATGAGATATGACTAACGAACTACTGTGTAAAAAAACTATTGACTATCTTCTATTAACTATTGAATAAAATTGAAGCAAAAAAATCTAATTCTTAGACTTTAATTTAATCGGTGCTAAAATCCATCTCCTTTATCAATAATTTATTCTTGCTAAATTATTTGCACATTTTGAAGTACTGTCGACAAACAATTATGCAATTGACATAGTACTTCATCTATTGTTTTAATTTTTACTGTCATAAATTCATCATCAGTTAATTAAGATCTTACAGTATGACGTAATATACACATTTTTCATTGCTGTCGCCACGTAGAAAACAGACAATTCTTATTTTATTGCAATGCAAAATCCAAACTCAGTAATCATTATATGCCATGTGAGTGGTTTGGTTTTGAAGCCAACGAATTTTAAAATATAGCAGGACTTGCACTAAATTAAAAACTCTACCGGTCACCAGTGATCCGATGTAATACTTGAGGTCTTGAACACTCAAAAACTCACAACTATCTGTTTTTCGTCAGTACAACTCCCTGAGTTCGCCTTGTGAGATTGTGATTGCCCATGTAGAATTTATACAAAACACACGCAATAGGAATAGCGTATTGCGTCGGCACCCTTTACCACTACAACTGTGTAAACGTAAACCGTTAGTAGGTACAGGTACATATAAATTGCAAAACGGGAAAGTAAACCCGTAAACCAATATTACGCATTAAAGTCAAAGGCCTACATACCTACATATACCATGCAGTAATACCGTACGCAATGTTGACTGATCTGGTTGACGGTTGACGGTCGGTCCTTGATGAAATTGCTTTTGTCCACAAAACACAAAAGGCGAGTATAGAAAATGAATCAAAGAATTCATGGGACAATGAATCCATGCATTAGTAATCGAGCATCGGCTTCGGACTTTAGACTTTTCAGTACATAGTCTTCAAAACGACGATGGTCTGCTTCCAAATTCGATGACCTTCTCAACCTGGCCGCACTTTTGTTATCAGCTCAAATTGTGAGCACAGCTGCTTGAAGATTTAAAATGCAAAGCGTTCCATGTTGATGTCAACTCCTGTAACCTCTCTGAAGTGCTCTGTAATCAGAAGCATCAGAAGTCCGAAAATGTTCGAAATCGAAGCCTAACCCGCTATCAACTATGCAACTATATTAAACCCAAAACATGTCATGTGTACTGTGAGAATCGATATCGCTAATGACAACTTTTATGCTAACTCCATGCTAGAGAACTCACAGATTTTACTTGGTTGAGAAAAATAGAAGAAGTCCATACCGATGTCGATTCTAGTATTAATAGTTGTAACCAAATAAGCGTAAAAATTTAAGTAGGTATAGGCTGTATTTTAAGTTTTGACTTCCACATTACGTTCGCCTTGTTGTTTATTTTCAGTTATTTTTGCATTAAAAAGAGCGAGAACATCTCAATTAGGAAAGTTATTTTGCAGCATCGTCAGTATTAAATAAGGACCGCACTATCAAACTCTTGACTATCACTATCATTTACTTTACTTGGAGTTCTTTACTTAAATTTCTTTTGAAAAAAGAAATTCAAGAATAAAGAGTGCTTATACTCTGTTACAACTGCTCTTGTCTTTGTCTTTAGTTGTCTCGTCTTCTTCTTTAGTGCTTTTATAGGGTTCTGATTTTGTTGGTCATCGGCTTGGTTTTGGAGCGGCTTTTTCAGTCACTACTATTGTTCCAGAGAAGAAAGTTAAGTTTAGTTTTTGGTCTCGGTGCCTGAGTGCGAATGGAGAATGCGAATCGAATGGAAACTTTGGTAAACACTGAAAAGCAATCAATGATTACAGTGTGCTTCAGATGAAAACGAGAAGGAAAATGAGGATAGAGAGATGGAAATAGAGAATTACAGATGGTAAGTATATAGTTTGCTATATAGTTAAATGTAGTAGTATAGTTGTAAGTACCTACCCCTAAGTATTGCGATAGTTAGTAGCCCATACACACTGCGGATTCTGGATGGACATGAACAGTCGACATCCACATCGCATCGTCATGGAATAGAATCGCATCGAAAGTAAATAAATGAACGTATCATCCTGTCTTGTCTGCCTTTTCTGTTTTCTCCCCTATGTTTAAGAAGTAAAGAGAATTTCTTTTTATAGCAAATGCTGATTGTTGTATATATATATATATAGATGATTTATACGATGGTATAGAGAAAACACTGGCCATTATTGTCTCAAGTACATATATAAGTCTAACTAGTGAGTCGAAAAGTTTGTATTAAATTCATATGGATTATATAGAGAGGGTCCAGCCAGAGTTCCAGTATAAGGGAACATTTAAGAAAATCAAGAACATACCAAAAGACAGATACATACGCACGTACAGTTTGAAATCGGATAATTCCTCAGTCTGACTAGTGAGTCCGGTCCTCGTGTGTGGGCTTGTCTTGTCTTGTCTTGGGGTTGTTGGCGGTTGGCGCTTTTACGTTTGGATTCTCGGACATTCGGAGTTTTCGGAGCGAAGGAAGAGCAAACAACGCCGGTGGTGGTGGTAGAATGTGTAGACGCTTGGCGTTGACTTTGAGGTTCTCGGTGTCCAGTTTTATTTTTGCACTTCGAGTAGAAATAGAAATGGAAACTTAGCCCAAGCTGACTGGCGACTGGCACTACGCTATGATGACTGGGGGAGAAAACCGACAGACCGAACTGACAACAGAGTAGAACGAAACTGGTGAATGTTGAGTGAAATGGATGCACCGGAAATTACGTGTAGACTAAAAACAGAAGGGGGAGAAAGATTAGCACGCATACGAAATACTATATACCTTGTATACACGTTAACATAAATAATTATGCACTATATACCAGAATGATCACTACTTAAACACTGGCAAGGTACTAAACAGCATCTAACAAAACTTATAGTTAAGTATGCTGTAATGTAGTATGTATGTAGGAAGGCTGATCACCGAAACCGATTACCAACGCTACTTTATGACTTATATATTCAATGTCTGACATAACACAGCACGTTTGATGTTGTTTTCTGTTGTCCTTTTATTTATGTTTCTGCTTGGTTGAACTTTGTGGAGGAGGGTGGAGGGTGCAGTGAAGAGATGATAACGTTCTTAAAGTACCTTTCATCACGAAGATTGAAGATATTTTAATTCCCCATTGTTTGTTGTATTATCATCCAAGGTATACCACGTTACATAACTGCATCCAATTGATTCAAGTTTTTACGAGATATAGTTTGTTCGTAGTTCTGCAAGCCTAAGCTTAGGTGCTCCAACACTATGCATGTTTTATATCAGAATTATTCAATTGACATGAGACAGGGGTAGGTTTTAATTAAAGTTATTACGAGTACTTCCAATGAAGTGGCGATTAACGAGGAATTTTACGAGATCTAGATTGAGTTGGTAATTAGAAGTTCGAGCGAGCCCGCGTAGCTCAGTGCTTACTGCACTGATGTCTATGAACCTGCTGTTTAAGCAAATGCTCGCTTCAGGTCTTAGGGATCGAGACCAGCGGCGGTGGCAAGTTTTCCCACTGGGTTTACCTTGTCCACAAGGCAGTGAAGGGCTCGGCGGCTCCGAACGTCAATGTCAAATGAAGTTCGCCATAGCAGTAGGCCCGACTAATGTTGGAAAGACAAAACCTGTGTGATGACACAGTGTAAGAAGTGAATTCGAGGTCGGGCACCCTGCACATTGTTCCCTAGAGACCTTATGCCGCTCGCGAAAAGGTATGCCACACCAGGGTCAACTGTGGTGGACGTTTGTGACTAATCTGTATTATTGCAGCATATTAGCATATACTGTGAAAAAACTGTAGACGAAATTTTTTCAAAATCTGTGCGCAGGTTTGGCGCCAAAATATTTTTGAATTTTCGATTTTAACATTGCGTTAACGGTAAAAAGCCTCATATTCATTTCAAAATATGTATGTCAGTTTTCATCCAAATTTCGAAAATTTTTTTTTATTTTGTAGCCCAAACTATGCCATTTGACAGGCATCCTCGCTTTTGTTTAAGCGTTAGAAATTGGTCATGCTACACATTTTTAAATTTGGTGCTTCTAGGACAAAAAACTGAAGCGCGCAAGTAATTAATACACACACTTTATTCTGGGTCACCGAGCTCGTCGAGGGCAATGCACTCTACATGTAGAACTATCAAACACAAAATACGTTGAAAATTGCAAGGATTTCGGGGCGAGGGGGTGGGGGGAGGAGTTGACACGGGTGGGGGGGGGGAGCGTTGGTTTAACCGTGCATTGTTTGAATCTATGGTTGTGTAACAGCTGACGTTTAATATGTAGTGTGAATTTTACAATAAAAATTACCTCCAATACAAAGTTCGAACTAATATTGTTAATAGTAGGTTTTTAAAAGGTGCGTATTGTGCATAAATTGTCATAAGTATATTTCTTTGCAAAATCTTGAACTCATAGCTTTTTATTTGCTAATGCAGATACCAAAAAACAATTTCACAACTTTAATTCCATGAAACATCAAAGGTTGACCTTGCTTCATTATTTAATCTGCTCTATCTTATGCTGACATTTTGAAAGGGAAATGAATTTCTTCTGCTATGCTATAGTACCACCGACCGAGGAGAGGACCGAGACCAACATACACGCAGACAGTTGACTTTAATGCTTCCAAATCATTATTGATGCAAATCGGCTCTTTAAAATAAAATGGAAATATAATTCTGACTGGCAGAGCTGTCTAGAAGTAGAAGGACTAAACCCATGTCCCATGTCATGTTTCTATAAATAAAAATATGCAAACACATATATTACAAACTATGCATTTCGCTTGACATTTAACGTTGTAAAACGTTGAAGCTTGGATGAGTACTGCCTTCACGACTGTGACTACAGGTTGCATATGATATTTAACGTGCAAAATCCTAAAAATGTCGAAGTTAAAAATTCCTTTTTGGATTTAACTTGTTTACTACCGTCACTTGGTATTAATATTCCCTATGTAGTTTCCAAAATTCAATGATAATTGCATTGTATGAGTAAATATACTTCATAGAGGTAAAGGTTAAAGGTCTAATGCATATATTATGTACCTGCATATATATTTGCACCAATTTAAATAAGCAATGAAAAATCAAAATAATTCCAGCTTCCAGTATAAGCGCTTTATAATGTATGAAGTACATTATTTTGTGTTCTGAGAACCCGAATTCCTGAATTCTAAAAATAAAATAGTTTTTGAAATTGCGTGGAAGTTTGTATTACTGGCTTAGACAAACATACCGTAAATGCTCTAATAGTATTTCAGTGTAACACTTCGTTTCCGCTTGCTAATAATACACAGTAGTAAAGACAAAGACCTGACTACTGTAGAGGCATTTACGGTAGGTAGGTGCCTAAATATTGCACATACACTGAATGTTATACTTGAAGAAAATATTATAGGTTTCGAACTAAAGAAAAACAAAAGTGCTCTGTCATGTTAGTTGAGAGACAGGAACAATAAGATGTGCTTGGGCGATAAGGAGTATAGATTTTATTAGCTCCTGTAATATTGTTATATACTTTTCAGTTTGTTGTTTCGACTACTATACTACTACTACTATTGCAGTATATATAAGGAACTATATATAGTGATCAATAGATGTTACTCGATTTCTGCACTCTGCATCAGAACAAGAGTTATTTATTGCTTGAATTCGAAACTTTTTTCTTTATATTTTTTTTTATCTTTTTAAAAATTCTACAATACCTTTCATTCGGATATCGGATATTCAGCTTGAGCGTTTTAGAGTTGACTTTACTGTGTTGGCGTTGGGAAAATTGGAACTATTGACTACCGCCGTCCTGTCTCTGGCTCTTTTAACATATTCTCCAAATTCTATTGAACCAGTCACTATTGCCTGTATTCAGTTTCCGTCTCGGTTCTCTCCAGTTCAAATTCCAGATCCAGCCACTACATTCCCTTCTCCCTAGATATCATATGTCCATATGGGACGATGCCGGGGCACTTTACACAATCGACGTGGACAGATCAGAAGAAACAAAACGTGAATGGAGTAGATTTACGGAGCCAAATGGGGAACTTGAGAGCAATAATGCATTGAGGAAGCTTATAACATACATGTAAGTATATTTCCAAAAATACTTTTCCTCAGCAAAATATTTACTATATAATAATACAGAAGGGTGCACCGAGATTATAGAGACAAAGTTACCTTTAATTTTTAGCATGTAGAACCCGGCGATGAATAAACTTAGTATTTTCAATGTGTTCTCCGTTCAATTTGGATACCGTACGTAGTATTTGTTTCCACGATCCGAATACTTCTCGGCGCTTTTTAGGGGTGACTTTGTTCCACTCATCGTTTAATACTTTCCAAAGCCCTTCAAGGGTGGATGCCTTTCGTTTAAATAATGCTTGTTTTAAGCAACCAACACCAAAAACGTCCATAGGACTTACATTGGGTGATTTAACGGGAATTTCTGAATTCAGAATTAATTTTATTCCGAGTCTTTCTTCCAAGCCTATAGAATACCACTGGGTTACCCGGGCAGTGTGCAAACTTGCCATGTCATGATGCACAACGACCTTGTCGGTGTCCTCTCCGTAAAGTCGTCGGACATGAACTTCCAATATAGGTTTTAAAACCTTGCCCACATAGTACTTTGAGTTTACCTTGACCTTTGGTGGGACTTTAATAAGTGGCAGCACTCCACGACCCGTCAATGCACCAACAACCATTATCTTGTCACCAAACTTTTCTCTCTTATTCACCACCGGATTAACATCTAATTCTTTGTCCTTAGTATAGAGAAATCTCCTCTCCCCATTACAGTCCTGAACGTAAAAAAATGCCTCGTCTAGAGTTACTGCAAATTCGGACTTACTACCTGCAAGATTCTCTTCGTACAGCTTCCGGGCGTTAGTTTTTCGGACTTGTTCGTGTTTATCAGACAACAGATGCGCACGCGTCTTTTTTCGAATAGTTTTACTTAGATCTTCTATTATTATTCGCCTCACAGTAAAACGAGATACTCCTACTTGCTTTGCCATAGCACGTTGAGATAAAGGGTTGACATTAGAAGTCATTCGGTCAACTATTTTTATGATACCCGGATTTACAACTTTACGAGGGTACACGTTTGGGGGCCGAGAAAGCCCTAAACCTGCAGCTGCTCTTCGTTTTCCAACAGAATTTACAACACGATTAACAGAGCTAACAGAAACAGGTATTCCTTCATTGTTGAGCATCGCTGCTATTTTTCTACACGGGTATTTAAGTTCGGAAAGCACCCGGATGCGGGTTTTCACTTCAGAGTCTATTTTCGGGCCCATTTTAAAAGCTACCGTTACGAATTTTTGCACACGTAAGCCTAAATGCCTTGTTCATAGTATGTTAAATTGCCGCGGTTCTCATGTGAAGAATACGGTGAACAATTAGTATTTTAGTTTGTCTCTATAATCTCGGCGCACCCCTGTATACTGACTTTTTTTTTGCGCCTTGCGCCCTTTTCAGGATTTGGATTTCTCAAGATTTTTTTTGAGTTTGGTTTTATATTCTTTCGATTTTCTTATTCCTCGTTTTTATTTTGCTGTGTACAGCACAGCTGAAGCTGAGCTACACATGCAGTATGCAGAGACTTGATTACAAGTAGAATGTAGAATTCATAAGGGGATTCAGATTCACCAATTTAGAAAATTCAGATTCTCTGGGTAAATTTTTACTTACGAATGTTGAATCTTTTCTTCTTTTATCGTCTGCTTTAGTTCTGTGCTACGGTACGGTTCTACTTGAGTTGACTAGTACTTGAGTTGCTATTGCGTTTTGTTTGCTTATTCCAGATGCCACAAATCATCCGAGAGAGAAACAGAGCCCGAAATTGACAGATGTAAAATTTTGATGTTAGCTTATAGTTACAGATCTATTATCTTAATCTTCGTTGTGTTTTTATGATGGTTATAATTCGTGAAGTAATGATTTTGTAGGCATGTATAGCTTACAAGTTTAATTTTTAAAAACTAAGGGTTTATATTTTATTTGTAAAAACTATATTGGTTTTCAAAGAAAATTTCGAATGCTTTGTTTTGTACAATACAATTATACACTTTTTTATTATTTGCCTCAATTTTTAGTAATTAAAATTCTCCTTTTTTCAATAAAAATACATATTATATTGGTTATAGTTATATTATAATTAGAGTCACAAGGCGTACACAAACACAATACGATGTTTAATTATACATATAGATATTCGGTATTTGATGTATCACGTTCAACTTCTTACATTTTATCACCCCTTTTAAAAATAAGTATGTGCAATGTTCTTACAAAATTAGAAGGAAATACTGAAAATACGAATGGAAATGGCAGTACATTACATTACAGCACAGCACAGCAAAGCTGAATAGAAACAAAATGTTTTGACTTAATACTTATTAATTAGTTATTATATTGTAATTTTGTAATGTAGCATTTACAGTACAGTATAGTAGTATAGTGTGTGTTTCAAATCCGTTTGCTCGTTAATAATAGTTAACAGGTAATTGGTAATCCCTTTATTAATAATGTGCTTGGTAATAATCGAAATAATCCATTATTTTCTATTACATCATGTTGTGTTCAACGAACTTTAAGCCACTTCTTTGAAAGTTCGTCAAACTGATACAGAGAATGCTTGTAAACATTCCCGATTGTATTCTTTTGGATTGGAGCTGAACCTGAGCATGGGTGCACTGTGTCATCAGTTTTCAAATTTTCCCTGTTTTGAAAATGAAAATGGTTTTAAGAATTTAATTTTGTTGTAATCCAGCAAAAATTATGAATAATTTTTACATTTTATGAAAAGTATTTTTAGGTACTAGTACTTAAGTTAGTAACCTACTTACTTTGTGATAGATTCTGAAAAGTGTCTGCTTTGACATCGTTCTGGCTCTGATTCCTTCTGCTTCTGTTTCTTCATTAACTTTAACTCATTTAGAGCTATGTCTAAACTTTGTGTTAAATCCGAAATTTTATCTTCCAACTCTTGTTTTTCAACAGATCGTTCATTTTTTAACTGAGCGATTTCCTTCAGTAAGTACATGTTCACCTGTTAATTATTAAACCATAAAAAGTTAATGATAATAAATAAACTGACATTATGATTAATGTAAATTGCAACATGCAATAATTTCAGAAAAATAAAAGCTTGTTATCGCATAATATTTTTGGAATACTTTTTTTTCGGTCTTTAAATCCGCTTTTATATTTTTGTACTTTTCCTTGCATAAGGAACATGCGGGTTTGATTGCGGACTCATCTCTCTTCGTCGAATCAGGAATGATCTCTCGAACTCGAGCCCCACCTTTTATCAATCGTGGAAAATCTTTTTCCATGTTTGCAGTATAATCACTTCCGGTTTTGAAAGTATTATTCATCCCGTTATCGTTAACTACTTTAATAAATTTACAGTGGATTTTCAAAACTTCGGACAAAGAATAAAATAAATAATGACAGTGTTTAAGAAAATAGAAAAAAATATCTTTGTCAATGTCAATAATAGTTGTTATTTTTACAATGAAAACTGGGATGTAAAATGCACTGCTTGTTGCTTCTTGAAACTGCTGACTTATTGACTGGTTCAGGGGCTGAACAAAAATGAAAAGAAATTAGTGAAATTGAAACGTTGAAAAACAGCCGAAGTTATGGAGTTTTGTTTGTTTTAAAACCAATCTAGTGGATTCTGACTCCGGCGTTTACAAAATTTTCGTTATAAGATTTTTCAAATAGTTTCCATTTGTTTACAAATTACATAAATAGACTAAAATGATGAAAACGTTGCCTTAGCACAACACAACACTAAGGGGCTTTAACATGGGTTTATTAGTACTGTATTTTTTGTATTAGAAGCCTAACAGTGCAGTCAGTGCAGTGGATGAGTGGATTTGGATCTCTATTAAAAATCCGGACATGATAGTCTGTGTATGCATGATATATTCCTTACTTTTTTATACTTTTGCTTTTACCACATCAACATCTACAAAACAAAAGAGGATCACTAAAGTTCGTTCTTAGCTTCGCTGCAGCTTTGCTAATATTTTGTTTTACTACCTATTTACATAATTTACCGGAATTATGAAAATTTTGCATTAATGGGCCAATTTCATCAAGCCAAAATGTATCATTCGAAAGGTAATCACTGGTAGAATTCAAATAACGGAATGCGTCTCCATTATAAAAAACGTTTTCAAGATAACGGTCTTTTAATTTTTAAATTTCGACTGTGTTGTATGGGGCACAATCAAAAATCAAAAAAAAGTGTTCGCTTATTTTTAAAGAGCTTTCAAATGATATATTACTCGAAAATATCCGTTAACTTTTTTAAATTTACACATATGTTATTTCGAAACCATTTAAAAAGTAATAACGATCGTGCTTGCACACAATATTCATTACATTTGCCTAAATGTTACCATTTCAATGATATATCTTTTTAGTGTAAGTTTATTGAGTGACCGGTCGAAATCTTGAGTTAACACAATATTTAAAGTTTTGGCGGGAAATTCAAAAATTTGAATTTTAAATTTTGGGTTGTATTAGAAATTCATTATAAATAAGAATTTACGCAGCTCTTTCAAATTCAATTCACCCAATCCCTTGTTTTTACCCTATATTTGACGGATTAGCCCCCCCCCCCGGAAGCTACAACTTAATGGTCCGAGACCCCCGATAACTAGTCGAGACCCTGTGACTATTTGAGCCCCGCAGTGTTTATTCTCAATACTGGCAATTATGGGCAACAACAAAATGTAGTGCTTTAGTTGAAATTATAAAAATTTACCACAAATATTAACGAGTCAGAGTAACTAAAATTGACTTAACTTGGCAATATTTAAAATCCTTCTTTTTTCCCTTTCTTAATTAATAACCTTTTTTCACACCGTTTTGTGTCTCCATTTTCATCATTATTATCTCAATTGATTTCAAATCTTCTGCATCCTCTTTAACAAATAATTAGTGTACGCTATATTTATATTTTCTCATGCTGTCATTTATTCGTCGACGTCCAATTGCATTTAACTTGTAACTTGTATTCCATTGTACTCTTTATAATTTACTAAAAATTGCTTTGCTATCACACATAAATTGCACATATCATTATTTTAATTTACAACAATAATAATTACAACTTCGTACTGCAATTGTATAATTGTATTTACAAAATTCACACTGCTTAACAATAGGTTTTATGCAATTATCTTACAAAAGAATTACCATTGCACTATAGTGAATTGACTAATTTGAGCAATTAAATGCCCTGCCCACTGGTATAACCAAAACTCGTACCTAGCCCTAGCCCACTCTTACCGGTACTATTCCTATCAAGCCGTACCGGCACCACTCGTAGCCCGCCCATGTGTACCAGTGAACCTCGCACCTAGCACATTTGAACCGGCGCTAACCGCTAACGATTTTGTGTCAGCCTTACTACACAAAAATTGTTTTTCAGTGATAAAACCAATTCGAAGTAAGCTCAGCATGTACTTCGGGCCCACAAAAGACATGTCAAATATTTAAACCCAATTTAGGCAAACGACTTTTTAAAGTTCAAGGATCAGACTAACTGGCCAAATGGCAACTACTTAAGAGCATTAGTCCTGAGCATCAAAACTTGCCAAGGCACAAAACTGGTCAAGGTCTAATGAAATTGACAATAACACTTAATTATAAAATCGCCTCTTAGGACCCCTTCAAGATTTAAAGATTCAAGAAAATTAAAATAGAAATTTCGAAACGGCTTTCCAATGCGTGTAACGTAGAATTTCCCAATCTCTCCCTTTTTCCTGCCTGATAGCCGCAAAACTGGAAGTTCTAGCTGGGCCGAGACCGCGCTGTGCTTCCCGGTCGCGGCTCCTCTACTTGTTGGACCAGAGACCGACCGCGTCTCGGTATCCGTCTCCGGGGATGTTGGAAGATCTGGACGGGCCGGGACCGCGCTACAATTCCCGGTCGCGGTACCACTTCTAGCTGGACCAAAGTCCGACCGCGTCTCGGTAGCCGCGTTTTGGGATGAAGGACCACGTAGCTCAGTTCGACCGCGTTTGCCCGGTCCGCTTCCTCTCGGCCTCTTCGGTCTACGTACCAAGACCGTCCTAGTAGGACCGTCAACTTCCCGGTGCTTCGGTGTATGCTCCGTGGTGGAAGATGGGATGCACAAGTGCTATGGTCGGTGTGCCGGTGCCGGTATGAAGCCTCGCCACTGGCACCCGGAATTACTTTAATGACCGCGTTAACTCCGGTGCCCGGTTATGCTATGCACCACAACACTCCTTATGCCGGCTTCTACGGGCCGTAATGTCTCTCAAATTAATGGTTCTACACAGTTCACTTTACAGGAAATGATAGTTTAATAATTCCCGTTCTATGTCTGTTTCGTGTTTCACAATTTACAAATAAATATAAAGCTGCAACGGCTACAGCTTGACTGTTCAATTAATTACACTTATTATACACTAGTAATCAACAATAACTTTCATAACTAGAATTAATGGAGGAGTAGGTAAATTAATAAAGTAATAATAATTGGTTAAATCCAAGATGGCGGCGGGCAACCCTAAAACTTAACCTCAATAAACTCTGCTCCACCCGACGTTGTATATCGTTCAGTCTCTCGTTAGGAAGTAAAGTCAAATTCCCAGTTTGGACGAGAGGAGCCCAGCTCCGGATGAGAGTGCCACGTCACCATCCAACTCGTCAACCGTCGTTCTCTGCCCTGCCCTTCTTTTCCATTCTCCTATACTATCTATCCCGCTCCTGTCCCTATACCTACATTCCCTCATTGCTATAGACCGCGGAAAATAACTGACCGAGCTGACGTCTCGCTCTGGTTGTTGCTCTCAGCTCCATTGTCCTATTCCCTCCACTGCTATTAATAAACGGCCCCCTTACATACATTAATATTTTCCATCACACTATCCCCCCCACCTATTTCAACTGGTTAGTACTCTTACAGCATCGAAGTATGCCCTTTGAGTACGTGACCGTTGAAAGAAAGGTGTAAATGAGAGTGCCCTGGGACCCGCAGCTTGGTTACTCCCGCGCCTATGCTCCAGTTTTCCATCACACTGTCCTTACTCTAAATCTAACTTCACACTCGGGTACCACATCCCGGTATCCCGGTCCTAGCTCCTGTCTAGTTCATTCATTGCATTACAAACTTTAACACACTATTACAATACAATACCCAATACCGCCGGACTGTATCCCGGTACCGCGTCAACACTTAACTTAATATTTTACCAACACCTTATTCCGCACAGCGGTAACTCGGTATAACTAGATGCATAAAAAAAACCTCTCTAAAGGTAAAAAAAAATCACATCTACCACATCGCGGTATAAAATTAAAATACACGCACCAAAATGCATAAAACTTATAAATAAAAAATAGTACAAAAATAAATATTCCCGGTTCCTTTTCCGAACCCTCGGCTTAACAACTTAGCATATTTGCAATCATTACGACACCGAGTACCGCGACTCGCTATCCCGGTGCTATCAACTTAAAATTATCGTCTACACCTGTAGTACACGTCATAACTTAAACTTCTGCCCATGCTGTTTAAAATACAATCACTTAGTCTAGCAATACAATGTTTTTGAACATCTGTAGACCGCGTCGCGGTGTGAAAAAAATACAATTAACCTAATAACAGTACCACAACTTAACACAACTGACCGCCTCGCGGTATCACATAGATACACTAACAATATCTAATGCTAGAACAAATCATGACCGCGCTGCGGTATTAAAAATGGACCCATATTGCACAGCAATATTCAAAAGTTTTAAAATTTTGTTAAAAATATCGTACAAAAATATATACGCCCCGGTATACCTAATAACATCGACCGCGCTGCGGTATAAAATTAGACATATATTGCACAGCAATATTTAAAAGTTTAAAATTTCGTTAAAAATATAGTACAAAAATATATACGTCCCGGTTTCTCTTAGCCCTACACTCCTACATACATACATTATGCCTTTCAAATGCTGCTGCACCGCGTCGCTGTTAGCGTGTAGTAAAACTGTCTTGACCGGCGATCCTGATGCCTTGTTCGCGGTCTTCGGTTGCTTCCGCTTCAACTTGCTCCTGATGTGTCTCTGGCTTCTTCATCAGCAGCCCGGTCTTCGCCAGACTTGGCAGCCCGCTTCTGGTTCCGTGCTCGTAACTCTACTACCGAGTTTAGGACTCCCATCATCCGTGCCTCTAAGTTCCTCAACGCGTGTTGAACCGGGATTACCTCCTGTTGGTCTCGCTTAGTCACCTCCCCTCCTCGAGGACGCGGTCGACTCGGGTTTCCTATACGTTGCCTCCGCCGAACATTTCCACTTTGAAGCCTCGGTCGACTAAGGTTCCCATGACTTCTAGCATCCCGATCCTCAACTGCATCATCCAGGACGCAGTCGACTGGGGTAATCTCTGCGCTCCTTG
This sequence comes from Dicyrtomina minuta, assembly GCA_949802685.1. Taxonomy (NCBI): domain Eukaryota; kingdom Metazoa; phylum Arthropoda; class Collembola; order Symphypleona; family Dicyrtomidae; genus Dicyrtomina; species Dicyrtomina minuta. Next base: position 22,795,849 of record OX461811.1, on the reverse strand, counting down.
CCAATTTAACCCGGTTCAGCGCCTCCAGTTGTCCTTCCGGCCATCCCCCCGGACTGTTATCTCCCTTCTCCGGGTCGTTAAGGTTACTGCAAATACAAGTTGAAACAAACCCCCAACATTTATTTCCTATGCGGCCTATACGGCCGCCTACAACTAACAGTATGCCCCAACCAGGCTTCACCACCGCTCTGGTTGCCCATGTTGGTCCTGCATCTGACCACACCCGAGTCTCACACCAACTCTTCCCGGTATCTTAGTTACGCCCGGTAATGATATTGCATAGGATCAACGATTTTCTCTTGTCTGCGGGCATGTGGCCACGCCGAAGCGTGGCCTTACTTAAATAATTTGGACACCGGCCAACCCGGTGCTTTGCTTGCAACTTAGTGTCGCGACGGATAACTTATCTGGGACCGCCGCCCGTCATTCCTGTCAGGGGTTACCTACCCTAGTACTGTCATTTTGCCAACCGAAGGTAACTATCACCGACGACTACCACTGACCAACGACCGCGTCGCCGGTTCCCGGTGCCTACCTACCGCGACTGAACTACCTGAGCCTCCATATTTATACACCCGGCGCTCCACCGGTGTCTAACTATGATGTTCTTTCTAACTCTCCTACCGATCCCGGTCTACCTAAATCGCAACCTCAATCCTTCTTTCGCACGGGATTCGAGTACCGTGCTCCCTAACCTAGTTTTAGGCTGCGGGACGCTTATGTTCCGCTCTAGCAAGTATTTTTATGCACCGCCTACCGCGATCCCGGTGCCCCCTCTGCTAACTGTGGCTACTGGGGTTTGCCCAAGCTCCTGGGCCTGGGTTGCTGACTCTACGAAGACTCACTACCTACCGGGTTCCACTATTGACTGGCATCTATGATGGTCATGGAATCCGATATTTCTCACTATCCACTACCGCATCCCGGTCGGTACTTCAGATCTAAGTCTGGATTTGGCTTGTTTACCCTCACTAAGCTTTGAGATTTTCCCGGCAACCTAATGCCTCACTAACATGTTTGCGCCTTCACGATGACGGTCCCCTTGCCTAGCGTAGTTTCTACGGACTGTGGTACCTGTCTCATGGAATATGAAGATTTTGCCTTACCGGCTTACTGGGCCTGTGCCCCCTCAAACTATCCTGTCATAACCTACGGGTTTCCGGACTCGGATGCTTGGTATGATGACCCTGGACTCACATCTTTTTGAACGCCTATAGGATCGTGGCTGCTTTTCATCCGCTCACAGCTTTGTGCTCGACCGAGTATCTCGGTATTTCCTACACTAACATCATTTTCGATGGACTATGTGGGTGAGGAGTTTTACTCCGGCTGGTTTATCCTCGCTCCCGCAGCTTTGAGCCCGAGCTTTTGCTCCTGAATTTCTTACCTGTGAAGGATCTAGACCTTCACCTTAGTTAAGATCTTACCTTCTATGCCCGCCCCTACGGTGGAGATCGGGACGAGCGTGCGGCGCAGTTTAACGTCGTACACGCCATAGGACGTGAGGAAGAATAAGGTTTGTGCCCGCCAAGACAGCCCTATCCTTCCCACCTTAACCTAAAACACTCTATTTTTTATTTTTCTAAAACTTTTTCTTATTTTTATATGGCATGCAACTTTTTGTGATTTTATTTTTAGCAAAAATTAGTTTAAAAATGAGATTAAAAAGAAAATTAAAGAAATGAAAATTTTTCAGATAATATCTATGACACTCTCGGTATCATCTCCGGTATCAATGAAATTGATGCCCAAGCGGTCAGGTGCTGAACGCGCTCTGCTGGGATACCGCTTTGGTGGTGGTGGGTCATCAATGTTAATCTCGTATTTGTCCGACAGATCCAGAGGTCCCATACCTCCTAACCAACCCGTACCGCGGCCGGTACTGTCTGTCGCGGTCGTACTTCTACCTTGACTCATACCAGAGTCTAGTGGGGGCCCGGTTCCCGCTACTGGTGTTTTAACGGGGCTTGGGCATTCCAGCGCCGGCTGGTTCTCGGTATCCGGTGTCTCACCCTCTGTACCGACCGGGATCACATCGTCGCACACAGTTTGCTCCTTGGTCTCCTTTGCGTGGTATGGCAACATAAGGGACGTGTGAAACCGCGATGGATTGCTGCCCGGTTCCTCTGGGTCTTGGATACTGTATGTTAAGTTGGAGTGGACCTCCACTACTTTCCACGGTCCTGTATACCGCGGACCCAGCGACTTTGCGTACTTATCCTCTTTTGATGACAGTTTCTTATTTACGATTTTGACCAAGTCGCCTACTTTGTACGTAACGTCCCTACGGTTTCGATCGAAGTATTGCTTTTGCCGCAGTTGGGCCTCTCTTAAATTACACCGGGCCTGCTCTCGCATGTCTGTTACATCCTGCAGCAGCCTTCGACCGAACTCTTCCTCTGTCATACCCATCGTCTCCTGTAACTGCATTCTCCGGTCAACGGGCAACATGAGCTCCCTGCCTAAGTTCAGCTGACATGGTGAGTACCGAGATGACTTTGACTTCGCGGTGTTTAATGCTACCATATAGTCGTCTAGCTGGTGCGCCCACCTCGTCTGTGTTGCTAAACAAAACGCCCTCAAAATGCTTTTTATGTCCCTATTTGACCTTTCAGACTGATTCGGGTTTGGATGGTATGGCGCTACGTGCACACACACCGCCCCCCACTGCCTTAACTGGTCATTCCAGTCATTACCGGAAAAGTATGACGCATTGTCGGAAACTATTCGTCTCGGTGTACCGAACGACTGAAACACTTTTTCTAAAAATCTAAGTATTTTAATCGATGACACCGAGACCAATGGTTCCATGCTGACCCATTTAGAGAACTCATCAACACAAACCACGATAAACTTAAAACCTGCGCTCGCGGTTAACTCCCCTACGATGTCCACATGCACACACTCAAATACATTATTGCGGTATGAATGAATACCCATCTTACCGGGTTTTGCCTGATTCGATGCTTTCACTAGTTGGCAAACCTCGCAGGTCTTAATATATGCTTCTATGGTCTTGAGCATGTTATAGAACCAGAACCTTTTGCGAACCCGGTCGTAAGTCCGCTCTACACCTTGGTGTCCGGCTATCGTGCTATCATGGAAGTGCGAAATAACATCTCTCTCAATTGACTGCGGTATGACCGGTACTATGCGCTTCCTGGTTGTGGCTGCTTCCGGGTCTAAAAAGTTTGCTTGTATGAGAGGATGTGCCCATTTGATGTGCCTACCCTTTCTCAAGAGCCTAGATGGTAACACACTACCGGGCAGCACCGACCGCCCGGTCCTCTCTTCTTCTTCTACTCTCTGTTCCCACATTTTATCTACCTGCTCGCTATAGAACCCGCCATCCGGTGTGCACTTCTTTAGTATTGACCGCGACCTGCTTTGGTCTTTGCATGGGACATATCTACACAACACATTGTCCACGATTACGTAGTCGTACCGGTACCTGGACCGGTGACCTACCCTAGTGAGGCTCTTTGCGATGGTGGTCAGTGCCTCGCACTCTCTCTGCAGGTCCCGCAGCATACCCTTGTCCAGCATATCCATATCCACTTCCACATTGGTTCTCGAGTTCGTGAACGTTGCTAAGCACAAATCGAGCCGGTTCGGATCATCATCTTCGCCGGGATCCAGTAATGCGCCTCGAGAAAACAGATCAGCAAGCTTGTTTTCCGTACCTCTTACGTATTCGACGTCATTCACAATATGGCCCAACTCAATGGACCACCTTACAATGTGTCTGTTGTAAAGGTGGTCATTTAGGGCTGCATTCTTCAAGTACGTCAATGCTTGATTGTCGCACCGAAAAATGACATTCTCATGGTATCTCGTGAATGGTTCGAACACTCGGTTTGCATACCTGATTGCCAGACACTCCTTTTGGCGAGCGTCGTATCTCCGCTCGGCCGTATTTAACAGTTTGCTGCGGCATTCGATCATGCGAAATCGGTCTTTACCCGCAATTTTACAGTAGTATTTTTGCGCGAGAACCGCTCCCAATCCCGTGTCACTGGCATCCGTATATACGTATAGCGGGTGGTCGTAACGTATGGTATTGCAAGCGGTTTCCTTTGCAACTTCCTCTTTAATCGCGTCGAATGCCGCTTGCTGCCTTTCCCCCCACCGAAACGGTATATTCGGATCTGCCTCCGGTCTTAGCTTCTGCAATATGGGTTCTATTTGCGTGGCGTACCGCGGCATGAAAGGCATGTACCACCCCATAACATTTACAAACAGCTGGACTTCTTTCTTCGTTCTCGGTGTTGGAAAATTACGGATCGCCTCTACCTTCTTTGGGCAATTCCGGATCTCAAAGCGAGTGATAATATGGCCTAAGAACTCTACCTCAGGGACGTCAAACTCGCACTCTTTCCAATTTATTGACAAATTCCATGCATCTAGGATCTGAAACAAATGCTCGAAATGCTCTTTATGCAGTTGCTCGGTCTCGCTAAAGATCAAGAGACCGCCCGATTCAACATGCACAGATTCTCCCATAAGTTTACCGAGAATCCTATCCATAAGCTTCTGAAAAATTGTTTGCGCGGTTTTCAGCCCCTTCGGTACCACGTTCCACTCATAAGAAGCGTTCTGAGTGTGAAATGCCGTGTACTTCTTTGAGCCTTCGGCTAGCGGGATTTGCTCACATCCCGCTTGTAGGTCAATTCTCGATATAAACCGGGTGCGTGGGAGACGTTCCATGATCTTTCGAGTATCAGGGACCGGGATCCGCGCCTTCGGTATGTGGCTGTTCAACTCTATGTAATTCAGCGCTAAGCGCTTGTCGCCGTTAGATTTCGGTATTACCAACAGTGGTGAGGAACATTCCGAAGTCGACCGCCGTATCTTGCCCTGTCTCTCCAAATCATGCAATGTCTCGTCTATCCATTTTGCTATGGCCGGTGGTCTGCGTGCCGGTTTACACTGTATGGAGGGACAGTCGACCGGGATGCGTAAATCATGAACTAGCGCATTAGTGATTCCCGATGTACCGTCGCTCCGTACTACCCTTTGGTACTTCTCGGCTAAAGTTTCAACGAACGCTTGAATTGGCGTTTGCTTTATCCATGCCCCGTCCTGCTCGTCCGGGATTGGTGTCAGTGATGAATCACAGCCAACTTTTGCGGACTTAGCCGATAACCCGCGGACCGACTGACCAACTTCTCTTTCTTCCAATTGCGTGTTCCACCGCATCGCGCCTTCTACGTCGTTGAAACTTAAACCGTGCTTCCACCGGAACTTATTCCCGATGAAAATAGGGCTCATCAGTCCCTCCTGTACCAAGAAAACTTCCCTAAACCAACGGCCTGCAATATTAAAGTCTAACGTAACTTCTCCGCCTGCCGTGACTACTGTACCGTCGAATCCCGACATTCGGACTTTCGAACTTTTTACCTTCAACCCTAACCTATCGCACTCTCTCTTAGATATGGCGAGCGCCGTACAATCCGAGTCCATTAGAGCAAAATATGGATATAACTTATTCATATGTCATATATTTACAGCTGCGTAAGGGGCATTATTCAATATATGTAACCGACACGGGTCCCCTTTTCTGTCCGTGTCTAGACCCCGTTTAAAGAGGCGGTAGTGTCCGTTGTTGACAACCGGGCAAGCTTTGCCTCTAGGTCGTTAATTAATTTCTAGAATTCATTCACTTTTCCCATCTGGTCCCGCTTCCCGGTCTGACGCCGTATGTCCCTTCTGTCCTTCCTCTGCGCCTTCTGCGTTGCTTTTCGCGCGTCTTCGGATCCCGGTTCCTCCGAGTCTTCCGGTGTTGAGAACCAGCCATGCATACTCTCTGGTACGTCGGTTGACAAGGAGTCTGCCGATGCCTCTTTGCTGCACTGGTTCTTCCCATCATTAGCTAATATTCGTCTGGCTATCGCTTTTGTCCTCTGTGACCGGCAGTCTTCTGTCTTGTGAGTTGCCTTTCTACAGAAACAACACCACATCCCGGTTTTCCGGTTTGTGTTTTTGGCTTGACGCGGCCTTCTGATCTTTTGGAGGTCGGAGCGAGGTAATGACGCGGTTGGTGGTGTAAGTGCATGGTTGCTGTCCACTGCAGCCTCGGTGTTTCCCCTGGCCTTATGCTGTTGCATGGTCTCACTGATTGTGCATGCCCGGGACGGATTATAATGCGGTGCCGCAGCTTGTCTTAAAGATGCTAGTTGACTACTCATGTCTGCGTGGTCCCTGCGTATTTCCCGGATCGTCCGGTGCATTGCCTGCATGTCTTCTTGCATAAGTGCCATATGTACCAATGCCAACCCAACCGTTTCTGTACCCGTCGGTACGTCCGTTGAGCCGACTTGTTCCTCCTCACTTCCCGGTGTAGCACCGGTCGACTCTCCAATGTGCGCTAAGCCACAAAAAATCTGTCCTCCGTGCTGCTCCGCTTCTACATCCTGCCCGTCGGTACCGCGCAATTCCTTACTTTGTAGGCCCGGTTCCAGTGATGTCTATGTACCGCCGGCTTCCTCCGTCACCAACTTTGGTTCGCTCATCCTTGTGGTCTTCGGTCTTCGCTGTCCGCTTACAACACAGAAAGTGTACCGGCCTCTTTAACCGGGACCAGACCTATACGGAACTTTTTTGTGTTCGCTCCTTAATCTTACCGAAAACCAACTACCACTTGCTCTGCGGTCCTAATACCCTTACCGCCACGATATGTGCTCTGCAACCGCTCTACGTGAAAAAACTAAACCGCGCAGCAGCCGGACCCCGGTGTGCCTGCTCACCACTGCAGAGATACACCGGATAACGCGCACTATGCAAGTTAGTGTATTACGCTCTAACCTATCCCGGTCTGGAATGCTGTAAAATGCTACCTGTATGAAACCTCGCAGCAGCCCAAATCCCGGTGCACCTACTTGCTGACGCGCTTAATGCCCGTTGAATATGAGTATATGAGTATTCTCCTGTATCCTGCTCCTATCTACTCCGGTCTATGATGCTTCCTGATGTCGCCTGGGTATGACTACCAGCAAACACACTTCGATCGAAACCCAGTAGGAGCCTTACGCACCTTTCTGCGCTTATGTACTTAACCTTATACTTTTTGGAAATAAAATAGTAAAGAACCTGTAAAGCTTACTCGACTCCGCCGTCGGTGGTTCTTGTACAAGACGAAAGTCTTGTGTCCGTCATGGTCGCCAGTGTAACGTAGAATTTCCCAATCTCTCCCTTTTTCCTGCCTGATAGCCGCAAAACTGGAAGTTCTAGCTGGGCCGAGACCGCGCTGTGCTTCCCGGTCGCGGCTCCTCTACTTGTTGGACCAGAGACCGACCGCGTCTCGGTATCCGTCTCCGGGGATGTTGGAAGATCTGGACGGGCCGGGACCGCGCTACAATTCCCGGTCGCGGTACAACTTGTAGCTGGACCAAAGTCCGACCGCGTCTCGGTAGCCGCGTTTTGGGATGAAGGACCACGTAGCTCAGTTCGACCGCGTTTGCCCGGTCGGCTGTCCTCCTCGCCCGGTCCGCTTCCTCTCGGCCTCTTCGGTCTACGTACCAAGACCGTCCTAGTAGGACCGTCAACTTCCCGGTGCTTCGGTGTATGCTCCGTGGTGGAAGATGGGATGCACAAGTGCTATGGTCGGTGTGCCGGTGCCGGTATGAAGCCTCGCCACTGGCACCCGGAATTACTTTAATGACCGCGTTAACTCCGGTGCCCGGTTATGCTATGCACCACAACACTCCTTATGCCGGCTTCTACGGGCCGTAATGTCTCTCAAATTAATGGTTCTACACAGTTCACTTTACAGGAAATGATAGTTTAATAATTCCCGTTCTATGTCTGTTTCGTGTTTCACAATTTACAAATAAATATAAAGCTGCAACGGCTACAGCTTGACTGTTCAATTAATTACACTTATTATACACTAGTAATCAACAATAACTTTCATAACTAGAATTAATGGAGGAGTAGGTAAATTAATAAAGTAATAATAATTGGTTAAATCCAAGATGGCGGCGGGCAACCCTAAAACTTAACCTCAATAAACTCTGCTCCACCCGACGTTGTATATCGTTCAGTCTCTCGTTAGGAAGTAAAGTCAAATTCCCAGTTTGGACGAGAGGAGCCCAGCTCCGGATGAGAGTGCCACGTCACCATCCAACTCGTCAACCGTCGTTCTCTGCCCTGCCCTTCTTTTCCATTCTCCTATACTATCTATCCCGCTCCTGTCCCTATACCTACATTCCCTCATTGCTATAGACCGCGGAAAATAACTGACCGAGCTGACGTCTCGCTCTGGTTGTTGCTCTCAGCTCCATTGTCCTATTCCCTCCACTGCTATTAATAAACGGCCCCCTTACATACATTAATATTTTCCATCACATGCGGTGCTGTAAATGCTGACATTACTAGTGTCTGAAATTTTCCAACCTCAAAAACTCAGTGTTTGGATATTGTCACATAAATTAGTTTATAGCATTATTCAAACGTAAGATCTATATCAATAATAAATACAACACTAATATTAAATCACAACTTTAGTCAGACTTCAAAAAATAAAGCCATTCTAATTATCTGAAAAAATGCACGCGTCCACCAGTCCACGCTTCCACCCGTCCACGCGTCCACGCGACCACGCGCTTACGCGTCCACGCGTCTACGCGTCCACGCGTCCACGCGTCCACCCGTCCACGCGTCCTCGCGTCGTGTCTCATAACAGCACAAGAACAATAACAACTAGAAATTAACCTGGCTATAGGAAACGTACGTAGGTGCAACTTTACATGGTTGGAATTTAGTGCGTTTTTACAGCACGAATGTGACTATAAATCAATTACTCTAATTATTTTCTTGTACTTGCAGTAAGTGCTACAGAACCTGTGATGACTTCGTTAAAAAACAACTTAAGTTTAAAAGTTAACATTTTCATATCGTGGGTGAAGGATCAAATCCGTTAACTTCCATTATTTGCTAGTATCAAATCCGCTAACTTCCATTTTTGCTAAGAAGCAAATCCGCCAACTTCCACTTTTGATTTAAACAAGCGTTTTAGCTGACCAATTCATAATAACATGGTTATCAAAAGTGCAAATTACACTAAATGCACATTTTCAAACTCAAAACCTTAAACCTTCTAACTTTATGGATTTTAAAACTGCAAATGGTTCTAACTACATGATTTTTAAACGCAAATTGCTCGAACTTCATGAATTAAAAAAATCAAAATCCACTAAATACTGGATATAAGTCGCAAACCGTTCTAACTACATGATTTTAAACGCAAATTGTTCTAACTACGTGGTTTTAAGTTGCAAACTAATCTAACTGCATAGTTTTAAAAAGTACAAAATATTCTGACTACATTATTTCAAAATGCAATTTGCTCGAACTACATGGTTCAAAACGTTCCAACTACATTATTTCAAAATGCAATTCGCACTAACTACTTGGTTTAAAAAAGTTCAAAATGTTCTAACTACATTATTGGTTTTTAAAAAGTACAAAATGTACTAACAACATAGTTTTAAGTTGCAAACTAATCTAACTGCATGATTTTAAAAAGTACAAAATGTCCTAACCACATTATTTCAAAATGCAATTTGCTCTAACTACATGGTTCAAAACGTTCTAACTACATTATTTCAAAATGCTATTCGCTCTAACTACATGGTTTCAAAACGTTGAAAATGTTTTAACAACATAGTTTTAAGTTGCAAACTAATCTAACTACATGTATTCAAACGTAAATTGTTCTATAACTACATAAATTTAAGTTTCAAACTAATCTAACTGCATGGTTTTAAAAAGTACAACAGTTTCTAACTACTTAAATAGTTTTTAAAACTACTCGGGTTTTAGTTGCAAATTAATCTAACTACATGGTTCTAAAAAGTAAAAAATGTGTTCATGGCTTGCTTGTAAAATTTTGAACTGTTCTACTTGCAAAATATTACACACCGGAAAAATTTAATTTACATTTAAGAAATACAAAAAGCTCTAACTATACCTATATCATACCCGAAAGGAAGTAGAACAGTTTTTCTTGTTCAAATCATGTAGGTAATTAGTTTGCAGCTTAAAATTACGTAGTTAAGACATTTTGTACTTTGTAAAACGATGCAGTTAGATTAATTTGCAACTTAAAACTATGTTGTTAGTACATTTTGTACTTTTTAAAAACCAATAATTTAGTTAGAACATTTTGAACTTTTTTAAACCATGTAGTTAGTGCGAATTGCATTTTGAAATAATGTAGTTAGAACGTTTTGAACCATGTAGCAAGAGCGAATTGCATTTTGAAATAATGTAGTTAGGATAGTTTGTACTTTTTAAAACTATGCAGTTAGATTAGTTTGCAACTTAAAACCACGTAGTTAGAACAATTTGCGTTTAAAATCATGTAGTTAGAACGGTTTGCGACTTATATCCAGTATTTAGTGGATTTTGATTTTTTTAATTCATGAAGTTCGAGCAATTTGCGTTTAAAAATCATGTAGTTAGAACCATTTGCAGTTTTAAAATCCATAAAGTTAGAAGGTTTTGAGTTTGAAAATGTGCATTTAGTGTAATTTACACTTTTGATAACCATGTTATTATGATTGGTCAGCTAAAACGCTTGTTTAAATCAAAAGTGGAAGTTGGCGGATTTGCTTCTTAGCAAAAATGGAAGTTAGCGGATTTGATACTAGCAAATAATGGAAGTTAACGGATTTGATCCTTTACCCACGATATATTGGTTATACTTTATAAGGAAACTAAAACGTTGAGAATTCTCAACCTTTTTCTTTTAATTGTTAGTACATAAAGGTAATTATTGTCAGCAGCTGAACAGGAAGTAAAATTACAGGCCCGGACGAAGGAATTGCTTTTGGGCAGCAATTTGTTTCCATACAAAAACCAATATTCTGATTTTATTGATGGTTTTTTTTGGTAAAGCAAAATGTTGTACCTATATGTTTTAGAAAAGTGCAAAATGTTCGTTTTACTTGATTCAGAAAAGTGCAAAATCTTCTGTTAACATGTATTAAAATGGTAAATGTTTTATTTGCATGTTTTTTAAATGTGCAAAACAATTTATTTTGTATGTTTTTGAAATATCAAAATAGTCTTTTTACAAATATTTTTGAAAACTGCAAAATGTTCCATTCACATGTTTATGAAAAGTCAAAATGTTCTTATTCACATATTTTTGAAAAGTGCTCAAGGTTCCATTTACATGTTTTTTGAAAATTCAGGCAGCGGGGGCTGCCTGCGCTGGCCACATTATCCGGCCCTGTAAAATTATAACACAGGAGCACATGCAACTTCCGCCTAATTTTCATGTAATTTATATACAACTGGTACCGTCCTGCCAACATAGACGTAGTATACCATACGACATCAGGGTGAGCACGTGCAGTAGTAAAAGTTCCTCTGAATATTTTGGTAATATATGATTAGCATTGTTAATAACAACATGTTTTATTTTAGTATTCTACTTTTTATTGGAGGCATACGGGAAACGACCAGTTTCAAAATTTCAGAACCAACTCGGTCCACAGTCACAGCCGAGTATAACAAAAGTAACTCTTTTAAAAGAAGTAACTCTTCTCATCAAAAGTTGCAGTTCGTCACCGGACATTACTCAAACAATTGCTTTCGAATGCGGCCGTAGAGAGCCGACTCGGATACGGCGCGTTTACAAGTATTAAGACACGCTTAGAAACAATGGCTCATAAAAGGTATGGTTTCCTTATTGCTTCGGAATCGGATTTCTACATGACACTCTACCCAGTTTATTTCAAAATGAATTTTTTCAGGGTGAAAGAAAAGTTTTTCGAATATCCTCAACTCTGGTCTATCTTCAATTGGGGCTCTCAGGATGTGAGTTAGGTTCTGGAGCAATTGTTACCTAGTGGAATTTGCAAGCTTTGGGAAAGGGTGAACACAAAGTTTGAAGAAAAACTGATGAGTAAAGCTTTGTTTAAAGGTCGTCGGCACAAGGATGTTCTTGAATTAGTTCGTGTCCACTCGGATATTAATAGTTGGGATAAGTTGAAGGTTCAGGATTTACTTATCATAGCCACTTTCTATGTTTTACTTGGAGGCGCTGCTATAGGCTTCAGCGCTTTGAGCTATGAGTTTGTTTCTTTTAATTTTTATGTCGTTACCTTTTATACGTAATTAGTATTGAGTACTATTGAGGCAATTATAATTGCTTTTTTTTTATTTTTGAGTCACGTACACAAATGGGATAGGTGTATAAATCTCAAATATCCCAAAATTAGCAGTTCCCAAAAACCGATTTTCCCCCCGAAAAATCGCTATAAAAAGTGTTGTATGGGCCAGAAGTAAATAAATGAAATATCGGATTTTTTTAAGTGCTTTAAAATGAGCTATGACTCGACAAAACATCGCTCAAGTATATTTCAATATTGTTCCAAATTCTGTAAATATATAGGTAGAAATAACTCGCATTATTTGTTTTTTTTCCTAATCGCCATTACTATAAGGCGTCGTAATTATTGCGTTTGTTGTGACTTCGCAGTTTGTTTGGCTTGGCTTTATGATTTTGTGATTAGAAACTTTATTGCACTATGAATTTATTTATTTTTTAATTTTCCCGTTTCGTAAAATTAATAAAAATTAATTTTAACGAAACAATTAAATTTATTAAAAATTCTAAAAAACATAAAAAATTTCCTTTTAAAAGAGTTTTCATGAAATGCTGCTATAATTTTAAATATTCATAAGATTCAAAGAGTCAAGAAAAACATTGTAACAGCAGTTGTTGGCATTGGCAGTCAGAGTCAGAAAATAACCGTCCGACAGGCAACTGAAGTATTAGCTGAGCGGTTAGTGGCTGGCGCTGGGTACTGGAAATAAATTGCATTGCTTTGCTGCATCAAGTAAAATCGCCAAAATTCAAATCCAAGCGCCAAGGTTTAGACATTTAGACAAAACAGGACTACAGGACTAGACGAAGGAGCTGTGAAAAGGCAAGGCATTGTGTGTAAAAACTTAAAATAATTTAATATATTAACTGAATTCTTTTTAAATATTTAAATTAACATACATAATATTTATAGTAATAGTATATGCGTATATGTGTATAATAATATATTATACTTCAAATTTTTAAGAAAATACAAAGCACATTAGTATTTTAGTATATCGTAAGCTTTTTAGGAAAGGCGAAATGGATACCAATACAATACAGTGGCCGCGGAATGTAAAAATGCCAGGGGTGGTGGCAAACAGTAAAACACATATACATATTACAATTCCCTCAAAATTTCATAATTTCGAACACCCCCCCCCCCCCACTGAACCCAAAAACGTGCGCCAGTGGTTTTCACAAGGGATAGGTGAATTACAATGGTTCCTGACCCCAATTAACGTGATATTTGTAATACCCGTAAGAAATGTATACGCTAAATTTTACATGAAATAATATATTAATATTGTTTGCATATAATGTTATGCATTTATAGTATTACCTTAAAGATAATTATGTAGGAACAATAAGGAAAAAGTGAAATAAAATTACCAGAAATGTTATACCAGAAATAAAATTTTAAACTGTTTGTTTTTAATGTGTTTGTTTTGAATCTCCCCTTTAAATGCGGCTGCAAAAGCAGGCAGAAGCATACAATAATGACAGCCTAATTGATGAGATAAAAGTCATACGGTCATACTTTTACTTACTGTTGACCTAACTAGTATTGCCACAAATCAATTCAAGCCAAGATTAAAATTTTCCAGTTCTGAGTTTCAGCAAAAAGCATTTTGATTGAATTTCTATAATTACTGATAGAGGACACGAAAAAGCCTATAAGCTTGAATATAATTTTAATGAAAGGACTGTAGAAAGTTACACATTTATTTTACTGGTTTCGACTAACACAAATATTGTAACATTTTGTGATTATTCCAGGGGGACAAAAGCATTGGTTGTCCCCCCTGGCATTGCGCCCTTGTCCCCCCCCCCTCGGTTCCGCGGCTACAATATATTCAAAATTACTTTACTACATGCATAATAAATTCAAAATTGCTTTACTGCTGATGGTTAAAAGATTAAGTATTAATTTGTGGTTGTCAAAATTCTGGAATCATTTTACAGATTTTCAAAATATTTTTTAAACCAGACTATACATTGAGATTGCCATTGCCAGAACAAGGAATATTTACGGATTATTTCTTTCTTCTTTTTTAAATTTTGAATTAACTGGAGAGAGATAGCTGTAGTATAGCCATTAGAAATTAAAATGTTGTCCGAAGTAGAAACAGAGCTTCATCTGCCAATGTCCATGAGCAAATTCATTGGCCCCTCCGCCTTGGATTTGAAAGTGTTGTCAATGAAAAGTAAAGGGAATATGCAGAAAAGTGTCCGACGAAGTCGGGACAGCACGGAATCTGTGATGAGTGAGTTGGACTTGGGTCCGGGGGACTCACTTTCAGTGCAATTAAAAAAGAGTTTACTCATTCCAAACAATAAAGAGACTTGGATGGTGTACATGTGTGAATTAATGAGGTCCAAAGTTTGTCTCCAGTATCTGTCGGACAAGTAAATACATTTTTAAAATATTAATTATAAGGCAATGCTTTCCTAACTGTTATGTTATATACAGCTACTATTAAAAAATGCATACTTGTGTACCTACACACTTATTCTAATTAATTGAAAACACTTTTAATTAATTGTGCAGGGAAATCGAAAGAGTTATTAACAGAGCTAAAAAGACTATGTGTCGTAAACCAGGGACGAAAATTGAAGAAATAGATCCAGATCTACCAGTATGCTACACTTGGGATGAGAAACAAATTTCTGCATGGTGTATCGAAGAGGCTCTTCCACTGTTTCAAGTAAGTAAAGACACAACACTATATAGCTTTAGAAGACTTCTAAAACTACACCAATAATTTAAAAGCGTGCCCATAAATGCAAAAAAATATATGAATTACTTTGTTGTAATAGGCTTGTATAAAATCAAATCATATAACAGGGCGGAAACTTGTAAAGATTAATGCATCTGCTCTTGTGAAAATGGGAATTCGGGACTTATATGAAATAAAGGTATGACTATTCCAGTTTTGAAGCTGAAAAATTCATTTTTTTCTAATTAAAAATCTCTAAGTAGTAACGAAGCATGGTTTAATGTTCATTTTACAATGTGCCCATTTTTTTAAAAGAAAATAACCGCCAAAATCCGTGAGTTACTTCATATCCCACGTCCAAACATAATGCGCGCTCTCGCCCGTCGTGTCCCTTACGAACTCTACCTCCATAAAAAATCTCAGACTGGACGAGACGCAGATAGTCTCACTTTCGAGAAATTCTGTGAAAATGAAGGTTTCCCCTACCGGTACCTCATGCGACGAGCCCATAAGAACCCCACAGCCAAAATCCCTGGAGCCTGTAAAGTTCTTATTTACCCTTTTGGTGACCCCAATATCCTTCTCTCCCCACCCTCAACGGATCGGAGCTCGGACGAAAATTCCCTCTGTGACGCTCCCACCGTCGAATTCGTAGCTCGAGAGATCCTCGTCCACAATCAAATCGTTCAACAGATAATCGACGCTCTCCTCATTTGTATCTGTCAAGACCCCGAGGACCAAAGTCAAAGTTGTAGGAGATCCAGATCCAGAGCATCAAAATCTGACAAGTCCAAAAGAGCCATATCCACAATCCTAGAAGAAGGCTATGACGCCCTGGGTCTTGGATCTGACGCTTTGTCTAAAGAAAGGCTTGAATTTGCTACCAAAGTGGCGCATAGCTTAGTTGAAGAAATGGTGCGAACAGCGGATGTACTCAACGACATTGAGGAAACTCAAAATTACTTAAAGAAAAGTGTGACTGCGGAAGAATTGGAAGTGATGAGATGTGTTGTTCGTTCCTTTAGTGAAGAGGTGTATCCCCTCTGCTCATTGCTCCGGATTGGGTCACTTAGTTTAGAGTCCATTTTTAAGCAAGAGCCGGAATTTGAAGATTATGTGGACGATATCATTGTTGAGGCAGAGAAGGAAGTAAGTGATAGTTGTTCGTCGGATCTGAGTCGGGATGACAATTTTATTCCGTTGTCTGGGCCTGGTGGCAGTGTGAGATTTTTAGTAGAGGGGGATAGCTATAATAATATTAACGGTGACAGTGGCAGTACTACGAGCATTCAGGAATTTTAATAAATTTTGATCAGTAATCGGTATCGGTGCTTTTAGTCAGGATTCAGGGTTTTCTATTCCATATGACGAGTATTGTATTCAGTTTTGTAATTTTATGAATCAAGCTACTAACTAGTGATTTAGTACATGAAGCATTGGTACATAATTTAAAACATTAATTTCATTCATGTGTCTAGTGTCTGCTTCAAACATCTACTCTACATAATATTCATAAACTTTACAGATATATAATATAGCAATAGGCGTGAATAGAATGTAGAATTTACAAACTATTAACTTTCACCAGTGATAATGACCACAATCAGTGGAGTGACCAGTGTCTACCAGTGTAATTAATTTGTGCAGTGTACATAATAATATATAATGATCGCAACCACCACTACCAACCACATCCTGTAACAGAATAAAAATTTAAACAATAAACTTTGAATGCATTAAAATGTGTAAGCAAGTGCAAAATAATGAAATACAGTTCAAACATTTATTTATTTATCGATATAGAACTGACGAATGGCACCCGGTCCTGTTAGATTCCGACGAATCCGATATAAAATCGGCGAATCGCTATTTTGACTGCAATTTTGACAATTTTTGTTTAATCCTGCATGTTAAACAAAAGCTCAGAGAAACCTTGTTATTTTCGACAGTAAAAACTAACGAAATCCAACAGTAAACTACTGTAAAGGCAACCGAAAGTGAAGGATAGCAAGGATAAAGCTGCCATTTGTTTGCATGCTAAATTTATCCTTGCCGGCCTTCCGGGCCTTCACTTTCACTTTCGGTTGCCTCATCTACTATACTTACAAAAAAACATCATTTTTAGAAACATAATTTAGCATGATTCTGATTAAGTGACAGATGTTTCACAAAAATGAGCAAAAAATTTCATACAAAATCTAAAATTCCGTACTTTAACGATCTACCATTCAAACGGCAATGATTATGAAAACGTATATAAATACCTTCAAGTGACGTGTAAATACGTTAATGTTAATTTAAGCAGAAATATTATTTAGCGTCGTTAGACAAAATCGATTATTTAAAGGAGAATGACGAATGAAAGCAAATCCTAAGAGTAAAATCAGGGAAAACTAAAGTCACAGGATATAATTAATATTTATTTTTAAGTGGCCTACCTGATTCTGATTACGGGGATTATTTTAATTAAAGAACGAAAATGAAAATACTGAATTATGAGTCCCCTTTTGCTAAAGAACCAATTACCATTTCAAATCACGATAATTCCACGCGAGATTTTAGTATTTTAGTACGGAACAGTTTTGAGTTTAGCACTTTGTATTTACATGATATTAAATTGTATCCCATTGATATTTAAAAATGGTTCAAAATCATAGTTAACATTGCCGGAAATCAATTTTCAATTTTGCATACATTTTTATAAAATTTCAAGCGTGCTTGGGTGAACGCTTAGGAATACAGTCTGAAACGTTTTAAGTCTCAGATTTGGCTTCAATCCTGGGCCACCGCTAATCGTATACGGCTCTGTGTTGTACTGTAAGGCTCACTGAATGGTTGATTAAAACCCAATTTCCTTCGTTGCTCCTTAGTGACCACTACTTACTGTAGGGGCCTATGGAATGGGCCTCCCTTACTGTGGAGGAGGGGACGGGGATAGATGAAAGGGTTGTATGACCGAGACTAAGCAGGAGTGCTTGGGTGAGCGGTTAGGACTGCAGACTGTAACGAACTTTACAGTCTCAGACCTGGCTTCGATCCTCGGCCACTGCTAATCGTTTACGGCTCGGTGTTGTACGGTAAACGTCACTGGATGGTTGATTGAAACCCAATCTCCTTCGGTGCTCTTTAGTGACCACTACTTACTGTAGGGGCCTAGGGAATGAGACTCCTTTACTGTGGAGGAGGGGACGGGGATAGGTGAAAGGGTACAAAGACCGAGACGATCTAACGCGGTAGCCTCCTATTTCCTCACCCACAGTGACTGGTTGAGTCTGGTTGTAAGAACTTCGGTTATATCGACTTAATAAATATTTATTATTTTATTATATGACCGAGACCAACTAATTCGGTAGCCTCCTATCTTCTTACTCGTAGTGTCTGGTTGAGTCTGGCTGTATCAACTTCGGTTAGTTCCACTTAATGAATATTTATTATTTTGATTATTTATTTTGTATAAAATTACAATTGCTTATACCATAGCATTCAACAGGTCACTTTCCTTAGTTTGTTATTTCTTAAATTTTGCATCTAATAAGGTGTATTAAATTTTGCTTATTTGAAACTATAAATACTAAATACTGGACCTACTTTGCTGAAATTACGAAATATATTTTGATACTATATTATGCATTTATATCTAACTGTTAAGTCGTCTAATATTTTATTAATTGTCCAACTTCTATGGTATATATTGCACGAGGAGGACATGAGAGCGACGAGGAATAGAGACAAAATTTTGTAAATTGCTTAGATAAGTTTTGTATCTTCATCTTCCCAGTTTGAATTTCTGGAACTAGAAGTCAGACGAAATTCCCGTAATATCTGTGCACTGAAAAGTAAACCCTCTCAAGTTGTGGCTGTGTACGTAAAGACTCAAGACCGCGGAATGGGAAGGGGAATGAGAGAAATATATGTAATGTGAATTGGTTCTACTTACGGATTTGAGACAGGGTAATGAGGAAATATGGGATTTCCTCCCCGACGTTTATAGGCAGGAAGGATGGGATTCGGTAATCGGAAGCAGGAAGAAAATATACACAATCCGATCTGCAAAAACCGAAAGTACCAGGACTGAAACCGGGAAATGGAAGTTCTTGTGGCTGCATCAGTTATGCTAAAAAACTACAAACATTGTATCACTATACTATATATCTATAGGCATCTAGGTACTTCAAAACATTTATAAAGTGAACTATACTTAACTTCACTTGACAAACATTATTCCAATATTTCCCGTTAACTTATTCTACCATTGTATTTTTAAAAAGGTTTTCTAACGGTTTTGTAAAATTGTTGAAGTTTTTCTTAAATTAAAGATTCAAAAAACATATTTATATGCTTTTGCAAAACAAAAAAATAAATATCTGAAATTCAACTTACGATTTCATATCGTCGGTGAAGAGTCATTCTGTCGTAAGTCCAGTGCACAGCTAAAATCATTCTGTCGCAAGTCCATACGATTCTTAAAATCATTCTGTCGCAAGTCCATTCAGTTACTGTCGAGGTCGCTTCCGCGTTGTCCTATGCATTAGGGGAGGGGGGGGGGGGGGTGGTATATTACTGACTGTGTTGCACTCATGAAGTACATTAAGGGGTCGTTCACAAAAGACGTTATAAGAATTCCATTTCCAAAAACTGCAAAATGTTCTATTTCCATGTTTCTCAAAAGTGCCAAATGTTTTATCTACATTTTTCTCAAAAGTGTAAAATGTTCTATCTACATTTTTCTCAAAATTGTAAAATGTTCTATCCACATGTTTATCAAAAGTGCAAAATGTTCTATGTACATGTTTCTCAAAATTGCAAAATGTTCTATTTACATGTTTCTCAGAAGTGCAAAATGTTCTATTTACATGTTTTTCAAAAGCGCAACATGTTCTGGAAATGGAATTTTTATTACGTATTTTGTAAAAGACCCCTAAGTGTAAGTCATGAGTACAACACAGTTAGTAACATAACGTCTTCTGTGGACGACCCCTAAGTGCAAGTAATGAGTACATCACAGTCAGTAACATTACGTCTTTTGTGGACGACCCCTAAGTGTACGTCATAAGTACAACACAGTCAGTAACATTACGTCTTTTGTGGACGACCCCTAAATGTACTTCATGAGTACAGCACAGTGAGTAACATACTACCCCCACCCAATGCAAAGGACAACACGGAAGCGACCTCGACAGTAGCTACCAATTGAATGGACTTGCGACAGAATGACTTTAAGAATCGTATGGACTTGCGACAGAATGATTTTAGCTGTGCACTGGACTTACGACAGAATGACTCTTCACCGACGATATGCATTATTATGTTCGTTTTTAAAGCCGCTTCGAAAATCAAAAAAGCTCTCAGAAAAACTGCTGTCGGTAGTTATTAGAATAAGTTTGGACATTTTACAAGGAAATATTCATCTACGAATTTGAAAAGAGAAAGTTTGAAATTGTATTTTAGGGAAGTGCGGCCATCTATAAGGAATAATGTGAAATATCTGTTTAACTGGAAATCGTTTCAGAGTTCTTTGTGCTTGTAGTTCCAGTGATTAGAAAAGTTACTTCCGTATAAAGGATTGTAGCACTACCTTCTGGTGCATTGTGGAAGCTTGTGAAAGTGAAATTTGAGAGAAAGTAGTTTTGTCCGAGGTGAAAGGTGGTGCTGGTGTTATGGATGCTCAGCCCATTTCAACTTTCACTGTTTTTACACTTCTACACCTTGCACCACGTTTAAATACAAAGAAAATAATGCACTTAAAAATAAACTTAAAGTTTTGTTAAAATATTATTTTATTAGGTCAGATTACAAGGGCAAGGATTATTAACACTCATTTATAATTAGACAGTTAATTAAGGAACATAGTTGCAGTTAAGTTTAATGTGACTTAAATTTCCGATTAAAATTTGGGCTATTGTTGGGCTTTGTTTATTACTAAAAGGTTTTCATTTAATTCATACTAAAGTTCCTTTGTTTAGTTTGATTTTATGTCTGTCTGCTTGTATTTTGTTGACCTGCAGAAAGTTTATTTTCTTTTTGCTTTGTGTTAAATTTTGCCGGAGCTTTTGTGTCTCTGTTTCTATTTTATTTTTACAATGCAACGCCTTCCGCCTTACCGCCCACATCACACTTGACTAATTTTCATTTAAGCAGACAACAAATTCAACTCTAATGTCCTCCCACATTTTTTTGTACAATGTCGTGTCCTCAAGTTCTGGACATTTTTCTTTTCTTTCCTTGTTTTGCTAAACTTTGGTTTGGTTTTTTGGCTTTTGTTGTTCAGCTTTCTTTAGTATTAGTCTTTGTTTGCGAAAAAACACGAACAAACGTCTTGTAATCATTTTAAAGGATTTTCATACGCAGTTATTACGTATTTATTGGGTGTGGGGATTTAACTTAGCCATTTGGCCCTCCAACGCGCTGGCTCTGAATTCGAATTCTATGCTTGTGTGAAATAAGTTTCTCCAAGATTTGTATTGGGAATAGTCTAAAATCTAGAAATGACTGAAATGAGGAAGAAGGAGCTGATATGGGACTTTGAGAATGTTTGTTGGTGTTGGTGAAAGTGGATGGAAGTGAAGAGAAATGGTGGAAATGGAGAATCGAGATTGACAGGGACATGGGAATCATTTAAAGTTGAAAGTGACTCGGAATGTGGAAACAAACTTGGGATAAACTTTATAATTATATATTATTAAATCCTGCGGTTGACATTTCCAATGTCCGTCTTCCTTCCCATCTCCCCATCTTATATCCCTAGTTCCATATAGTCCCAGTCAACGTCCTACTTTCCACTTGCCGTTCTACAATTTTAGCACATCATTATATTATATAGACAGATAGAGTCAGCACTTAGCCTGCACACACACACATACATTATCATCACAGTTATGGTTATAGCCACATATATATATAGGCATCACAGGAGTTAAATTGGCCACATTTTCCATAATTTCAAAAACTTCTATTTAAACTTTAAGTATACCTACTTGCTCTAAGCCAAAACGCACTTGTAAAACTTTATATTATTCCCCACACGAAATTTTTCGAATTATCTTACGAAATTTTGAAAATATTGAAAAAACTTTGTTTCAAGATTTGAACGGTAGAAAAAAAGTAGTAGTTTGCGAATACATTTTTGAATTTCTCAAAATAAGAAATACTTTATTAAAAATAAAAGTGATTCTACTTTTACGTTTAACACTATTATTGAAAGTGGGAAACTTGCATTTTAAAATAATTTAAAAAAATGCAAGCTCACAAAATTAATTAGACTGTTTAGGAAATAGGTTGTTTTAAGAATAGTCGTGCATCTTTAGATATGTTTAAGCATCATGTAGCGTAACATAACGATTTTGCTGATTTTATAGCAAAACAGGAGCGTCTTAAGCTTGTCATTGTTTCCTAAAATAAAAATAGGACATGTACCTAGTTATTTTTATGAATATTAAAAAAAGCTCGATTCTAAGGAAACAGATACGATATTTTGCTTTTAGCACTGTAAATAAACTAATAGCCAAATCTACAGATTTATGTTTGTAACTATTACTATTGGCATTGCCTATCTTTAAGGTCATTTCTATGGCTATGGCTATGGCTAAGCTAGTGGTCTTCCTCGTACTCATACTTTTAATATTGATATTCTTGTATAAAGGAATAGTTTACAGTTTTCCATCCCACACAGCCACACACACACATACATACAAACTAAATCGGAATAGAAATAGCAACTCTAATCGTAATGGTCTTGGAAGAAAACTAAACCAAAACCCATTCCAAAACTATAGTAAATATAGGAAACCCAGAACGTAAAGTGAAAGCATTCTCGTCCTTTCTTCGTGTAACTGTAACTGAAGTTCCTCAGAGAGAGAGAGAGAAGGAGAGAGAAAGCCTTAGTTCAGTGTGGTTCGTTTTCGTTATATAATTTTCAAGTAGGAGATAAGTTATCCCTCACACAAGCAAACAAAAACAGAACTGGATTCCTAGCAGTAGCAGCAGCAGCAGAACTAGTGCCGTTGCCGTTGCCAGTGATACTCCGACAGACACGGACATTGGAGCGAGACATAGACAGGGACAGAAGGATATATCTGAGGATTGTAAGCATAAGAATTCCTCGTAACTCGTAACTCTTGCTCGTAAATAGAGGGAAAGCCCGAAAAGAAAGTTATGGGTTGAGTTGAGGGAGGGCAAAAGATATACAAGTTTTCTTCAAAAATCCAAGTATCTCCTTCTGTCCCTACCGCTGTCCCTGTAGCCTTAGTCTACGTAGTAGTAGTAGTAGTAGTATAAGTAGAAATAGAAGGAGTGCTTTCACCACTTTCACTTTACTTTCACTGTACTTTTCCCGTTACTTTCTCCATTGTGGAATATTGGACGGTGCTTCTTAAGCAAGATTTGTATTTTTGGGTATTTGGTTCACTTCCACTTTCATTTTCACTGCACTGGTACTGGTACAAGGAGAAGCGGAACAAGTACAGAGTCGGAGCCGGAGCTGGAACTGGAAAATGAAAGCATAGCGTCTCATGGATCGTCCTGTGGATTGTTGGAGCTTCTTTTCCTTAGGATCCTCACATGGAGGACGACAAGGAGTTTTTCTCAGAGATTTACGACTCTTACAATGGTCTTCTGCTGTTTATGGGTTTACTCAATGGTAAAATTTATATCGTTTCATGTACGTCCTGTCGTTGAGTCTCTCTCTTTCTCTCTCCTTCTCTCACAGACTCAAACTCAAAACTCAGAGCTCAACTCTGTTGTGTGGGCTGGAGCTATGGAAAGCCATAATAGGAAAACGAAAAATGCAAAAGTCATATGAAAAGAAAAAATGCAAAAGTCATACGAAAAGGGATAGTAGTGGTTCTGATCCTGGACCGGCCTATTAAAGGCAGGGAGACTCGATGCATGCATGGCTATTGCTATTGGCAGTCTCATAATGCTTAAAATTCGAGATAGCCTTTCTGAATAAAAAATTGTAAAAATTCCTAACGTACACAAAAGGATAAAATTTAATTTCTTTTAAATTACATACTAAATTTTACACTCATCAGCTGAGCTGACAGTAAACTTACTTCATCTACCTCATGACTCATAACTGTCTGGGAACTGTAACTTATAAGAAAATTAGGATTTGCCATTCATTTACCGTAAAGGTTCAAATAGAAGCCTGGTCTCAAATAAAAGCTGCGTCTCCAATAAAGGCCGCGTCTCCAATTGAGGCAGGTAACTTTTTAAAGTCCCGAGGAACCATGTCAGGATTTGTACTCGTTAGTATTTTAAAACCATGTTTTAACAATGAATAGGAAACCTACTTTTATACAAATTTTGAATCACATTATAAGGATGTTATACCATCTATTTTGAGTTAAAATATCGAAAGCTTGTTACTTTCGAAACAATGTTCTAAAGCGCAATACAGTGTGCTAAAGTACGTGTCATTATTTGAGATGGGCCATTAGGCATAGGTAACAGCTGATAATAAGCCACATACATACATATCTATGTGCTCAAATCAAAAAAGAATTCAAAGTGTATGCTTCCAGTGCTATTCATTGCAAAGCAAAGCAATATCAATGGGCAAATGTCCCTTTTCTCGTTATGAAGATAGAGTGATATATTCCCATTAAAAGTATACGTAGTAAAAATGTAGCCTGAAAAAAAAAGAAAAAAAAGCAGTGAATAGAAATGGATTCCATGGCATTTTGGACTCTAAGGACTTTGTCTGTTTCGCGACCGTCGACTGTTGGGCGATGGAAGTTAAAACTTTTGAAATACTTTTAAGAATATGTGGAGGAAACGGTTAGTAAATCCCGTTACCGGTAATAGTTAGGCCACAGGGAGAAAGTAGAGATTTTTGAATGAATGAAATCAGAGAGAAAGTAGAGAAAGCATCGACAGCACTTTTACTTACCCCCCCCCCCCCCCCCAAAAAAAAAAGAAGTAAAACTCTGTTGGCAATTTAAACTGTCATGGAAGCACTCAAGTCCATTCTATGTACTTCTCATATCCTCCTACGGAATGACTTTTATAGTTACCTTTGTGTGGGTGGAGAGTCTTCCAAAAAACGCATCAGGTTTGGTGCGTTGTATTTATTTCCTGTTTAAAAACCTTACATGTAAAATGGGACTATCTGAGGTATTTTACATTATGCAAATGAAACATTTTAACTTGAGTGTAGTTTTATGTAGGCACCTACTATATACACATGTGTATAGTGGAAAGATGCATTGGTTTAAAAATGTATTAAAAAAGTTGTATTTAATCTCAATTTTCTGTTCATTGCTTTAAGCCAAAATGTTTAAAAAATGGAAAGCACAGTTTCCATACCTATTTGGGCAGCTAATAAAAAATTTAAGGCTTTTAATAGATAAAACAAAAATAATTTGTTACAAATATTTTCATCTACTAAAAATGTAGAATTTTAAATGTAAATACTTACTGTAAGAATTTAATAAAATTAGGAAATATGTAATGCTGACAATTAAGCTATATGATGTATGATTTATAGATATATGTACTACGCACGCAGTATACTTTGCTCTGTATAGTAAAACGTCCAAGCACATTTATTATATGTAGTTTACATAATACAAATGTAGAATAGGTAACCCCTTGTATAAGAAATTGAAACTAATAAAAATAAAAAAAGCCAGAAAAATGAGATGAGTTTTGAGCATTTGAACATTTGAGTTTTTTGAATTTTCACATTTCAGCTAAATTTCACTTTTCCTTTCTTCGTTTTTTTTTATTCTATAAAAAAGATGGGAAAAAAGCTTCGTTGAGAATTTGATCTCATCTATATAGACATTCTTTTTTCTGCATATACTTGCTTCCTTTAAAGATTATTATGCTCGGGACAAACGTTATAGATTTTCTCATTTCAACAAACTTGGATCAAGTTTTCAAGATACTATTGAGCATCAAGCTGGACGCTGGAAGCTGGAACTGAAGGCAGGACTTTTACTTGAAAGTTAAAGTCGATGTCCATGTTCATGTCAATATCGATGTAGATGGCGGCTTTGAGCATTTAGGCTATAGTAAAAGTAGTAGAAGTAGAAGTGATAGCGGTAGTGGTAGTGGTGGTATAGACTTTTAGCTGGAGAAAGTTAAAGTGAAAGTGGGTGGGAAAGAATTGATAGTGGACACAATGACAAAGCATCTTATTGTATGGTCCATCACCATCACCATCAGTACCATCGCATTCCCAGTACGAGCACTGTGGACTAAATACGAATAAGAATACGAGTGCCCATATAAAGGGAGTCACATTACATTATAACTAAAGTACTCACGGCACTATACGACATTTATAGAGCCCAGCAACATACGCCAGGGCCATACCATCCAAGAACCTAAACTGCCAGACAAGACCAGTAGTGAAAGTCCCAGAGAAAGTCCCACACATTATGTACACGTGCTACTCGTTTTTTTTTCTGATGCGTTAGAATGTGGGTGAGATACGTGTCTCTTCGCACTGGTCTGGTTTGGTCTCTCCAGGACAGGAAGGACTTTAGCTTTGTCCTAGAATTCCTATAACTATATGGCCAATAGACGAATAGACGTTGCTACAGTATAGTCGAGTAAAATTGCTGTACGCTTTTGCATGTGAATAGGATATGACTATAACTTTCTCCGTGGACTTTCTCTGTGAGAGAAAATATTAAAGAAACGTTTCCAATTTCCTTCTCAAGATTCATTAATATGTTCGTATATATTTTTTTCGTGCACTATTTTCTATTTTTATATTTCGGTCTTGTCCCCTTTTAATCTAAGCTAATCAAATGGCTGTGTAGATGTAATGCGAGGTTTGGTGCGTTGTGAGCGACTTTGGGATTAGTGACCTACACTTTCCACTGTTAATATTACAGTGAGTAATTCACAGCTGTATACTGCTTATTGCTATGGTGAAGCTCTCTAGGGTCTACATATAGGCACGAATTCAGAGTATTAAAACTGTACTGGGCAGAATAAAGATGCAGATCGTTATTTGAGGTCATAGGCAGACACTTTAACTGTACTACATATGGTACTAATTATCGTACAAATTCGTATTATTGTTTTGCTCTAATTAAACACTGTATTTTAGAGAAAGTTTGCTTGATTAATTTTGTGACAACTGTATGAGTGCTTATAAGGTCATAAATTACAAGTTTGATTATGTAAATTTAAACAATCAAACAGCGAGATTTTTAGTGTAGTAAAATAGTAAAAAGTTACGCTTTAATAAAACCTTATTTAAAAAACAAAAATATTTCCTGTGTGTTGCTGAAAATAAATAATACTAAATAAAATTTTTACAATATTTAAGCATAGTTTTAGTTTAAAAAAGGACAAGACCTTATTTTGCGTACAAAAAGTTTTCAAAAAGTTCAATATTAATATTTTTTTATTTTCAAACAAAGCCAACATCAATAATTTTTAAGAATTATTGTAGCATATCTAAATGTTGTTAAGTTTAAAAATGGTATCATAGGATAATATGTGAATAGGTATAAATAAAAATAACGTACCAAAGCCTGTAAAAGATACTGTTTGCAATTATATGATTCATACAGGCACTAACTAATTTAATGTTATTAGTGTACCCGGATTTGAACATTAAAAGGAGACGACTGGTCGAGAATCAAGTCTACAGTGTTGTAGACGCATTTATTTTTATTAAAATTATGATCCTGTGGCTTCCTTGAGTGGTCCTTTTCTTCAAGTCTGAATCTGAAACCTATAGATGTCTATCGTCTGGGATATGATTCAAATTCCAAATCAACGTTCAATTCCAAGCCGGCTTGCTCAGTATTTGTATGTGGAATAAGAGAAATACATACTCTTGGAGAAATCACACCGACAACGGCAAAAGTATATACATACGATGATATTTTCTGGAACTGGTTTTAGTAAGCATCAGAATGGGTGAGAGAGTATGTACTGTTATTAGGAGTCTGGAGGGGAGTAATAGTAAGCGGGAGTCGGCTGGCCCAGTAGTGAGTGGCATGGCAGGGGCATTAGCCTGAATTACGGTGACATAATAAAAGCAACTATCCACTTCTTCATTTTATATACATGCTCGAGGCACTAATGCAAAACTAAGACTTGATGCAATATTCCCTAAAGTAACAGACTAAATCTGCTGCGGTATTAATATTTTCTAGAGGAAGCAGGAGAAAGTGCAACACAGCCTTCCCTACGGCTACGGCTAGAACAAAAGCATTCTACATTTTGAGACCATATTTCTACATACTTAGTATATAAGGGAATAAGAGTGAAAGTTTCTCAGAGTTTTGCATCTGGTGAATAAAATGTTTAAGTATCACCATTCCCCATCTCGTTGACGTCTTCTAAGTTGGGGAGTGAAATCTTCAACTGGCGATTAACTTCAACTTGTACATTATGTAACTATCTGTGGGAGGTCTTCACCCGGCTTCCTCTCCACTTCCATTCGCACTTTCACTTTCCTCCTCCAAAACCAAAACTCTCAAGATGGGTCCTTTCCCCTTTTCTCTCAACTCCTAATCTTATTGTATTATCGTCTAGCCTGAGACTTAAGTTATACACTGTCACTCTTACGTGCATAAATATAGGAGGCTATTAAGTTATCTAGATATATCTATCAAGTACCTATATAGACTACTTGAGTTGCACTGGTCCTTTTCTCATCGGCAGATACACACTGTAGAAACCCAGCAACTTTCACCATCAAATGTATTACAATGAGAATTACTTTAGTTTGTGTGGACATTACAAATAATGTATTGGACAATAAATGTGGTGTATTTAAAATAGAAAACAGTGATCGAAGTATAAAGAAACTTGTCCTATTGAACCTGATTTAAATTGTATATGCAACTGTTAACATACTTTCAAAAACATTCAAACAAAAATGTATCGCTTTGTTACACGTTTACAGAATGCAGCGCCTTATTTTTTTCTGTAATTTTTAAATCCGTAGAATCTAGTAGCTTACATATTAATTCGTTTTTGAATGTTTCAAATTTTTCCAAACGAAATGCACTATTTTGAGTAGAGTAAAACTTGCAGTTTTGTCAGCTGTAAAATTAACATTGATTACACAATTTTGAAAAATCAAATTTTCAAAATTGTTTTCAACTTTTGTCATCACTTTTTGCAAATCACTGCTTATGAAAAATACTAAAACTTCTAGCAAAAAATTATTGAAAAAGATAAAATTTGAAATTTGAATGAATTGAATAATAAAAAAAAGTAAAACTTTTGTTCAAGGGCATAAAGTTTCCTCCCTGCTAATCGTAACAGCAGAGCAGCATCGTAGCATGGAGACGTATTCCGCTTCCAATAATTTGCTTCTTGCTGGACGGCTTCAACAACACAAAAAACAAAACGATCACAAAACTTAAAGTGAAGGTTAGCATAACCGACAAGCGTACTACCCACAGTGTAGAATACAAAAATTTTCAAACCTTGTCGACGTTCATGTTGAAAGTGTAAAGGACATAAAAGTGAAAGTGATGTTGCCACTGTTTGGGCTTGTTCTTGTATAAATTTACAAGCTTTATAAGCTCTATGTTAAGATTTGACGTGGACCCTTTTCATATAGAGATGTATAAAATTCTACTGGTACTGGTCTGTGTATAAGTAAGTGAAGGAGTGAAAGTAAGCTGTAAACTTTACGTGTTTTAGCCATGACAATGGAAATGAAAATAGAAATAGAGTCTATATATGGCGCCGAAAACAAGTCGTTGAGCCACCAAACTGTCTTGTACAGAAGAACTCTGCAGCTCGGCCTCCCAGCAACCAAAAATACACACACATATATAATATCTACATAAATACATGGACCTCAGGTCGTTTTTTTTGTACAACCGCCAGCACTGATGCAATCCAACCAGACATCAAGAGATCAAGATCTAAAATATCTGTAGGGACGATTTAAAAAGGACAGTTGAAGATTCGGTGTTTTCAACTTTCTTTTCATTTTTTATACTTTTATTACAAGAAAGGCGGCGACACAAGTAAGCACCCACAGGGTTAGATTTTGTAATTTAACATTATATACACACATATTAATTTAATAAAATGTAAATGCCAATTTTATAAAAAAATTTATTAGCGTGTTTTTAGTATATTTAAAAATTTAGAAAAGTTTAATTTAAAAAGGTGTGTTTTATAAACACAAAGTTTTTTTATCCAATGTTCACTCTGCTGGTGAACACTCTTGGCTTCATATCAAGCGACTTTGACTAAAACATTTTCTGCTGTGTTGATTTCTATTACTATGAACTTTCTTCTGCTTTCACTGCTTTCTCTAAATTTGAACTAAGAAGCAGGATTTAAATTCAAACAGCTGTATTTACTACTATACTTCTGCTTGCTCTTTTTTCTGTTAGTGTATGCTTTGTGTATGAGTAAAAATTTATACATTATATTTTTAAGTTACTTATATATATAGCGCTATAGGGCTATGATTTTCTTGGATTCAATATACATTTTTATTTATTCGATAGGACGCAAATACAATTACAATGTTTTCCGTTTCTATTTCTTTTGGCTCGAGATTGTCGTAAAAAGACGTAGTACGTGGGGCGAGCAATTTGTTTGAATATGGGTATATATAGACCCTTATAGTTCCATAGAATGCTCCCTGCTTACATAGTTGTCGTTCTTGTTTGCGTTCTGGCTCTATGGTTGTGTGTAGATGTGGATTAAGGCTCTGCTTATTTTTTGTTGTTGTTGCTATGTTTTCTTTTCCTTTTCCAAAAAATTCTTGACTGTTGATATAAAAATGAAATTGAATTTGGAAGGATAGGAAACAAGGATGTATAAAAATAAAAATGGAAGATTGCATAAGTTGATGATGGTACACTTGACTTGAGCTTATTTTCATGGAGGTTCATGTTTTTTTACTATATAGCAACTGGCATCTAGCCTATAGCTAGCAAGTAGGAACAAGGAACTGACTTTCTACTTTCTTCTCCTTTCTCTTGTGTCATAGTCTGGATTTCAGGATTTCGGGATTCTACATTTTTTTGTCTGTATTTTTAAAGGAATTTGGTTTTTTGTGAATTTAGATTCAGAATCGGATTTTGAAAAAAAGGATGCGTAAGCAGACGAGTGAAAGTGTAGCATTTACATTGGCTTACATTTTTTATTACATGCCCTCAAATTTTTTTTAAAAAGTATAAACTCAGCCTCTCGCTTCGTTGACGTCTAGAAAGTCTACAGTCAATGTTGATGTCGACATCGACTTTCACTTTGACTTTCACTTTTACTCCTATATATTTTTGACTGTACGTCTTGGTATTTTCTGGCTATGGCGCCGTTCCGTTACTTGCAGTTTTTACAGAATAAAGTAGAAAGATGAAAGCGGGACGAGTATGGTAGATTTGATTTTTTGAGTCAAGTTGGTAGTAATAATAATTTTTTAAATAATAAACTACTTCTATGCTCCCACTGCACTGT
This sequence comes from Dicyrtomina minuta, assembly GCA_949802685.1. Lineage (NCBI taxonomy): Eukaryota > Metazoa > Arthropoda > Collembola > Symphypleona > Dicyrtomidae > Dicyrtomina > Dicyrtomina minuta. The sequence goes on along the minus strand of OX461811.1, from coordinate 22,764,622 downwards.
CAGCCTGCGCTGCCTTTTACTTTCCCTTTTCCTACTATGCTTTAACTTTTGCTTTGAATTTCTCTTTAGAACTAGGACCAGGAAATAGACTGGATTTAATTTAACAATAAAGTTATTAGAGGTGTATTAGGGTAAACGGTAAACGAGAAATATTATGTCTCCTCTACGGATTTCTCTCTCTCTCGTTCTCTATCTCACTTTCTCTGAACGATAGAAGTTTTGATGACTCAGCTTTGAGTTGAATGTATATTTCATGATTGTGATGAAAATGTTGACTTAATGACTTCCCTAAATGACTCCCTTTGTAATTAGCCCTCTCATCATGTAGAATATAGAGACCAAGGGAAATAATTGCGTATTGTTACGTTGTTTGACTTTGTTGTTTGCGCTCTCCTTTTCGTTTTGTTTGTGATACTTCGATTCTAATTGCAGAAGTTGTATGTATTATTTGTATTTCAATATTTCCGCTCTTCATACAGTTTCTGCATGACGCGAGTCAGAAGTTCATATTCAGTTGGAACTAATTAAATTAAGTGCAATTAGATAGAACCTTTTGAGGTTTGCTAATTTCCTCTGATTTTGTAATTGTCAAATTAGCAGGGGGATGATAAATTGGTAATGTGATGACTCGAGGTTCAGTACTTCATGATGACGATAGCGAGAACTTTGGATGCGTGACGACGGACTCAATCGAAATCAAAAGTGAAAGCAGTGGGCAATGCTTTCGGGGAAGGAAAACTTTTGCTGGACGTAAATTTAAGCTATTATAACATAAGTGCTTTATAAATTTTTCATTACAATCATTGATTTCTGCATTTTTTTAAATTCGCGATTAATAGCGGGAATATAGGACAGAAGTTTTACTATTTTAAGAATGTTCTATTTACGGTTTTTTAAAAAGCGAAAAATGTTCTATTCACAGGTTTTTGAAACCTGCATGATGTTTCATTTACATATTTTTTAAAGTCTAAAATGTTCTATTTACATGTTTTTAAAAAGTGTAAAATTTGTTCTATTTACATTTTTTTGAAACGCGTAAAATGTTCTATTAACATGTTTTTGAAAAGTGCAAAATCTTCTGTTAACATGTTTTTGAAAATTGTAAAATGTTCTATTTAAATGTTTTTGAAAAGTGTAAAATCTTCCATTTACATATTTTTCAAAAGTCTAAAATGTTTCATTTTATCCAAACTATTATTTAAAAAAAGTATATAATAAAAAAAGAAGCGTATTATGCAGCTGATACGCTGCTATGCAAGTACCTGCATAAAAAGGCTGTATATCAGTTTAAATATTGGTACGTTAGGCAATGCCCTATACTCTTTTAGTAAAATATGTGCCGAGTATGAATGTTGAAGTATATTTGTGTCTGGCCTATGGTATCCATCCTCTTCTCCCCCCACGTTTCTCCCTCGACGTTTCTCCCTCAACGTTTCTCCCCGACTCATTTCTCCTCCGTTCCGTTTCTCCCCCTACCTACTTCTCCTTTGTAATGTTTCTCCCCAGCCACATTTCTCCTCCGACCCACTTCTCCTCATTTTATTTCTCCTCTGGTGCCATTCTCCCCCAAAGTTCTCCTCCATTTTCGTTCCGGCTTCGACTTAAAAGAAAGTCAAGTTTACTGCTTCCGTTCACCGATTAGTGTTGGATTGAAAAAATATTAAGGCAGATACTTTATCTACTCGAATTGTGGTTAAAGCAAATAAGTACAAACAAAAAACGGAATGACATTTTATGTACCTATGTACTATAAAGAACATTAGACGTATTGAGAATGAGCTTTATGTGACTGCAAGGTGTAGAAACCTTAAAAATAAAAGCCAGTAGTACGCAACAACAAAGGCATTACACATTTAGCTCACTTTATTTAGGGCTGAAATTATCTGGTAAAACATGCAGGAATATAAACAAATAATAGTAAATTCTACTAGTAAGTAACTAGCAAAACTGTCATCTAATTATGTCCTAAATTAGTTTACTCAAAATACAATCAGATATGCATTTGACATACTATAGCATTCAAATACTCAAATTACTCAATAGGGGTACACCACTCTGCTCTCAAAGCCTCTCAAACAGTCTCAACGCTAAATTTCTCAAATTGTTGCCATAGATACTGCACATTTACTATGTTAGCAATTTGAGAAAAGCGTTGAGACTGTTTGAGAGGCGATGAGAGCAGAGTGGTGTACCCCTAATGTAACATCTAAATAAACTATGAGTAAACCATATGGTAAATAAAAGCTTTTAATAAAAGTTAATTACATAAACTAGTAATATATGGTAAATAGGTACCTAACCCATACCTTCTTTTTTGTCTTATCTAATCCTCGTTTTTTTAGTATAGCGCTAAGCCTTCAGTATATTAAGGTATTTTTTTATTTTTAATAATTATTTGTGAGTTATAACATGTCTATTTAAAAATAAAAGCCGTTGGTAAGACAAAACTAGGAGTATTATTTGACTCTCATTAGGTATGCAATATTTTTTAAATATTCTAAAGGAGGCTTCAAGCCAAACAATTCGAGTAGATAAAGTATCTGCCTTAATATTTTTTCAATCCAACACTAATCGGTGAACGGAAGCAGTAAACTTGACTTTCTTTTAAGTCGAAGCCGGAACGAAAATGGAGGAGAACTTTGGGGGAGAATGGCACCAGAGGAGAAATAAAATGAGGAGAAGTGGGTCGGAGGAGAAATGTGGCTGGGGAGAAACATTACAAAGGAGAAGTAGGTAGGGGGAGAAACGGAACGGAGGAGAAATGAGTCGGGGAGAAACGTTGAGGGAGAAACGTCGAGGGAGAAACGTGGGGGGAGAAGAGGAATAGATTCTGGCCTATGTAGTTGTAAAAAAAGACTGCTTATAATAATAATAATACGTTTGAGTAAAAATAGAATGACGTGGATGTGGAATAGAAGGGCTGACGCGTGATTGGGTCTAGCCCCGTGTCTCCCACGTTCTTTGATATTAAATATAGATGGTTAGTTTAACTGAAAGTCTTGAAGTCGTCAAGTCTGGGAGTCTGGAAGAGCGACTCCAAAAGCGGAAAGCTAAACTGGAGGCATTCAGGTAGTTTATTTCATATCAAATCAAAATGCATAAGACCAAAAAGTGAAAGTACAGAGCGTCATATGCTTTCCTGGCTTCCCAATGGGTTATGTGGAAGCTCTACGTCTTGGCAGCTCAGAGCTTAAGAAACTCGGTCTCGGCTTCTACTTTCACTTGAGCTTCGGCTTCGGCAAGTAAAAGCGAAAGGAGTGACAGGTGGCGGAAACATCAAAGGAAATTTTTCCTGTCGGCTCACATTACTTTCGTCTTCTCCAGCCAATGCACCCCCACTCACGCTGTATTACACTAAACGTAGTCAGAACCCAGAATGCAGAACCATCCTGATTTATGTCAAGGGCGGCAATTCAGAATTTGTATTTTTTTAAAAAACAAATGTGAATTTCATTTTTTGGATTGAAACATAAAATACATTTTAAGATGCACTAAAATTTATATGCATAAAATATGGATAAGTGTATGAAGCTGTATAAAACGCTGGTTAAGAGTCACGAGTTAAACGATTCTTATGTTAGGTTCTAAAAGTCTTATCTGCTCACAATTTTGCAAGGCCGTATAATGCGGCCAGCGCAGGCAGCCCCCTCTGCCTAAATTTTCAAAAAACATGTAAATAGAATATTTTGACTTTCAAAAACATGCAAATAAAATATTTTACACTTTTCAAAAACGTGCAAATAAAATATTTTACATTTTTTAAAAACATGGAAATAAAACATTTTCCACTTTTCTCAAAACATTTAAATAGAACATTGTACTTTTCAGAATCAAGTAAATAGAACATTTTTCACTTTTCTAAAAGCATGCAAATACAGCATTTTGCTTTACCAAATAAAACTATCAATAAAATCAAAATGCTGGTTTTTGTATGTGGTCGTGACCGTGACTGCGACTAGGTATGCCACTGCGTCTGTTTCATTTTTGTTATAGTATAAAAAGTGAAAGCAAGAGAAAGTCGTTCCTCATCATCCATATTAGTAGGAGTACATTTTTGGTAAAATACTCAAATACATATTTGTGCTCTTTCCTGTTGTGTAAAGACAAAGAGGAGGAGGCGAGGGGGGAATTGGTAAGAGTATTAGAGATGTGAGACAGGGAGACGAGTCTGCTGCCTAAGCCTATTAGAAAACGCATCCGGACCAATACCAATATAGTGGTAGCGAAATAGCAATATAGGACTATATGAAGTAGCAATATAGTGAAATAGATGCGAAACTGTAACTTAAACCAAGCATCGAATTTAGTTTCGGATTTAGAGTCCAATTCCAAATCGGATACATCTTTTCCTTCCGAATTGTGAAGCGGCAAGAGGACGAAGACTTATTACTCTGCGTAGTCGACGCTATCAATGTCAATGTCTATGCCCGTAACTGTAATTTTATATAAGATTTATAGTTTTTCGATGCAAAACATTATATATGTAATTTTTAGAAATACTCAACATTCTGACATATTTACATTAGTTTTATCTTGCATTATAACGTTCCATTCAAGTTTCTTGAATTTTCAAAGATATTCAACTAAAACAAGTGGAACAAATCTGAAAGTTTTTAATTTAATAACATGTTAAAATTCGTAATTTCAAAAATATATTATTATCATTAAAATTTGGAACTATTTGGAAAATTGTGTGGGATTATTTTTGCAGTATATAATACAATAATTGGAAATTTATATTAGAGGCATAATTAGAATACTACATTTTGACATTTTATAGCCATGGGAATCCTACAGACATTTATTTTGGGTTGTTATTGCTACTGTTGCTGTTGCTATAGCGATAGACAGTAAGAAAGTATCGGAAATTTAGGAAATCGTAAAATAGTGGAGCGGAATGTAATGTTAGGATTCTATAGGATTAGAGTTATTATTAGATATGCATCCACGGTTTGTTGGTTTAAGTTGAGAGCTATGTGTACATGTATGTAGTTAAAGCTACACGCTATGCCTTGGTACATGCTTTACTTTCATTGCTATATTGCTTAGTATAAAATTCTGGGTTAAATTTTACGTTCACGCTGTGCATTCTACTGAAAATACCTGCATTTGTATTGAGTGCCTTACAACCATTGTCCCCTTTCAATTTGCTTTTTCATAAATAGAGCTAAAGAACTTTGAAAAAATAAATAATACAATTTGTTCAAATAATTTTAATGCGATAATATATTCTAGCAAAAACTAATTTAAAAAATGTATTAATGTATAATTAATTTAAACAATTAATTATATACGTATTGGCGTGGCAAAACCGAAACTGAAAGTGATATCTGGCAAGGATAAAGCTGACATTTGTTTCCATGCAAAATTTATCCTTGCTAGATATCACTTTTGGATTTGGTTGCCTCTACAGTACATACAAAGGAGCGATTTATGAAAAAATTAAATGGGGAATAAAGGCAACTGGCAGTTGTAAAATGGCAATCGGCAGTTCAGAATAGTAATTAGCAGTTCAGACTTTAGATTCTTAGCAATCTAAATTATCGCTGTTTGGATGAAGTGAGGGGTGGCAAATATGATATTGCACCCTGTATTGTGTATCATTTAAGTACATACATGGAATTAGTGGTTGGTATTTTATATGTGTATAGGCTTATTTATCAGTATAACTTTGGCTCGTATTTTGGTATTTGGTATTTTAGTATTTGTGTGTGTGTGGGTACTTTGGTAATTTTGTAGATTTCGTCCGTATGACTCGTATATAGTATAAATAAATAGAGGGGAAGGAGGACACTTATTACCCGCATAACTTAGAGCCCATCTCGACTACAGATGCAGAGACAGTGCAGTGAGGGCAAGAAGGAAAGCTGAACCTTTTCTTGAGCTCAACAACTTTATTTTATTGCTACATTTACTCCCATCATCCTCATATCCGCATGTAGAACCCGCATCCCCACTCCACTCCGTCTCCTTTCCTACTCCCACCTTTCCCCACAATGAACTCCACAAACATTATTGTCATTTTCATTATTCATTACTAGTCCCTATATCCAAACAAGGTATAGTTGGTTGGGATATATTCACTAAAAGGATGTATATAATTATTACGATACCATGTCACCACGTGGACGGATGCAGATGTGATGTGGGTAAACCACTATGATTCCATGCATATACAGTACAGATAAAGTAGTGTGGAGTGTGCTGTAATGTCTGTTGTTTTGCCTATTGCCACTGTTTCACGTTAGACGTTCGACGTTCGATGGGAGGCACTATATTTTGCGTGTGTGCTTAAAGTGAATTGTTTAGGATAACCAGAAAACCAAAATTTTGTAGGTCACCCAAATTCCGCGTCGTTGTCTTATGAATTATGTCATTTATAAAGTTTATGAACCGCTGGCTTTGACAATAATGGTGGGTTGGGATTTTTAAAAAATAGCGGTAGAAATCAAAATTGTTAGTATATGTAAACAATGCTTTGTTTTCCCAACGCTTTACATGATTTTGAGAAATTTTACAACAAGTTTAAAAATTCAAATTCAGTGTTTGTTGTCAAATTTTCGAAGTTTTCCTAGTTGAATTTGAATTTATTCTTTAAGAATGGAAGTGTCTTTTCATTCTCATCTCTGATCTTACGTCTACTCAAATAATATTCTTCAACTTTTCAACATTTTATTTTTCATTATTTTTCATTCGTTTATCATCACGTCCATAAATATTGGGAAATTTTGATTTCCATAGCGGAATTCAATTCAAAGTATTACTTCAAAATTTCAAGTAGGTATATGACTTTTTCTTTTTGTGGGTTTTTTACACGCATTAGTTTGGGCCCTGAAGCTGTTCATTTTTAGAGTGTTCATACAATCCGAGAAGTGATTTCTACATCCAAATCAAATAATCAAAGATCTTTTGAAGTAAGGAGAGAGAAACTGCTGGGTTTAAAGTTTTAAATATGAGTGCCAGAAGCTATACAAAATTTTTGCTGAATTGCACCTTTAAAAGTAAACGTTGTTAGGTATACGGTAATTTGAAAATTGTAAAACATTTTGCATTGACGTTTTACAATTTTTATTGGCACAGCCAAATGTATACAATAAATCCTCAGTTAAAGTAAAAAATTCTTTTTTGTATTAAACATTAAATTACCAATTACCAATTTTCAATAGAAATGGCAAATTTTTAATAGAAATACACTTTACTGCATAAAAATATAAAAATTTTTTGCGGAATAAATTATTAAATTTCTTAGTTTTGTTCTTTAAAACAAGACGCCACATAGACGGTTTTGTAGTTTGCATTTGCTTAACTATACTTGTGCCGTAAAGATACTGATACGGTTGTTGAACTGTATAAGTTTATGAATACAATAATTTTTCTTTAACAATTCGTAAAAAGGTTTTGAAACTTTTTTTTTCAGATGACGTTGTAAAAATGAATGGATTCCTATATCAGACATTTCTTTTATTCCAATCCTCTTCGTCTTTTCCTTTTGGCAATTTTTCCTGAAGTAACTTTCTCCCCTCCTTCACTTGTTTGTGATGAGAGAAAAATTGTTCGTATTATCATCTCATCCATTTTGTATGCACACTCAAGGACTAAGGACAAGAACAACGGGAACGTCTCCTTAAACTTCCCCCTCTTCAAAATATAAAATCTTGTTTTTTATTTGAAATTTCCAATTCAAAATTTGATGAGCCTTCAAAAGATGACAAGGCTCGAGACAAAGTGAAAGTAAAACCTTTTGAAATATTAAAGGCATTATATTTTCAAGTATTTTTTTATTCATCCTTTCATTATTCACATTTTTATTTATTCTTCAACTTCTATTTCTTTTTTATCACTGTGTGTAAGGTTTTTAAAATTAATTGTCAAGTTAAGCGCTGCTTCAATTAAACCCTGCTTCTTTTCTATTTTCATGACAATATGAGAGGAAAACAAATAAATTTGCAGCAAACTGTTGTTTTCAAAATCACATAACGGAATTATATCATCTGTGAAGGACTGAAATGACTCATATATACAATTCAAGCTAGAATCAAAATGAGCTATGTTATAAAAACAAAATGAGAAACATGCGTAAAATGTTCATTAAGAGTTTTTGAAAAGTGTAAACTGTTCTATTTACATGTTTTTGAAAAGTGGAAAAAGTTCTATTTACATATTTTTGAAAAGTGTAAAATGATCTGTTTACATGTTTTTGAAAAGTGCAAAATGTTCTATTTCCCTTTTTTTGAAAAGTGTCAAATGTTCTAATCACATGTTTTTTAAAAGAGCAAAATGTTCTATGTAAATGCTTTCAAGACATGTTTTAATATGTTTGTAGATAGTGGATATTGTATTTAGCTACAAATAGATATGGGTAATTTTGGTTCTTTACAGACGATAATGGTATAAGTTAAAAAACTTTAAAATTAATTAACAAAATTCAAAGCATCGAGTCAAGTCTTTAAAACACATCTATCGCAAGGAATTACAAATCTTGTCTATTATTTTCATGAATATTTCAAAGTATATAATTTTAAAATGGTTTTTAAAATTGAAAATTGTTTTACAATAATTCTTGTAACACAAATTTTAAAATTAAATATATATACAACAGCAACAGCGGTTTTTATCATTTAACGACGATATAATGTTCATTTATATCCATTTAAAGTAGAATTAAAAGCACACAAAAAACATGACAAAGTGCATTCCCAGTTTCAGATTTTGTGTGCAATGTACTTCATGCAGCCGCAATGGCTTTGAGTGCCTTAAAAAATTTATATTATTAAAGCATATAGCAAAAAGAAGGAAAGAGAAAAACAGTGTTTGGAACAAAATTGGATTTTTTATCAAGTGCCCATCTGTTGCAAGCCACTCGGTCATAGCCATATATAGCTGGGAAAAGCATGTGTGTCAGTGCCGTTAATACCCAAGAATGGGAAAAACAAATCTTTAACGTATTTTTAATGCACTCGGAACACATTTGTTCTCTGTTTCTATTGTGTAGTGTGGGAGCCATAGGAATACTGGTGAAAGCAGTGAAAGTTGTGCTGGTTGAGTATAATTGGATGAGAAGCATTTTGTCATCTAAATGTGTTTTTCTTGTCCTCATGGATTTGCTCGGGTCTGGATGAAAGTCGAGAGCATCGCATATATACATCTATTATTTTTATCACATGTCCCATCTTCTTTTCTTTGTCATGCCGTCCATCGTCCGCTGTTCTTTGCGTCAAGAACCAACACTGTCAGCTGCTACAATGACTGGCATGTTAAAGCTGTAGACTATATACGAAAAAAGGATAGAAATGAAATTCTGATTCTGATATTTCCTTTTTACAAGTTACAAGGCGAAAATTCTCAAATTTGAAATTCTGATGCAAAACGCGATACAAGAAATTGTTTTCATCGGCAACGGGTCTTGTAGCAGACGACTGCCCCCAAGAAAAGAAAAGTAAAACAACTGTTGTATTTTTTAAAAACGTCACAATGCTTTCACACTTCACCCCGTTTGCGTTTTGTAAAAACATTATGTGTATTATTTGTGCGTTTTTCTAAATAAGTTCAAGGTCCTATATTAAAACACGCAATCCAGCCTTAAACTTTGAAGATATAAATCCTTCAAAATCTTACAATTTGTTCCAGATTGAAACAAGCACATTTTTTTGCTTGGTGTTTTCCTTGTCACTGTGAGTATTGGAAAAGTGCGGATTTCTCTATAAAAACGAAGACAAATGTTCAAGTTTAAAATTTTTTTGTAAAGAAAGTTTTCGATTTTTGAAAAACCCACTCAAATTTAATACCCTATTTTCTAGTCGTGTTCGTCGGTAGTAGACTTTAAAATTTTGTGAGTCACCTCACGTAGACTACTTACAAGATGAGTTACAATGACAACGAGGTGGACTCTTCCATTTACTTTCACCACATATCTTTATTATTTATAAATGTACACGTGTTCGGAAGCCTAATGCGTGTACGTCACGTTCTCAATCTCAACTGCAAAATGTGCTAACTAAAAAATATGTCAGTGTGATCAAATCCAAAAAACACTCTGGGTTTGCTAGGGTTTTGTAAAATTTTAAAAGCACTTTGGAAAACATCATGAAAAAACCGTGATCTGTAGAGTCGGTCCAACAGCTGGACAGACACACGGAAATCCTAATTCCGAAAGTTGCCTAATATTCTAAGGCTGCGAGATTCTAAAATGCGGTGAAAGTATATGGAGTATAAGAGATGGTCCAAAAATGACGTCATCAAGCAATCCCATCTATAAAACCCTTTGAACCCCTTGTCATCAGCTAAGTCATTGTGTAAGTGGGTATCTTTAGCATGGGATGTCATCAATAGCCAAAGGGACCCATTGACCCCTACCAAAGACGTCATTTTTGGGCGATCCATAATCCCAACTACTACCAAAATAGCGTTAGTATATCGAATTGGATTGCACCGATTCACTACCAATGAACAAATGTCCACAACTTTCACTATAAAACTTTTACTCGAAAATCAAATTTAAAACTTGGCGCACAAAACGAAAAAATTGTTAAAAAATACTAAAACTCCTAAAAGACATGTTAACGGAGACCGAAGACACACAGCACAAAATTGTAGCACACTTAAAAAAAAGAAAGTTTTAAAGTTTGTATGATTTGTTGCTGTAAAGATAGCATTGATGTTATATTTGGCAGTTATGATATTATTATGATAAAAATATTGGAAATTTTGACATTTTGTAATTATGATGAGTTGCTCACTGTAATAAAGCCAACTAAAAATTTCACTGATGTTTCTTGGGTGTTCTATCCAATGATGTCACGTGTAAAGCTGACTCTGTTGTTTACAATTTCCAATATTTTGGAACATTAATTTTAATCAAGTGCATTGTTATTTGGCATGTACTCTTATCGTTGCGGTTATATTATACTTATTCTATGTTTTGTTATACCCAACATAGTGTCTAGTCTAGTGCGTTTACGTAGTGAAATTTTAAAATAGTTGTAAACTACGTCTACTATTATGTATTTACATATACTTTGATGCAGTCTAGTTTCGATTTTCTGCTCTCATTTCATAATTAGCTTTAATGACCTTTCGCTTAGTATGGTATTCTTTCCCTTGAGTGTCATCAATTACGCAAAATTGAGAAGAGCTGCCAATAGACATTCCACAAGAGGACAGCTTGGGCTTCTATTCAGTGAAACATGAGAACAAAAGTTGATGAGCGTGAGAGACTCGAGCTAGTTAATTGAACAAGCAGTGCTTTAAAGTTCTCTAAAACAACACATTACGCTTGCGTAAGTTTTATGACTGTAAAAATAAGGCTTACAGTTATTGACAGAAAAATTTGAAGTGAGATTAAATTTACAGTACCATTTAAATACAATTTTGGAGAAATACAATTATTTAACAATTATGTATTAATTCTAATAAGATTCCTGCAAACTTTTGACTTTTGGTGCTGCACTGGCAATACGTTTAGCAAAATATTTGTCTTGCAAAAAGAAAATGCAAAATGTGGCATGAACTCATTTATCATTTGTACTTTGGAAACAACAGCTGATGTCTGGTTTATATTGCAGATTCACCTTAGAATCGTTTTGCTGCTGCTGGTGGGTGAGCTGGACTTTGGTCTGGACTAGGCTACCATTACCCTGTCTGCTTCTGTCCCTCTGCCTGCCACTCACTCCTGTTCTGTCTTTCTTTCAATCTACATGTTTGGATTTAACTTTTTTGTCTTATCTTAGCTTTCACTTTCTTCTCAGAAACTGTTCAGCAAGGAACTATGTAGTGTACGTCATACATGCTGTATTTGCACTCTACTAGGCACTTGGTTTTCCATGAAATATGCTTTTGCCTTTACTTTGGTTCAAATTTTAGCATTAGGTACTTTTGCCACTACTTTTATACCAGAAAAAGCCTACTTTCTCCTACGCTACTTATCGTCAGCTTTAGCAGTGCTTTTGCCCTAGTTTAAATGGTTAAGTTTGAAAAATTACAGGAAGGCTGTCAGAGTATAATCCTCAAAAGCTAGATCTACCAAAACCAAAAAAACAAAACTAAAACCGAAAGAAAGTACGTACAAGAATGGTACTATGGTCTCTGTGTATATATTGACATTTATTCATTATGAGATTATGTTAAATGACAAGATTGATAATCAAGGATTTCTACTTTCTCTCAAGGATTCGACCAGCTTTAAATTCAAAATTTAGATATTTTTTGCTAGCAATACAAATGTTACGCTTTCTTTTTTTCCTAGTTTTAGTGTGTATTTCTTACTGTTTTGTGTGTGTAGTATTTTTCTTGTGGTATTAATATTGTTGTAGTTTCCATAGATGATTATAGTTCTGGAATCTTCTTTCTCCTTTGTTCTTTCGGAAATGTATTTTTTCAATATTTCAAAATTTTACTTTCACTTTTATTTCAAGCCTAAGCTTATGATAAGCATTGTGAGCGCTAGTGTCAGAAAACTTTTACCTCTATTCACAAAACTCACAACGGGACTTCTCCAGGGCTGTATGCTACACTAAGGTAAATTATATCGGGGTCTGTGTTAAATGTTGTGTACTTTATTGTGGGTTAAATGGCTGAGGGAAAGTTTCTGCTAATTATAGTTTTAGTTAGTATGTAATAGCATGATTAACGAGACCAGGGTTAGAGCTGTTACAATTTACAAAAAATTCTTTTGTGGTGAAAGTCTGGAAAACTATCTGGAGGCGCAAAAGGGACTATCTTGATTTTTTTAAACGTTGTAAGTTTGTACTGCGCTCTATATCTGTATGTATGGCTGTGAATTGTAAATTGTAGAATTTTTTATTTTACTGTTTCTAATGCTATGCTATTTCTTATCCAAAGTTTAATTTACAGTACAATTTCTGTCCATGGTAGATATATAGCCCATTTCCATTTTAGGTGAGTACTTTCACCTTTTAGAATGTTATACAGAAATGTGTATAAATTAAATAGGAAGTTGGCGTTATGATAAACTTAATTAAACCACACCAATCAAAGTCCAACGTGTGTGAAGTGTTCAAACTCAAATTTCAATATGCACGCAAGAATCCTGGCCAAACTAGGACCAAGACCAATAAGACCACCAACAACGTATACACGCGGAAATCTCTCGAGAGATCAAAGCTGTGCTGTGTGGTTTCATTTCATTACATAACTAGCATCACTTTCTACGCGCAGTAATTGCAAAATGTCGTATCTATACATATACATGTGCGAACTTGGTTAGATAACTTGTATACTATACAGTATACATGTACATAATGCTATATTGATATGGTTTACTAGAAAATTACTTCTCCTATTAGTTTGTTCAGTAATTAACAAAACTGTGGACACGCTTCTAATTTTTCACACACTTAAAATGATTAATAATTTGAAATAAATTGGCTACCGAAAATATAAATGATTTTTGTGTATTATTTTGTAATTTGATTCAATTTAGGGCGCTAACATTTTTGCCTTTGCAGTATAACAAAATTAATCAAATATTTGAGCAAGTGGTTTGGCGTGAAATAAAATAGTAGGTAAGTTAAAATAGTCTGTTGAGTGGCGTGGTAACCACGTTGGGTTTTTGGCATGCGGGTATTTTTTAAAAGCATGAATTTTTAAAAATATCTGAAAAAATTATTGTAAAAGTAAAGTTGGCGTGTATTTTTGGTTGGACACCCGGGTAACTTCTGACGAGTTGATAGAAAGCATGTTCGTTTTTGAACTTGACCTGTGACTGTGAAGGAAGGCGTGATAGGAGCGTAGATAGGATATTTTACCATTTAGTTGGAGGTATACAAAAGAACTGAAAGACAGTTGATGTCTTCGTCATTAGTGTGACTTACTTAAAAGTTCATACCTCGTGTCCCTGGACTTTTTTTATGGAAGGAAATTCACCGCGACGAACTTGATTGTTCAACTTTACGTAAATTACAAGCATCTTTTGACTGACACACTTGTCCCCAATCCCCAACATTGTGTGAGTGTCCATTTATGTGGTTTTTGGATCCGGATTCTGATTTCTGTAGAAAACTCGAAAGCGAGTTCAAAGTTTTAATAACCTCATTTTCTTTTTAATTAATGATGAACAACTTTGAGTGTATAAGCTAGGGGAAGCTTACATTTAATTATATACCTAGACTTATATTTGTGGTAGTTGGAATTAGATTCAGTATATGCACAGTGCAAAAGTGATTAAACAAAGAAGGAAACCGATTTCTTGCGGTTTGAGCGGATTTGATAAACTTGTCATTTGGGGTCCAATTCTAATTTCTAATTTTGATTTTACAAGTTTTACAAGTTTTAATGTTTCCCCTTCCTCCTTCCTTTTCGTCATTAACCCCAAAGTCTTGAAGAGTCGACAAATCTAAACCCTCATTAAAATTTGGAATTACAAATTCTAGTTTTTGTCACTTTTATGGTATAGTCAGGTTTTGGATTGTGCGTAGGCTAGAAAGTGTCACGACGTAATATAAATTAGAATTTTTGAACATTGTCTTTTTTTACTAATGATAAACTTTTAGTATTTACTGCCTGATATTTTCAGTTGTTTTTCAGTTTGTCATTTCTGTTATTTTTAGGTTTCGAACAAATTCAAATAATGCAGCTTTCTAAAAATATCAAAATATATGTTTTTGCAGTTTTCAAAAAATCAAGCACCGGTTTTTGAGACATCCAAAAAATGAAAAAGAACAATTTAAGCGACTTTAAAGAAATGCAAAACAGCAAAACACGATTTTAATGAATAAAATAAATCATCCATTTTTCTTTTATGACTTCCAAAGAAAACGCAAAGCAAGATGTCAACGCTTTTAAAAATTCAAAACACAATTTAAAAAATTTTGCAACAGCTTTTACGACTTTCAAACAATGCAAAACACGGTTATTACGCTTTTAAAAAAATCCAAATAATGAAAAAATGAAACAAACAAAAAATGAAAAAAATAAATATTAAAAAAAAATAAAATTAAAACATTAAAAATAAAAAAAAGATAAAAAATTTTTTTTTTTAAATAATTAAAATTAATTAGTATAGTTTAGTTTTTTTTATTATTTACACGCATTCTGTGCCCCATCACTTGATGTGTGTATTTTGGTCCTACAAAAATTTTGTAATTTTGATTTTCTTCAGGACCAGCATAGCAGGACGAATACAATGTCTTAGAATCTCCCCTTTAAATGGCTCCAAGAATGTTTTTGGATTGCTTTTCTAAATTGCATGTGCTTGAGTTTGTGTGGACAATATTGGATTCCCGTTATTTTGACTTTTGTTTCTGGAATGTTCTGTGTTGTCCATCTTGTTTGTCCCTCGTCAATTCCAAACGTCGTTTATCACTAAGCATTTCTTGCATTTTATTCTCTATTTTTTCTTTAGACTGCCGTTATTCAATGGTAGAGGCGCGTTCCCTAAATTCTTCTTCATATTATTACTACTCTGTTTCCTGCTTTTGGCTAATACGGATATAGGAAGAAACGACAGTATTGTGAAAAAATTCAAATTAGGGGGGGAAGTCATAAATAGTAGATAGTTTGTTGTGCTTGGCCAACACAAATATTTATCCCTCTGCTTGGAATACTGCCCTGTACTAAAATTAGTGTTAAAAGCATTTTTCATTCGGTTATTTTTATCTATTTTTATTATTATTTATTTTTTATCTTTTTTAGTGGTTCAAATTGTTCATTTTGGATGTATTCAAACCTGCCAAATTATACATAAAATTAGAAGTTAAATTATGAAGATAATTAAATGGCCGTTTCATAATTTATAAAATGTTTTGTTTCAAGATAAAAATAAGTTCAAAAAACATTTCTCACTTTATATTAACTTAAAATTAATTAAAAGGTAAAACATATGAGAGTCTAACAATATTAAAAATAACAATCTTGACATGTCCTGTTAAACCTTTTGGAATTCCCCTACAAAAATAACATCACCTTTCTTTAGCAACATGCCTTTCCCCATAGGAAGCCACTACAAGTACTAAGGACATCCGGATGAAATAGGGTTGATAAGGTGTTGGGTTCCATTCAATTAAGTAGCTATATAAAACCAAACTACAATAAGTTATTCTTTTGTGACGAGATCCTATGGAGGAAAGCTGAAGAAAGCTGTAGACAAGGAAAAGTAGGGAAAGTGAAAGTAGTCTGAACGGAGGACGGGGGATAGAAATAAAATTGGTTTGGATGTCACGTAAAAATTCAACGATTGGAAAAGGGCAAGGGGAAAGAGAGGGGACGTCGTATTCGTCGTCGGGCTCTGGTTTTTATTGAACTCGTGGAGTCACTGATATTCCTAGCATGTCAACCCACTGAGTCTTATTATGGTTACTTATGGTGACAGTGGGACGGTGGGGAAGTTGCCGGGTCCGCTACCAGTTACCCGGGTATTTCCTTTTGAGACTTTGGTATTTCCATCCCCAACTCCAACCAGAGCAAGGGCCAAAGCCGAAGCTGCGTAAGCCCAAACCAATATCAAAATACACACAGACACAGTATTATTTTGTCCAAAGTTGAACTGATACTGATATGAACCTGGAGAAAGTATAACTTAGACGACTGAATGTTGGATGCTGCGTGATGCTGGAGTGTATAAAAGAGAAAGCGCAAAGCTACGACTACGGCTACGAGAAAGTGATGTGTACGTAGTACGTATAATATGGATAAGATTAAAATCTTGTGTGGATTTGGATTTTATCGAAACGTTTGTCTAGAACATGTCACTTTTTTTCTATCAGCCCAATAAATCTTGTGACCAATCGAATCATTCTATTTTTTTACGCCCATCCGCCTTCCGCCTTTATTTATTTCGTTTACTTTTGTGAAGACGAATGTTTCCTATGTTTGAGAGATACCTCAGCGTAATTTATGCAGGGAATATTGGTGCGTAAATTTTTTAGGATGGTCTACTAACATAATATATTAATGATAAAGATACGTAATTTGTGCATATTTCCTCGCTCTCCTGATCAGCAGTTTTTATTAGGAAGCTTGTAAGATTTAGATTTAGGCAGCAGTAATACTTTATAATGTTTGTGTGGTAGTTTGTGCCCACACCCAATAGGCTTTGTACTTTGTACCAATCCTTGTCGATGTCAACAACTACCTACGCACTACCACAACATACTCGTAAGATTCCCACAAATATCAGATATGTAAATTGGAAAACACACCAGAACCACACGTACATCTGAATCAGAGTAAATCTACAACTACAACTACTACATAATGTAATTTAAATCCATGTGTGTAAACAATCGCGTATTCTATCTCCATTTTGAGTATCTTTACTTGCCTTTCCAATTCTATGGTACTCTATAGCTCACATAGTATAAAACTTCTGGAATTTCTAACAAAACTTCACTTTCTCCTCCTCTTTTGGATTTAAATGTGCAGGATACAAAACCTAGAAAAAAACAACATTCTACAATTGCACTACAAAGTACAAAATGGCATAACATTGACGATAGCTTTTGTTTTGTTATGTTAAATTATGCACATGTTTCTTTTTCGATCCCAAAATAGTACACTTAAAAAAAAGATTATTATTGGATATTATACGATGGACTAAAAGCGGTGAAGGGGGTTGCTAATGATACAGGGAGCAAAGGTTATATGCCACCCTGTAAATATAACTACAAGTACAGTTCCCGTAAATCCAATCCAAGCCACGAGATACGGATACGGATCCGGATTAATTCAAGTACATTTTCTCGGTCTGGATTTTCAGTACATGTCGCGGTCGCTCATGAGAATTCGTCGTGTACAGTGTACAGCCATGCACGTGTGTTTGGTTTTGGCTTGAAAATGGGCAAATATATGTATGTAATTTAAAGGACCATTGCGAGTAGAAATTCCAAGTATAACCACTACATACAAGGCAGTGTAGTAGAAAGTAGACCAATATTTATTCACTTTCACTTCCACTTGTACTTTCACTTGCATGGGTCTGGGACGGATGGCCATGGGAATAGGAATAGGGGGACAGACATACTTTGAGATTTAGGCAATTCGACGATATGTGGACGTCGACGAAGCTAAAGCCACTAAATCCGATTTCCATTCTGTTTCACTCCTCTCCTTCTCCCACACGATTTCACCAGAGGCCATACAGTCTATGAAAATCTGGAAGATTTTTATTTCGAGTCTGGCTTTATTTAGATTGTTTGTGTCTGGGTGCGAGTCTTTACTCACGTCAGACTCGTTCAAAAATGGAATTCGGATTTAAAATAGAGTGCACATATGTCATCATTGCACTAGGCACGCATTGAATATCAGAATCACATCTGTGGTTTTATGTATAAAAGAACTACAGATGAGTAAGCTGTGGTGCTGAAGAATATCGTCAGTGAAGAACCAAAATGACCCATATCCATTTGTAGCTAAAAACAATATCCTAACTACCTACAAAAATATTTAAACATGTCTTGAAAGCATTTAAATAGAACATTTTGCACTTTTCAAAAACATGTAAATAGAACATTTTCAACATTTTTAAAGCATTTGAATAGAACATTTTACGTTTTTCAAAATCATGTAAATAGAAAATTTTACACTCTTCAAAAAATATGTAGATAGAACATTTTCCAATTTTCAAAAACATGTAAACACAACATCTTACACTTTTCAAAAACGCTTAATTAACATTTTACGCATGTTCATCATTTTGTTTTTATGATATAGCACATTTTTATTCCAACATAAATTGGATATGGGTCATTTTGCTTTTTCACAGACGATATATCGGATGTTTGTAACATCTTAAATATGAATACATGCACAGTGCAATAACTCCGGAAATGCTATATGACTTTATTCAATTTTTTAATTTAATTACATAAAAGTTTACGACTTACGGCGTTACTGCAATTATACTTTTTTTAAATTATTGTACATACATAAATGTTAGTAAAAATTTAAAAATGTCTTTTCATGCTTTCTAGTAACAAAAAAACTAACAAAAAGGCTGAACTTCCCCTTTTCTTTTACTTCACTAGTATTGTTGCTTTCACTTTACAAGATAAGACTAAGACCAACTTCAATACTACACTTCACGATTATGTTGTTTTCCCTATTACACAAAAATATGACGAGGTGATATAGAAAGTTGGTCTGAGCGTTGGCGCTATAGTAGAGACAGAGATAGTTTGTGTGAAAGCATTTACTGAAGATAGTAGATTGACTCCACTCTCACCTCATATTAATCTTTCCCCCGACTTTCTCCCAAGGTGGTTAGCTTTTGTCTTTCTTTCATTTCTCTTCCCCCTTCCTTTCTTCCCTATTGACTTGAAACTCAAACTCCTTTGAAACAAGTCAGTCCAAGTCGAACTTTCTCTGTCGTTATCGTAACGGTAATCGCCATCGTAACTGTAAGATTCTCAGTTTGTTTTCTCTACTTCCATAATCTAGATCCAGGGTTGGATTTTTTTTTGTATTTTTTAACACTACGGATATCTTCTCTACCCGATCGGTATTTTTTCTTGCTGGCGACTGGACCTGTTCCTGGCCCTGGCCCTGCTATGGTACGGGTGATCTCGTCTGTGTCTGTACTAAGTAAGCATCTGACACGGGGTCTCATTTAGTTAATCTTTGCTCAGGGCTCTTCCAAAGTCTCATTGTAATTAACTTGGACTCTTATATTATTACTTTCCCGTTTCTACTTTTTCTACTTTCACTTGGATATTGTTTTTGGTTTTTCGCTCTGACTTGCTTTTCAGGTAGTCCTTTAATACCTCTCGTACTGTCCACAGCTCTCCTATATAGTGTATACCATAATACCTAGAAAAGTATAGAAAACCGGGAAAAGTTCATGTCATCCAAACAATACAGTTTTTCCTTGTACGCAGTTTTACTTTCATTTCCTTCCGTTCCAGTATTCTATGATTCTACTGCTGCTTCTTTCCCTACAGCTTGTGGATAAGAAAAAGGATGAGACTGTGTTTAAAGTTTGAAGGGGGAAATGGTATAGGAGTTTTGAGAGGATTCCCCATCACATAATCATCATGGACCCTAGCTTCTTCTTGGGTTTAATTTTCCAGTAGGGTTTCTTTCTTCAGGTTTTGTGTTTTTGCTTTCTCTTAGGTTGGCAGTCCCTGCTTTCTTCCGTCCAAATGACGACACTAAAAGTTGTTTCAATCAATCTCAACGACGACCGCTATCACTCTGAATTGCTTTCAATGACTATAGACGCAATGGCAATGGCTTTGACAATTGCAGTGGATATGGCTTATATAATATAGACGAAATCATCTGTGACCACGACTATGCTGAGTATATATCCATTGCTTTTTGGCTATACTAATCCCAAGTTACATGTGTGGTCAAATGGAGGCTCTTAGAAACGCATTCTGTAGGAGCTGATATTTTATTTAGATTATCAATGTATGTATAGACTGCTACAGCTTTTGAATATATATCATTGAAAATGTGTCGCTAAATGTAAAAGAGCGTATGTAAGTGAACTTGTACAGAATTGCAAAATAATTTTTTAAACGAATTTATGCGAACTAAGTAAGTACACTTCAAAAATGTAAAACTTGCAAACGCAAATTTATTTCCAAGTTTTTGAAAATTTCAGCAGTTTTTCCTGCAATATAGAACGTTCCCAAGTTTCTTTGCTATAGACATTCTAGATATTATTCTGTAGCTTTAAACATTTAGAAACAGATATGAAAAAATCTGAGTAAAAAATTAAAAGCACTTGACTGAGTGCAATAGACAGGGAACAGAGAAATCGCACTGGTGAATAAAGCATTACAGATCCTGCAGACTTTCACCTAGAACACATTTCATACATTATGGACATGAATCGATGATCTAATGCGATGTGATATGAGTGGCCATTTGCCATTTTCCTTGTAGCACATCGTGTCCAGTAGTCGACTGCCTCAATCCACTCAAACACTTTCACTACACGTTTAAATGGAGAAAGTCCATTCTGTTCCAAGCCAGACCCAAAAAAGTCTCATCTCGTTTTGTCAAGTACCCCATTCCCACATCACAATTGATCGGCCACGCTTTAAATCCTTATCTTATAATATGTGTAAATGCATCTCTGGACTCTGGGCAAAATCCTGAGTCATTACGAATGATAGGCTAGAACTAGAACTCATCCCATCACCAACGCCAAATGGACACTAGTTTCAAGCGCATCCCCAATACTAAGAGAAAGCACATTATAAAAATAAGTGGAGAAGGCATCACATTTATGCGTTCATAAAAACGTTGACAGAACGTTTAAATAAGTGCCATTACTATCTAACGTAAAATATAGATAGGATTTTTTAAGGGTTTTCAATAAACCATCACAATTATATCTTATATCGTGTGCTCAGCATCGCGCTGTCGACTGTCGATGTCGACCGACTATCAGTGTCGGTTTGTGTATTACAAAATTAAACAAAGCATTATTTTTTGTCTGGTTTTTAGACATACGTACTTTATAGTAGCTTTATGGAACCGATAGACAATATAATTAAATATCGTCTGAAAAGAACCAAAATGACCCATATCCATTTTAACTAAAACAAATATCAAGTATCTACAAAAATATTCAAATATGTCTTGAGAGCATGTAAATTGAACAATTTGAACTTTTTAAAAATGTGTAAATACAACATTTTACACTTTTCAAAAACGTGTGATTCGAACATTTTGCAGGTTTTCAAAAATGTGGGATAAGAAATTTTTGCACCGTTTCAAAAACATGGAATCTGAACATTTTGCACCTTTTTAAAAACATGGAATCAGAAAAGTTTGCACCTTTTCAAAAATATGCAAATACAACATTTTACACTTTTTAAAAACATGCAAATAGAACATTTTGCACTTTTCAAAAACATGCAAATAGAACATTTTACACTTTTAAAAAACTCTTAAATAACATTTTACGCATGTTTTCCATTTTGTTTTGATGACATAGCTCATTTTGATTGTGGCTTAAATTGGATATGGGTAATTTTGGTTCTTCACAGACGATATGGTCCTTCGAACCAGATAAATTCAAAATATAGGTTATAGGGAGGTGTGTATAATCATATAAGTTTACGCAAAGCCATTGGAGTAACAGTAAGAGAATTACTGTTAGTGTCTATAGTATTGTGTCTACTCTCTGGTTTACGTCTGTGGCTGGGCTATTTTTGTGTGCGTAGTTGAAGTCAAAATCGAAGGGAGAAGTTGACTATAATTTTAGAGTGTTATATAATTGTGGATATACTTACCTAGGTATGTGTGCATTAATACTGTTTGTGATAAGACGGTGAAATCCGGGGGATGAGACAGAAGCGGAGAGAGGAGGAGAAGTTCAGAGGAAATGGAGTAGCGGTTTGTCACTGTCAAACGTAAAAGTTAATGTGTTTGATATGTGCGAGACGGATGAATGGATTCTAATAGACGGAGGTAGTACGGACGGACGGAACGAGTGTCTACAGTGTTGTGCAGGAGAAAGTAGAGAGGAGAATCAGGGCCATATAGCCCTTCAGCATTGTATACATAAGAAAAAGCAATGGGAAAAATCCGTAGATCTATGACGCTGCTGGAACTGGCGCTGGCTAGAGCACTAGAGCCAGAGCCAGAGCCAGATCGCCACAGCAAGAGTTTATGTTGTGGTCTTTCAGAATTTGACTTGGATTTCGACATGGGCTTTGCTTTCGTTTTCATTTCTATAGATATTTTCACTCCATGTTTGTGGTGAGCATAAAAATTTCCCCTCTCGTATTTTTTGTGCAAACTCAGCGAGGCCTGTTATAATACATTGCTATTATAATGCTATACTTTGAGCTTGGGTCCAAGTCAAATTACTCGGACTATTGCAGTTTTACTGTAACTGCCTTCAGTCTAGTACGAATACTCTGCTATACAAATGCTAAAGCAAGCTTCCCAATAGTGACTGCATGAGTGCAAGTACAAGGACGGGATATTTGTTTACATACTTGACAATGAGTAGGAATATGGTTTTGAAGTACCTAGCAAACTTCCAATAAAATTGATTTTTTAAAAATAAAAACCATCTTTTAGAGTAAATAAATTAAAATCCAAGAACCGTTTACTTTGGAAAAGTAACTTTGAAAATTAATCTAAAAATCTAAATATCATCTTATTGTATTGTAAAACAAAAATTGTTTTCTACATTACAAGTAAAACTAAAGAAACTAAGCTGACATATAGATTGCGCTGGCATACGCACGTCTACAAGTCCCACCATATCGTCGGTGAAGAGTCATACTGTCTTAAGTCCAATGCATTTTTTAAAAACACTTTTTGAAAAGTGCAAATTTTTCTATCTACATATTTTTTTAAAGTGTAAAATGCCCTATTTACATGTTTTTCAAAAGTTCAAAATGTTATATTTACTTGTTTGGGAAAATTGTAAAATGTTCTATTTACATGTTTTTGAAACGTGTAAAATGTTCTATTTACATATTTTTTAAAGTGTAAAATGCCCTATTTACATGTTTTTCAAAAGTGCAAAATGTTCTATTTACTTGTTTGGGAAAAGTGTAAAATGCTCTATTTACATGTTTTTGAAACGTGTAAAATGTTCTATTTACATGTTTTTGAAAAGTGTAAAATGTTCTATTTTTAAAACGTATGTTTTTGAAAAGCTACTAATTAAATGGACTTGGGACAGGATGACTTTAAGAATCTTAAAGAAGACTTGAGACAGAATAATTTTAGCCGTGCACTGGACTGAGGACGGAATGACTCTCCACCGACGATGTGTATAATAAGAATAAGCAACTTACACATCTTTCTAAATACACAGGCTTTAAGTTTACAGTACAGCATAGAAGTTACTTTCTTAGTCAGAGTCAGAGCCATAAACTTACAGAAAAAAGTTTACACAATACTTCATACTTAATGCGGATGTAAAGCCCAAGAAGAAAAGAAGGAAAAATGAGGGAAAGTAAAAGCAGTGAGGATGTGCGTAATAGTAGTAGAGCCCGCACTCCCGTTGACGATCCGTCTTAAGCTAAAGTTGCTTATCAGTATTTGGTCAGAAGATGGATTCTTTCAAGGAAGAAGATCAAGAAGAGATTAATCAAATTAAAATTTGCAAAGTCGTCAAGTGAGGAGGCGGACGGGAAGGGAGGGGGAAAAGTTGAGAGCTTAAACTCAAAACGTATGTACACTATGTAAAAGGATGCTAATATGCTATTCGTACGGCTAGACGCTATAAATACATATCATATAGTATGCAATATACGTACCTACATTTAGTCAAAACCGAAACCGGGACCAAAACGGAAGCCGACACTGAAGTGCAGATAAAATTGATCAAGATCACCACCAAAAATTCACCAGTCAGTATACCTTCCCATCTCCAGTTGTCTACAGTAAGAGGGGAAGTGAAGAAAGTTAAGTAAAAGTCAAAGCGGGCTTTTTTTTGTGGATACGATTTAGATACAAAAGTCTGTCCAAGTAATCGGAACAAAATCGAATTCAAATTCTAAATCAAAACCCGCTTTGCTTTTTACTTTCCCTCGATTTCACTTTTCACTCTACTCTCAACATTCAAAAGATATTCAGGGAACAGAGAAAGTAGGAAGTGAAAGTAGGATATGGCATACTGCATAGGTATAAATTTTGTCATATGGACATTAAAATAGATTGCTTATAGCTTCCTAGGACAAGAATATATTGTAGTTTTAGAATTTATACTTATTTAATACTGAGGGATAGGTTCAAGCTCCGCTTATTATTGTGGTATAAATCGTTTTTACTTGGATTTTTAGTTTCAACGCACAGCTCAATTACTGAGAGAAAAGCGTGGCTGGGGTTTTAACTGTAGTAGGTTTTAAACTGTGGGCGGTATTGGTCTCACGTCCCAAGTCCGAATGCACTTTGTACGAAAGTCTCTTGTATGAAGTTCGGTGTTCGAAAGTGTGTGCATTGTGTACGAAGTCTCTATGTCCGACGTGCATTGTGTACGAAGTCTCTGTGTCCGACGTGTACGAAGTCTCTGTGTCCGACGTGCATTGTGTACGAAGTCTCTGTGTCCGACGTGCATAGTAAGTTAGTCCGTAGGTTATTTTCTGCGAGATGAATAACGCCGCTAAACTATGCGATGTCTTGTTAGTGTTTGTGGGAAAGTATGAAATTATCAGCTCCCATCCGCACCTCGATCACGACGACTTATTTTTGGTGTGCAAATTACAGGAAAAATTCGGTACCACTGGTATACGGTTTTCTGCCAGAAAAGTCTAAGGCTGTTTATCTAGACTTTTTGAATTTGTGTCTAAAACGGCACTTGAGCACAGGACACCAATAGCGCCGAAAAATTTCCTTACTGATTTTTAATTAGTCGCAATACAGGCTTCAAAAGAAATATTTAATCCGATTAATAGTTACGGTTGCTTGCTCCATTTGGCTCAGAACGTAATGTGGCACGTTGGAAAGAATAAGGAATCAAATAAACTAACATCGGAAGAAGCTAATCTTGTTCGAAGAACTGTGCGTAACCTAACGGGATTATAATTTTTACCTCGAAATGATGTTTCCATAGGATTTGATAATATTTACATCACTTTTTACTGCATCAATAAAAGCATTTGCTTAATCCATTATATTTCTTATTTAATCTTTGTTCAGAGAGCTACTCGCACCTACAGCTTTCGGTCACACAGCTCTTCGTACATAAAGCCTTCGGTCATAGAGCTCTTCGTACATACAGCTTTCGGACAAAAAACGCATTAGGACTCTGAACTTCGTACAAAAGACTTTCGTACAAAGTGCATTCGGACATGGGACATAGGGGCGCTGTATTATAGTAAAGATTGATATGCACATATTCTACTATTCAGGTCTACGCATGATCCATGTTTTGTATAAAATAATAATTTGATATATTTCTGGGGCACCGTTAAAAATGGACAGGTAAAACGCACATGAGAGTGTTCTAATATTTTAGCCAAAAATTGTTTATTTATTTGATATTTATTTGATTTTGAAATTACTTACGCAACAAGAGTTTGTTTTGTAAAGAAATTCAGTAATGTGTTTTTGACAGTTTATATTCTTTGAAATACATATTTTTGCAATTCAAACTTTTTTGCCCGTGCAGATAATTTGAATGTAGTACGCATAACAATACTATGAAAATAAATATATAATATTCATCCACATCCAAAAACATTTCTAGATCTGCCCCTGGCTGTATGTAGCATTCTATTCAGTACCAAAAGTTACATATCGTCTGCGAATAACCAAAATGACCCATACCCATTTTAAGCTACAATCAAATTGAGCTATGTCATAAAAACAAAATGAGAAGCATGCGTAAAATGTTAATTAAGAGTTTTTGAAATGTGTAAAATGTTTTAATTACGTGTTTTTGAAAAGTGCAAAATTGTTTATTTGCATGTTTTTAAAAAGATGCAAAATGCTCTAATTCTATGTTTTTGAAAATTGTAAAATGTTCTATTTACATGTTTTTGAAAATTGCAAAATATTAATTTGTAGATAGTGGATATTTTTTTAGCTACAAATGCATATAAGTCATTTTGGTTCTTCACAGACGATATACATTTATATATAACTATATATATGGAAAGGTGTGGAAGTGGTAAAAGCAGAGTGAAGGGAACTCGGAGGAACTTACCGTTGTTGGAGACGTTATAGAGAAGATCCAGATCAGATGGAGAAGAAAAAAAAGAAGGAAGACAGCTCTAAGATTAATCGTGGAAAAGTAATTTGTCACGCGAGTAAAGCTACTTTTCAAAAAAAAAACCATGGGTCGTAAAAAATTGTGGAGGGAAAACAAGATTTTGTCTAAAACCATATTGGCATATCTCTGCAAATCCCTACCTAATCTAATGATAACTTAATGCTACAAGTTTGTCCTACATATGTACTATATACTGTAAACTTTTAGAACTTAAAAAAAAATATAACAAAAATAAAATTTAAATCTTTCTATGTAATCGGATAATATTCCTAATTTTAAATAGTTGTATCAGTATATATATCTTTCCTATTTTTCCAAATATAAAATAAAAAATGAATTAAAATCGATGAAATTGAATTCGGCGGCTGATTAAACGATGTTTCTATTTTATGTTGTTGCAATCAATTCCTACTTTGACTCAAATTGTGCCTAAAAAACAACCACAACAACAGAAACAACATGGTTTCGCTTAGGAAAATTGAAATGTACACCCTTACGAAAAAAAAACATTGACAAATAGTTTATTGTCTTGTGTAAACTTTTTTGCTAAACTTTTTCTCTGTATTCTCCTATCACTATCACTGTAATGGTTAAGCTTCAGCCGTAACCCGTAACCGTATAGCTCTTGTCTTACCCTTTCTAACGTGGGATACTTGCAACCCTATAGTAAGAAATACACACTACTACATTTAATTTGTTCTAGTAGTTTTTACCAAGTGAGAGCTTTTACTACAAATTCCTCAGTGATACAGTTTTTTTCTCTTGGCTAAGACACAGGCTGTAAAAAACTATTTATTGCAATGTTTACGTTGGCTTAAAATTCGAAATTTTGTTACGGGGTTAAGCATTGTTGTTTAACGCAAGTTCGTGGTCTCCTCTTATAAAGGCATTACTATACATACAATTTTTTAAAAATAATCGTTTTTTAAAAAAGATACGTTTTGCTGGTAGCCTACTTGCGAACATTAACAGTGCAATTTTAGTTTTGCTGTATTGTATACAAGCAGTGCTCCTTGTGGATACTAAAGCAAAACCTTCAAGAAGTGCCTTCTTTTTGGTTTGGCCCAGGTTTGTGTGTTTATTTAATCTTGATGGGACGAGACAAGAAGAAACACTGATAAAAACATAATACGTTCAAAGTTCCATGAGAAACACGTCCATTCTATTTTGATTTCTACCGCTGACGCGTACTTCTTGGACATGTTGGGCAGGGCGGGAAAGTGATGGTAATGGAAAAAGAAAGAAGACGGGAGAAAGTTGGACTTTTAGACATGTTTAGTTTTAGTTTTGATTTTGTCTCGGCTTTTATATCAGTGAGTGGGAGTGATTACAATCACATCTTACAGACGTTTGCCACTTTTAGGATTTTTTTCTTGTAGAAATAACGTGAGTGCTAGTACCTAGTAGTAGTTATAGTGTTTTAGAGCATTAAATTACTAGGCATGGATTCCAATATTACTTTCTTATTACAATTACAACATTTTCATAAAAAATTATTGGGAAAGGGCCTTTGCTGCATCGCTGATAAAAGTCTCAGAAAAGGCACAAATTAGGTTAAGTTCATCGTCCAAGACCTTGTAACTTAAATATTAGGGACACTGAATACTAAAGTTCAGATATATAAAATCATCGTAAAAATTTTCCAATGCGACTTAATCTTGTCTGTTCTTGTCTTTTTTCTGTAAAGTTTACCACTTTCACTTGTCTTTTCCTCCAAAAATTATCTCTTAGGATGTCCAGCCCATACTTTGATTTCCACTGCAGCCCTAATGGTTCTGACAGTCTAGTCTGAGTGTCTATGTACATAACATTCTGTAAATTCCGCAATTCTGCTCAGAAAGCAATAAAGATACAAATAAATGCTAGATTTTTTGTCTCGAGAGTTTCTTATACACCTTAAAATGAAGTGTACGAATTCACAAATCAAAAATAAAGAAAAAATGCATTTGAGATAAATATTATGGTCAGAATGTATCCCAACCCAAAAAATGAAAGTTTAGAAGACAAATTTTAAAAGTGAAAGTCCAATAGTGAAAGTGCAAAAGTGAAAGCAGTGCATTAAAATTGAGGTTGATAATATTGTAGATTTTATTAAAATAATTTTTAAAACTTTTTCTACGTTTATTTTTTTTGCTTTCACTGCACTTGCTTTTTAATAAAAATAATTTTAAAAACCGAAATATTTCACACTAAGTTACACACTCAAAGTATAATTAATTCTGAATTAGGAATTAGGCAGAAACCTTACCCTAAGAGCACAGAAAAGAAAAAAAAAGTATGAATTTCCTCTTCTACGAAAAATTCATACCTTAAAAACATGATACAGCGGAAAGAACAAATGAAATAAAAAAAATGTAAGGTGAAACCAAACTTTCCCCTGTAATTTTATTCAGCTGGAAAAAACTGTAATTAACATTGGTATTCTCACAGCTGCATTAGTATATTAGTATAATAATTATATATACGAAAAGGCTTAAATAGAAAAAAAAAGAAAATAGACAACGATTACTGTATTCTGTGAAGAGAGGACTTGGAAAGTAGAAACATAAATTAGAAAGAGGTTAAAAGGCCTTGACTTTTCTAAGCGTGTTTAATTTACATAATTATATTTATGCGATGCTATACACAGAGAGAGAGAGAGAGAGACACTCAACGACTCAGCCCTCTCATTATATTTTATAATTTACAAGGGAATTCCAAATTCCAACGGGAAACGGAATGAAAATGAAAACGAAAACCATAACCGCATTGTATATTAAAACATTGGCAAAATTTTTCGAGGTGGTGTTAGTAAATACATAGCCTCCGTAAATGTATGTATTGCATGAATAGGAAAGCAAAAGAAACTGCGGAACCAAGAAAACTGAAAAACTGAATTTAGTAGAGTTCTTTCGCGGTTTTGTATTTTAATAGATATAGGATGCTAGAAAATTCTGGAAGTCTGGATCTGGATCTGGAAGTGGGACAACGAGCGGTGGTTAAGAAACGAATGAAGTTTTTTCTTGATTAAAATTACGTGATGTACATGTAGTTAAAAGGGACAGAGCCAAGTATTTTTTCATTTCTTAATACTTTTCTTTACACCCAAATCCAACCTGTGCCTGTATATAATTTTAGAGAGGTGTAAAAATACTCTATCTACGTTTTAAATTTAGCGCAAATTTATGTACAAAATTTAAAAATCATTATTGTAACACGTACATTCTTTAAAAACATTGTGAACTTGGATTAAAAAATTTCCAAACATTTAATTTATTCAATTATGCAAGTTTCCCTTTTAATTATTTTAATTCTTTTTTAATTTTCTGAAATCAACCATAAAACATTTTGTACTTTGTGCTTGGATTAAATTTTATGCCTGGCTTAGCAATCCTTCACCAAGCTATAAACGTAAGCTATACAAAACAGGAACAAAAAATAACCAAAGTATATCATGGATGTGTGAGCTTTGTATAATTTTAATTTTAATTGTTTCCACATAATTACTTACTTTCCTGTCCTTGGTTTTCATTTGATCACTTGTTTCCCTGTATCCGTCCGTGTTACTACTGTTACTCTGTCTGATATAGGGCGAGACAAGGAAGAGGAAGATAGAATTTGATTAGATCGGATTGAAGAGAATTGAATTGGATCAAGTACGCGAGTATTTGTATCTCTGCCTAATCTCTCTCGTCTTTTCCTGTCTGTAGTCTGTGTATAGTAAGTCGCAGGCATGCATATACTTTTTTAAGCAAGTCGTTGCAGTCTTGAGACCACGTACTATTTCTATTATTTGCAACAAACAAACAACGGGAACAACTTTGTATCCATAAATGACGTCTTTTTAAATTCCAATGTCAATTCAGTGTCTTACAGTCTCTACTCCAGGGTGGGTTCCTTGCAATTATTTTGTATTTTTGTAGTCACTATAAGTTTCTTAAGAAATAGGGCACTCTATATAGTTGTTGATGACGTCATGTGTGGACCGCCCATCCAACTAAAAAGATGGAGGGAAATAGAGGCGAGTAATCATTGTCTGGTTGAGCATGTGGAAAACAAAGTGGGAGCTATAAAAAAACCAGTAATGGTCTTTCGATAATTACGCCCATAAAACATTGCTTTATCTTTATCTTGAATTGGTTCCTCTTTCCTTTTCAACTTACACGTCTTAAGCCCCTGAGACACCATCACAGGGAGGCTCCTCGGCCCCATTCTCTCACTTTTACTTTGTATCATTTATATTCTTATTTTAATCCAATATCCCACAGACTACTCCATACTCCTACCATGTTCCGTTACCGTACTCTGCTTAAGATGGAGCAGAGCCTCTTTTAATTTATGTAAAAAGTCAGCAAATCGGATGTTTATCCCCAGAGTTATAAAAGAGCGGGTGCGCTGTATTCAAATTCAAGGTCAGGAGCTAATAACCCTCGCTTGGTATAAGAGACTTGCGCACTACTACTGCTACTACAAGTTCCAACCAGAATGTCGTTAGAATGTGGCACTATATTAGTAGCTAAAAATATTGGAACGAAAAAACGTTTTCAATTTTTTTCAAAGATCTTTAAATCCCCAATTACTAAATTTCTATTGCATTAATTTGTTTTTACTTGGCTAAAGATAAGCTTAAGGGGGAAATTTAAATTTGTACAAGTTGCGTATGGCTGTGTGTGTAGCACCATTTGACCGCGAAACAATTTGAAGGACAAAGTATATTGTCGGTGAAGAACCAAAATGACCCACATCCAATTTTAGCTAAAAACAATATCCACTATCTACAAAAATATTAAAACATGTCTTGGAAGCATTTAAATTGAATATTTTGCACTTTTCAAAAACATGTAAATAGATCATTTTACACATTTCAAAAACATATAAATAGAACATTTTACACTTTTCAAAAACATGTAAATAGAACATTTGGCACTTTTCAAAAGCATGTAAATAGAACATTTTATACTTTTCAAAAACATGTAAATAGAACATTTGGCACTTTTCAAAAACATGTAAATAGAACATTTCGCACTTTTCAAAAACTCCTAATGAACACTTTACGCATGTTTCTTATTTTTTTAAAACATAGCTCATTTTGATTCTAGCTTAAATTGGATATGGGTCATTTTGGTTCTTCACAGACGCTATCTTAAAATACCCTCTGACAAAGAACAAGACGAAGAAGGCACTAGACGAGGTATGGTATAATTAATAAGACTGCAGAAAAATAAAAAGGGAACAACTGACTGAGAGAGCGTACACCGTACACACTGCCAAAGCCGGAGTCAAAGCGAAAGCCAAAGGGAGAACGCAAAAAGGAGATGCAAGGCCAAAGTAAAAGAGTGAATGTGAAGTTGGTCTTATTATTCTGGCCTCTTCACATTATTCACGTAACCCATGAGAGACTCTCGCAGCTTGGCATATCATGGGCATATAGCAGATTCTATTATCACAAGTTAAGATGTCCGGAGGAAAAACGAGTAATAATTCCATTCTAATCTCACCACACTCTCCTATTCTCCCCCACCCACCCTACCCCCGTTTTCTCATCACCAACAAATGTTAATACGAATACGAACACAAAAACGAGCGAGTGCCCCTTGGTTGAATTTGGATTTGGATTTGGCTACACAGCACCACCACTCACGATCAGACACAAGAAACAAGACAGAAGAGCGTACGCATTTTTTGCTTACCTACTTTGACTTTGTTGTACACGCATAAAGCAGCCCGGTAGAATGTAGAATAGGAAATACATTGTGAAGCTCTAGGAGATTGGAATACAGGACACATACCAGGGGAAAGGTTTTAGGAATTTTTGGAGCCGGAATTCCAATAGATCACACATCCTTATCCATTTTAGACTTTTAGATTGTGGGAAGTAGACAAAAGTTTCAATTAAAATAATTAATGCATCACTCCCATCTATCTCCATAGCTCCTGTATTCCGCATTCGGCTCTCGGCTTTGGCACGACTTCACAATCCAAATCACACATGGCGTGTGGCATACTGTAGACATGTTGTATATACAATCTGTTCAAAAGGGCTTCATCCATAAATGACGTTAGATTTCAGAGTATAGTATACACTTTGGGATTGTTATAGATTGCTACCTATCACCGCTTCGCTCTTGTAGACGTCATTTATGACCAACCCCTTGGGTGTGTGGGGATGTTATTGGCAGTGATATTGGGGCAAGAAGGAGACCTGACATAACTTGTTTTAATATGAAAATTCCAAGAAATTCTCCTTGTCAAACAAGGCCCATGCAAAGCACCCGCTTTTATTTTTTATTTAGGGAGCTTTTGGTAAATAGTCACAGATCTGGTTTTCTAGTTTTGTACGTCCGTCTGTCCGTCCTACCGTGTACAGCTACAATACTTGAAATTAAATATAACCAAACTCAAAAACTCAAAACTTCAAAATAACTAATCTTTGCAAGTACTTTACAAATACCATGTATTTATAACTATCTTTACAAGTTTAACTTAATTTAACTTGCTTTACTCCAAAATTACTGAACATTTTAAATCTAAATGCAATTTCTAGAGCCATATATTGTAAATCGTAAAAGCGCAAAGCTAGAAACACACACAACATATGAAGCTCAGCATCTACTTTGAAATTGCAAGGAGGAAATCAATTTGTGAGTAGGCCATTTTTTCCCCCATCGGACGTTATTTTCGAATGTAATTGTAATGCTTGAGTTATATATAGTGAATTGAGAACATTCCAAACTGTTTGAAAGAAGCAACGAACGAGAACGAGATAATAGTACCCTCACATTTATGTCATACCAAAGTGAGTGAAGTTATGTACACAGGACCATTAATACAAGTTTTAGGATTTTAGCTACATGCAGCGTACATTTCAGATGTAAACTGCGCTGCTCTGTAAATTTAGAACTTTAGAACAGCTAAAATTTCCTATGTATTTAAATAATTAAAAATAAAGCATCGGAAAAATTTTAAATTAAGCATTGGGTTATGAGTTACAGGTACATTATTATTTGAAACCGTAAAATTTCTTTAAATAAATTCATATCAGAAATGTGATAATTAAAGATGAATTTCAGTAATAAAGGATTCATTAATAATTTATTTGCAGTTAGAAGTGTAATTTTAAAAGTCTAAAAATAATTTTCAGCCAGGCAGTTCAGTGGTCAGTTCATGATTTAAATTGAAGGTAAGTTATATACATACATAAGTCGAAACACGTGTGGTACATGAAAATACAAAATTTCTTGCTGTGTACACGCGTACCTTTTATTTTTAAGTATAGCACATAATTTATACTGTGTACATACAGAATAGGACATACATAGAAAAATAAGGAAAATGGAGAAAATCTCTATGTATAACGATGAGATGCCACCCTCACCTCTTAACTTATGAAAATATCCGAGTGATATTTCTTTTGGAAATTTTGAGAAATGTCCCGCCGTCTCCTCTGACACTTGTGCATTTGTTAACGTGTCTTTTACACTCTTCTTCCATTTCGACTTGCTACACATTTCCTCACACCAGAACACTCTTTACTTCTTTCTACGTACGTACATACCTATCTAGGTACTTCACTTCCACTACTTCAACACAGTCTCATTTTTTTTACCCTCTGTACAAATACACAAATACTTTATGTACATGAACCATCGTCGAGTGGGCCGATGCGAGTAATCTAACTAACTACATCCCCACACACACAAAATAGGGATAGCAATTATGTGCTCGAGTTGGGAATTTGAAGACTGGAAATATTCCCGAAATTAAAGGAGTGTTTGAGCTTTGTTTATTGTTTGAAAACATTAAATTGCAAATATTAAACAGCTTGAATTATTTTTTTAAAGATCTGTATAATTTTTATGAAACTTTTTAATTTTATATTTGGATTTACAGAGATGGTTTTGAAATTTATAATGTATTGTAGTAAACAGAAATTAGAAATTTCAGTGAAGAAACAAAATGAACCATATCCATTTTTAGCTAAAAACAATATCAACTATCTACAAAAATATTTAAACATGTATTGAAAGCATTTACTGAACATTTTACACTTTTCGAAAACAAGAAATTTGATTATTTTGCACCTTTTCAAAACTATGTAAAATAGAAAATTTTACACTTTTCAAAAATATGTAAATAGAAAATTTTGCACTTTTCAAAAACTCTTAATTAACATTTTACGCACGTTTCTCATTTTTTTCCTATGAAATAGCTCGATTTGATTCTAGCCTAAATTGGATATGGGTCATTTTGGTTCTTCACCGACGAAATGTCCTTTGGCAGATTTAAAGATGTTTTAAGAAAAGTTTAAAAATTTTTCGACATTTTTATTACAGATAAAAAACTCTAAAAAATTCTAGCCTGTAGCTTTAAGTTTTAGGAAGTCTTAGGAATTTATAAGGCATTTTTAAAAATTGGAAATAGGAATTTACAGGGAAGTTTTGATTTTTTTAGGAACACTATAGGAATAAATTGGCAATTTTTGGAATATTTTCTTTGCATTTCAGAACTTAACAGGAAATTTTTAAAACCGCTAACTGTCAATTTTAGTCTGAAAAAATGATTATTGTTGCTATCCCTATACGAAGTTACACATCCATAATAAATACACATGCTTTGAATAAAGAGATTTTTTCCTCTTCTTCTTCTTCAGCAAATCCAAATTCCAAATCCGGGTCCAAATCCAAATCTGAATCCAAATCCAAAATCCTCGCTTTCTGTCTCCTGTCTGTCTATGCCTGTAAATCTATGAAAGCTGAGAGCATTTGTTTGTGTGTGTGTGTCTCTCTATGTACATGTTATCTATTGTAAATGTAAGGACATTTGCAAACATACAAATCCCAAAATATCTCTCTTATCCACGCATCAACTATATCAACGTCTCCCAAATATTCCGAAGCAGTAAGGCAATCTACAATCTAGAATCTACAGTCTACGAAGGAGTTATTACTGAGAGGTGTCGCCCATAAATGACGTTTGAGTCTTATCTTATCAAAACATTTTTGAATACAGCGCGTCACCAATAATATAGCACAGTATTAAAATTACAAATAACACGTACTCCCCCCCCCCTCTCCTAAGCCAATACTTAGGAACGGTCATGACGTCATTTGTGAACGACCCTTTTATTATACGAAATACAGCACTCGGGAAAGGAAAGGCTGGACGAATTGGTTTATTCTTCTGTCTTTCCGACGGAAATTTTTGTATTTTTGTAAGAAATGGAAAAATGAAAAAGTTTGTTTGTTGTAGAAGAAAAAAATAAAAACGAAGCCCCATTTGAATTGAACGTTTTAACATGTTTTCATTCTTCATAGTCTTCATGTAAATTGCAATCAAAGAAAATATATGTAGGAAAAAAGGATAAGAAAAAAAAATTGGTGAATCAATTGCCTATTTCTATATTATATACATTGGTTCACATGTGGATGCTGTACAATTCACATTTCGATTTTTGTTTTCATTTCCATATGTTCATAAGCTTAATAGAAAAAGAACGAGGCAAGCAGACAGATTTTTGGTTGTTCCCCTCACCGCTTTTGTATTTTTTCCTGGTCTCGCTTTTCGCTTTTGACTTCGAGTGTTCGAATTTGAGACAAATACATAGATTTCATCAAACGCATTAAATCGTCAGCGAAGGATCAAAATAATACATATTCATTTTTGTCTGAAAACAAAATGAACTATCAACTGACAAAACATAAAATATCCAGATCTTTAAAAGCATGTACAGAAAACAATTAGCAAAATTCAAAATCACATGAATAGAATATTTTGCACTGTTTCAAAAATATTTAAAAATAATATTTTGCACATTTTAAAAATATTTAAAATAATATTTTGCACATTTTAAAAATATTTAAAAATAATATTTTGCACATTTCAAAAATAATTAAAATGAATATTTTCAACTTTTTAAAAACTCATAATTAACAGTTTTACGCATTTATCTCTTGTAATTAATTTGACATAACTCATTTTAATTCTAGCTTATATTGGATTTAGCCCATTTTGATTCTTCTTTGACGGTAAATAACTCTAGAAAAAAGGGAGAAAATGAAGGGATTGCACAATTGCCTTGCTTGAAACGAAGGGACAAATTATGATTTCAAAGATATTCCCGAGTTTTGCTTTTAAATCTGAATGTAATAGCAGAGCGTTGAATTGAAATAGCCAATCCTGGGGATTATTTACCTGTGTATGTATGTTTTTATTTGCAAATTGCATTTTGATTTTTCTATTGAAGGCATAATATTTGAATTTGTAGACTGGTAAATGTTTTCCTGTATATATAGGTACTTTGATTATTTTCTTTATGATTCTTAACTTTCTGAATTTTGTTTGTTATTTTTTTTACGTTTTGAATTGACCCTTTTGCATGTATGCATAGTTTGGTTTGGTTCACGTTTTGGATTTGTATGTTGGTGTTGGTGCTTTTTTGTATTTATTGATAACGAACATAAACGAACCTGTATAGGTATATTAAATTAGAAAACTTGATGAAATACCTACAAGCATTTGAACATTACCATGTATATTCCGCAGTACTCTTTGGTTTTGATTTTGGATTTAATTTGAAATACTTAATTAAGGAATAAATGAATTAAAGTAAAGCCTGTGCAAATTAATTTTCAAAAAATCATTAGTGTTTGTCGTTTTCAATTTGTGTATATTTAAAGTGGAATCCTAAAAAAGAAAGTGCAAAAATAGAACTATTTAAAAACATAAAAACAATTCCGTAAATTGTAATTATTTGAACAAGTACAAATTGAAGAAATTATATGCTTTGCAACGTGTAAAACATAAAACTTTGGATCTTATTCGTATAAAAACAAACTGAAGTTGGGATTTTTAAAACTCAAAATCACAAATTTGTAACCTAAACCTGACAGAGTATAACACATACTTCTTGACGTTTTTAAAATGCAAATCAAGATATGTCTGACATTTTTAAATGTCAAAAACCAAAACTACACTAACGTTTTGAAACTTTCAATAGAAGGGGACAATTAATGGCATTTGAAAAAGGTGAAAAAGTGTGAAAATGCCACCTTTTTAAAGTTCATACAACGAAAACTAAATTTTTTTTGCAAATCACAAAAATCACATTTAAAAAGTGCAAATCACAAAAATCACATTTTAAAAGTGCAAATCACAAAAATCACGCATTTTAAAAAGTGCATATAACTGAAACTTCTCTTTTCAAAAACTGCAAAACTTAAGAATTTAAATTATCATTTTTTTTGGAAGTCAAAGTCATACGTAAAAGTTAGTTTAAAAAAAATGTAACATCACGTATAGCCATGCATGGAACTACTTTGTTTTTAAAAACCTTTAAAAACCCACAAATATATCTCTATGTAAAAATAAAAATAGATTTGATATAAATTACACAGTATAAGAAAAGTAAGATGCAAAATGACTCATCTCTCATTTCCATCCTACTTACGTCATCAATCTCCAAATGAAGGATTTATGACTCCCAATTTTCCTTTTTTCCTCGTCATGTTTTGTCTGGCGAATTTTTCTTGAGAATATAGGAAGGCAGAAGGGAAATAGTCAAAAATTTTAAGGGAAGACAAAAATCTTGAGATTCACTCTTTCTATACGCATGCAGAGTCCGTACCTTATTCGCTTCCTATTATTATGTATATAACAACATGTGTATTTTTGTATAGGCATTGACTTCCCTTAGTTTATATAGATTATAGTAAAATTACCTACCTACATACAAAGACAGGAACTGTGGCTATGGAGCTATGGAGCTGTGGAGCTAAACTATTACGTGTAATGGGCTTGTGTGATGAGATGAGGAGGGAAATGTATGTAAATGTGGATTTTGAAATAGGATCGAAATTCCAATTTGTGTTTGACACATTACGTCCCTACAAACGTACAGTCCAGGGCCGGATAATGTAGACAGCGCAGGCAGCCCCCGCTGCTTGAACTTTCAAAAAACGTGTAAATAGAACATTTTGCACTTTTCAAAAATATGTAATTAGAATATTTTGACTTTTCAAAAACATGCAAAATAAATTTGTTTTGTACATTTCAAAAACATAGAAATAAAACATTTTCCACTTTTCTCAAAACATGTAAATAGAAAATTTTGAACTTTTCTGAATCAAGTAAGAAGAACATTTTGCACATTTCTAAAACATGTACCGTATTACTCTAAATAGAAGCCCCCGGCTTCTATTGAAAACAGCACCCTTTACTCCCGGCTTGTATTGGAGGCCCGGCTTGTATTAAAATTATGTTTTTCGAAACCAAAAATAAAACTTAAAGTTACCTTATTTTTGACAACTTTTCATTATTTTCAGGCATAACATTCTGTGCAATAGTAATATAAATTACAACTGTAAACAATTTTAATGAGCAATTACTACTACTATAATGACTGCATGTAAATACAGCTAGAATCAATTCAAATGGGAAAATTTACTCAGCGATTCTTCTTGTTTTTTCCATTCTCGCACTTGTTTTGGGTCAACCTTAAATTTTTTTGCAGCTTGTTCTCCTGAATTTTCGTTTGCATACTTTACTACCTCCAGTTTCTTAGCTACTGAATATGATTTCCGTTTTTTATCCATTATTTAATTGCTTCGTAAACATAAATAGAGAAACCTATGGAACCCACCTACCATGCCTTACCTACCTAGGTACCTACTTACATGCACACAAAATATTTGATCTATTCCCAGACTTTACGTTTGCAAAAGAAAGTTGAGATTTGAATTTTAGGTCTATAATCTCTAATTTGAGGATATCTAGTGCATGACTTTTTTACCCCCGGCTTGTATTGGAGGCCCGGCTTGCATTGGAGGCCCGGCTTGTATTGGAGGCCCGGCTTGTGTTTATACTTACACCCGTTACCCCCCGGCTTCTATTGGAGGCCCGGCTTCTATTGGAGGCCCGGCTTCTATTTGGAGCAATACGGTAAATACAACATTTTGCTTTACCAAAGAAAACCATCAATAAAATCAAAATGGGGGTTTTTGTACGGAAACAAATTGCTGCCTAAAAGCGATTCCTTTGTCCGGCCCTGGTACAGTCTCCAAGCCGCACCTTACCCTTATTACGTTATGGTTACACACTGCATTGCATTACATAAAAGCTCTCGCACTCGCCCTTTTCTTTTCCCTCTTCCATTTCGTTCGTTTTTGATTTTGATTTTTTTTCTTGTGAGGACATGCGACGACGTGTCAACGTATCATTGGTGAAGTGTAAAAACAAGATAAATGTTGTATTTTCAAAATAACCTGTACTGGTTTCCTTATACCCAAATACCGAAATTATGTGTGCTCTAGGTGTGCATAATGGGATGCATGGTGGGAGACGTTCTGCTTTTTTCCCGGCTGCAATTTGGTTGCCGTTGTCATAACAAAAATGTCCATAGCATTTTTTCCTTGACTCGTGTTTGTACACGTTGCATTACGCAGAAGTAGGTAGATGTATTTTTGAGCGGAAGTCAGAATTTATGTTGGGAGACAAAGACGTAGTAGTAACTCATACACCTCTCGCCCTCCTCTGTCTCTGTCACTCGCGTCCCCGCGTTGCTGGTCCACTTTTTCCCCCGTCTACTTTCGCTCCCACTTCCACTCCATAGCATAGGTATTACGTATGCACGTGAGTAGGGAACATACATAAAACAGACAAGTAAAATCCCTGCATGAATTCCTAATTCAAACACACACACACATTCTTCACTCAACATTTGACGTTAGAATAAAAGGAATGACAAGACCCAAAGCGCGGAAAATGAAACCAACACATGGAAGAACAGTGCACGTCATTTGAATTTTTGTCAACTGTATAAGATTTACAGATTTTATTTCTTCCTATTAGGGATCGTCCATAAATGATGTCATCGGTAAGGCCCATGGGTTAATATTTGGTAGACATCATTTATGGACCCTCCCTTACTATAGCTAGCTGCTTAATACTGATGTTTGTTTCACAGATTTCAGGGCCGGATAATGCGGCCAGCGCAAGCAGCCCCTGCTGCCTGAATTTTCTCAAAACATGTAAATGGAATATTTTGCACTTTTAAAAAACATGCATATAAAATATTTTCCACTTTTCTCAAAACATGTAATTAGAACATTAAGAACTTTTCTGAATCAAGTAAAAAGAACATTTTGCACATTTCTAAAACATGCAAATATCACATTTTGCAATTTTTTCAAAGCATGTAAATAGAACATTTTGTAATTTTCAGAATCAAGTAAAAAGAACATTTTGCACATTTCTAAAACATGTAAATACAACATTTTGCTTTACCAAAAAAAAACATCAATAAAATCAAAATAGTGGTTTTTGTATGGAGACAAATTGCTGTCTAAAAGCAATTCCTTCGTCCGGCCCTGACAAATTTTATACATAATATTACTTCTTTCAACAAGATATAGAAATTGTTACAGTTTACCATACGCCATAATACAAACATGATAAACCAAAATATGCTACGTGCTTTCATTGATTTTCATTTTTATAGTTTTGCTTTCTAAATTTTAAAGATGGGTAATATCTTCTATGTTGCTTTTTGGTTTTTTTATTCAATTTGAAAATATATTTGTATGTCTCTTTGTTCTATTTTGAGCCCTGCAAAGTCCAAATCAGTTGAGAGGGGAACGAGTTATAAAAATAGTTGTAAAAACAAATTTGTGACAGAATGAAAATATAATAAATTCATTATTTCCTCATAAAATGTAATGTTGCAAATGAAAATAGATTGACCAGTTGAAAATCAAATGGCCCATTTAAATGCATGTGAGCCCAAAGTACATCATCAAAGTATTATATGCTTTTATAGTATATAGAATTTAACAATTTCAAATTCTCCCCATAGTTGATTTTTACGAGGTCATATTTTCCACATTTGGTTCTTGTAATGTGACGTCTTATATTTTCATAATGGTATTGGTATTGACATTCGTTGTGCGGGCGGAGACTTCCCACAAGCCATCCAAGTTCATCCGCTCTATAATTATTTTCAAATTCAAAATTCAAACTCAAACAAAACATTCTACATATGGACAAGCTCCTTTATAGTGCTATTAAAATATTTATTCAAAATATCTTTTTTAAATATAATTTTGTATACTACGCTTATATTAAACTCGAATTTTTTATTTTTGAAAAAAAAGACTATTTATATCAAAAATCATATATTTTTGAAAAATTAAATAAGCGAAAATGTGACAGTAATTAATTTGTCGAAAAATAGTGCAAAAATAAATTTAAAAACATTTAACTAATTTTTGCAAGGGGTGAATATCTATGTATAATAGTTGCAAAATCTTTTGGAAGCAAATGCCTACGTCCTAATAGTAAGTACATACCTTCTTTCGTGTAGCAAAGAAGAAGATGTAAAAAATATTTGAGAAAGAACAAGAAACAGATTGAATATAGAGCCTGTTTTTTTATCACGAAAAGTCCAATGCATTTTCCATGTTTCTTGTTTCTTTCCAGGTTCACGATTTCACTTTCACTTCCACACGCGGCTACAATAGTTACAGTCTGCGTATCTATATATTTCATATACATATATACACACATGCATGCAAAAAAACAAAAGCAATTAACAAATGCAGAAATCAAAAAAGCACGAAAGTCTGGACATAAGGCTCATATATAAATGTACATACACGTTATATATACATACTTTTATTTCATCTATAAATCATCGGATTTTTAAAGGATGCCGCCAAACACTTGCGGCCCCTCAGTAACAGAAATAAAATAGTACGAAATTGAAAAATTTGTACATAGCTTTTTTCGAAACGTGAATTTTATAGACCATTTGGAAATCGATGGATTTTTTAAAAAATGTATTTCTAAAACAAAAACGTTTTACGAAATTATTACGACCAAAAGAATCTGATCTAAATAACACCAAGAAAAATTGATTATTTATGATTTTAATTTCAAATTTTAGTACAAAACAAAATTATGCGCAATTTTTGTTTTGGAAAAAATACAGATTTTCACAAAACAGATTTTTTACATTAAAAACGTTTAGCGGTATATTGCTTTAAAATTTAGAGCAACTTTTAGAAAATTTAGTTTTTTAAAACAAAATGGAAAGCGCAATATTTCGAAATTAATTCAAAACAAACCTAGGGCGCCAATTTAATTTATATTTGAAATTAAAGATGAAGAAACTTGTATTTATGTTTTTCAAATCAAAAAGCTTCATTTTTTTCCAATAAAATTCAATTCGGTACGTTACAAATTTTTTTTTAAATCTTCCGCTTAGCCTGCAGAAGATGGTGGAAACCCTGTACGGACTTCTTTCCACACACATATGCTTGTCCATAATGTTAAAGTTGGGAATGGATTTCCTTGTCATTTTCTAATCGTAAGAAGTGCAGACACAAGAAAAAAACAAGAAGAAGAATAAAAAGAAGGAGAGAAAAAAAAGCAAAACTTAAGTTAGAGTGGTGAAGGATAGGAGACGGAAATTGGGAAATTGGGAAATTGGGAATCTAGGAAATTCGGAAATTTGGGAATTCGGAGGTTTTGGAGGTTCGGAAGTTGAGAGAAAGAAATTCGGATACAAAGTCTGTTGTGCTGTTTTTGTTTTTCCATTATTTGTAGGGAATTTGGACGGGAAAGGGAAAGAGGAGAAAACAAGAGACGGATGTTGAGAGACACAGAGTGCGTGGGAGACAAGAGAGAGAGAGTGGTTTCAAATTCAATCCAGCGACCATCCCAACAAAGGCCCTTCAAATATATGTACAGTATAATTTCACGCACACATATATGCACTCGCTCACACGACGCACACACACCATAGTGATCATATGAAGTTCACAGTGAGCACTCACACTCATAGGACTGACTGGGACTACGACTAGGACTTGTACGGATACGGATACTCATCATGCCTCATTGTTTTGATCTAATGTTATATATGTTTGCCATTTTGTTTTTAAGAATCAAAACCAGCCTTTACTTAGCATTACATTAATTTTTACTATTTTACGCCATTTAGAAATAATTTTGTATAAATCAGCTTCATCTTTGGTCTGCAAAATTTAAAACTTTTGAGAAATAAATACAGGGCCGGATAATGTGGCCAGCGCAGGCATCCCCCGCTTCCTGAATTTCCAACAAACATGTAAATGGAACACTTTGCAGTTTTCAAAAATATGGAAAAAGAATATTGAGACTTTTCAAAAACATGGTAATAAAACATTTTCCACTTTTTTCAAAACATGTAAATAGAACATTAAGCCCTTTTCTGAATCAAGTAAAAAAACATTTTGCACTTTTCTAAAACATGTAAACACAACATTTTGCTTTACCAAAGAAAACCACCAATAAAATCAAAATGGTGGTTTTTGTATGGAAACAAATTCCTGCCTAAAATCAATTCCTTCGTCCGTCCCTGAATAAATATGCAAAATGCAAAGTTAAGTGTACAAAAACATCAAAAAAATGTGCGAGTTGCCTTTAAATAACTGGCTTTGTATTTAGCATGACTCAATTTACGATAGAAAAATTTTGTCTTGTTTTTAACCTTCACCAATAGTAGCCTACATAGACATGTTTTCCGTGTTCTTAGAGAAGGACTGTGGAACTGCTACTTGCACTGGCACTGGCCCTGCCCCTGGTTCCTGGTGTAGTGTTGATGTTTGAGTTTTTAGCATGTCCATTTAAGCGCCTTTCTTCACTACACACTTTCACTACTTTCTCCACTACCAGCCTTGCGTTACGTTCCAATGGTCATGGCCCTCTTCGCAACCAAATCGAAAACGAAAAGGAAGAAGACCAAGTAAACAAGGAAGGAGCAGCAGCAAGGAAGACAGGATACGGATCCATACTGAGAGATCCTCAATCCGAATCCGGATCGACATCCAACTTTCTCTCCCGCAGCAGTTATCTACACACTTAGCTCTGTCCCGTGGTCCCATAGTCTGGGTTTGGACGTTGAATGTTGAACGTGGGATGGTACACTACTTATACTATCTATCACCATGTCTCAACAGTAAAACTACT
The DNA here is from genome assembly GCA_949802685.1 of Dicyrtomina minuta. Classification (NCBI taxonomy): domain Eukaryota; kingdom Metazoa; phylum Arthropoda; class Collembola; order Symphypleona; family Dicyrtomidae; genus Dicyrtomina; species Dicyrtomina minuta. The sequence continues at coordinate 22,719,996 of OX461811.1, read as the reverse complement.
GTCTGTATATGGTACGTCAATATGGTATAAATTGTACGGATTATGTAATATAGAGATGTTGCCTAGGTAGAGTTGGATTTGGTGATGGAGGTGGACAGACAAGCCCTGTGAGAAGCAACCCACCTGCGTCTTTTTCCTCTCTAGCCAAAAGAAATCCAATGCAAAATAAAATCTATTTTTCTGCGTCTGTATGTATATGTACATAGGCACGTAGAGTGAGTGAAAGCAAGCAACCAAGAGAGAGTAGCATGTATATTAGAGCTTAGCATAAAAAGAGGTGAAAACAGACGAGCGACGAATACATGTAGAGAACACACGAGAGGCGAAAGGCATTCTGTATAATATGATTTCCATAGAGACACGCTAAAGATACAGCTGTGACTACAGTAGTTCCAGCACACACGGCTCACTCAAAAAGCAAGACTAAAAAACTGTTGTGTAAAGTGGACAAAGTGAAAAGTGTGAAGTGAAAAGCTGCCCACAGGCTCAATAGAAAGGCAAATCCAAATCCTGCTAAGCTACTATCCTTTCACATCCACCCACTCATCCCCAGAATTATAAAGGCCAATGGACCAATGGAAACTAAATTTGAAATCCAAAACAAATTTTAAATTAGAGACAAAATACTGTCCAATCATAGTGGAACCATTGATATGAGTTCCGTTTCCGCCAGCTTGTAAAGTACCAAGACAGCACATATAGACATTGAAAAAGTTTTTGACTTATTTAAGGAGGTAGGAAAATTCGATACGAGGAAGTTTTTGCTCGTGGGATCGTTAGCGTTATATTGCTTTAGAGGCAGGTTTAATTTTTAATTTTTTTATAAATTTGATTATTTAATTATATCGTCTGTGAAGAACCAAAATGACCCATATCCATTTGTAGCGAAAAACAATATCAACTATCTACAAAAATATTGAAACTTGTCTTGAAATAATTTGAATAGACCATTTTATACTTTTCAAAAACATGTAAATAGAACATTTGACACTTTTCAAAAACATGTAAATAGAACATTTGACATTTTTCAAAAACATGTAAATAGTACATTTTACACTTTTCAAAAACATGTAAATAGAACATTTTATACTTTTCAAAAGCATGTAAATAGAACATTTGACATTTTTCAAAAACATGTAAATAGACCAGTTTACACTTTTCAAAAGCATGTAAATAGACCATTTGACATTTTTCAAAAACATGTAAATAGACCAGTTTACACTTTTCAAAAGCATGTAAATAGAACATGTGACATTTTTCAAAAACATGTATATAGACCAGTTTACACTTCAAAAATATGTAAATAGACCATTTTACAATTTTAAAAAACATGTAAATAGAACATTTTACACTTTTCAAAAACTCCTGATTAACATTTTACGCATGTTTCTCATTTTGTTTTTATGACATAGCTCATTTTTATTCTAGTTCAAATTGTATATGAGTCATTTTGGTTCTTCACAGACGATATATAACATCCTGTTGCATTTGTGAACATTTATTTAGGTTACATCTATTTTATACCTTATTTAAAACGCTGGTGGATTTTAAAACAAAAACATACAAACGTTCTATTCTAACGATAATTTACAAACATTTTAAAATATTTTGTTGCTTCGAAAAAGGTGATTTTAAAATTCCAAGGATGTCTAAATTTTGAAATGAAGGATGCATGCATACAACGACGGAGACACGGAAAGGACAGGATGTAATTAATAAAAATATTTAAAAAAGGAATTATATAATCTAAACATTAATGAAGCGCAATGACTGTGTTAATCTGTACTCAAGTTACAAAGTCAAAGAAGAAAGTAAAAACAAACAAAAAACACAGTACATGCACTACACATATTCTACAGAAAGTAGTCGGAGAAAGTTAGACTTTCACAAAAAACATAAAGTCCAAGCATAAATTGCTTGTGTGTATTAATTGTAACGTGGTGCATGGTCATGGTTTCAAAGAGTAAAAGATTGGAAATTAAGAATAAGAAATAGAAAGTGTCTGATAAGAAAAACCTTGAAACCAAGAAATAAATGGAGTGTCTCTTTCCTTCACAATTTCTTTACTTTTATCTCCATCTCTTTCCTTTACAATTTTCCATTTTCCGTTCAAGTTGTCCTTCTTCATGAAAATTAGGGGTCGTGCCTAAATAATGTAGAAAAGTTACTTGCCTTATAGTTTTCAAAGTAGGCAACTCAAACCAAGCTATAAGCAACTGTGTGTTCTAGAGAAATAACATATACCTACATATTACATAATGTGGTGTTTAATTATGTGTTACAAATTCTGCTTTCCACTATACCAAATGATAACGTCATTTATGGGAGGATCCCTTGTCATACAGACTCTTGAGTTCTACCGAGTTCCGGGCTCGAGTATGATTTGTGTATGTGGAATGAATCTTGATTTTCCATTTGATTGATGAGCTTTTATATTAACTTAAAGGAAGGAGCGTCCCTTCCTTCAACTTCCAATTCCAATTCTAATTTCTGCACCAAACTATATACATACATACTCAAAGAACCCTAACCAGTCAACTACTTTTCTTTGGGTCTCTAAAAGGGTGTAGCATGCAGCAAGAATCAATACTGGCCATTTCTAAGTCACAAATATTTAATTGCTTGTATTACCAGGTCAAAACTGATTTATAGTTTGGCCTGAAGTGTAATTAATAAAAACAGCGTGTGCTAATTGATAAATTGTAATTGGCGGAACGTTTTAGTGTTTTGCGTACCTACGACCTAATCTTCGTTTTTTAAGGTTTTAATATTTTAAACCTTAACAACAAAATATTTTTAGATTCTTAAATATTTTTAAAGTAGCTTTTTTTAAGAAAACTTAAAAATTCATTATTTTAAGCAATTTGAAAACTTGTTATTAGAATATTCAACACTTTCAAAAATATGCACAAAAGAGCATTTCATGGTCTTTCAAATCATATATTAAATACAAAAACGTTTTACCTTTTAAAGAACATGCCGCTACAACAATTTGCATCTCTTAAAATCTTTTTATTCCAACTCTCAATTCCAATAGTGTACAAAAACGTTGGGCAAAATACATCGGTGTAAAATTGTACTAATGTATGTTCAAAATCATTTGTACGATGTATTTTCATCCAAAATGGACGTATTTGAATTTCGAGCGAGATCAAAACCTTATACCGTAGGCATGCTATTATACAGCCTCATGTCATACATATCGTCTGTGAAGAACCCATTTCCAATTTAAACTAGAATCAAATCGAGCTATGTCATAAAAACGAAATAAGAAACATGCGTAAAATGTTAATTACGAGTTTTTGAAAAGCGTAAAATGTTCAATTTACATGTTTTGGAAAAGTGTAAAATGTTCCATTTGCATGTTTTTAAAAAGGTGCAAAATTTTATAATTCCATGTTTATAAAAAGGTGCAAAATGTTCAATTTGTATTTTTTTCAAGCGTAAAATTACAGCGTATTTACATCTTTTTAAAAAGTGCAAAATGTTAAAATGTTCTTTCTACACGTTATTTAAAAGTGTAAAATGTTGTACTTACATGCTTTCAAGCCATATTCCAATATTTTTGTACATAGTGGATATTGATTTTAGCTAAAAATGAATATGGGTCATTTTGGTTCTTCACAGACGATATAAAACAAAAGTAATGAAATGTAGAATTTAGTTATTAGAGTAGTTACTCATTAAAAAAAACTTGACGTGTATTCATTTTCACCAAATTTTAATATAAACACAATACACTATCTACCAAAAACATATAAAATATCAAGATCCTGTGAAAGCATGAAAAAGAACATTTTGCACTTTTTAAAAACTTGTAGTTAACATTTCACTCATCTATCTCCATCGCATTCAATTTTTTTAAAACATAGCTCATTTTAATTCTAGCTTAAATTTGATTTGGCTCATTTTGTTTATTCACTCACAATATACTGTTTATACCAACACTTGTTAGAACGTTTAAAATTGAAGAGTAATAAATCAAAAAAAGTTCCACACCTTTTCCCACCGAAAGATGTCGCATCATTCACCGAAACGTGTTTCTACTTACTCAACAACCAAGTTTCTTGCTTCCAAATGTGTATGTCTAGTAGTGTCATTTCTAAAGAAATCTATACCTTGTTCTCATCATAATCTATATCTATTGAATTTAAATGTCTAAAAAATTAGAAACTATCTACTTTTAACAATTCTAGGAGTAATTACAAGAAAACCATTATACCCATTACTATATCCATTTAATTAATTAAACATCATCCTGCGCTACCTGCCACTCTCCAAAATGAAACATGAATAATGTCAAAATCATTTTTTGCCTTTCTCGTGCATCTTCTAGTTAAACTGTATACTTTAATGTTACAATAATGTAACATTTGCATCCTTAAAATAATTATTTTAAAAATCAAACTTCCCCCACAAAACAAAAATCTACCCTTACGCACTTTTTTGTACTATCACTATTTAAATTTTAGTTTATTTTTAAATAATATATCTATATCCTATACAAGTTTTTGAAAACTGTAAAATTTTATGTTTACTTGCTTTTGAAAAGTGTAAAATGTTCTATTTACATGCTTTTAAAAAGTGTAAAATGTTCTATTTACATGTTTTGAGAAAAGTGTAAGATGTTTAATTTACATGCTTTTAAAAAGTGTAAAATGTCCTACTTACATTGTAACCCGAGAATTCCCTTCTTTTAATTGTGTTATTTAAACTAAACTGTAGTTACTATAATATGCATGTACATACCTACAAGACTATTTCTGTTTCTAATAAGAAACTTTCACTAATATCATTTTACACAGTTTTACAGCATTTTCGAATATTGAAAGTGCCTCAGGCTGTACTGCTATCAGACTCACAGACTATCATTCTCAAATATGTACATCCGGATCCGACACCTGCTATGCTATGTACTACTTATATTACTACTACCATATACTAGTATATTTTCAAAATTCGCTCTAAACTTAAAGAAATATGATATACGCATCTTCGTCTTATCTTTAGTAGAATTCAAATTCCAACTGGAATAGACCATTTAATAGGTATGTGTACTACCTTTAAAACTCAAAATTATACCGAAAAATGGGAAACTTAAACCCGGGAGTATGTACCTACCATGTTTACTTCCAGGAGACAAGACTCAATGCCCGGAGGGGCGGAAAATAGGAAAATAGGAAAATAGAAACAGGAGAGAGAGAGTATCTCTTTCGTAAGATTTTATCATCCATTCAAAAATATCACAGCAGACTTCATCTTCACAGACAGAGACGGAGAGCACTATGTAGTAGCCGCAGCTCAAAGCAAATGCAAAAACAATACCAAACCAAAAGCAAAGGGAAAGTGAATGGGAACGGGAAGTAGACATTGATGTCGACTCTCGAATTCGGCCTCGGCGTCGGCTTCGGTTTCGGCTTCAACATTGAAACCGAAACACGGCAGTAAAGTTCCATACAATACACAGTACAATCTCAAGGGCTTCGCACAGTAACAGTAACAGAAACTAGGAACATTACTATGGGCAGCACTATGACTGAAAATTTCTACAATTCTACAGTTCTACTCTCTACTTTCTACATATTCATACGAGACTCGGAATTTCAGATCGGAATTTTGTCCAGGGCTACAGATAGAAATTGAGCGAATGAGGGACAGACGAGAGGACCCAAGACCAGAACCAGAACCAGGAAAGAATGTTTGAAGTGGTTGAGTGGATCTGGATGTAGAATGTAGAATGTACATAGATGCTCAAGGTAGAGGAGAGGAAAACGTGAGGGAGAACGGCGACGAACTAAGCAGCAGATCGAGCTGCACACTGAATCTGAAGATCTACAATTCCAGATCCCAGTTCCCAGTCTCCAGACTCCAGACTCCAGTATCCAGCATCCAGTATCCACCCTCAAACCTCCACACAGTTCCAGATTCGTGAGTTGTGTATAGCTTCGAGAGTATAACCAGGACCAAAGCCCGCGTCCATACCGCCTTAAAAAGCTTTCCCCCGAAGGCTCCCACACATCACTCGGCGGAGCTATACATGGAGCTTTTGAGAGTGGAGTAGTGTTGTAGTATACTTGTAAGGCTATCTCTTCCAACGCCACTATAATGCCAGTGCCAAGACCAGGACCGGTGCCGGAACCGGAGCCGGAGCCGGAGCCAAAACCGAATCCGAAATCGGAGTGTGAGCTAAGCCCCGAAGTTGGAAGTAGTAGTTGGTGGAACTTGGACTAGGCTCTGCTTTTCTAGACTCTCTAGACGCTGTCTCTGTCTCTGGATTCTGGATGTGGCTGTGAGTGGGGAGGGAATGGAACGAGCCAAAACTTTTCACTCTCACAGTTCAGTTCATGTCCGGATTTCCAAGTGAGAACAGTGAATGGGAGTTGTGGGAAGTACGCTCTGCTATAAACAACGACGTTAATGTCATTTTGTCCATTTTCATCCTGTACATTTAGAAATTTACAACTTTTACTTTCATCAAAACCTTCACCTTCAGTATTACAGTTGGTATCCGGAAAACTCCCAGGAAAAAAACGGAATAACCAAGACAAAAAACCGAAATTCGGTTTTCGGTGGGAGGAAATATTTTGGTGGTGGTTGTATAGAATGCTATAAAGGTGTGAGAGTGAAGAAGGAAAACTGAAACAAAAACTAGTGACAATTAAAAACAAATCCGGAAACGCACAAGGAAAATTTGAAAATCCGAAAACCGAATTTTAGGAATTTCATATTTCGAGAATTGTTTGTAATGCTATAAAGACAAGGTTTAGACTGGAAAGATTTAAAAACTAAAAATTAAAACCAAATTCAGGTATTGGAATTGTGTGTTGTCTGTAGTGCTCTAAAGACCCGGGGAGTATTAAAAAAACCGAAATATTTTAAACGCCGAAAGCATTGAAAAAACCGAAATTCTTTCCGTACACATAGTGATGGTGCTGTAAAGACTGCGAAGAAAAATACCAACCAAAAAATCAAAACACCGAAAAAATCACCGAAAAATCCGAAAACCCCGAAAACTCCGAAATTCGGTGAGGAATGAAATTTCAATAGCTATATATAGCTCTTTTGACACATCCGTACGAGTAGTGACGTTATAGTTGTCTGCCACAACGGTGTGAATTCCAGGGAGCTGAGAAGAATTTCGTTAATTTTAATTTTCAATTAATTCCAAATGGAGAAATTACAACTCAACTGACACTGACTGTCGACTTGGACGGCTTTGGAGTGCAGAACGAATTTTAAGTTCGTCAGCCTCAGAGAGCCTTATTGGCTTTGCCTACCGAAAAGGAGCTTAAAACGGAAATATTGGTTCCGCATTCTACAGTTCCCTCTCTTCTCTATACTACTTTGGTCTTCGGCCGAGTCCGGGTACGCGTCCGGGTCCGGGTATTATATTACCCGTTGAAATTTGAAATTAAAACTTTCACTCTTTTACTTTGGGCTCTTGACACTCAAACTTTGAGACTCGAAATTAAAATACTAAATCTTTTGTGAATTTATACATTTGAACATTTTCAAATTACCTACAAGTACTGCAAAATCCCACTCCTTTTTCACTATATATATACTGCAACTTTGCAATTTTCAAAGTTTGTAACGTGCAAAAACATTTTCGGTGAATTTTTTAGGAAGTTTGTAAAATATTCCTTTTTTTTCTTCTGTGTGTGAAAAAAGTGATTTTATTTTATTTCTTTTTTGCTCTCGTGCTATAAACTTGCTGAGCGAGCAGCTGAACTGACTGTAAGTGCTTAGTGGTCTAATTTTTTGACTGATCTCTACAAAAACACAACTGCCCAAAATATTCTTTGCTGACTTAGGAACAAGCAAACAATTTTTAAAAAATAAACGATGAAAAATTTGATAAAAAAATAGCTAAATAATTAACAATAAGCTTAAACGAATTTAATTACAAAGTGTCTCCTATTACTGAGCATTTATCCAATCGTAAAATTAGCACAATGAGTGTCAATTGTTTAGTGCGGTAGTTGTAAAGCAATTTAAAAAATAAATTCAGCCTCAAAGAAAACAATCAAACTGTCTACTCAGTCTACACTGTCTGTCTATATGCATCACGATTTCTAAATATTATTTGAAATTGTCTCCGTCTGTAGTCTGTAGATTAAGCATTCAAATAAAACGAACAATCAAAATCCATTGTTTCCCTCAAAACTTCAAACACGAATAATATTTAATAATGACAATAGAAAATCAAATCCTCAACCAAAGCAGCAGCCCCTTTTTGATTTTGATTTTGTGTCCCTCAGGAAACTGAATCTGAATCTCAAATAATTCGGGAGAGAGAAATACATCCCAAAATCCGGGAGTGAGTGAAACAAAAAGGATATAGACAAAGAAAAGTATTAGAGTATCAGAAATCAGGAAGGAGCGGGTATTTACAATTAACAATGGAAACCAAAATATCTGTCAAAACTACTCATACAGAATGTCTATGTAGAAATTGTGAGAGCCGCCGCCTTCTTTTCGGGTGACATTTTAATTCGTAGAGATACAGAATACAAATATATACATACATAGGCCCAATTCAATTTATTCCATTGCCAGGAGTGAACAATTGTAAATTCAAAAACGACAGAGTTTTGTTTGTTTGACTGCCTATGTCAAAATACTGAATGGATGAGTATGCTTCAATTTCCTGTAACGTTTAAACCGTGTGAGATTTCCACCGCCCGCCCGCCTCACTGATCTCATGTAACTTGGCACCTGTTTAGAGAGAAAGCAGGCATTTAATTCATTACACCTACACACCTACCTACCTACCTACCTACCTACAAAGGAATTTCCCAACAGTTTAATTACCTGTGTAAAATACTGCAAGTTAAAGCTCAACTGTCAACTGTGCAAGACAATACATAACAATATAGAAATAGTGCGCTAAAATTTGAATTTGGAAACTCTCTTATTAAAAAAGGTACAGTAAAAGTCGCCATATAATAATTCACTGTGAAGGTTTACCTATATAAGTATGTAAAATGTGTTATAACAGCTGTTGTTTCTGGCTATTAAGGACCTGCAAAAAACTTAGGATAAGTAATTAAGATTAAGATTGTGAAAAATTATTTATTGAATTTTTTGCATAAATTGTGATTGCGAAATCGGACTTCCAATGAGTATTTGACATTTGCTACAAAAATCCAGAGTGAAATTAGAAAAATTGCGGCAATTTTAAAATTATTGGGGAAGCTTGAAAAAAGAAATATTTGGATTTTTCTTATAATATATGAGAAAAGGTAAGGAAGAAGTATTGGCTTTTGGTTTGGCTTTTGACATAGAGATTTGTATTAGAATTGGTATGGGGATTGGAAGTGGTGTTACTACTATTGATTAGCCTTGTGTTTTACATTTTGGTCTGGAGTTTTGTAGTGTTCTCTGGAGTATGAAGGGAGGAGGGGAATAAATGTGGGCCATGTCAGATGCCATGTGGTACGAGAATACGGATTAGAATGTAGAATGGAAGGATGGAAGGTTAACCTAGTGAAATAACGAGAACGATTGCTATACATATAGCTACTACTACAGCACTACAGACACTGCTACTGCTATTGTTTGTACCTCACCTATGTACTCACTCCAGAACTCCAGAACTCGAGACGGGAGTCCAGAGTTCCAGAGTACTTCAGCCTTGTAGAGTATGAGGAGATTAGGAGATGAGGATAGCATAGGACGGGAAAACATAATGTGTAAGCAAGAGAGACCAAAGACCAGGACCATTGGACCAGCAGGCCACGTTGATGTTGTTCCAAATCCAAACATGGTTTATATTACCAACACAGATTACATACTCTTTCTAGTTTCTATGTAGTGCACTGCAGTAGTATATAGTACATAGTAGGAATATAGGAATAGGACTTGGAATTGAAACAGAAACAGAAATCAAAATAGATTCAGATATATTATAGACTCGTACTATTACTTTCCTTATAGCTTCACGTGTACGCAGTTGAGAGTGTGGAGTGTGGATGAAGAATTAAATCAAGCCGTACGCATATTACATTGGAGGGAAACGGGATAAAAACCTTCTAGATAAAAACTATTAGCTCTAAAAGTATGAAATGAAAGCACACAAAGGCAGGAAAAAACAGGATTGATTTTTAAATCCCAGATATTTTAATTATCCAAAAAATGGTGTGTAAATCGGTAAGTATAAATTACCTTTTGTTTTGAACTTTGGTGGAAGCGAAAATATTCTATTTTGCACTTTATAAAAATTGTAAATATTCTATTTTGCACTTTATAAAAAGTGTAAATATTCTATTTTGAACTTTATAAAAAGTGTAAATATTCTATTTTGCACTTTATAAAAAGTGTAAATATTCTATTTTGCACTTTATAAAAAGTGTAAATATTCTATTTTGCACTTTATAGAAAGTGCAAATATTCTATTTTGCACTTTATAAAAAGTGTAAATATTCTATTTTGCACTTTATAGAAAGTGCAAATATTCTATTTTGCACTTTATAAAAAGTGTAAATATTCTATTTTGCACTTTATATAAAGTGCAAATATTCTATTTTGCACTTTAGTGGAAGTGTAAATATTCTATTTTGCACTTTATTGGAAGTGTAAATATTCTATTATGAACTTTATGCAAAAAGGTAAATATTCTATTTTGCACTTTATAAAAGTGTAAATATTCTATTTTGCACTTTTTAAAAGTGTAAATATTATAGGTATCGCACTTTAGAAAAAAGTGCAGATAGAATAATTTTCAAGCGAGTGCGTAAATCATGAATTTTGCACTTTCAAAACGAATGGATTAGTTAGAAATTATAGCTTTTTAAAATTTAATAAAGACCGTAATGCACCCTTTTAAAAAACGTATACTAGTTTTTCAATCATAAAACACGATACTACTATATATTTTTGTATAGTGTGATTTTAAAAGGCTGCATACTGAAAAAATAGAAAATAAAAAAATAATCTACCTACACCTACCTACTTTTTTATGCATTGCTAAATCGTAATAAAAGCAAATTGTTTTCCTATACAATGGTTCAATGGTTCATGTGTCAGCATTTCAAATTTCCCGGTGAAAATGCTTTGCAAATTAGACTGGTACTGTACAGATTTTAAAAGAACTTGAGATGTCTTGATTGATCCAGTGCCGGTGCGGGTGGCGGTACTTACTATTCAATTTCAGTTTAAAAAATAAACTGAACAAAAATATAGCAATGTATAGTATGGCCTATTTTAATTCTTCCCTACTGAAGAGCTGTGTATGCTTTGTCCCAGTATTTGGATTTGGATTTGGATGGGGACGGAAAAATGTAGTGTAGATCAGAGGACCGAGAGAAAGAGAAAGAGAGAGAAATAGGGAATGTCTTGATTATATTTCATGCCACGTAGTAGAATAATCTTCGACTGAGCAAATAGTGGAAGGAGGAGAAAGTAAAGAGAAAGCAGGGAGAAAGTCTCTCCACTACAATGCTACAGTCTGGTTCCGTGAGTGTAATAAGAGAGTAATGGGGTTGTTATACTCAGATTTACCCGCTATTTTCTCACGACCCTCGTCAATCATTCCTCCTACAACCCCTTCAACTTCAACCCACACCATCGCACAAAAGTATGTAGAAATATGTACACACACACACACACACCACACATGTAAAGGGAGACAGCTCATAATCGTAGCATAGTTCACGTACAGTCGCCAAAGCCAAGAGGCACTCTTATGTTTCAATTCCTTGTATTTCTATTTTACCGCACTGTGTGTGTGTGTTGAAGTTGAATCTGTTCTCTATTGTTTTACAAGCTCAGCATCTGTATACTGTTCTATTTTTATGTCTCTGTTCCTACTGATATACACGCACAAAGTTTCCCTCCTTGTTCTACTCCGCCCCTCTCCCCTCCCACTAAACCAAACTAGAGTTGTGCAGATTTTGATTGGGTTCACACAGTTTTTGAAATATTGTAGTCTCCATTGTTTTCGTATTACCTGTGCAAATTATTACATGCTAAGGATTACGATTTTGCCAATGCGATTTCCATTTCGACATCGGATATAAGATTTGACTTTTGTCAAGATTCAAATGGTTTAAAAGGTGAAGGTTCCATACTGAAAATGTGTTGTTTAATTTGAATTACAATAAATTCAATAAATGCAACATTATTTACAGAAATTTAATACTAGTAGAAATATCAATATAATCACAATTTAAATTCTTCTGGTTGTACTATATATGTATATAGTATATGTAGTTAGAAGGTAAACAAGTATGTACTTATTGCATACGTAAGGAAAATTCAAAATTAGCTACTCTAAATTTTCAGTTCTTTAAAATTTAAGATATTCTAAATTGCCAACTTTTAAAGTGCATATTATTTTGTATTATCAATTTTTTAAACTGCAAAATATTCTAAATTTTCATTTTTTTAAAATGTATTATTATTCTAAATTCTTGGTTTCTTAAACTGCAAAGTATTCTAAATTGTTAGTTTTTTAAAAATGCATATTATTATTCTAAATTGTCGGTTTCTTAATCTGCAAAAATATAAATATTCCGAATTCTCAGTTTCTTAAACTGCAAAATATTCTAAATTGTCAGTTTCTTAAATGCAAAATATTCTAAATTGTCAGTTTCTTAAACTGCAAAATATTCTTAATTGTCAGTTTCTTAAACTGCAAAATATTCTAAATTTTCAGTTTCTTTAACTGCAAAATATTCTAAATTGTCAGTTTCTTAAACTGCAAATTATTCTAAATTGTCGGTTTTTAAACTGCGAAATATTCTTTTTCAATTTTTTAAGCAGTAATATTTTCAAAATTGTCAGTTTTTTTAACTGCCTTATTATTCTAAATTGTCAGTTTTCTAAAATGCAAACTATTTTAAATTGCAAGTTCTTTAAAGTGCAAAATATTCTAAATTCTCAGTTTGTTGAACTGCAAAAATATTCTTCAAAACTTCAAATTTCAAGTATGTAAAAACCTTCTAAATCATTGTTTTTAACTTCAACATATTATCAGACTAGCAATTAAAGTGCCGAAAATTCATTCACGTTTTCCATCCATCAGGTTTCAAAAACGTTTAAAAATACATGTAGGTAGTATGTTTACTGTACAAACAATAACATTTTCTTCGCCAGGGCCAGGACCAGTAATACACCATTTGATTGAGTTCAAGATTTAAAATACCCATATTTTATTAAGGTAATTAGATGCTTTGCTCGTCTATTTAAAGCGTAAGGAGTAAGGAGCTATAAAAATATTTTTACTTTTAGTTTTCACTTTACTCTAAAATAAACAAATAATCCTCAAACTTGAATTTTAAAAACATCATGTATTTCAAAAGAAAATAGAAAACGACACGTACTACTATTTTCCAGCCATCAAATACAAAATATATACCAACAAGAAACCAACAAGATACTCAAAAGAAAAGCAGAAAGATGAGCACCTGCATTCAATGTTATTTCAAGGCCTATGTACCTACCTCCTTACTGTTTCCAGATTCCATGTCAAAGATCCAAATTCTAAAACTATACACTCGAAATACAACAACAACATGTATATAAATTCCCTACTTCCATTCCCGCACTTCACCAAACTTACCTTTCTTCGATATGGCTTCCTTCCATTTCCCTCCGTCTGTACTCCGTATCACTTTCAAAAGCAAAACAAAAAAAGGAGGGGAAAAGAACCACGAAATGATATGTGTGCCCCCGCTTTCTGTGGTCCTATGGAAACAAAAACCCTACACAACTACAACTACAACTACAACCACAACCCAAAAGAAAACAATGCCAAAAGCGCTCATACATAATAAGCGAGTATTATGAGAGTCTCCGTGTTTTCTCTAGTCGCGTACATAATAAATGGCCCGTGCCCATGTATAATCGCTATATATTGCTATCACATACTAATATATCGTGTTCAATGTCGAAGTCGAATGTTGAATGTACATACACACAGTTTAAGTACTCCACTTGAGACGGTTGAGATAAATTGCATAAAATAACATTTTTGTTTTGTCCTATTGAGTTAGGTTAGGTTATGTAACTTTCTACTTTCTACTTTCTCTCTCTCGTCCTACGCCCATATGTCGATTCAGATTACGATTACAACTCCCATTTGTTTTTCTTTGTTTCCTTTCTTTTCTGATACTGAGAATCTTGTTTCTATGTGTGGTCATGAGCAACTTTATAAAATTTTCCACGTGGTTTATTTTTATATGGTTTTAGCCCTATGATGAAAATTCATTTTTTTTATATACTTTTTGGTTTTTGAGTTGCACTGTAAAAATATTATACTGAATTTTTTAAAAAATCGGAGCGGATTACAGGAGGTCCGGTCCAAGGGGCAAGGGGTATGGATGGAATTATACAGGAGATTATAAAAAATAAAAAGGAAGGCTATATGTATGGTGCAGGTTCCTGGTATCGTCATCGCCATCGTGATTATATAGTGATGAATGAAAATGCAATACAAATAGAAATAAAGGGCCACGTCCGAACCCGAAACTGAACGTCAGACAAATTGAGTCACGTATTTGAAACACAAACAGTATTTTAATGGTCTAAAATGGCCTTTTGACTTTTTGACAATCTGTGTTTAATTATAGAGTCATAAAGACATAGGGGAAATATAGGGAGTGGTGGAGATTATTTATTTAAATTTTTTAATTATATAGGGGATATAGTATATAGAGAGCTAAAGAAGATACGGATTTTTAATTGAGCCGATTTGTAACTTTTAATTACAGGTGCATGTGCCGTTATAATGGGGGAAATTTTTAGTAATAGTTACTATTATAGTAGGTAGATAGGCTTTATACTTTATTCTTAAAATAGCATTATATTTAATGGGAGTTTTTATATTGTTTCGATTTTTATTGGGAATTTGGCGTAGCTAACAAAGTTCCATTTGGGAACTTGTATATTACCTCATGATGTCATAAAGATAAAGTTTTTATCTTAAGTAATACATTAAGGTATAGTTGGGCTGGATTTGAACCGATGAGTTAGTTCGGTCTGGTCCGGTTCATATAAATCCGGCCCAGTTAAAGCTTTTGTTTGGCATGTTAATTGTTTCAAATTAACATGGCAATATGATGGCCAATGCGTCGGGAAAATTTGTCAACTTTGGCAGGAAATTGTGGCCAAGACAAAATTTGAAATATTTGAAAACTAGGCTGCGAAAATCGATACATTACAGTAGGTAGATATCCTTTCTAGAATCTGACAAAGTGTGTGTCATTCTCCATGAGATGGTTTACTTCTTCTCCTATCTTTTTGTCACATTCTGTAGAAAATGCAAATAAAATTCAAATAAGAAAAAAATCTTTATCGCAACTTAGAAAATTACAAAAGAAAAATCTGTGTCACTTTTTTGTTCCACCGTCTTCCTTTTAAATTTCAAAATTTCATTTGAATTTGAATGTTCACAATCAGATCTTGATGAGTATGTATGTATATACGGCATACGGACACGGACGCATGTGCCTCATAGAGATTACCATTCCCATTGCCATTGCTCCGAGACAGATTTAAAAAAAAGAATAAAGATGAAAGTCATTGTTGAATGAAATGGGGAAAGGGGAAGGATGCGTGAAGAACCCACAGGGTTTCATTTAATGTAATGAATCGTGTACTTTTTTTCCAAATGGCCCACATGTCACATCTCATCATAATTTAGAAACTCTTCAATCTGCCCACTGCTCACGCTCACGTCGACGTCGACTATCTATATGCCTTGAAGAATATCTGTAAATATAACTTACGACGTACGCATCTTTTTCCCTGTATATATATACAGATATAATACTTTCTAAAAAATGAAAAATCTCGCCCACTCGCTTACAACACTGACTTCCAACCCAACTACTACTGGCTTATCCTCATCTTCATGGAAATGTATTATTTTTAAAATTACTTTCGTTACTGTTACTGCTCCTCCTATACTGTTATTGCCCCTCTCTCAAAAATCCAAATCCAACGCTTAAAAATCCGCACAACTACGTATAATACAAATAACTGTAAGCGTACATATTCAACCACAATGGCGCGCATTTGTTTTTTTTTTGAAAAAAAAATATACATAGAATTACAATCTTACAACGACTTGGTCTTCGTCCTCCCGTTCCATTTCATTGGGCACAATTTTTGAAGAGTCCACAGAAAAACTACGTATGATAAAATGAAGGGACAAAATGGGCGGTAGTAGTATAAGCACTTCGGTTTTGCTCCCATGGTTTTGGTGGTGGTGACGAATACAATGGACGTAGACGTAGACGCATAAATACAAATGGGGGATAATAACCTATAAACTATATAATATGTTTTTATAGCAAAACTATGTCAAGTACTTATAGTGTAGGAGCTGTGCATAAATTAACCAGAAATAAATTTTATTTATCGTTGTTTATATTTTCCTCTGAGATATTACGCATCTATAAGCAAAATTTATTTTCAACAGTAATTTTTGCTCTAATAAAGCTGCGGATGGCTAAACTGGAACTGGACATATCGGACATTGCAATTTTTAGCTTTGTAATTTTTGCAGACGTACACAAATCGTAGATATAGGAGCTGTGCTACATGCGTAAGTTAATTAAAGGAAGAACATATCTACTTAGAGTAGGTAGTTTAGCACAGCTCTCTACACTCTATAGCCCTAAGTAGTCATGCTGAATATGGAATATGGGCAGAGAGACAATTTGATTTTCAATTTACTATGACTATATGTGTCACATCTTCATATGTGTATAGGTTATAGGTTAATAGAAAAAGCATGGGAGATGTGAGGACGAGGGGCTGTTCACAAATTACGTCAAAATTGTTCAAAAATTTTTTTAATAGCACTTTTACGATACGAACGTATTGTATCTGTGCGGGTGGGGTAATGAAAAAAAATAAAAAGGCTCAGCTGGCTTTTGAATGAGTTCATGACGTAATTTATGGGGAGCCCCTAATGCACCATACTGTGTATATAAGTATGTGGAGAGTTGTCTTGTCAGCATTTCCCCGCCAAATGAGTTAACCGAGTTGAGAAAAAAATATATATCTCTCATAAAAGAGTTTTACGAGGAATGAAAAGAGACGACGGGGGCGACTTAAACTGGAAGGAAACGGAGTAACCAGCCTTCGTTTTTTTGTCTTTTCTCCACTTTCTCTATTTTCTACAAATCTATATCCTCTGGCTTAAGAGCAAAGTCAGCGACAACGGGCGCGACCAAATGGGAGCCAGGACCATCCTGCATGTGTCTGTATATATCTAGGTAGGTACATCATATGTTTAATGGGCATATCCACTACCTTCAATGACTATGTAAGTCTCATGCTTTCTCCTGTACTTTCACCGTGCAAAATCCTTCGCTTATATATTTAGGTATGTGCAGAAATTTTCTTGGACTTGGAATTTTGGAGAGTTACTCAATGTAGCAGTATGTAGAAAGTAGAACTAGATTCAAGGATTCTTTTTTGCTTTTTCCGGATGTGACTTGGTGTGACTTCCCCCAGGGACTCGCTTTGCTTTTCCCACTATCCTCCTTCCGTTCTCATCGTACCTCGTCTTCTTCTTCTTCTTTTTTAGATTTTTTTTTCTCAGACCTTTATCTCCCGGCTCCGGCATCCTTCTTGCTTGAATTCAGATTCTCGAAATTCGAAATCATGAGAAGGCTACACATGAGATGCTTCACCTGGGAAGATGCAATACCAGAAATCAGCCGGTTGCGTTAGAATTATTTTTGTTTGCCGTACAATGAAGGCATTTTAAATCCAAGAATTTTTAGAATATGCAAAATATTGTAACTCACAATTTAGTATAACTACAAAAAATAGCAAACAAAGAACAAAATAAATAAATTTAGTTTTAAGAAAATTTTTCCAAATTCGAACATTTTAGTATAAAAAATAAAAACTTGGTGTTTTTGACTAACTGAAAATCGACATCTACCTGTAATATTGCTTCTTCTTTACGCTTCTAAAAAATCTTTAAATTTTCAGGTTATATCTATACGTGTATCTCTATCGACTTTATCTCTGTTTCTATCTGTACATCATCCGCATTCTCAAAATCTCTTGCTCAGAAAGAGAACGTCGAGTTGGACTAAAAGTAAAAAGGAATTTGGCCGTAGATTTTTGCACGTGGAATTTTATACCGACTTGGAAAAAAACTATACGATACACGGATACGCGATACGATAGCCAAAAGATTGCAAAGTTGTTTGACTATACAGATATTTTCCTTTCTCACTTTCCCCAAACCCAGAAACTCGCCCAGACCTGAACCAAATGCATCTATGTGAGCTTGAAGAATTTCTAAGAAAATAAAGGAATGTTTTACATTCGCATTTGAATACAAACTTCTACTATGTCTGAATGTAATTCATCTGAATGTGAGGATGAAACTGAAAAAAAAGTAAAAAAAAAACAAGTCGAGGCCATGGCCATGGTCATATGCTGCACAACAATATCAGAAACTAAAAGAGAAAGCGTTGGATACACGGATACGAAATAACGGAGAAAGTAAAAGAAAGTGAATGTTGAGTGGAAATGCAAACAGAATCAATGTTACTTTATGTCTGTATGTGCAGATGTAAAGTTTTTATAGAGATAGTAAAAAAAATGAAGAGAGATATCCTTGCTTGTAGCCTGTGGCATATAGCTTGGATGGAAGTTGCATGGAGATGAAGTTGTGGTGTGGTCCTCGTGGCTCACGTCACGGAATCTTTACAAATGAGGTAGGGAATGGGATGGGAAATAAGAAATGAGGAAATACGTGCCGATCACGTTTAACAAAATGGGATTTTCAAAGTCACCAATTCCCAGAAGTTTCTCCAGATTTTCTTTTTTTTAAGCATACTATATATATATGGCACTAGGATTTCGATTTTTCGATTACAGCGGCGGCGGTGGCAGTGGCAGTGGCAGACTCTTACTTTTAGATTTTGAAAAAATATCACGATTAGAAGTTCTGCAACACATAACTTACTGTAATACACTATGTACATACGTATATTTTGTATATCAGAAATAGGCTTGGTTTTTTGTCTTTGCTACTTTATTTTTTTAAATCAAAATTTGCTACTTTATTTTTTTAAATAACTGTATCCTAAACATTATGATTTCAACTATAAGGGGCGAAGTACCATTCAAGTTGTAATTTTCTTGTTAAAGTTTAGAACATAATGGGCTATTTACCTAGCTTTAGTTAAGTAAAATCAATGCAGTTTTGATTTTTGTATAATGTGATTAAAAATATGCATATCGTCTGTGAAGAATCAAAATGACCCTTATTCATTTTTAGCTAAAAACAGTATCAACTATCTACAAAAATTTTCAATTATGTCTTGAGAGCATTTAAATAGAAAATTCTGCACCTTTTAACATGAAATTAGAACGTTTTGCACCTTTTCAAAAACATGGAAATAAAACATTTTACACCTTTTCAAAAACAGGAAAATAAAACATTTTACACCTTTTCAAAAAAATGTAAATAGGACATTTTACATTGTTAAAAAACATGAAAGTAGAACATTTTACGTTTTTAAAAACCTCCTAATTAACATTTTACGCATATGTTTCTCATTTTGCTTTTATGACAAACAAAGCTTAAATTGGGTAAGGGTCATTTTGGTTGTTTTTCACAGACGATATACATCTTCCAATTCTGTTTTACTAAACTTGAAAAACAAATCAAACTGAAGCTATAAAATTAATCGATAATAATCAAATTTAAAATCTTAAAACCATACAACTCAAATGCGTTACTTAAAACAATCTGGCACGTAAAACAGTAAAACAATAACGTCGTTAAAATAGGCTCTTTGCTTCCATATTTTTGAATGTATTTTGGATACTTTGATGAACTTAGTTTATCCCCCAGATGCACAATGGCACGTAACTGAGACTTTGGCCGAGACCGAAACCGAGACCGAGAACGAGACCAAGGCAAACGAAAACGAAGTGTCTTTTGAACACAGACAGAACCAACGAAAAACAAACACTATAGTCCCCATCCTTCAGTTACCTTTTATGCTTTCTCCTTGCGATCACACACACAGACACACTCTCTCTCTCGCTGTCTCTCTCAAACAAATTTAAAATTCAAAGTGGTAAAAGATACACCTTCATTACTTTCCACCTTTTCACGTTTCCATTTATGCGCCCTACATTCCGCCTCCCGCTAACGCTCTACATTTATTTTGTTGTTGTCGTACTCTGCAGTACACTTTTCCTGTGACACTCGAAGATGGCTTTCACTTTTGTGTTTTTCATTGTTGTAAGTTTATTCCCTCAACATGTATGCTTTATGTCTTGTTTTCCTTCTGTCATTTTGAGTAGACGTCAGAAAAGAAACATAAAAATTGGACAGTGCTTTTCCTCCAGGGATTTCCCGTGGCAGATTTTCTCTCTATATCTAGCGCGTCTCTATGTATATAGACTTGTGCATAGTCTGAATTCTAAATGACTTTTAACTCACCTAAGCGCACTCGGCCATATTTCAAACACAATCACAAACGAAAACTACCTACATATACCTTATGTTGCCCTCAGTCCATTTTTTGTCCCTTTGACTTATCTTTATAGACTGACATATTTCTTGCCTTTGCTTTATGTACCGTGCCATTTTTTCTTTCTGCTGGACCGATTTAGAATTTACCATCTACAATTTGAAAATTTAAAATTTAGAACAGACGAATAGACGTATGTAGTAGGTGGGTTGCATTAAGTAGGTAGCAGGTAGAAGGTGAGCAGGATAATTTGCATTTTTTATAGGGTACATTTCCCCGTTCAAACTTTGACAAAATTTGCTCTAAAATTTGTTTTTTTTGTGTTTTTTTTCGTGTGATTTATTTGCTTGACCTGCTTGTTAGGTGACCGGGATTTATTTTTGAACTATATTTTGTTTTAGAATTGAAATCAAATTTAAATTCTTTTTGGTTTTCAAAGAGAATTTAAATTGGGAATTGGGACCAAGATTTTTTTTTGAGCCTTGATCGTTTTTCAGTATTACGTATAGAAAGGAGTTGCCCGTGTCGGTGTCGGCATCGGCATCGGTGTCGGCATCGGTGTTGGTGCGGGTGTCGTTGGGATGTGCGTTGACGCTGACAGTGACGTTCAGGCTCAGGCTGACGTCCATACGTTTAAAAGGCGACACCGATGAAGTCAAAATCTCGGGTTTTGTAGTAGCAGATGTGATTTGACAATCTATATTAATGTCGACTGTATTTACATATCGTCGGTGAAGAACCAAAATGACCCATATCCATTTGTAGCTAAAAATAATATCAACTATCTACAAAAATATTGAAACATGTCTTGAAAACATTTTAGTAGAATATTTTGCACTTTTTAAAAATATGTAAATAGAAAATATTACGCTTTTCAAAAAAATGTAAATAGAACATTTGACGTTTTTCAAAAAGGATTTAAATAAAACATTTTACACTTTTCAAAAAAATGTAAATAGAACATTTTACACTTTTCAAAAAGGAATTAAATAGAACATTTTACACTTTTCAAAAAGGAATTAAATAGAACATTTTACACTTTTCAAAAAGGAATTAAATAGAACATTTTACACTTTTCAAAAACGCTTTATTAGCATTTTACGCATGTTTCTCATTTTGTATCTATGATATAGCACATTCTGATTGTAACATAAATTGGATATGGGTCATTTGGCTTCTTCACAGACGATATTGTCTCTGTTGTGTAGGCAGATGCTGCTTTAGACTTTGGATTTTCTGTTGCATTTAGAAATGAAATTAGGCGATGTTTAAGTAAATACATATAGTAGTTATAAGTATAACGTCCTAGACGCTATAATTGTGTGTTTCGGTTTTGCACTGACTGTACCGTTTCAGTTCCAGGTATATACACTATATAATGTACGCAGTAAGGGAGTACGCGCTAGCAATAAGTATTGTAGATTAGTTTCAGAAACAGAGGTGACCAGTACCAGTACATGTACCAGTAAAAGTCTGTAACCAATCAATGCTAGTGAATTGAATCATGTTTGTATTAGTTTTTAGCTCAAATAGTGTCCAAGAACGAGCAGTTGATAATGTGGACTTTATATCAAAGATAACATGGGGTTGATATATTTTTGATTATGTTCTCCGCAGGGACACAATTACTACTAGATATTAATCCCCGTGTCAATTTTTCTGGCCATTTTCACCAAATCAAATCCAATTTCAAAGCGATTTCAAACTTCAACCGTATTCCCCTTATTCCGTATTACCATTACCATTACCAGGCGGTAGGTACATAGTACACAACCGAACCGGTAAACCAGCTTTACAAAGACGCTCCCACATATGGGACAAGCAGTAGAACATATAAGTCCCAAAAATAATTGGATATGAAAGCTGTATGAAGCTGTCATTTCATTTTTTCTTTTGACTTTTTAGACTTTTTCGTTTCATTTTTTTTGCCTTCTTAGTTTTTTTCTGTATCCCACCGCCAAACGTCAATGCTAACCACCGGCACCGTCTGTCGTTTGTGTGACGTCCTGTCGCCGTCGCGGCCCTCCTGCCAATGCAACTCTTGAGTGTCAGTTTATTTTAACCCTTATTGATTCGATCCATGCAATAAAGTATTTTCATTCGACTTTGACTTCGACAGTGTAAAATCTGGAGAATCTACTTGACTATACTAGTAAAAGCAAAAATAATCTTATTCCGCGAGTGAAGAATCAATATGACCCATATCTAATTTAAGCTACACAGGATTAAAATTAGCAGTATCAAAAAACCTTTAAAATACTTTTAGATGATATAGTTAAATAAAATGTTATTTACGGGGGTCTGAAAAGTATAAAATGTTCTATTTAGATATTTTTAAAAGTGCAAAATGTTGAATTTATCCCATTTTTGAAACGTAGAATTTTCTATTTTCATGAATTTTGAAAAGTGTAAAATTTTCTATTTTCATGATTTTCAAAAAGCTTGAAATGTTTTACTTTCATGATTTTTAAAAATTGAAGAATTTTCTAATTTTATGAGATTTGAAAGGTGTAAAATTTTCTATTTTCATGATTTTTAAAAAGTGAAACATTTTCTACTTTCGTGAGTTTTCAAAAGTGTAGAATTCTATGCTAACAGATTTTTAAAAGTAGTACAAGATCATCTATTTACATCTTTTTGAAAATTTGAAAATTTACATATTTCAAGAACACATGTTTAAATATTTTCGTAAATAATGTTTATGGCTAAAATTTAATATAGACCATTTTGATTCTTCAAAGACGATAAGTGTGTAGATAGCTCTTTCTGCATTTAGACTAGAAGCATAGTATGGTTACAGTAAATAATAGGATGATGAAGGAAGTACTAGTGCGCTTTAGTACCTGTACACATTACATAATGCAAAGCGGGAAAATCAAAACAGTAAAGAAAAAAAGACTAAGACTCACAGACTACACAAAGCATCAAAGAAAAAAAGAGAAAGAAAGTAATAAAGAATAAATGGGAAAAAGAGAAAGCAAAAGTGAAAGCGTGTCTATGTCTGTGTGTGTGTTCTCAACTTTTTATTTAAAAAGATGCGAATAAAGAAAGTTTCCTTTTGTTTTTTACACGTTACTCCGTGATTCCTATTCAGAGAGTCATATATATAGTCATGTAGTCGACGAGCCGGTTTCCGTGCGTCAGATGATGAAAGTAGAGGAAAGAGAAAGCAAAAAGCAAAATTGCAAAGTGTATGTAGATACGGTTAAATTGTTAAGTATACGGGGGTATGAGCATTGGGCTTTGACTGTTGTGCACAAGAACATACATGGTAGCTTATAGCATTCAGATGTTCACACGCTTTGAGTTTGAGTTGAATGCGAATGCGACAAAGTGAGAGAGAAAGGAGAGACGTGGAACTATGTCATGCCGTGGGCCTAGGAGGCCGCCGAGAGCTACGTGCTCCAGCAAAAATAAAAGAAGGAAAAAAATGGAGAAAGTCAAACCAAGGCGAACGCCAAAGGACGAATAAGACTCCAGGCCCAACGCACGTGTCTCACACTCATTTTAAATTATATATACAGCATTGTTCTCTCACGAAATAAAATAATGCCATGTTTTCCCCACCCACAACTTCCCATCTACATAATGTGCGAACTGCGAGTAGAGGAGCCGGGAGACGTGCATATATTACAATGTGCTTTTGTTTATAAAAGAAATAGTGTAGTTTCAAACAACCCTACAAACAAGTTGTGAGAGTAAAGAACTACACCAAAATTGAGGCTTAAATATTATTCAAAACAGTTGTTTATAATTATTTAACAAATAAAAACATTTTACGCGTAATTTATGCAAGGTTCCTTAAGCGAAACTGTCTTGACAGTGTATTCAAAAATATTAAAGTATGTATGCCGTATGTATGAACAGAATGTGTAATTCTTCGTGTGATATTATTCCTAGTGCGTGGACCATATATGCTGAGTCATTGAAATATAATGCCATGTCCACATCGACACCGACACACTTATCGTAGGTAGAGAGAAAGGAATTTTTGTATTTTGAAAACAAGTTTGTGAAGAATTTTCGTCTAAAATTTCTAACTTGAAAGGAGAAAATAGGGGAGAAGTACCCAAAAAAAAGAAATGAAATAGAAAAAAGGAATAAGAAACACACCCCACTAATTAACATTTGACCCATTTATTTTTAATTTCTTTTTCACTTACAGTTGCTCTTTGTTGTTGTAATTGTATTTGGCATAGTAAATAATAATCATAGTAATAATAATTGTTTTTGCTTTTCTAGTCAATAGTATGTAATTAAATATGGTGACGGTCGTGAGAGGCTTGAAACATATAATTAAAGCTTACTTCACGCTAGTGCACTGTAACTGTAGTGCCAAAACTCAAAATCATCACGATAACGTAACTATGTAAATGATTTTATATTTTTAAAAAGCAAAATGTGCCACGTGTTTTAAAAAAATTCAAATTTTTTAATTTTTAAACCCTTTTGTATACTGTGTGGTAAAAGCACGAAGCATGTTTTTAAAATTCTAATTTAAATACAAACACCACTTTTCCAAAGTTGTGTTGCATGTACAAAAAGTATTTTTTAAAAACTGAATTTTTAAGATATAGTTTTAAAATTTTGATATTAGAATTAAATATTTGTCGTTTTGTTTTGTTACTGAAACTTTACTTTCTTAGTATAGCCCCACGTGATGCAATTTAAATAGGCTCTTGGTTAATATGTAAATTGTAAGACTTTTTTTTACACACGAAGACGGAGAGTATACAATTTTTAAATGGCTGACTAACGATTAGTACAAGCACATAATATGAGGCTAAGTGTAAGCATTACCATAATATAACAAGGATGAGAACGAGAACGAGGGTAGTAATGATAATAGTAAAGTTAATGGTAATTGTGAATAAGAGTAATAACTATAAGTAGGTACTTAAGTTTTTAGAAATATTATTATTATTATTGTTAGGATTCTAGTGAGCGCTTAAGATAATTTAAATGAAAGGAAATTGGAGGACGGGATGAACAAAAATTACTTCGTTCTATCCTTCCATTTCAAATCCAAAGCCAAAGCCAACTTTCCAAGTGAAAGTGGATGAGAAGAGTTTCTCTACGTAAATAATTGAATTTCTTATCAAACCTTTTTTTTACTTTCCTTTCATTTTCCATCCTTTCCTTTTTTCTACACAGAGTTGAGTTGCTTTCTCTCCTTTCACTCCTTTCCTTATTTTCATTTAGAGCGAGAGAGCTGTATGTAGTGTACTTATAAAGCTGGAGTTGAACTGTTTATAATTATTGCTCAGAATTACATTAAGAATGGATTAGGAGGAGCTGACTGGGTTGGATTTTTTTAACAGGGCTATCCTCTAACTAACCTGCAAAATATTGTATCTACTATCAAATGGTATATTCAGTGGTGACTTGGACAGCTATGCTTCCGGAAAATTTTAAATGTAAAAACAAAATACGAAATGAAAAACGTCACAAATTTTATAATATTATAGAAAAATAGTAACTTTTCAAAACCATCATTGGTTCAAATATTTATATAGCAAATTATTTGACTAGGTTTGAATTTTGATATTGAAAAAAGGAATTTATAATGAGCTACAAAAGTTTCTATGGATATGGGTAGCGGGTAATTCAAATATAGGTTGATCCGAAATTCGAATTCGGTTTCGAGTTTTTGTTTTTATAGAGCTTATGCGTGAAAGGCTACAAGTATAATGATTATTTCCTAGACTATATAAGTTCGAGCGCCATGCAACCTCACACAATAATTGTAATGACACAAATTATATGTATACAGTCATTTCCAGACTTTTAATCCAACCCACAATATTCCAGCCTCCGCGCACTATTTTCCGTTCCAGACTTTTAGACTCTCTCATTTTCACTGATTGCACTTTGTTTTTCGTATATTTTGTATTTCGTTTGTACTTTGTTTGCCGTGTCCATGAGATTTTTTTTAATGAGTATAATTTTATATGAATTGGGATATTTTTATTTGTCTCTCCTCCCCAATTATTTTTATGTTAGTTTTTCCCTTATATCGCACATTCACTGGTCTTATTTCAAGTCCGATTACGATTACGATACGAGTCACATTTCCATTTAAGTGCAGTTGTGCCATGCAATGCTATATAGTATAGCTACAGTTCTCCAGTAAATATAGAACTATATATACATAATTTAATGATTATGATGACGATAATTATTAGTGCGATGGCCTCATGGCCTCATGCATGATGGTCTAGTAAAAGCAGTAGTAGTAGTAGTAGGATCATAGCAATGGCATTGATGGCGATGGTGGTGGTGGGGGATGAACGTGGATAATTACGTAGGATTTTCCAAAGTGATGACGTGGGTAATTAAAATAGAAATTCGAAACGAAATGAAGGATAAAGTTGTGTACATGCACATTGGATAGAAATGGAACTGTATAGTAACTAATAGTAAGACTGGAGTGGAATGAAACGAAATAAAGAAATTATCTCGTCGTTATGTGAGGGCATTTGAGCTTATTATAGGGGATTTGCACTGTACTTGAGTACTTCCCAATCCATATGTATATAGACACTCCTCGTATTCCAACTAAGCCTATAGTAATAGTAATAGTTATAGTTTGGATTTTGGATTAGGACTTTAGGGGCTTTGCACAAATTATACAGGGAGAAAGCGGTTTGGTTGGGTTAGGCTTTGCGGAGTAGTGTTTTACTTTTTTATAAAAACAGTTTGTGCAATTTGCAACTTTTTGTTTTAAAAATGTCAATGCGTGTTTTCTTCAACCAACCTTTTACAAAATGATTTTCATTATAATAGGCGCTATAATTTAAAAGGCACATTTGTTTTTACCAACAATTTTTTTAAAATTTTTTAATGGAGATTTTATATAGTTTTAAAAGAAGTATATTGAACATTTTAAACCTGTTTTAAAACATTAATTTGGAAAATGTACCTTTTAAAAACATGTTATATAGAGATTTTAGATCATTCTAAAACGTGTTTAGAAACTACCTCTTTTCAAAACATGTGATGAGGACATTTTGATCCGTATTACAAAATTTCTTTTGGACATTTTGTACCTGGTAAAATAAAATTGGTCAGAAATTTCTGTTGATAAGGCAGAAGTAATTTATGCGGAGCCCCTCCTTGTACATTGTATAAAGGACGAATCTGACTCTGAATGTAACTGTACTGTAACCGATTCGACTTGAAGGTTGATGGGCTCCGTAAAATAAATTATCACTGTACATTTATTTCCTCTCGTTGATCCAAATATCCCAATCCAAGTCCGACGAATATAAAGACACCCACCAAAATACCGCAAGGAAGACAAACACTGGAGCACTCCAACTTCCTTATATAAACATGCATCGAGACGTCGAGACGTCTACACACTACTGAAGAAATTGCTCAGGATTTGTCCCGCTATAATGTGGACCATAAAATAATTACGATGGCATATAATTTAAGCTCTCGAATTCATTGGGGGAGACGAAGAGTGAGTGTGGAGAGGGTTACGGGATACACATTTAGGATTCGAGTATGTACATTGCACTCAAGCGAATACACTTTGAAATTTCAGTTTTGAAATTTTTTAAACGACAAGGAGGTCCAGAACGATCACGGCATCTTCCCTCCTCCCCCCCACCGTTCCCTCTCACCATTCATTTTTATTAACATTGTAAAAATTTCACAATATCTTAATATAAAATCCCTAGAAAAATCCTCGTGTGTTCATATTTTATACATGTATACATGTAGTGCAATAATAAAAGCTTTGTTGTAAAATATCATGTGATATTTTGTTTTATTTCTTTCAGATATTGGTCCTAACAAAAACTATACACCCATTACTACTACTATAACCTCAATGGACTTAATACACTCAAATAATATTCAAGTTTATATTTCTAAGCGTAGCAGCGTGACCAGGAGAAAATTTGACACTTGAGTGAAAGTTAAAGAAAGTTAAAGAATTGTAGAGAAAGTTGGAGAAAGTTTGAAAAGCAAAATAATTATGTACAATAGTTTACAATTTTAAAATTTCAAGGTCAGTCAAGAACAAACAAAATAACAAAAAAAGGATAATAAGTGCAAAAAGTGCAGCAAACACAAATAATAAAAAAGCATACAGAGTTAAGTTATTAAAAATCAGACTAAAACAAGATCTTTGCTAAAACAAATTTGAATAAATTAACCTGACGCTAAATTAACTCACGTAGAAAATACAATATAAAAATGGGTGAGTGTTTCGTCATGGGACTTCTGACTGCCTTCTTTTGGCTTGGAATTACAGGTATGTTTTCTATGAAATAGTTTTTTCTATACGAATGTAGGACAGCAGCCTAATGTGTATGTATCTACTTGTGTATGTTCGGATATTTGACATGGAAATCAACATGGAATTATATGTAGTATTAATGATAGGAAATGTCAAACGTCAAAGTCTTGTGAGAGCGGATTGCTTTCAGTTCAATCTGTCAAAACTGTCTCACGTTATTCCAGTTATTCTGACGTGAATAATAAATATTTATGGGGAGTGCATATGTATATATTGTATAAAAACAAGAGGCTAATCGTATATTATTACACAGCTGCGGACCCATAAAATGGCTAATTATACAGCCCTCCACTACCTCTTTCTTGACAGAATTCTGCATTATTGTAGCTATTAGATACTTAAATTTTTATAGCTTGAATTGCTTTATATAGTAAAAGTAGGGGTTGTTTTATTAATGGATGATCGCTAATTTAAAAACGCTAAACTAATGACCCACCTGCAGTAACTTCTTTTGAGCCAAATATTCTTAACCACGTTAAAATCGGCTGCAAATAGTTACAATGTTCAACATTTGTTCAGGTACGTGTCATTCAACAAACTCATAAAATACGACCGTTCAATCAAAATAAAAGGAGTTGCATGACCTTTTTGCAAATCATATCATTTCACAGAATTGCACTCAATCATAAATTACTTGGGACAGAAACAGTCACTCAAGTATATGACTTTTTGCAATTTGAACAATAGCATTGGAATTAGAGTCTTCCAGTTCCAGCTAAATACACGTTTTTTACTCTGTTTATAAAATTAAAGACAAAGTAGGTAGTGTGCAGTTTTTTACGATGAAATTTCATGTTCCGCGTACATTTACAAGGAAAGCTACTTAAAAAGTAAACGTTTTCTGTCCATTTAGTTTCTTTTCTTTTTTCAATTGCTACAGATGGAATGTAAACAGAGTATCAGAAATATTTCTACACACATACAAAGGTGTAATTATAATTTTGAAATGCATACTTTTAGAATGACACGCATTTCGCATTTGTATTAAAACCTAAAGAAAACAGAAGACAAAAACACGCAATTTGAAAGTGCAAAATGGCATATGTAGTACTCCTGCAAATTTTGACGTGTGTACGCATATGTCTTTATAACATTATTTTGCTTAAATATTAAAAAATGTGACTTCAAAATTCAGAAAGAAAGAAATTTTTTTAAATTTTTATTTTGTGTATGCGCTAAAAATTCACAATTTTTGAATTTTAATTCTGCACACGATAAAAAATTATTATAAATTAAAATCAAGTTCTTAATTTGTAATCACAGGATCAACACTGTCTATCTTTTGCTACACCTTTGAATCAATATATTCCACATAAGCCATTTTGCACTTGTTTCAAATATCTAGATTAAAGAATTATAGCACAGGATTTCCTCGCAAATTCAAGGAAAAGACTAAACTCTGGCACACTAACCAAATTGAAAGAAAACGTCTCAATTTTTCAAAAGCCCTATATAACAGCTTTCACACGAGCTCCCAAGTTCCCTTCATTCAATGTAGACGCATTACCATTTACCATATAGCCCATAGCTATACCCCATATAAAACGTGTAAACTATAAAGTGTAAGACATTTAAATGGCATCAAAATTATACAGCAGCTGCTGTGCTACAAAATAAGAAGGATCTCGTTCCTTTGATGTGATATCGCTCTCCACGCCCACTTCACTTGTAGAACACGAATACAAAATACACATACATATACAGCAACAGTAATACACGGTAAAAATATAATCACACTACACAGTATGACGATCGGAAATACACTAACGCATATAGTAGCTATAGAATATATTAGGAAACAGGAGAAAGCAAATAAAATAAGAAACATTTATATACAATGTAAGCAGACGCAACACCAGAAAGGAAAGTGTAAAAAAATATATACTGAGGAATAAAAAAGTGTTTCCAGTTCCAGTAGATTTGTGTGTCTGTCCCGAAAACTGGAAACTGAATGAGTGGAATGGGAGAAGGAAGCGGGTGAGAAGTAAAAGTAATAAGGAAGTTTAGGAAAACCATGCAAGTGAAATCAAGTAAAAGTAGGAGAAAGCATGGAAGAAGGCGTGTCTCCCTCATTTTTCTATTTCATTCAAAATAAATAGAGACTCAATAGGAAAAACTACATAGAGACTATATACTGTGCTCTGTGCTATAGGCTTACGCTGGTGCTGGTAGGAACAGAAGTGGTGGAGATGTACGTGGAGGTTATGGAGAGGTGCGCCTCGCACGCTCATACAGACGCTATCGTTAACGGTACCGGTACCGGTAGCGGTACCAGCCGCGTGATTGCCAATACTAACACCA
Source organism: Dicyrtomina minuta (assembly GCA_949802685.1). Taxonomy (NCBI): domain Eukaryota; kingdom Metazoa; phylum Arthropoda; class Collembola; order Symphypleona; family Dicyrtomidae; genus Dicyrtomina; species Dicyrtomina minuta. The sequence continues at coordinate 22,688,919 of OX461811.1, read as the reverse complement.
ACTGATCTACAAGTGTAGCCACTACTTATTTAAAAGTAATAAGGATGTTTGTTGTTGGGCAGAAACACGTTTGCCATTTTCTAATGACACGCAATGCAATGCTCCTACTCCGACACGAGATCAACATCTAGATCCAAAGTCTCTAAGACTACAACAACAACATTCCAGATCCAGGCAGACGGCAGGCAACCCCATCCACTTCATGTTAATCTTTTACATGTCCCAATCCAAATGGGTTTTCTCTTTTCTTTCCCTTGTTAAAACATCCTTACACATTTCCTCTCCCCAGTTCCAGTTAAACCAACAAAATTCAACCAGGCTAAACAATCGCTGAGAGGGAGAGACTGCCAGCTAATATAAACCGTTCGTTTGTTGTCAAGACGCAAAGTCCACTTTGTCGACCAAAATCACGTTTCTATTTTCACTTTTAGTCTGTGAGTGAAAGTAAAGAGACTGTTAGACTATGAGGTAATATTAAAAGCGCTTCTAGTTTCTAGACTGTTTTCTTTTTAAACTTGTTTTCTAGTTTTCAAGATTTTTAGACGACTTTAGCAAGTTAGTTTAGAAGTATAATATGTATTCTTGCTTTCTCCTAAGAGTTTGATTACATTGGGTTGTATCATAAATTGGTTAGTTGAATGCACAGCCAAGAATTATCTGGTTAAGTATTTTTGAAAATACGACGCAGTAGTAGCAATAGCTCCTTTTGCACTTGTAAGGTTCAAATATGTGACATTCAAAGAACAAAATTGGTAAGAACGCCTTCTATCAAATTGATTGTTTGATTTATAGCCCAAATTATAATGATACGACAGGTACAGAAAGGAAATGGCAAGAGCGTGTTCACATGTAGATTGGCAATTGGACAGGTGCATGCTTATTTTCCTCTTGTTTCCAGGTCAATATGCGAGTGTTTTAAGAGAAACAAACACTCGTGCTTGCATATTTCATACACCACGTATTTCTGTTAGTTTGTTATTTGAGAATAGCAAAAACAGGAAAATTACGAGCAATCGATTTTTACAATAAAATAATAAAATGACTGACAATCATTGTTGTACTTTGTTTATTGGAAACAATAAAAATTTGGATAATTATTGTTTGTTAAAATCTGTTTTTAGCTGCATGATAAAAAATAAATTAAAAATGTCAGTTGCTATAAATTTGAGAATAATGTTTTATAATATACAAGCAAATGCAAAAATTGCCATTGTTTTACACTATTTAAAATAAAGCGTACTACGTCTGCTTCTGTTTCTGGTCAAAAGAATCTACACTACGCGAAATAATAAGTGTGTGTTAGAATTTGATAAAAGCTTTTGGACTTTCTCCATGTCCCATTCACATACACGTATGTTTTATGTCTAGAAATAAAGCTCTTCTTGTCGGCACGGCAAGGTCATGACAAGGGAAAAATTGCCCTAGGCAAGAAAAGCTGGCAAAACCCTACAAAGAGAAAGCGCAATTAATTTAGTTTGAAAGTCAAGTGAAATTGAAGCACGGTTTGTGGATACGGTTGTCCTTTGTAGTTTATACCGTCAACCGTAGAGAGAATTCATAGTTTCACACATTTGAATGAATTCTGAAATTGATAGCATTATACGTGACGGGTGGTGTAACATATTTAATTGCTATTTAAATGCAAAATGTGTTATCTCCATTTATGTATTACAATGTAAATATTTTAAATTAATGTATACTTTTTTATGAATACCAGTTTTACTATTTTTCTTACCCGCCCCCCCCCCCCCCTGCAACATATGGCCTAAATTTCCTTAAAACTTTCAGAAGAAAATCAATGCCTTATATTCGAATATCCCTTACATCGGCTCCCTTAAGCCTGACAATGTTAACATGGCAAGTACAGCTAGCCTACTATATGGCCATATTCAAGGTTTTCCCTTAAATCAGGATCCTTTACAGACGGATTTGACATTACCGAATGGTGGATATAGTATAGTGTATTGTAGTTCAGGAGAAACTTATCGTTAAATGTAATGTTTAAAAGACAAATAATATACAAAGGAGAAAATGTAGGGCACATTATTGGAACCAAAACAAGTCAAATTAAAGAGGAAGCAAGTATACATATATATCGCTATAGGAACTGAAATAAAAACAAACTAGGAAAAAAGATGAGACAGTTAGTTGCAGACATGGAGGAAAAAATATATTGCCGTTGCATCTGGCACAGTGGGATGTATTTGGTTTCCTGCTCTGGGTTCCAGTGGTTGCTTGGTCTATTTTTGCTGTCGTTACTGTTAACGGTACAGTGCGGTGACGTGACTAATGTTTGTACGTTGACGAGGACCGGGACCAGGACTGAGACTGGGATATGATAGATAAAAAGAAGGACATAGTCCAGCGCTATAGTCCAGGTCACTCTGTAAATATATCAATGGTTTATTGACTTAAATTTTGTTTATAGTTAGGAGCTTATTGATTTCCTATTAAAAAAATAGAAGCTACTCATGTTTCGTAAACAACAATTTTTTAAAACAAAAATTGTGTCTGTATTAAATACTATAAGTAAAGAACTAAAACCAACTTTAAAACACAACTTTAGTAAAAAGTGAAATCTGCAAAAATCGATATAGAAAGTCAGAGAAAGTAAAAAAGAAAGCAAAGTTTTTTAAAACACAATTTTGCCCCTTTTTACCTTTGTATTTTGCAGTTTCAAAATAAATTAAACAAATTATGATAGCTTTCTTAGTTTTTCCAATTGGCAAAAGAAAACGTAATTTCAAAGCTGGTTTTTATTTCGCAATATTTAAATCTATGGTGAATTAATTCGCAATTGTTTGAATTGTTTTGCTTTGTTTTATAAGAATTTTTTATCTCTTTTCTAAAGTTGCAATTTCATATAATTGCTTTTACTTGCCAATTCAAATATAATTTTAAATCTCCCGCACTGTCATTTCGTAGTAGTTTGATACTTACATTTGGGAACTTTGAATTCTTTCCCTTGTTTCTATTTTCTGTGTTTTGTTTCTCAACTGCGTCCCTCTTTATTTTTTCATGTGACCTTTAATAGGGAAATTTCCTTTTAGCACTCGTAGCGCGAAGAGACTCAATGCTAAATAGAAATACCCAAACTATATGTTATGTACATATAGAAAGAAGCTTTCATCTGTTTTGTATTCTCTTTTGCTTTACTACAACTGCTGCTACTACTGCTTTACTACTTTACTGCAATCGTAATCATAACCGTTACCGTTAACATGACGATTATGTATTTTGTTTTGGATTTATATTTTGCATTTGCAGTATTTGTATTTGCGAGACAAAAAGATTGAACCAAGTGCGCCAGTCCAGTAGTGGGTTTTTTGATAATCATTGTCATTGCCTATATAGTGGCTTTCTTTTCTTGAATTTAGGCTTTTGCGCTACGTTAGTTCTTACATGGACTGGGCTGAGGTTTGTGGAACTTGAAATGAAATTAATATTCTTGGTTGATAATCTCTGAAGAGCTCAGAGAATGGGAATGAAATGGGATTTTAAACGCCTTCTTCTTCTTCGTCTTCTCTTCGCTTTATACATGTGTAGTTAGTTCATGAGGCTGATGGCTGGTTCAGACATATTTCTAAGATAGTGGAGAAAGCCGTTTAGTTTTTCTGGAGGGGCAGTAATGTACGCTTGAATGGACGACGTCTGGTGTTCTGGAGCTTGTGGTGACATCAGTAAACAGGGAAAGTATGTCGTGCGTCAAAGAAAGAGCTAAAGTGCAATTTTATCTATCTCTGCTTTTGGCCGAATTACTAAATGTACGAATGTAACATGCAGTTCTTACTTTCTAAGCTTGTTCTTTTAATACTATTCATATTTTTGTTTTGTTTTGTTGTAACTGAATATTATGTAACTATTCACACTTTTAAAGGTTAAAAAACCTTTTTGATTTAAAACATTTTAACATTATGTCAGAATGAAATTTTGTAAATAGAAAACTTTTATCTTTTAAAAATCTAAAAAAAAATATTGATCATTTTAAACTTTTTAATTTCGTAAATTGACCATTTAGCTCTTTTTAAAACATAGGAAACGATAAATTTTAAATATTTTAAAAGCTTGTAAATAAAACATTTTACATTTTTAAAAAATAGGGGGAAAAATTTTGCACGTGTGACTAAAGTGAAACACACTATTTGTTTGAAGTTTAATTCCACTTATTGCATAATATGCACTTAAAAGAACATTTAGGAATTCTTAAACGCTTTACAGATATAAACGTGTAAAACACATAATAAATTTCGGTTAGCGCTAATAACGTCATAAAATATGTTAAATAATATTCGTTTTTAAAGCTTAAATAAATTAAAACTTAATTATATTTTCTAATAGTAAATCGAATATTATATTAGCCAGAAAAGCGGTGATATACCTCAATTTAAAAACAAAAAACAGCGCATAGACAGATATAATTTTGTACTGACAATTCAGCAAAGAAAAAACGCCAAAGTAAATATAATTTACAAACATTCTAGAATTCCTGTTTTTATTCTATGTTGCTTTTCCAATTTAAAATCACATATAGAAACACGATAATGATGACGATTACACTTTCCCCACGATTGCAATCCACTCCATATAAGAGCATCTTGAATAGCTAATGGCCAAATGGGGGGAAATTACAAGAATTCAAACAGGAAAAGAACGTATACAAAATTCGCTACAATAATGTAAAATGCAGATAACGTTTCCACACAACTACTACACTAATTCAAAGAAATGTTTGCTTAGTTTCGATTTAAAAACCAAATGCAATCTTAAGACAAAACAAAAAACCTCCGAAAAAACAAATACAATGACAAAGAAATCGAAATCGTGCTATGCCAACCTTCTTGTAAAAATAGTAAGTATACGCCTAAGTCACGGATTAAACTCCCACAATGATGCTCTACTTTCTTTCTTTCGGATTGTGAATCGAATTCAAGGACTTTAACTCCTTCTCTTTAACGATTGACGCTCATTCTGATTCTGATTCAGACCCTGGTCTGGTCGGTACTATAGCTCTGGTTTAACTTTAGATGTGTGGTGATTTTAAAATGAGGGGAAAAAAATAGAATTCTCAGAAAAGTCCCCAGGAACGATGTCTCTACGGATCGGGATAAAATAGATGTGTAGGATTGCTAATCACAACCGTGATCGTCATTCTGCCCGCAAACCACTACAAATGTCACTCTTGTTATCTTTCCTTCCCAATTGGAATTGTACAATCAAATCACGTGGAGCTGCGTGTCTTGGTTCCTGCTACTGCGTGAAACGCAATAGAGAGAGAAAAAAGGATTAAATAGGAAATTTCAATTTTGGAAAGGAAAAGCTAACTTTCACTATAATATAAATTAGTCGTATATTATTGTTTTTATGATACGATACTGAATACTTACACTGCATATACTTGAGCACATAATAATTAAACTAATTACTGTAATAATAATAATCATAATCATAACTTTGTCAGCATACAACACAGAGCCTTGCACAGTACTGCGGAGTGGGCTGTACTGAATTATCTTAACATATAAAGTTGTGAAGGAAAGAGGCCGCGAATGCATTTAATGTCACTTTCTCTCCGAGTTTCAATTGCTTTACTGTATAATTACGATTTATAATTACAATTAAAATTATTACAACTGCATAGAATGACAGCGGGGCTGAGCGGGGAAAGCAATAGAAACGACGACCGTGGACTGAATTTACAGAGTTTTGGCACTTCTATGTCTATCTAAGAGACTTGAGTACTTTATATACAGAATTCTTAAAATGTAGCTCAAATAAATTAGATTTTAAAATTGCACTATATTTGCAAATCTATGTAGACATTAATTGCAGCCCGGCGTCTGGCTCGAGAGTAATCGCGTTAATTTCTACACTTATATTGTTCAACTAATTAATTGCCCCAATGACAAATGTAACACTTGCTATGTAGTATGTAGTATGTGGAAAATTTACAAAATACTTTCACTGCTTCCATCACTTTCCCCAGTTTTACCTGCAGCTAACTTTCCTAAACTAAATATTAAACTGCTGACGCAATGTGTCAAATTCACTCCAAATATACTTTTACCAGTTCTAACGCTCATATCACTTTAAAAACGTACCCAAATTTCACAGTTTAAATCACTCTCCCCTCGTATTTTATTCAATTCTCAACTCAACACTTGCCTGCATAAAGTACTTTACAAAATTTGCGCATATGATCTACAGCGGACATAAAAAACCTGAAATGAAAATGGGGTCGTAAAAATAATAAAAATCCATGTAAGTAAAACAATCTGTCGTGTGGGGTCATAAACTGTGCAAAAATGCAAAAATTTAGGACTGCAAAATTCATAGTTGCCTGCATCCGAGTCCGACCAAGACCCCACCACTACCTGGAAATTTACCACGGGTCGTGAAATATTGGGCAATGCAAGAGTTCTAATGCTGAAGCGCTGAAGCCCGACATCCCACCACTACCACAGATCCTCATCTCCACAGGAATGAGAGTGCACTATAGGGAGACAGCAGTAAAGAATAATATAAAGGATGAAAGTGCATAGGGAGACTGCAGACTGCAGTATTAGAATTCGAATGGTGAAAGCGAAGAGAAAACAGAATCAATTTCAACCACACACACACACATATTCAAATATCTCAATATCCATGTATCACACAGTATTCATAACTACCACTTGAAATCCTTGAATAAATTCGAATGTGAGGAGTCTTGGGTATATTTGAATTCTGCTATTTGGATATGGGGAGTGTGAGAGCTTTCGAATTTAAGCTTGAGTGTTCGCCTGAGTACAGTACATTGAATGTTTATGCACGAACGACGACGACGACGACGACGTCGACGTCGACGACCAAAAAGAGAAAGTGATACTCACTTTCTCCTCCTTTCTCCTACTTTTACTTTGAGCTGCACAGGATGTATGTACGTAGCGGATGCTTTCTCCCCTCTAGGTAGGTTTGTAAAAGCAAAAGGGACTGGGGCTGTAGTAGTATCTGTAGTTGCATATAAATTTCTTTTAATAATATGGCTCTGGGCCAAATGGGGCTCTTGGTTCTGGTTCTGGGACTAGACAACGTCTGTAGATGGTAGACAGTCGACTGGAGTGTATCCGTAGGTGTCACATGTAGAGTCTGTGGCCTAGTCTGTGTGCTCAGATGAGGTAGAGGTTCCTGCTTCCAGAGAGAGAAAGTAGGTTGCCTATTATTTGCGTATAAAGTCTGAATAAATGTGAGACTTTATGTTTGCTTTTGGAAAAGTGTTAAAGCATGACAGACAATCCATCAAATCGTGTTAAACAGGATCGAACCTGATCCCAAGTTGAAAAGATGAGATCCTCTCTAAAAACCTTTCCGCTCTCACTCAGTTACACGCAAGCAGACCAGACCAACTCTAGACGGAAGACGTAACATTGGCTCTGGAGAAAGTACCGCGATAAAGTAGACTGTACACATAGATGCGTGGAGCAAGTAGGATGTAGTATAGCTAAGGCTAGTATGACTATAGTGTGGTGAAAGTTATATAGTAAAGGAACACTCTAGATTTTGGCATTGACATTTTCTATGGTTTGGTTTAGTAATTTAGTATTAGTCATTTTCCCTATACACTATGCTCGAGCTGCGTTCTGTGTGTACTGTGAGGGTAATTTATTAGAGTTATTAAATATACAGTTATAGTTAAATTATTATAGCTCTGAGTTTAGGAATGCGAAGCTATAGTCAAAGTGTAGTGATGATGAATGGAGACCCTTCAACTGAAAGTAAATGGCCAATTTCTAATTAATACTCCAACTCAAAACCTCACCAATTCACACTTACGTCTGTATAATTATGTGTATATGTGTCCTCATATAATTAAATATCAATATTGGGCTCTGTACTACTGCATATGCGTGAAACGTAGTGGCAGTCTAAACGTACCTATAGTAATATTACGCGCTATCAATTTATAGAAATATAGCCAATATATTAATACTGCAGGCAAAACCGTGTATATTTACTGCCAGTGAGTGAGGAATTTTTCAAGAGATATATACAAGCGCAATAGGCTTGTATACGGGTACATGAACGTTATACATATCCTTGTAAGTGGATGTGAAGCGTTATTAGATCATATCTAAAGGTAATACGGAATTTTAGTATATTATGTAATATGTATGCGCTGCATGTTACACTATAGAATATAATAGAATATGGCAAAGTACAATAGGTACATGGTGTGACTTTGTACTATTACCATTACAACCGTAGCCATCACTATGCCATTGTCTATGTAGACTGTAGAGGCGTGTTGATTTTTGTTTTATTCAGACAATCCATATAATTTTAGACGTAGGGAGATTACATATTTTATGAGGAGATATTTGGAATTGCAATTCAAATTTTTGACATTTTTTCCTGCACGTTCCACTCTAAGTGTCAGGCGGGAATATCTGTAGTAATAAAGCTTCAAACTTTTTGGGTAATTTGAAATTACGTAAATTTTTATTTATACTGCGGTATTGCGTGTGGAAGAAGTAGTAGTAATTGGTTCGGATGTCAATAGTGCTCGTACAAATACCTAGGTAGTCCATTAATCCTAAGTATCTCTAATTTGTAATACTAATTTGTTTTAATGCCTATAGCGTGTCCTCGTCAATTTGGCTTGGAATTGTAAGCATTTTGATGCAAGTTTGATTGTAATCAGCTAAACGTGTTGACGTTGATGCCCTAAATATGAACAGAGCAAAAGCTCTGGAGGTTTTTTGCACTCTTCACAAAAAAAAATATTTAAAACTAAAGCTTTTTCAAGGCGTTCTGGTCGTTTTTTTATTTAAAAAATTTTTTAATGCAATAATTTAATTCAATTGGATTCTTTTCGGAGGATTCTTTTGAATTTATTTTAACGGAATGCTTAGCATCGTTCAAGATAAAAATATAAAAAATGTTCGTTTTAATGATTTATCGCTCTTGAAAATCAAAACATACACATGTTTAGTCTTGGTTGTTTTAAAAAAACTTAAAGAGGGCGCAGTTGCACTTACTGTAAAAACCATTGTTAAGTAACTTCCCTCCTGCTTGCACGCCATTGGCTCGTTCTAATAAATAAAATTGGGGCCTGGTAACTGGAAGGAAGTTAATGATAGTTTGCGTGAAAACGATTTTGTAATTATGTCACTTGAAGAATTAGTGAGACTCCATAACACGTCCTTCCTGTCACTCAGGAATTTATGAGTTATTACAAATTAACATGATCCATTTCATTTTCACTCCCCAAGCCTCATTTTCTACACCAAAATCATGTAATAAACTAAATCCTAAGAAATTGATGGGGAGCATGCCACACTATCACACCACCATCATCGTCGCCAACACCAACACCAAAACCAACACCAACCAAGAAACAAGTACGACGAGTCTTAACTTTAAATCTTTTATGTTCAACAAACGACCTAACACCAAAAACAAGCACATGAATCAATGACTTTCCACGTCCCTCTCTCTCTCTCTCAACCGTTGTCGTTTTACGTTTTTAAATTTTTTCCCCCGTTGTTCTTGTTGATATTGTCGGGGCAATGCGGCAACTCTAATTACAGCCAAAAACTTGAGCTTGACAACATAACGGTTACAGTAACGTATACATACGGCAAGAGCAAATAGGGAAGTAGCTTCAGCCAAAAGGCGTATCAAAGACAAGGGGTCGTCTATTAATGACGTTGCCCACATTGCATTGTGGGCTGGGAACTATAGGAGCGGGGAATCTGTTTTTACGCAGGGCCGGATAATGTAGCCCCCGCTGCCTGAATTTTCAAAAAACATTTAAATGGAACATTTTTCAGTTTACAAAAATATGGAAAAAGAATATTTTGACTTTTCCAAAACATGCAAAATAAATTAATTTGTACATTTCAAAAACATGCAAATAGAACATTTTGCACTTTTCTGAATGGAGTAAAAAAAACATTTTGCACTTTTCTAAAACATGTAAATACAACATTTTGCTTTACCAAAGAAAACCATTAATAAAATCAGATTGGGGGTTTTGTATGGAAACAAATTGCTGCCCAAAAGCAATTCCTTCGTCCGGCTCCGGCCCTGTCTTTAAGACGTAGTGGATACAATGAAAAATAACTCATGCTTTTTTCCTCACGTCTTTTATGAAGACCCCTCGTTCTTAAAGAAAGAACAGGAAACGGTTGAGAATTTGAGAATGGGATGGGAGAGAGTCTGAACTAATAAGATAAAAATGTCTCCGTAAATCTTTCAAGCCAGACGCATACGCCGCACATATATTATTAATGCATGGCATACACATGTGGAGACATAATATCCTGCGTAGGAACTCACAAATTGGGTGCGTATATTATGTATTGATATTTGTATAGGAAAAGCAAATATCTTTTTTGTAATGTTTTTTTTTGTGCTGACTCCAATAATTTTCTGTGTACCGAGCGAGCTGTAAGTAGAAAATTCAAAAGAGTCATAATAATATGCTCTATCCATTTGCTGCTGCTCTATTTTTTATTTTATTTTTTTACTGTTAACATTTTTAAAAAATTTAAATTATTCAATTTTCACAGTATTTTTATTTTAAAATGTGTTATTTTTTTGACCGAATTACCTACCGTCAACCGTTGCATCGATTCCCCAATTACTATACCAATAAGTTCAGTCGTTGCTAACATACACTATACACATAGCTGGTCATAACTAATTGTTTTTGAGACCCATGTAAGCATATGGATTTCCTTTATATCGTCAGTGAAGAACCAAAATGACCAATATCCATTTTTAGCTAAAACTAATACCAACTATCTACAAAGATATTACAATATGCCTTGAGAGCATTTAAATAGAACATTTTGCACTTTTCCAAAATATGTAAATACAACATTTTACACTTTTCAAACACTTGAAATTAAAACATCTTGCACCTTTTCGAAAACATGGAATTAGAACATTTTGCACATTTTCGAAAACATGTAAATAGGACATTTTTCATTGTTGAAAAACATAAAAATAGAACATTTAACGTTTTTCAAAAACTTCTGATTAACATTTTACGCATGTTTCTCATTTGGTTTTAATGACATAGCTCATTTTAACTATAACTTAAATAGGATATGGGTCATTTTCATTCTTCACGGACGATATCGTATTCAAAAATGCTCAACTTTTTGCACTTGAAAACAAGCGTCACAAAATATTATGATATTGTTAACATAAAGAGATTGAGTGTATAATATAGCTGGAACGGATGTTGTTTGTGTGTGTGTAGTCTGTGATACTGAATATACTATTATGATATCACAGCAGAAAATATATTCACTGCTAATATCCTTGCGTACGTGTGTCCTACTCTCACAACTACAATGTACACAAGTATAAAATGGCACATTGTAAATAACTTGTGCTACGGGCAGATCGTCTTATTGCGCCAAAGCCAAAGAAAAACTCGTCAGAAAAAGAGAGTGTAATTATAATTCATGCGTGGAACAAAACAACTTACGCCGTACGGGGAAAAAGGAAGACTCGCGCTCTCTCCAAACTTATTTCTTTCCAGTATATAAAACAATAAGGCAGTAAAATTGTTCATACCAAAAAAAAGCAAACCGTCCACCGTTCAAATATGTAAACACACACAGACACACACACACATACCACTATGGATATTTTATATCCGTTTTTTCCCCTTTTCTTCTTCGTCTCCTTGTTGACAGTGTTGCTGTCTTTGTTTTTGTCTTTATGTTTGTCGTCGTCTTCGCTTTAGATTTTTTTTTGGACGAGGGGTAGGGATGGGGGGGGGGGGGAGGGGAGGGAGAGATGTAAACATAAAAACCGAAATTTAATTTTCTTCCAAAGTTTCTGTTTGTATTTACATGTATGAGTTCCCTTTTCCTTCTTTATGTTGTTATTTCCAAGAAATTTTTGCTTTCCTCCAGATTCCGCAGACAATGACAATGACGCTCGGTATAAGAATCATAGAATGGCATATCATACGGAACGACAATGGACAATCTTCATTCTCATTTAATATGGAGACAGTCTATTTTTATGCGCGGGGAGACACATATCAATACTATAGAGAAATAAAGATAAACATAAAGATATGCATTTCTTTTTTAGATTGTATGTCAACTATGATGCTATACGCACAAAAATAGTCAATACTTATATCGTCGGTGAAGAACCAAAATGACCCATATCCATTTTTAGATAAAACAATATCCACTATCTACAAAAATACTGAAATATGTCTGGAAAACATTTAAATACATTATTTTGCACTTTTCCAAAATATGAAATCAGAACATTTTGCAACCTTTTGAAAACATGGAATTAGAACATTTTGCACCTTTTTGAAAATATGAAATCAGAACATTTTGCACCTTTTCAAAAACATGCAAGCATAGAACATTTTAAATTTTTTTTAAACATGAAAATAGAACATTTTACACTCTTCAAAAACATGTAAATTGAACATTTTGCACTTCAAAAACATGTAAATAGAACATTTTACACTTTTCAAAAACACGTAAATAGAACATTTTACAGTTATCAAAAACATTCAAATAGAACATTTTACGCTTTTAAAAAACATGAAAAGAGAAAATTTTACACTTTTCAAAAACATTTAAATCGAAAATTTTGTACTTTTCAAAAACATGCAAGTAGAACATTTTACATTTTTTTAAACATGCAAGAACATTTTACACTTTTCAAGAGCTCTGATAGGGGGTATGCACACTTAGGCGGGGTCGTAAGTCCCGGTGCACCTTAACGTCCACCCTAACTGGACGTCCTCTGTGTAAATAAGAGGATGGGATGGTTCATTCCTAATTCGCTATGAAGACGTGTTTGATTAGATTGGTGGTAGTGTTGTAGTCGGTTCCAAGGTAGGTGAATGTAATGGGTTGAGCTGGCTGCAACTGTGAGATCTGGGTTTGTTGCTGTTGGGATGAGGTCTGAGAAGATTGAGACCACGTTGGAGAGATGGGAGACCAGGTACAAGAGCTGAGGTTGGGGTCTGGGACCAGGTGCGCTTGGAGCTGGGATCAGAAGAGAGCTGGAACCAGAGCTTGGGTCTGGGACCAGGTGGTAGCTGGGACCAGAGCTTGGGTCTGGGACCAGGAGAGAGTTGGGACCAGAGCTTGGGTCTGGGACCAGGAGGTAGCTGGGACCAGAGCCTGGGCCTTGGACCAGAAGAGAGCTGGGACCAGAGCTTGGGTCTGGGACCAAGAGAGAGCTGGAACCAGAGCTTGGGTCTGGGACCAGGAGAGAGCTGGGACCAGAGCTTGGGTCTGGGACCAGGAGAGCTGAGGACCCGATGAGCTGGGGACCCGATGAGCTGGGATCAGACTTGAGCTGTAGGCTTGAGACCTGGGACCAGGTGAGGCTTGGACCTGTTGAGCCTTGGACCTCTTGAGCCCTGGACCTGATGAGCTGGGATCAGACTTGAGCTGAGATGAGACCAGAGAGCTGGGACCAGAGCTTGAGATGGGACCAGAGAGCTGGGACCAGGGGAGCTTAGAGCCAAATGAGACCTGGGACCCGATGAGGTTAGGACCAGGTGAGCTGAGAGCCGAATGATACCTGGGACCAGATGAGATTGGGACCAGGTGAGCTGAGAGCTGGATGATACCTGGGACCCGATGAGGCTTGCTCCTTGGATCTGGTGTTGCTCTGGTATGATGAAGCTTGATACCGACCGACCGACCGTCCGACCGACCGACTGAGCGACTGACTGACCGCCCGACCTTGAGATGATGTGGACGCGTATATAGTGTACGCTGGGCCGGGTACGAGGTCCTGGTGAGACCTTTATTTTGGGCAGACAGGGTGGCTTGGATCCGAGGAAACGGGTCTGAGGTGGCTATAAGCTGATGAGCGGTGGTACTCTTCAATGCTTCCAATGGGCAAGTGAAGGATGGACAGGTACTGGTGAACACCGGAGAGATGATCGAGAGCAGGAGGCAGGTGCTCGAGAGCACAAGGTAGGTGGTTGGGAGCTCAAGTTAGATGCTTGGGAGCACAAGGCGACTGCTCGAGAGAGCAAGGAGAGTGCTTTGGAGCACAAGGCAAGTGCTTAGGAGCACAAGGCGGCTGCTCGAGAGAGCAAGGATAGTGCTTTGGAGCACAAGGCAAGTGCTTGGGAGCACAAGGCGGCTGCTCGAGAGAGCAAGGAGAGTGCTTTGGAGCACAAGGCAAGTGCTTGGGAGCACAAGGTGACTACACGTAAATAGCGTGAAAACAGCACTAGCAAGGTATATGGAAGGTTATGGTATGGTGCACTTGAGAATCTGGAGCGTGATGCAATTAATGGTTATGTGAAGTATCCGGGTAGAGTGAGATTAAGGTGTGGCAGCTGAATTTCGAATAAAATGCCGGTGTTTTGATACTTGATTGTGTTTTGGTATTAAGTACCAATTTAGTCTTTTTAATTAATCACTAAAACACTTAATTACACCTAATAAAAATTAAATTAACGTCAGATTTTACACTAATACAAAACTTGGAAATATATAATTTTGAGGTAAGGTTTCTGGAACGGAACTTTCAGAGCTCAGAGCAGGGAAATGGTCTCACTAGGACAGTTGGAGTCAGACTCGAGAGCGGACACGTCCGTACTCTTGGAAGGTTGGTTGGTCTCTGGGAGCAGTGCCAAAAAGGAATGAATGCTACTGCTCCCTTTTCTTTGTTTGAGCCAATGCTGAGGCATCGGCTTCTTCTACTACTTCTACTACTTAAGCTCTCAGACCCATACAAAAGTGGGGGTTTGAGAGCAACTTAAGTAAAGTCGTTCAGTACTCTGGGTTTGAGAGCAACCCAAACTCGAGTGCTCTGACGTCATGGAAAATTTCTGACTGAACTGTACAGTCACAACTGAACAAGCTCCTAACTAACATTTTATGCATGTTCCTTATTTTAGTTTATGACATATAGAATAGCTCATTTTAATTCTTATCTAACTTGGATATGGATCGTTTTGGTTCTTCACAGACGATACGTATTTTGAAGTAAGGGAAATCAGCTTCATGTTGTTTTGTATAACGGTTGGCATTTCTTTGCTATAGGTAGCAAATTGGTATCATACAAACATTCAAATTTTTAATTTTCATGCGCAAAAATACGATATCGTCATTATTCGTACCCTATAAACTCGTACCCATATTACTTGTACCCACATTACTTGCACCTGGGTATTAGTCACTCATCTCTTGCAATATACAGATAAGAAACAAAAACCTTTAAAACTCGTTAAAATATATGAATGATTAGATAGCCTTGTTAGATTTTTTGATTCGCATCTGACTTATTTTAGCCCTTCAATGGTGACCTTAAATGAAACTGAAATGAAGCCTTAAACGCTCCATGCATGAGTATATTTATCCATGTAAATCTTGTTGTCTAATGTCTTATGAAAACTCCTGGATCTGGGATGAAAATAAATGAGAGCGGCAGGCTATTATTTTCTTTGACGCAATACACAACTGCACACACACACACACGACACTGCTATATTATACATGTAGAAACAAAACAAAGTGGGTTGAGCATTACATTCAGCTGCACAATAAGCCAGATAGCATACAACATACATATATGTAGCTATGTAGCTATGTATATATAGATGCGGAGAAAATATGCCAAGTCCACACATATTAAGAAGTGCATGTATGCAAAGGAATCAAAAAATGGGATTGGACTCTTACTTCTTCTATATACTTCCTTTGATAACATTTCTTTTTTCCGCTCAAACAAAATACAATTTCACAAATTCAATCTGTGTCCCAAATTCTTTCCTTCGATTTTTCTTATTTTTTTTTGTTTTCTGCAACGAGAAAAAAGGAGCGTCGACGACGTCGACTTCAACTTCAGAACGGTGATGGTGACGGTGACGGGGCCAGGAAGGACCGGCACCGGCATCGGGACTGGGAATGGTCCGTCGACCTTGCATGTTTTCATTTGGTTCAAGTTGTATTTTTTACTGTCGTGTCATCACTTTATCATGGACTGAAACAAAACTTTTTATACGTATAGTCTAACATATATTGTAAGTCTCAAATAA
This sequence comes from Dicyrtomina minuta, assembly GCA_949802685.1. NCBI lineage: Eukaryota > Metazoa > Arthropoda > Collembola > Symphypleona > Dicyrtomidae > Dicyrtomina > Dicyrtomina minuta. The sequence goes on along the minus strand of OX461811.1, from coordinate 22,672,880 downwards.
AATTTCTTCCCCAAACAAATGCCTCGAACCAAATATGCAACGAAAGCGAAGCAAATTATCTGACGCCAAAAATTTGAAAGTGCTTTCGAATCTGGAACAAAACAAACCCCCTCCTTTTGAATTAAAACAATAAAAAAAATAGAGAAAGCCAAAGCTTTTACTTACTACAACAGTACAATATCGTCTGTGAAGAACCAAAATGACCCATATCCAATTTAAGTCAGAATTAAAATGAGCTATATGTCATAAAATAAAATAAGAAACATGCGTAAAATGTTAATAAGGAGTTTTTGAAAAGTGTAAAATGTTCTTGCATCTTTAATAAAATGTAAAATGTTCTATTTGCATGTTTTTGAAAAGTGTAAAATGTTCGATTTACATGTTTTTGAAAAGTATAAAATGTTCTATTTACATGTTTTTTAAAAGTGCAAAATGTTCTACTTACAAGTTTTTAAAAATTGCAAAATAATGTATTTAAATGCTTTCCAGACATATTTCAGTATTTTTGTCGATAGTGGATATTGTTTTTAGCTAAAAATGGATATGGGTCATTTTGTTTCTTCACTGACGATATAAACTAAAAGCCAAAAAATACGAATTACAGAGTTTACACTTTATAACACTAAAAAGACTTAAGGTATTACCTCTTCAGCAAAAATTAAGTACAAAATCAAGAACTTGTTCTAAAATCTATGTGGGTGATTATACTGTGATGACAATCCACACAATTACATTATTTTAAGTAGCAATAAGGTCAATACACTATATAATTACAGAATTACAGTTATACTAATAAATAAAGGAGACTCCTTAATGTTTCTTTTTATTTCATTTTAACGATTTCCTTTTCCGGAATTTCCGGGATTTTTACTCTTTTGTAATTTGCAATTTGTCTTTTTCTGCCTTATATATATTTTTTTAACATTCTAGAATGCTAGAATACTAGAATCCTAGAATCCTAGAATTCTAGACCATCTCCGGTATTTTGTTAAATTCCAAAACTCCAAGTACAAAAGCCAAATGGTCCTGTCCTGTGTGGCTGTGTATATGTACAGTGTATAGTAAAAGTAAATGACTCAGGTTCTAGGGAAGAAAAAATGGAAATACAAAAGACCATGTCATTTATACATGAGAATACATATTTATTTTTCGTACTCGAACTTGCGTACTGAATCTGAGTTTTTTCTAAATTCCTTTTTTCAATTCCATATATAGCTACATAGACAACACAAAAATCAATGCCAATAATTGCAAATATTTGTATGAAAAAAAACTCATCTCGAGTTCTTTTGCACTGCACTGCAGATTCCAATTTTAAATTGGACAAATTGCAAAAATAAAACAAAAACGCATCCAAAGGAATGTCCAGAGTCAGAGCAGCTATAGCAGCGAATACCAATGCCGGACAAAGGAATTGAAAGTCAAAATGGAAATTGAAAAGAGTGGAGAAAAATAGAAAGGGGGGAATATATGTGATTTTTCGATTTCGATTTCGAAATGGATATCGATTACATATTGCACTGGATGGTGTGACATTTGTAGCCACAAGAGATTTCTTTGCACTTTTACTTTGTATTCTAGTCCATCTTCGTTCATGGTTCAAGTCCCAATTGACGTGAACTTTTTTTAGATGCTTGTTATTTGAATGTGCATGTCTACAATTTTCCCAGAAAATAGGACGTACGTGACATAATCTTCACGATTTGTATTTTTGTAATTGTTTGACTTGTGATGTTATTTCCAAAACTGTTTTGGTTGTTGTTAGTGCAGGTCTTGGTTTCTATATGCTCATTTTTTAAATCTTTCAAAGCCGGAATTCTAAATAATATTTCTTACAAATTTAAAAAAAAATATTTGCAATGTTTTTGAATTTTAACTAAATTTCGGTCTGCTTTCACTTTTTCACACGGCACCCACACTACTACACTAAAACTACTGTTTAGCACTGTCTGTCCATTCGTTTGTTTAACGTGTTTGAAGTCGCTCTGACTCTGAAATAGAAAGGGACTGGATAAGCGATAAGTTTGAAGTAAGAAAGGGAGATTAAGTTTGAAGGGAGTTGGAAATAGGGACGTAAGCTCCAGTAAAACCTGGGCCCAGGACCGCATAGAGACGGTGGACGGGAACGAGGGATGGGGATAAGGAAGTAAATACAATAGGAGGATCAACTTTCATTCCACAGCCAGATCCTACATTGTATTCTTAGCCTATAGTACACACAGTATACAAAGAGATGTTTCGGTTTCGAGTCTTTGGAGATGCGTTGGCAGTACCGGTACCGGTAGCCCCGCACTGTCTACGCTGTCTATAATGTTTTGGTTTAGATAGTAAATATGTCTGAGCGTGTATTATAGTCAGCCGAGGAAAATAATTATAGTGGCACTTGTAGAGCCTTAAAGAATTAAGATTTATTGTTTCAACGCATTTTCCTTTTACACAGAGTTTACTCAATACTACAAACACGCAGGGAAACAGAATCAAAAAGAAGAGAGAAACGCTGGAATGGAAAATTGAATGGAAACTATATAGAAGTACATAGCTATATATACTAGATATACTATCAACTGGAGAAAGTAGGAACGCACAGACACATACAGGAAGGAAAGTTGTAGACGCATGTACCTATCACTATATTGTATATTGAAAGACGAATGCAGAATGTAGAGGTTTAAAATGTAGTGGCAGTGTTGGAAGCAGAAATGGTGATGGGAAAGAAGATGCTTGGATGAGATTTAAGCCTGTAAACCACGAGCAAAATTAAATTACCAACGGCTACAATCAATGTGCCACACGCAATGCACTATATGTATACACGTGGAAACATACGTCCATTAGATTTGCTCATGCTCAAAACGCAATACCAGGCAAATCCAAGAGCGGATCCAAGAAGAGGCTAAGCCCCTACATTAAGCCTATGCTAGTATTCCACATTGGCGAAAATAGGAGAATTGAATTCAAATTGACCGCCAAGCATAATATGTTAGATCACCTTCCCACTAGAAACATTTTCTGGATTCACCATTGGACAAATGTAATTCTTTAATCCTTAGATAGGCAGGCAACAAATGTGGAGCATAGGAAAATGGGCTAAACGTGTTTGTACTTACCACCATAAAAAATGTAAAACTTTTTAAATTTGTAATGTATTTCAAAATTTGGGCAAACGTGCCATACGGTTAGAACATTGTGCGGTTTTTGCACATTTCCATTTGCGAAATTTTCTGGTCGCGGTCGACGTTTGCTGTAGGCTACTTGCTTAAAATTCCTGTAAACTGAGACCAGGTTACTAGGACTAGAACAACTCAGCGCCCAGTAAACTTGCGATTAGTTTGCAAAGCTTAGTGACAAATCCCGTGCTCAGATATATTACAATCATTATTAGACCTTTATCGTGCGAATTACTATATGAATGAAATGATATTGATGATATTGCAAGGTACGAATGCCATTGCGTAACAATAGGCATCCCTCATATCCAACACAACATCAGAAATAAAATACAAAGGATGGTCAATTAAAATTAATTCTAATGTCTTAATATGCTTTCAGCAACTTGTACTACCACATCCACTGCTGTAGGCAAAAAAGGAGCTATCATTATTGTCACTGTACGTTGAGTCTGAATTTATGCAAATACATTTCGTTTGCTAAACCAAAATCAGTTTCAGTATCGCACATAAGATGATGTCCTGAGGCTCTTCTGCTGCCTTCTTCATATTGCTTTCACGTAGTAAAATGGACTAGCTTTTAGTTTTCTACACACTATACATACCGCGGTAACCCACAATAGAGAGCCTAGAACATACAATAATGCCTGTCGCAAAAACATTCAGACTAAAATGAAAATAAAACTCAGCTGACAGAGAAATTAAAAGTGAAAGCAAATCTGTTTTCACTTTCTCTTTGGTGAGCTTTCGTTGTTGAATTTGATATGAAGGGAATTAGAAAGAAGGGATGAAGATGAAAATAGGTGAAAGCAGATGGAAAAGAGAAAATTGATCTGGAAAGTGTAACCATTCGAAGAGAGAGAGAGAGAGAAAGTGGAAATTACAATATTCGAATTTGAATTCAACCCAAAAGCCAAATTCGAATTGAAATCCAAAATTAGGAATGCCAATTGGAATCCATTTAATTTTGATAAGAATCACGTCCTAGTCCCTTCCCCTTTTGGCCCACTGGATGTGCATACGTGAGAGATGGTGATAATCTCCCAAGAAAGCCCTTTCGCCTTTCAATAAGTGGTGCTTTGTCATTTGCTTTCTCCATTCCATTCACATCTACAATTCTACTAGAATCTTCCCAAGCTCCTTTTGCTTTCATTTTCGCTTTCGTTAATTTGAGGATTTGCCTGTAATTAATAGTATCCTAAATTGCACCATAAATGTTAATTTTAATTAAATTGCCAATTAATGCTTCTCCACCTATACTGCCTATATTTGTACTTTATACTGATGGTGCGTAAGCAGTGCAGCTGCAGTGCAAAATGTTAATCGTTTAACATCTGCTGGCTGAAGCTTAGAATCGATAGTGTGTAAGCTAAAGAGTGAATCAGTGGACAGACCTTTTAGTGTGTAGTGGTGCTCCATAATTATGTACACTAATGGAAGCGCTAATTATGGAAGTGGTCATGAGCTACATATGGGTATAGGTTACTCTAGCTGTCGGGTGAGTATAAAAAGTACAAATAACAAGCTTTCACTTTCTAACCATTTACTTTCACCAACTTTCATTTTTAGTTTGACAAAGTAATACATAGTACTACCTGCAGTTCTGCGGAAAACTCGAAGTGAAAGCAAAGTTGGCTTGCTTTTGTTTTGTCAACACAAATTAATTATTTAAATGGAAGTGTACATGATTTCTAATTACTATAATCCTCTAGTATCAAAGTTTTGAGTCTTTTTGATGATATTTTTGTTTTCACCCACTAACAACAAGTTGGTAAGCTGCAAAATTGTTGAGTATTTGTTTAATTTTGCCAATTTTAAAAACTTTTTTGTCATCGTATAATATTTTTATGTCCAAGAAAAAAACTGTTAAAATATAGATACATGTACCTATGTAATTAGGATGTATTATATAATATAGACGTATTTCCCCTATGTAGATAGGAGATGTTAAATGTAGATACTTGTAACTATATACATAGTACGTATTACATTATAATTAGGCATACATATTGTAGGATATTGCGTTATGGCAAATCCGTATCATTTCAATCCCGTCATTGGTAAAACAGGGATTCAGCACATTTCATTATCATGAGATGTTCTACTTAAGCAATCATTGGATTCATGTAAGCTGCAAATTGACTTATCTAATCAGAGATTCAAGTTACTTACAAATTGTAACATCTCCATTAACATGGAGATGAATATTTCAGAATAATTGTCAAACTTTAAGAAGTCAAGTTATTGAGCTTCTCTATACAAAAGCATTGGACATTATTTGTGCTGACGATTCGGGAATGTTCCCTCTCGTCATCCTTCAACTAGCAATTATATTTTATTGTTTTATTGCAGCTACCCAAGCATGTATATTTCACAATACAGGATGGTGGAGTCATATTCATTTCCTTCACATCATCCGTACTATTGTAGTGACACATCAGTCTATATTCGATTAATACAGTACTCTCATGTACCATTGTACTAAAACATATGTAAACATTGATATATCAAAATTAACCAAACCGAGCCATGCTCAGACCAAAAGACTGAACAATAAACTAATCTTAGACTGATCGCCGGAGCAACAGCATCTTATTTATTTTCTGTTCCTCTGGAACATTTTACTTTTCATCTGAGATTCATACTCCATAATAGACTATGGACATCATCGCTGATAATTAGAGAGATCCATAAGTACTATTTATTACGTTATCAGCACGGCTGAGACAGTGGTCACAATTGACCCCGTAGGTCAAGCCTATTTTACACTGATTTATAAAAAGTAAAAGACAGGAAACTTCCCGTAAGACACTGGCCAGTGCACCCGAAGTTTTCCTGTATAATTCAATTTTAGAAAACCAAGTTTTCGGTATTTCGTGCTAACTGTTAAATCCATTGGGAAAAGTTGAGCACAGCCACAATAATTCTGTTTATCCCTTGGAAAAGAATATTGTGAAGAGTCTGTTTAATCCGTTGGGAAAAGACTATAAAAATATTCTATTTAATCCTGTTGGACAAGAATATTTATAGATTCTATTTAATCCATTGTGGAAAAGAATCTCATATCCTATTTAATCCGTTTGGAAAAGGATAAAAGTACAGATCTATTTAATCCGTTTGGAAAAGATCTCATCTTTACGGCAGCGAGCTAACGACACTACTATACTTAATTAAACCCGAGGAACCGCCTAACCAGCGGATCCAGAGGAGGTTAAGTAAGTAAACTCGAGGAAATAAGCTATCAATTATCCCCTAAAAAGGAAATTCTGATAGTGGAAATATCCGAGGAGAAGAGTAGCTCAGAAGAGGACCAAGAGGATCAGCATTGAAAATTCGAAATTCAAGAAAAGAATAGAATTAACTTCTGAACGCTACGTACCTCCGGTGAGGGCGCACTACAAGCCACTCGCAGTTTCGAGTGCATCAATTAATTTTCCAAGCCCCTCGTGCCCTGGCATAATTTAATCCAGGAGCTATCAAAGAAATCCCAGGTCACTTAGTAAATCCTGGTTATATCAAATCCCGAGAAAATCAACCTTGAAATGGAAAGGACGGTAGTGCTACCTCCGTCAGACTCCAAAAGTCCAGGATTCTCATCCGAAGGACTCAAAGACCTAGGACCCACGTCCGAAAGGCAGAAAAGTCTAGGATTTTTATCCGAAAGACAGAACAGTCTAGGACTCATGTCCGAAAGACAGGAAAATCTAGGATCTACATCCGAAAGAAGAAATTGTCTAGGATTCTCATCCGAAAGACAAAGTAGTCCAGGACTCATGTCCGAAAGACAGAAAAGTCCAGGTTCCTTAACCGAAGGACAGAACAGTCCAGGATCCTCATCCGAAGGACGAAATTATGAAGAATTCGAGCCTCTGTTCATCGTAAAACCTTACGACGGAGTAGAATTATACGATATCAAGCGGGTAGTAAGAAATGGAGAGGTCAGCTACATAAAGACCGTACCCACACCCGAAGATCTCCTGTTGGGGGCAAATCAATACTTTGACCAACAGTACGAGAAACTGAGAATTTATTTTCAGAATGAATTACTCGAAAAAGAACGGCAAATCAAGGAGTTACAAGACTCAATAAGTCCGTTGAAAATTGAGAAGTCCGCAGAGACGAAATCTCCAAATATTCCGAAATTATCCGAGCAAGGAAATTTTGAAGAATGGGAAGAAGAAATTACGAAAGCCGTAACGAACGGTATTAATGAAGAAATCATTAACGGGTCATGGAAAAGACCGAAATATCTCCCATTTCCGAAAGCCATCACTACAGCCATCACCAGAGCCTGGTTCAATGCAGATGCACATAATCAAGAATTGATTATCAAAACGGTCGACACGGACCTACTACCGGATATCTTTCACTGTAAAGAATCCCATGAAATGGTAGAAACCTTCAGAAAAAAGTATCAAACAGGACAGAAACAGTCGAAGCAAGACGTAATTTCGCACCTGTACAACTTGAGAATCACAGGAACGGGCAGTCAATATCTTCAAGAATTACAAGATATTCAGGCCATTCTCATTGCAGAATATGACGGATTTTCAGATACAGTGTTGGTAGGGATAGCCCTCCACACAATTCGTAAGAGGAAGAAATTCTACAGAGAATTCCTCGACAAGTGGAGCATTCTCCCGAATTATGAAAGAACATTCGAACGCTTAATTGAAGCTATGGAAAGATTCGACATCGAATTCCAAGTCCGAAAGGAAGGGATTATCCCCCTTCAGTCTCAATCGGTCAGGGCACAAGTACCCGTAGCCGAAATGGAGGAGAATCATTTTAAAGATTCAAAAATCGTTAGGAATCAATCTGAAAATTCCGGAAACAAAAAGCCTCCAATATATGAAGATTTACTTCAAAGAACCAAGTCTGTAGAATTCATTAAATTCGAAGCAGCACAGGATAAGTCTGAGGACATAAGCTCAGCCCCGAAAAAGCCTGAAAATACGAATTCAGTCGCTCATAAGCCTGGCATCATAAGCCCAGCACTAGAAAAGCCTGACCCCACTGCGTCAGCACCAGACACGGGTAACATGAACAATTTCAAATTCGTTCTCGACCCTGATACGGGCAATGTGAAGACAGAATGTTCAATTTCACATTCCCCCAGCTCTGAAAATTTATCGTCTCCCGAGAAACCACCTCGGTCGAAGAAATTCAAGAAACAGGAGGGTGCGGGCAGTCCCCCTCAACTTACCCCAGACCTACACACGGTCGGAGGGAGTTCAGTCATTCAATATGGAACTGAAAATATCAAAGAAACTATCCAGTCAACAGAGACGAAGGATACATTGTCATCATTTGACACGAACACGGACGAAATTCATAAAGCCTTTATGGTCCGTATCAAGTTTGAAAACGAAACGGGAGAGAACCATGATACTCCCCAGTCATTATCAAAGTCCTCGAATATACAGAATTCGGACTCAAATCAAAGTCTCCAACGCGAGCCAGCGGTCACAGTACAACCGCAAGAATCTCCCTATCCATGGGAATTAGTCGAAATGCCCAGTCAATGTTGCCAAGACACATTTGACAAAGCCATGCAATGGCATATGGAAGAAATAGAATTCCTGAGAAAAGCTCAACAATTACAAAGCCCTTCAACAATAGATCCCTTGATCGAATTTCCTCAGACTGAGGATACTTTTGCCGTGCCTTCTGAGTCTTTAGTTGACTCGAACACGTTATCTCACGTCTCAACTCCGGATGAAGTACATTATACTATAGGAGATACACCGTCAGACAGTGACGAAGAGAGAGACAATGGAATGAATCATTCAGAATTCGAAGATAGAATTCGGTACCTAGAATCAATTCTAGAGAAGACACAAAAGAAACTTTCAATAATTAAAGAAAGAAAATATGCTGGATATCCAAGAATATCTTCAGCTGAAGCCCCAGGCACAGTAGGAGGGAGTATAACCCCTACAGTCACCCCTATACAAATACGGGAAGAAGTTGATCGAAATACATCCGCACTAATGGATGATCAAGGGACACACATACATGATGTATTAAATTGTCAAAGAAATTCCTCATTTCCTTTAGAAGATGGACCGGCAATCCCAGAATGGTATTGGGAACTCATTACCTCAAAAAAGAGCCCTGAAGTTGAGAAAGCAATACAGTCTATAAGACAGAAAAATGAACATTTACCTTGTAATGTATGTCAAAAGCCAGCACATAGACGCAAACAATGCATGCTACAGAAAACTCAAGAAATGAGTCAACATACTCGAAAGTACTGCACGTTAGGATTATCATACAATCCGGAAACGTTCTGCCTCGAAATAGAAAAAAACGAGGAAACAATTAAATTGCTCAAGGGAATTCCGAGGATCATCAATAAAGAACACGTTTGTTCTCAAGACGGATGGTGCATACCCACCAAAAGGCTACAAGCCGAAAACGATGAGCCCTCATCTATTAGTCACCAGGACGAAAATAGAGAAACTGACCGTACACAGAAAGGTCAACAGAATAAAGTACTCATGGTACGAATCAATCATCAGAATTCTCAAGAAGCCCCCACCTCCAGCCTAAGCATATCAAAGCAACCTGGAGGCGAGCAGAGTCTTCAGTCAGTTGAGAAGTTCGATTCACAGACACAAGACCTTACTACAGGCAGCTCCAGCAACATGGACAACCCAGGAATAGAAATTGTTAATTCCCTGGCATCACAATTCCACTGGACGTGCGACTCGGGAGCCACAGTCCACATTTGCGGACGAATAGATTGGTTTTACGGCCCCCTCAAAACTCAAGAGAAGAACCGCACAGTTATCCTAGCAGACGGAAAAGAAGTGGATTCACCCGGAACGGGTACCGTAATACTTGAAGCCTTCAATGGAAGCAAATGGAAGCAAATGGAAATACCGAATGTATGGTATTTACCGAATGGCTCCAATATATTCTCAGTCAATTACGCCTGCAAGAGCATGGGACTATCCTTTCACGGAAACGAGAATTATTGGGCATTCTACAACTCTCAAGACGAGAAGATGATGGAAGCAAAGACAGTACGTCGAAATCCCACAGATACGGGTTACTCCATCATGAACTTCCGACATGTGCTACACACAGGAAGTCCTACAAGCCTCTACTATGAGCAAGAATCAGACGAATCTACGGTTACCACCCCCCATCAAGGGAAGGAAACGGGTAGAAGAAGAAGTAACACAGCGGAATCCAAGCGAGATCGCTCCGCCACAACTTCGGATAAGAAGACAAGTTCCAAGTCTCAAGCGCTGGACACAGCCGTCGCATCAAAGCGCTCCATTCGGAATCAGTATCACTCATTACCAGAGAAAGTGATATTCAAAGCCTATCACGGCAACGGGATTCAAAATCCGAGCAATTATCAAGAGGCAATTCGAACCTCAGAACATTTACACTGGATCCGATCAATGGACCAGGAAGTTGAAGCCCACATGCGAAGTGGCACATGGAAACTTTCTACAATGCCCAGCAATCAGAAAGTATTGAAGACAGCGTGGACATATACCCACACAGAAGAAAATGACCTTTACCTTTCTAAAGTGGTCATCATAACCGAAGATGGAAGCTTCATCAGGTTAGACGGTCACATCACGACCGACGCATGCCAAATAACATCAAGACTTATTTTGGCCGACGCGGGTATTCGCGGAAAATACCTAGCAACTTTTCTACTCAGACCCTCAGCAGAAATGAATCGTACTGAAGGGAAGAAGATTTACTTGGAACCTCCAGAGGGATATAGCCATGGTCATCGACTGGTATATTCCGTGAACTCAAGCCTTAGTGGTCTCGTACTCAGTAATAAATCGAGACACAAGACGCATCAGTTCTTACTGCTATTACATTACAAGCAAAGCCAATACGATGAAGACTTGTACATTCAATCCTACACGGATCCCCATGGGAAGACACATCACACTTACCTGTTAATCAATGGACAGGAAGTTCTAGCATCTGCCACACACAGTCAAGACATTTACATACTTGCAGCAGACCTAGAAAGGATGTTTGAAGCGGAGAGAAATTTACTCCCGAATACCTGGATGGATATCGAAATCTCCAGAACAGCATCTTACGTAAGCCTTACACAAGCAAACAAGATCAAACAAGTTTATATTGACTACGGACGTCAACCCACGGAAGAAGCTACACTTCCATACGACAACGAAGAGATAGAAGATTCTCAGTTATTGTCAGAATACGACTACAAGAAGTGTCACAATCTAATATGTGAACTTTTGCAAATTCGAGATGCCACTCGACCAGACATTGCATTCGCAATTGAAAGAATTGAATCCGTCCATAACAATTATACGGTACAAGATTATGCTGCAGCCAAGAAGATTCTGCAATATTTATGGACTACTATGTACGATAATCTCCGGTTTGCTACGATTCCCCTTGGGAGGGAGAGAGATGTACATAGAGATGGAAACGCTTCGCTCAAAGAAGTACAGGTGGAAGTACAAGCGAAATCGTGCTACACCGTGGATTCAACTGGAACATTACTCCTGACAGGAGGGGTAATTACTCTTAACAAGGCCGCAATCTACTGGCAATCACGCAAGGAAGTAGACAGGCACAAGACTCTAGAAGAAATTGAAGTCAGTACACGTTTCGACTTACACACCCCAGCGGTCAACATTCACTTACAATTGTGTGAATTAACAGTACGGAAATGGCTCACACCCATAGTACACCTATCAGATTCAGACTTTGGATGGAAAGTCATCTATAAGCAAGACGACCAAGATCGATGGTCACGGCAGGACCAGAGAAAGCTATGGTACCTCCGAGAAATGGTAGAGATGGACCTCATCAAGCCATTACATGAAAAAGAAGAGCTTCTACAAACAGACCTCTTCGTCAAGGCTGTCACGCCAATTCGACTGGAAATTAACAAGCGGAACCTACGCATCTCAAACCAGAGAACTCCAGTCAGAGAAGTTTTAAACAAGAAATACTTTCAGAGATTAAGTCAAGGTACTCTGAGAAGACCTTACAGCGTGGATCGAATCAGTTCTCCACCCACACAAGAAGCTATCAAGGCCAGATGGTTCGAAAGAAGAATTCTTACATCTGAAGATAGAAAAGCAATTTGGAAAACGAATTTCCTTCCCAGGATCACTGAAAGCAAGGTTCCGGATACAGGTACTCATTCTATTGAGCAACCGACAGTACATATGGTATGTCCCAGTGTACGAACACCTAAAAAGAGAGAAAGTGACAAGTCCGAATCGGAGACATTAGTCGAAACCGATAGCTCCAGCAAACGAAGTAAGCCTGGACCATCAAGTGTAGAGGTGATCCAAGACTCCTCGAATCATGAAAACATACAAGAGCACACAGCTGCAATCTCACCCGAGAGAAGAAGACCGTGTACAGGTCTCAGAATGAAGAAAGGACTTCACACAATCCTACTCATAGGATTAATGCTATTTCTCAACATGTCAAATGGACACTCTATTAAAAAGCAACTCTCATCATATGATACAGAACAGAGAACTACTCTACATTGGAATTTTCTGGACCCAGCCGAAGCAAGTAAGCCTGGTCACATTCAATCTGTTCTAAGATGGCCTTCTCAACTACCTGACAGTGGTAGAGAAAGTTATGGGGGATATCAACCTGGAAAAGGACCTCCATTGCGCGCCATCACACTCACGTCAAAAAGAGAAAACTCACGGTCAACCTCACAAGTAGATGAGACCACTAAGAAACAAAACCGAATAGAAGAACTTTGGAAATACAGACTTAACAGTCACAGAGGTGGGAAGCCAACTCAGCTTTCACCGGACAGTAGCAACATAAGCCTTCAAACCAATGAAGCCAAGAAAGAAATCCTCACAGCAGGAAGAAAGTATAAATCATACACTTTTGATCATGGCATCCCCCGACCGGGGAAGCAGATCCATCAGGAAACCTCACCAATTATCATTGAAGAGGAACCAAATTCAGAATTATCAAAAGGAAAGCATCAGATTCCGGACTCATCCCTGCCCAGGCAAATGAATAGGAACGACACTGAATTTTCACTCAAAGAGAAAGCTCTTCGAAGAATGATGCAAGAATTTGTGAAAATTAACGAAGAAAGCCAAGGCCACAGCATAAGCCCTTGCCAGCATTACTTTCCGGACACACCAGGATCAAGCCCTATAAAAGGCAGTTATCTATTCCACATACTTTCAGTTTGTCCTTACACAGGAAAGAAAATCAATTCAAGAAGTGAAAAATTTGGGAGTTTTACGACCCCAAGAAATATTGAAACTGTAGCCTTTACAGTCAGAAGACATCACACGCAAGTTTCGCAATTAATTTGGAATGAAACCCAGCAAGAATGTCAAATTTTGAAAGTGTCTCTGCATCAATCCATGGATGATGAAAAAATCAAGATTGAATGCTGCAATGCCGGAAGGATACTCCTAGGCAAAATATGGATCAATGAACAAGTTTATGAATTCACGCACGCAGGTCCAAGACCGAAAGTGAACAGAATATGGTCGGAAAAGATTGCACCGACACCGGCGCCCATTCAGGCCCATTTTGACCCAGAGCTACCTACAAAGAAAGATTTCACCGCAAAAGCAAAATTCGTAGGTGAAGACACAGGTGACGACGTGAAAGCCACCGACAAGAGAACTCAGAAAATAAGAATTAGCGAAATTAAAAAGAAACCCACATCAGAGTGGTTGACACGAATGACAAGAATAATTATATTTGCAAAAGGAAGAATTGTTTTGACTTCTTTTGCAGCAGAATTCCACGGAGGACGAAACTCAATCAAAAGTGGAAGTACTTGGAGAAGCAGGAGCGGATCCGGACCTCCGAGAAATTTAAGCATACAAAGACAAAGATACAGTTCGTATCCTCCGAAAATGACAAGTACGCAAAGGGCAATTGAGAAGACGAGGATCAAGTCCGTACCTTCACGGAAATTAATGAAGAATTTCCCCTCTATTCGAATTCAACAATCCCCAGCAATTTGGGACGAAGATTCATTAAGATTTAAGCCACGAGTCGTCATAAAGGCCTACAAGGGATTTGCTGCCAAGCTGATTACAGTCCTTGTAGCCGCCGCTCAGAGAAAGCACGCCAAAACAATTTTGGGTAACTTCACTGTTAATGTCATCCTGCCGATCAGGTTGTCAAACAAATCGGGAAGAATCTATGCAGTCTGGATAATCCAGCAGATTTTCCCATACCGCTCTTTAATAGAAAATTCTCCGAGTTTCTCCTCTGAGGGAAATTTGCCGGGAAATCAAGAAGAAAATAGAACGCAGTCTGAATGTATCAAGTCCCAGAGACGTAGGCTTCAGAACCATAGCAAGTACCTGAACAATCAAGCAACTGTCGAAGTTTTGAACAAGTTGACATGTCAAAGGAATGGAAAATTACCAGGTACCAGTACTCGAAGTGGAAATCACCACAAGCAACAATTGAAATGCTTAACACTAGTAGAAAAGGCAGATGAATTAGAAAACGCCTCCTTTGAAGAAAGTCTTCTTTGGGAAGACAGCCAAAAATATACTCCTTTCTCCAGAATCACGAAGAAAGTCGAAGAAATGCGGTACTCACACAAGAGAAATGTCCGAGCTCACGGACATCAAGCCTACAATCAAGTAGCCACACCAAGAACACAATATAGTTCATACAGTTTAGTTAGCCCAGCTACTAAAAGTGAAAGTCAGGTAGGAGTGAACTCCGGACCGAAGACAAGCAATAAGTCGATATTGAATTTTGACTGTTTCCAAGTTAGGCCAGTCATTATCTACAAAACAAGCCTCCGTCAGACAGGAGCAGAAAAGACTTTCTCCCAGAGAAAGCCAAGTGATAGGAATACGTTTCAGCCACGATATTTGGTAATTCCGAAGTCACATGAATGTCGAAGAGTCCTTCCAAATTCAAAAGTTTCGGAAACACTCAGACAAAAGAAACCCCCTTTATTGTTTCAACGGCAACTTAGCAACCGAAACAAAATTCTATCAAGTGGAAATAATATTTCAAGTTTTAATTTCCCATTTTCAACTCTACTTCGCGAAGAGCAAGGTCTCAATGGAACCCTACTTATGCAAGGGAAAGCTGTACACAAATACCGGATCAATTTCGTATGTAATTATCAAGCTCACGCCTACCAAAATTGGAGAATGCGTTGCGAGCCACCTGAGGTACAATCAGACCGAAAAATTCAAGGGCATAGGCTTAGCCGAAATGAAGAAAAAGAGTCACCAGCAACAGAAGCAGACTCTGTACCACATATCCAAGAAATGGACGTATCCGACACACAGCAGAGACCCGGGCAACATAGGAAGAATGCAATCTCCTACCAAAGCGAACAAATCGGTGAAAGTAATAAATGCTTTCCTCGATATCTGAACTATCCACAACTATTTCTGTATAGGAAATCTTTTTGCTGGATCAACATATTACGGTCTCTCTCAGCATGGAGATTGGAGACAATTACACCTGGCTACCCCAGGAGTATACTGGAAAAGTTCATCATGAACAACTCAATTTTTGAAATTTACGAGAAGCTCGGACAGAGCGCAACTCTCACTCAGAATGCAGTCCCATACTACGGGGAAGGCACCCTGAAGTTCGACGAGAATAACCTCAGAAGGTTAGGTCCCAGCGACCATGGAAATTTGAAACCAATTCATTGGAAGAAAATAGAACACGGGATCCAGGACCTGGACCCGGAAAATGTCTTGCAACCGTTACAAGAAGAGTTCGCCTCGTATAACTCGACCTTAGCAAGATGTCCCCATGGGATTACGGGTTGCATCATTATGAAATTTCGTGAGGCTGGGAAATCCCTTGAAACTCTTGAACTTGGGAAGGTCCGCAGCCACCATTATCATTATTATTCTATCCACACTCAAATTGGACTTACAAGTCAACACGATGGAAGACTGTACACAGTCAGGAGGGCAGATGCGACTCCCTCGCAGATTTTGAAAGCCGAGTTTTTATTGGCACTATCCGAATTACAAGAAATTGAAATTACTGCAAGACTCCATGATATCTTAGCTTTGAATGATATGCATGAGAAGTCAGACTATAAGCCTCAGAACGAGCCATACTCTCAAGAAATTTATCTTGATCGAGAAATTCCTGAATTTAACCGATTTTCAGAGGAAAACATCATGCTAGTCATGTTGACGTATGCATTGATTTACTGGTTTATATATGGACTACCAGTTGTTGACCTCAAATATCTTCTTCATGATCAGAAGCTATATTTGATGGACATATATCTCCAGTCACTGACATTCGGACCGAATAGTGATGGATGGATAAAACCTGGCGAGTCGAGCGATGTACCTGCCGACCAAGACCCAGTACTTACGCTCATCAGCAGCTATTACCCAGATGATATCTCGGAACGAGACACTGGACAGATGGACATATTTCCTACATGGACTGGACAGCCAACAAGTGGCTAGGAGTACAAGACACTCATTTTACTGGACAACATTCTTACGGAGCTCACCTGGATCATCTCATTAGGCAGATTCGATTTTATAGGGAGTAGTAATCATTATTATGTTTTTTGTTGAAATTTATTATTGTTAATATTTCAAATTTTTATTTCCAGTTCATTTCATTCAGATTTTATTCAGTTATTATCTTAATAGTCTATATTAGAGATTTATCAATTCTCGGATCATTCATTTTATTCTTTTACCTCAAATTGAAGGAGGGTGTTAAAATATAGATACATGTACCTATGTAATTAGGATGTATTATATAATATAGACGTATTTCCCCTATGTAGATAGGAGATGTTAAATGTAGATACTTGTAACTATATACATAGTACGTATTACATTATAATTAGGCATACATATTGTAGGATATTGCGTTATGGCAAATCCGTATCATTTCAATCCCGTCATTGGTAAAACAGGGATTCAGCACATTTCATTATCATGAGATGTTCTACTTAAGCAATCATTGGATTCATGTAAGCTGCAAATTGACTTATCTAATCAGAGATTCAAGTTACTTACAAATTGTAACATCTCCATTAACATGGAGATGAATATTTCAGAATAATTGTCAAACTTTAAGAAGTCAAGTTATTGAGCTTCTCTATACAAAAGCATTGGACATTATTTGTGCTGACGATTCGGGAATGTTCCCTCTCGTCATCCTTCAACTAGCAATTATATTTTATTGTTTTATTGCAGCTACCCAAGCATGTATATTTCACAATACAGGATGGTGGAGTCATATTCATTTCCTTCACATCATCCGTACTATTGTAGTGACACATCAGTCTATATTCGATTAATACAGTACTCTCATGTACCATTGTACTAAAACATATGTAAACATTGATATATCAAAATTAACCAAACCGAGCCATGCTCAGACCAAAAGACTGAACAATAAACTAATCTTAGACTGATCGCCGGAGCAACAGCATCTTATTTATTTTCTGTTCCTCTGGAACATTTTACTTTTCATCTGAGATTCATACTCCATAATAGACTATGGACATCATCGCTGATAATTAGAGAGATCCATAAGTACTATTTATTAAAAAAACATGTATCGAGACACGTTGTTTTCATTTCGAATGTTTAACAAATAAAATACTGCATTGTGAAACCTACCTTATATCTGCTTTTACCTTGAAAATTTACTGAAGATTCTATTTTGTTTTTTTTAATGAATTTTTACAAGTTGAAACATTTTACGAAGAAAGCAATACTAATTTTTTTGTATATATTGGCCTATATTTATGAGCCAATATATACTTATCGTAGTGCGTATGGTACATGTTTTAACGCGTGCATTATATATTATATACATTTCAAGTAATGATGAAAAGTACTTTCACTATTATGAAGGAGGCCGGGCACAAAAGTAATAAAAATAAATAATATAAAATTGTGAATGGGAAAAAATGCCTTTGTTGACATATTTTCTACTTTCTCATTCTACACAGTCGTTTGTATAAGTATTTGCCCAGGTTCCAAGCCCTTGCTCTGACTTGGCTCCGTTATGGTTTCAAGCTCGGTTGTTTCCTCATATTTATTTTTATGTAGCAAAGGAAAAAAGAAATAAATCCAATTCTCTAGAACTAAGCAAAAATAAATAAAAATATACCGCCCCCCCCCCCAAAAAAAACGGGATACAAAACTGTAACCGAAACTAAACATATAATACGTAAAAGCAAAAAAGAGAAAAGTAACAGTAGGAGTGGAAGTTGAGAGAAAGCGGACCGTTGAGAACCATGAAAATGAAAATAAACGCTAGCAAAATATCAATGGGAAATGGAAATTGTTGTAGCCACAGTCACAGTCATGACCATTGCGCCATGATACACCGCGAACATATCTATGCTTCAAAATCCAAACAAAATAGATGGTTATGTTTCTGCGGACAGACCCGTCTACTCTGACGTCCACTCTTCCTCTTCACTATCCTTCGCTCAGTTTTGTAGAACCATTCAATAGGTTGGCTGTATGTTTGTGTGTGTATGTGTGAGCAAACAAAAAGTTTTGTAAACTTTCTAAAATTGGGAATTCAAACGAGACCATGAAACGACGAGGAAGCTGGGAATGTGAAACCGAAACGTAATCGAAGAGAAAAGAGGAATTCAAAAGTAACTTTCTTTTTTGAGCCTTTGTCTCCGTATGTATGACTTTCACTCTTTGCTTTAGTAGCAAAACTGCATGAATCAACAAATCAACAATTCATAACTCAAAAGCTGGGGAACGAAGCTAGGAGAAAGTTGTTAGTAATGCACACACACACACGCTTTTATGTACACATTTAGACACAGGCTCAAGAACAAAATAACGTTTGGTTTAATTTTGATATTGCTTTAAGTTCTATTTTTTATTATGTTTAGTGGTACTATACAGAATAACAAAATTAACTGGATTTGTCTACGTTCCAATTTGTAGACTTACAGCAACAATATTACCTACGAAAATATAATAACCCTATCAACAGAACAAAAACGTGGCCTTCTATTTTTAAAAAACATTAATTTACTTGGTAATTTGTACACAACTTGTTGTTCAAACGTTTAAATAAATTGTAATAATTTTGTTTTATTTGATTTAATTGGAAATTAAAATCATTTCAAAATATTTTGAAAACTTTAAAGCGAGATAAATGATCAATTTGAAAGCAAAACTAATGCACATACATAATCAAATTAATAAGCAAAATTAAAAAATGTATTTCAAATTACTAAAATCCAAAATCAACAAAATTTGTAAGTTCATTTCTGAATCATCGTTTACATTCCCGGCTCATAGTTGAGCTCAGTCAAATACAGAATTAAACAACAAACTTGTATACGTTATTCCTAGATTCCAAATTGTTGGCATTTTAAAATTTCTATATTTTCAAAAATTATTCACGTCATAATATAATATGAGCCTCATTGAGTATGTATTTGAAAAGAGAAAAAATGAAAAGTAAACCTATTGAAATGTGTTTTAGTGAAAAGTTGAAGCGTTGCGTGTATTCTATTTTTTTGAATTGAAATCGTAAGGTTTGAGAGATACAGAGCGAGAGAGAGTATAGAAGCAGAGCTTTAGGACTTCCTTTCCTAGAATTCTAAATACAATATTTAGAATTTTAGACGCATTCATCCACATTGTTACGTTATAGGCTACGTTTTCTTTTTGTATACAAATATATACGTATTTCCTTTCGTTGCAAGTGCCAAAAACATACTACGACGTTGGGCCTTGCAGCTTGTACCAACTTGGCTGGCTGGGAGGAATGAGGAATTGAAAGCGAAAGTAAAAAAAGAAATCAAGAAAAAGTGTGTGAGTAGTAAATAGTAAACTTGAGTTGAGTCAGTCACTCAGTAAAGAAGCGCAGTCAAAGTGGATGGAATATGTATAGGTATATACATAGGTACAAATGCAATGGGAAGAATAAGGGATGTCAGAACCTTAAATCCTTCAAGCCTCCCATTCAATACTTTTTTGGATGTATTTGTAGTTTGTGAGTGTATTTGGGAAGAAAGAATGTGGACAAGGACGATGACGAGGGAAGCTTCCACTGTGACTCAAGTGCACGCCAAGTATTTACACACAATCGCATACAAATATATTTTATTGCCTTCAAGCAACTTTCTACCACTCTCACTCTCTCTGCCTGCTGTCTCTTGTATTTTTAGAGTGAACCTCCTATTTTCTACTATTCAGCTTCCCCTCTCAACAACAAAACATATATGTATATAATATATAGGAGCTCAGTCTGTATCGAGCTTTCTTAGAGTCGAATAATTCTAAGTGGATTCCATGTGTCAGTTAAGGGGCAACATCAACTATGTTAATTTTCTTAAAAGCAAGATAAAGAATTTACATAGCCTACTTTTAAAGTAGAGATATACACAGACACATGCGTTCACGTATACACAATCTGATAAATCAATAACTAATACAGATCAAAAATAATCAGATTTTAAGTTTTAAAATTCAGCTATGCGTTTTAGCACAACTGTAGTAAATCTTCAGCGGTCTGGTCATTATAAGAAGATTTGCTTTTAGTTGCTTCTGCTGAAAAAAATACACTACTGTTCTCTCAAATTATACATGATTCAAAACTAGTTTCTGTTTCGATTTCAAAAAATCTTGGAAAAGGCAGTGCAAAGTTGGAATAGTAGCAAACCGGTAGAAGGGCGCGTGGATGTCCAAAATAAGGACATATATGCACATGCATGGGTGAAACAAGGGCTAAAATAAGAACTGGAGCCGTCTCTTCAATTCCATCATCTTCTCTTAAGGAGTCTCTCAAGAGCCCAAAGATTTTCTTTGCTCCAGTGAATCAAAGAGCCAAATTCAGTCTCACTATAAGGCTCGTCGTCGTCAAATTTCATGCTACTGTGCTTTCCCCGTCTGTATGTTATAACATCCCACAATACCGTAGCCTTACTACCTTAACTACCCATTCAGATTATGATTATCTCCATTACTTTCTCCACATTTAGAGCAGAAGACAACGTGGCCATGGCCATGGCCATGGCAGTTGCTTCCCCCTTCTTTCGTTTTTACTTTTATCATCTGTACTTACTATACTGACGTATTTTGCTTTCCAATTTTAGAATCCCCCAACTAGCCTCAGGTTTCCTTTGATAGATATCCTGTTCTGTTTCTAGTATCTGTCCTGATTTGGTCTCGGTAAGACTCAGTAAGTTATGTAAGATATACAAGTATCAAAAGGGTATAACAGATATGAAGAACTTGAGTAATCTTTATTCTACGCAGACTGGAGTCTGTTTTAAGTAGCTAAATTTTTGACACTGTACACAAAATTTTTGAATTGCTGATTTTGTGGAGCACAATTGTTAACAATTTCAAGTTTCTGCCTAATTCCATTATTTAGGGCACTCAAGTTGGCACCCTAATATTTTAGGATATTATTTATGTGCATAAATAGAATTGGCAGTTTTAATCCACTGATCGGCAGTATAGCAGGTATTTGACAATTGGCTGTACGGCTAAATAAAATATCTACCGTTTAGTACAATCGGCAGTACCAAAACTTTTTCTTTAAATTGCAGTTTTGCATATGGTTTTAATTCGAACAGTAGGATTTCCCTCATTCGTTCTTTATCTAACTCGCCCCTCTTGGTTCGTACAGTAAAGTACGTTTTATTGCAATCCCACTGTATTTGTAATAGACACAAAGCTGTGTATCACTTAATTATTTCTGTTTGCCTTTCCTTATATAAGACTAAGCTCAGTCCCTGTTTTCCACATCACAGGGGTAAAATAAAAATTAGATCAAGGGAAATTTCATGGTTTGATTAAAACAGTATAATTCACGCACGTGGATTCATCCTGCAACGATGAAAACGAAGAAAAGCAAACTCAGAGAGAAAGGGGAGAAAGAGTAGAGAGAGAGCGGCGTTAAGAAATGGTGAATTATGAAAATTCCTTTCTGCCTTTGGTTCGTTGCCCTCCCTTCATTTCTCATTACCCATGGGTCTTGATATTTCAAAAGTATACTATAACTTCCTTTCAAAATGATTATACAGCCTATCTATCTTATTTTTAACTGCGCAAGAGTTAAATTTGTAAAGATCTAAAACAAAAAATATTTCTGCTTAAAAAATTATTGTAATTGTTATACGCATTTTATTTAAATACTTAATTTCAAACTTTAAAAAGAATATTTAAAAATAAATAAAAATCATGTGCAGCGGCTAGATTTTGGCTGCTCACATAAATTTCTAAGCTAGAGCACCCGACATTTGAGTTAAAGATATTAGCAAATTCTGCTCTCATGATGAGCAAACTAGTACTGAAAGCAAGACGTTTTAATATTTATCATTCTGTTTCGCAAATTACATGGAAAGGGAAAGTAACAGAGGAATGTAGAAGTGGCAGTAATCAAGAATAAATTTAGTTTCTTTTCCTTATACCCTATATCATTGTGCTATAAAGTGAAAGCTGTGAGATTGAAAGCTCACCCTGCTTTTCTCTGTGTTGCTTTTATCTCAGTGCTTAATTGGACTCTAAGTTTGTAATATAGAACATGTTTCACAGGCTCAATGTGTCCCACACTCAGTCAGTCTGTCTACCTACCATCCCAAATGAAGCAACAAAAGTTTCACCAGTGTTCGTTGTTCGTACAACATTTAAGCATATGTATCACCTTTAGTATAGCAACAATTCAAGCTTGTAGTACTAAGAGTGAAAGCTGTAATGTGTACGTTGTTTTTTCGTGGCCGTTGCCGCAATGCAGTTTTCACTCATTTAACTATGAATTTTTAATTACTTTCTTGTAAGCTTACCTCAAAAAACATTACCATGTGACTTATGTTACACCTTGCACGAGGTCCTACACTTTTTACTTGCTGTCAAGTAATCAAGTAATGCATGTTCATTCGAAGGGAATGTACAGGGCTGTGAATTATAGGATGATGGTATAGTTATACCTTATATTTATAAAGAACGACGAAGCACTTGTGTTGAGAATAAGGCAATTTAAATTAGTTGCAATAGGCTCAAAACAATAAATCTAGTTGATGTAAGTTGATTATTGTTTATATTACATCAATGTAGCCCAGACAGAGTTGGTACAAACTGAACTGCATCGGCGTAATTTTTAAAACTTAATTTATATATAGAAACCAGAACAAAGTCAAAAATAGAAAAAATTTCAGGAAGGTGAAAGGTAAAATATAGATGATGATTATAAAAATAATTTATGTGTTCCATCGTTGCGTGCCAGCAACTATCCCTCAAGTGCGTACGGAAGCTAAAACTCTAGTTTGATTACATTAAGTACAGAGAAAGTCCACCTATAGTGTTTTGAACTTGATGCACAAAGAACATACAAGGATTCCTATAGATTTTTGCATAACACTAATATAAGAGAGAAAGCAAGTATCCTAAATAAAGAGACAGCGAGAGAAAGGAGAAAGCATTTTAGGAAAGGATTTAGCTCCAAGCTAAGCTGATGATGTTAATATTAGACTACTTTCTCTTTTGCTTCCTCTAAAGCATAGCCATGGTATACTGTGTCATTGCATTACTTATATTTTTGCCCATCTAAATCTTTACTGTTTTTTTTACCCAAATTCGAGTAGTACGCTATAATCGTGAATCTTGAATTTGAATATGAAAAACTGAGATGATGAAATAGAAGGAATTTCTAAGGGGCGGAGATGCAAGAGAGAAAAGAAGGCACATATGATTGTAAGAAAATTGCACATGCATAAAATAAACGTGACTCCATAGGCCAGATATTACAGAACATTAAATGGATCGTTACGGTTATTTTTTCATGAAATGAATAAAAAAATGTGTCTAAGGTGGTGCTCCTACAATATTGCTTTGGATATTTTAATATTGTGTAACGTGGAATTTCGAAA
Source organism: Dicyrtomina minuta (assembly GCA_949802685.1). Classification (NCBI taxonomy): domain Eukaryota; kingdom Metazoa; phylum Arthropoda; class Collembola; order Symphypleona; family Dicyrtomidae; genus Dicyrtomina; species Dicyrtomina minuta. The sequence continues at coordinate 22,648,844 of OX461811.1, read as the reverse complement.
TGTTATATCTACATTGCCACTAGCAACAATAATAAATGAGGATATTTTCAAAATAGGTTGATACATTTATATTGTGATAATATAATAATGTGCCTTAACTTAATTACTCGCACTTTTAATTTATTTAGCTCACACATTTGCCGTTCCCATTAGTTTGCGTAGCAAACATTCTACATCTTCAAGATTTTCTATTTGAGCTTTTGCTCTCTTCTAAATTAATTCTTTGACGAGATCTACTAAACAGTACCGCATTTCTTTTTTCTTTTCTAAAATTATGCAAAGCAGGGAAGGAAATGACTAGTGATAAAGTTTTGAGGGAAGAGTTCCAGTGGTGTATTGGTGAAAGAACAATGTAAGTATCATCTGAGATGCCACGAGTTTTGACGTTGGATTTCACTTTCACCACTTTCTTACTACTCAGGCGGCCTGCTTGACTTTTGCAATTTACCCAAGCATCCTCTAAACTTTCACTTTTAAATTTATCCACTGCTCCTACCCATGCCTGGTCTTCCTGTATTATTCACTCTACTCTCTACTGCCTCTTGCCTACAGTCTACAGTTTGCATCTCCGGCCCTGAGAATTCTATAATTCTCAAATGATCGAGTTAAAAGACAGTTCATGGAATTGCCTCAAATTTTCAATCTAAAGAATCCTTTCACCGCCTCAATCCCATCAATTCAATCTGACATTCAATATTACAAGGAGACTAGGCGGTGGCAGACATCCTTTTAGTGTCTACGTCCCCTGTCTGCAGCCTCTACAACTTTAAAGTATACCACGTTTTTCCAGCTAAGTCTACGCTAGACATCTACCTCTCTACGCATTGGGACTATTTTCACCATTTCCCTTACCGCCAAGGCCACCGCAGCTGCTTTCTCCTATATTTGTCACTATCAGCGATCTCATATATATATATATATGTAGAGCAAGCAATATACGCTATCCTAATCTCATGCTGACGCTATTGCCATTGCCAATACCAATACCAATAGTGAAATCCCTCTGCCGCAAATGCTTTAATATAAGCTGGAGCTAGAAAACATTAAAAGTTTTTTCTGTGCTTTCCTCCTTCATTTCTTTGGCTTCCCCTTTGACTTTGTGAGATGATCAGAATTTCTTCGTCATGAAAATGAAAGGCCTGATCACGTCAAAATCAGAATCAGAAAGAAAGTATAGAATCACTGAAGAGATGAAAACGAATCCCTGAGATGTGAAAGTTTAAATGTAGCAGTGCGGTTAAAGGAGTAGAAGGAAAGTCAAAAGAGATAAATTTAAGCCATGTGAAAATGCAAAAATGTTTGATATTCAGAGTGAAAACAGGAGAAAGTAGAGTGAAAGCATGAAAGAAGAGACGTTAAATTCTACATTGTTATTTACATGGGACATCTTACAAGTTCTGTGGAGCTTGTCTGTCACGCTACATGGGATTTACAACCTTTATTTCCGTCAATCATTATTTGGATTCCCTTCTTTATTGATTTGACCTTATTTTTGAAAATTTAAAAATTAGTACTAGTCAAAGTATTTAGACCATTGTTTTGCAAAAATGACAAGAGAGTGATTTGAAGTATAGAAAAAAATTAATGAATTTAAAATATTTTGAAAGTACATTTCTAAAAGTAGCCCAAGTATACAGTAGTGTAGTATAAAAAATGGATTAAAGTCTGAGCCCAAGTCGAACGAAGTATTAGCTCGTTATACCTAATACGTTGCTCAATACTTTTCAACGTTCTTTTTCAGAAATTTTAAAAGAAAGTAACTTCTCAGAGAAAAGTATCGAACAAAGTACATTTAAAGATTATTGGTGCGAGAAAAGTAGGATTATAACTCAATGGGAGAAAGAGAAAGTTGAGCGGGTTTTTCATGTAAAAGTAAGGAGATTCGCGTGTGTGTGAGGTGGACTGGATGTACACACACTGAATTGAGTGCCAAGGAGAAAGTTTATTGATGACAGGATACGCTTTGTATTTTCCCCCATGCATGAATGGTCAATAAAATGGGGGGACAGGAAGGTGAAAGGGAATAGAGTAATATGACACGCTTGGGACACTCACAAACACCATCCAATGAGCTGACTGAGTAGCCATGGAGAGGGAAATGGGCAGCAAAATGTGCAGAAACTACAGTCGTCTACACTGCATTCGGTTGGAAATGGGAGAGTAGGAATACGAATCACTGTATTCAGTACCACTGCGAGTAGTCACTCGGCACTTTACTTTCCCCCTCACATCATTGGCACTTTCTTCCTCTGTCGAATTCAAATAAACCCTTACGCCCGAGCGTTAGCGTTATGTTCAAGTGCTCTGTAAAAAAGTGTATTTAAATTGCAAACTACGCCATCTAAATTGACATTAAGGCTGTGAGCTTCTAAATACTTTTTTGTGTAAGTATATAAATGCAAAGCATGACATTTATTAACTTAAAAAAAAGACAAATAAATAAGATGATGCTGACCTAATGCTAGACAGGACGTATCATGTTAAACATTTTAATGCAGTTATTCCGTTTTGCAGCAAGAGCATAACCTTACCGTACCGTGCGGTGTTAGGCTCTTTAGGAAAGTTTCAATTTTAAAGATCTCAGCAAAAAACGAGACCACTTTGGAACACGAGTATTTTTTTTAGATCCTAAGTTCCATTTCGTTTAGTACCAAGGCAAGAACCGCTACTGGGACTAGGACCAGACTAACTGAAAAACATACACTTCCCAGGAAAATAATGGGACGGCAGCGCAATAGATACTACTACATGCTGAAGGTAGTTTCTTTTCTTGGGTGACTAAATGAAGGCAGAGTTGCGTAAATGTTACAGTGTAAAAACATATTTACGCGAACAGCAAACAATGTCAAATTTTATATACAAAGTGTTTCTTTGTATTGGGCTTGGTTATGTTTTTACTTTCTCCATTTACAAGGATGGCCCGTTCCTTTCTCGTTTGCATGGTGCTAAAATGTAAAAAAAAATGTGAAAGTGTAGCAATACCAATATTCCATTGTGTAAGTGTGCTCAAACAAATCAGTACTCCAATACTCCAATATAAGTTCCTGCAAATCTCAAAATCTATAAGTAAATGCTTTGCTTCAGCCTACTGAAAAAAAAATTGATCGTTTTTTTGCACATTTAAAAAGGATGCATTTTTTTAGTATCCACATTAGGTAGATAGTATTTTTTGCAAAATTAAAAAATACAGTTCACATTTGCAATTTTCTGAAACTATCAATAACTTCTCTATTGACCTTTTTAAACACTTGGTTTATGCGATAAATTACATTTTAGGTATTTTTTTACTTGGTTTTAAACATTGGAGGAACAAGCAATAATTCCTGATGAATTTAATTATTCCACCGTTTTACAAAACAAACGTATTTATTTGTTTAAAAAATCAAAAGGCGCTAACTGCTTGGTAAATGCAACGTTGACTTAAACTGACATATTAATTCCAAAGAGTTTTATGTTCTAAAAGCACAGAACCCACACCAGCACCATAACAAGCACCAGTACCAGTACTGGATTAGGATTCTTCCAGAAATAAATGCGTTTTAGTCAAAGTCGAAGAAGAAGTTGTAGTACGAGGGGTTGAAATAATGGGAAGAAGTAGTTAGAGAAAGTAAAAGCGTAGAGAGACTAGGAAAAAAACACGTAAGGGAGTAGATGGCAAATGCTCTTCAACTCATTGTTTCATGCTCGATTTGCGCTGAAAGATGACTACCCATTTTATTTCTTGTCTCTCACCCCTCCGCCTCCTTCTCATTCCTTTCCCCTCTTCGCTCTCTTTTTCAAAAGAAGTCTGGAAGTGTGGTTGAAAGTACACGTGAAAGGAGACGAGGGGAATGAAGAGAAAGTACTAGAGTGGAATGAGTAAAAGAAACTAGAGAAAAAGTTGATTTTGGTACACTAAAAAAGAGAGAAGAATTTTCTTTTGTCTCTTAGACCAGACTCTTTCCATCTCCATCTCCATTGAAAGAAAGTGTATGCGTATAACTTACAAGAATTGAGGTAGTAGGTTCCGTATTTTGTAGTATTCTTAAACACAGGAATATACTGAGACTTGGAGTGTAGACTGTAGACTGTAGATAGTAGGGGAAAGTTTAGGCTATAATGACAGCAGCGGGAACGCTGCGGAGTCTGACTTTACATATTGATTGCAAAGAACAGGGACACACGGAGGGGCAAGAAAGGCCCATGCAAGCAGAAAAATCTATTGTACATAGCTACAGTAGCAAAATATTCTAACTAAAGAATTCTCAGAGAGTGCAAATAATGTTATGTATGGTAATGTTTTTGTAAGTGTGGGCGTTATTGTTATTGCGTTGAATAGAATTAAGGCATTTCGCGAGTAGTTCTTTTATTGCATCATGTTGTGCAATTACCAGGCTTCACCCCCAATGTTACGTTTCGTGTATTTTTCTAAAGTTTCAAATTTTTAGACAGTTTCTTTGCAATTTCATGAATTCTTTCTAATCCACAGTATTTGTAAACACGTACCGTTCTTTGCATATCTACGCAGGCTTGAGATTAGGTGTAGCCATATCGGCTTTCACCTTTCACTGCACAAATTTAGCAAGTTTTGAATCGTACAGGATATACTATTACATTTATTACATTTTTATTGTACAGCACAGTGCTCTTTAAGTGCACAATATTATTTACAAAATAATATTCTTTCATTAAATTTTGTAATATTTTTGTAAATAGAAACTTTTGGTATTTAGGAATATTTTAATGAACAGGTTTTGCAAATCCTGGAAGTGTGTTAGTTACATGTAGCGAAAAAAAGTTTTCCATGCATTGAATTCTAAGTACTCGGTTGCGCATGCATTCATCCACACAACAGAAGACGTTAGTGAAAGCTGTTGTTTAGAGACTTAGAAAAGTCTTTTACTTTTGTCTTTTGAGGACGTAATGGGTCCCTTGACAGAAATTTATATGCATATACTATTCACATGTGTGTTTGTGCCTGTCCTCTCATTTCCCTTCAATGGCAAACAAAGCACCGAAAGAAAGGAGTGAAGGCGTCGAAAACGGGGAACGAAAACGAAACAAAAAGAGAAAGTACCTGGACCTGAATTTCCACTTCCTTTCACTGACTATGACTTGCCCGGGATCTCCTCATCATTATTATATGATGCAATGAAATGTACATTAACGTAATTATTGCACAGCTGTGCATACTATGAGCACAGTATAGTGCTTTGGTTGTATAGTGTATATGATTAATAATACATACGGATATATACAGAATCTGTCCTACTTTCACTTGGCCTATAGCCTGTAGGCTTCAAGCCATATTGTACAATAAGAGATACTCAAAATCAATGACTGCTACAGAATTACCTAGTAACTACATACTTAAGATATTTATAACGTGTGAAGCGTGTGAAACTATGAAACTTTAAATTTAAGATATACATATAGATTTGCTAAGCTGCACAGTACCGTTGGAAATTTTTTAAACTTTTGAAGCATTTTATATGTGTACGTAATAATCATAGTTTCCTAAAAAAAAGTTATAATCTCCACATTATTCTAAGGTTTCTTTTTTCTTCATTTTTTTTGCAGGAGTTGAGCCTCTAAAGAATGTGCAAATAATTGTCCCATCAACTGTATCACTGGGGGAGCATGTGAAACTTCAATGTCTCTACGATATGGATCATAATGAGTCCCTTTATGCAGTCAAATGGTACCTGGACCTGGAAGAATTTTTTCGCTATGTACCCAAAGAAGTTCCTCCTATACAAACTTTTCCCTCGCCTGGGATGAAAGTTGATGTGAGCAATTTTAGAACGTTTGAACTTGTTTTTGCTTCTACTTGTTAAAGAAACAAAGTTACGTTTTTCATGATTAACACATGATTCAAGTGACGTTTCTATCCTAAATGTAGTTTGGCAAACAATCAAATTTTATTTTTCAGAGTCTTTAAAATAAATTGGCACAGATTGGGAATTTTGCACTTGTGTCATTATTTAGATGACTAAATGTGCATTTTTAGAGCAATGTGCTAATTCTATTTTGTGTTTAAATCGGCAGATATAAAATTTTGCAAGTCTAAAATTTTATACTTATTTAATTAAATCAAACGTTGTATTTTGATTTGATACTTTGTGACAGTGTAAATAACGTATTTTGCCGTATAAGGATTTTAAAGACAACAAATATTGCTCTTTAAGAACAATGTATTTATCTTATTTAAGCAGCTTAGAAAAACAATGATAATAATTTTGCAATTTTATAGAAAATTATATTAAAAGTAACGGCATGAATTTTAATATTTCCTTCTAGGTAACCCAGTCGGACAATCACAAGGTGATCCTCCGATCGGTCCGTCATGAACAAACGGGAAGGTACCGCTGTGAGGTTTCAGCCGATGCTCCATTTTTCGACACAGACGTCATCTCCGCTCAAATGACCGTAGTTGGTAAGCAAAACCACAACTACAAACACATAAAGCTATTTACTTCGATTTCGCTGCAAAAATAAACCTTACGTATGTATATTACTAGAAGCAAATATGAAATCCCAAATTGCAAAATCAATACAAATGGAAAATCAAATCATATAAAATTGTTTCTTTAAAAGAAAACCTTTTGCAGAAAATAGAAAATAGCGAATGCACAAAAATATGAAAGGGCCCAGTTGATCCTAATCCATATAAAATGAACATCTGAGAACATTTAACATGTATCTTCCCTCTCATCCTTTTCCCAACACTAATGCCCCTTTATTGTACCTAAATGTACACTTGGAAGTCAAAAGAGGGACATGGACATTCAAAAGATTTCCGATTGAGCATAAAAATAATATCTGCCTCGTTAGTCGTTACAGCAAAGAAATATGCCGTTTATGAATATACTTATACTTCATAGTCTGTACGTTTACTTTAGAAAGCACACAAAGCATCTATTTATTTGGATTTCGATCATCATACAAGTACAACATAACAACAACAACTTAAGCTCAGTACTTTCACTTTCATACCGAACATTTTATGTTATTCAGCTACAAGCATTACATCAAATGCAAGAAAATCTGGAAATAAAACATAACGCAGTATTAAAATGTGCAATATTATATCTTGCTATTAAATTGAAAAACATTGTCTGTCCCTTCTTAGACATTTTGGAACTTGTTTCCGTCAATTTAAAATAACATAGAATGCAGTTACTTTCACCCAAACGCTTTTTACTAGCCCTAGAATATATTTATGTGAGTAAAACAACTCCTACTGAATAAAAACAACGTTTTCATTTATAACAGTAGTCATAATTTAAAAACACTTCAAACTGTACTTTTAGTCTGACAACTTTCCCATATATGGTTAAAGCAGTAGAATTGCTTCGAATTAAATATTGTTATTCTTAGAAAAAGAAAGTGAAAGTAACAATGTTGTTACATTAAATACTTATGGTTTCAAATTTGTTTTATCCATCAAGTATTTCAAAAGGTTTTTCAAAAAGACTTCAAGTATAAACTAAGTATCAAAAGCTAAAAATAACAGCTAAAACAGCTATGTTAAAGTTGAAATGTGTATCTTATTTGTAGCTCTAATTGTAGCCGTTCCTTGTAGTTGTTGACTGTTTCTACAGAGCTGTGAGCTGTCCTTGTGAGATTGTTTAAAAACAAGAACGTGGAACGCAGAGTTAAAGAACAAAGTAGAAACAGGGCGACGAGAAAGGTACATATTGATTTAGTATGTGTTCTCAAGACTGAGGCTCCAAGCATGCATGTGTCATCATTGAAAGACTACAGACTACAGGCGAAGTTATAGACCTAAGCCATGAGACGAAGACGAAGGAATAGCTGTAGTATTTCTTCGTAAGAGAAAGTCATAGCGAAAAAATAGAAACTAAAGGGGAAAACACTGAGTGAGAGTGAGAGCAGGGGGAAACGTAGAAGTAAACGTAAAAGTTAGAGTATAGAAGCCGGAGCCAAGGGTAGGTTTGGCTTTAGAATGGAATGTTTATTGAAATTTGCAAGAGAATGTGTTCAACTATTGAGAACGATAAATAAGGAAGCTGTCTGAATTTTTCCTGAGACACGACAAGCTTGACATTTTCTAATGGAGCACCGGAGCAAAAATACATGGAAACACACTGTGAAGAAATAACGAGGAGCGATACAATTTATAGGGAGTCAGTCATATGTGTGTAATGTATGACACATATAGGTATTTGTTGGATGCAGTACTACAAGCGCGTATTTAAAAGCTTAAGAGGGGCAATGGTGTTTTTGAGTAATTTTGCAAAATGATTGCATAGCAATAATTAAAAATAGTACTCAATTTACAAAATTAGTTTAAAAATAATTTTCAAAATGTTTTTGTAAAGCAGCTAAATTTAAAAAAAGCAAACAAAACAAATAATCCTGTATAACAATTTTTTTAGATCCATTTTTTAACTAAGCTCGTTGTATCATATTGAAGTAAATACATTTAAAAAACGGATGTTTTTAAAAGCCCACTAAATTTGCTACGCACTTGCTTTCTCTGTATAAAACAACTTTCACTTCCTTTCCTCATACATTCATACTTTCACCCTTGTTGTCCCAAGAATTTCAATACAGTCTTGCACAAACAATGACAAAAACGTGCTTATGTTGTTTGCCCAGAGACGTGAAGCTCAAGACGGAGAAAGAGGAGGTGAAAGTCGTAGATATGTTTAAAAAGCTACAAAATAATAGTACTGGAACATTTTGTAGTTCAAATGGAATTGTGTTGAGTTTGTAAGCATCTATACAATACTATATTGTAATAGGATTAGAACAATAGTAGGGGGACTCGTATGAGTACTGGAGATGCAGCAGTTGAGCAGACGATAGTTCAAAATATTATGTGTTAGTTTGACTCTGCCGTGTTTATACTTGCGCCTTATGTATTATATTTCCGTTGTTGATTTGAATAAACTATTTTGTAATTTATCAAAGCAACGTTTTGTCAATTACAAGTTAAATCAGGAGGGTGAAAGTAACTAATTTTATTAGAAAACTTTAAGCTAGATAAATCCAGGAGTTAGTAATGGGCCTCCAGTTTGATGTTGATATGTTACCGTTGACTTTGAATTTTCCATCGGTAGTGGAGATTGTTTGTACTTTGATATGTATGTACACATACTATATGTATACCATTTGGCTCTAAAATCTTGTGCATGTAAAGTAATCTTTGGAGGAGTTGAGATGTTGATGGGAAAGCTGCCCTAACTATTGTATAGTATGTGGCTTTGAGATAAGTTTTTAATATTCTAAAATGTGTTGATATTTTCTTACTTTCTATTTTCCATAGAATTCCCAGATAATAGTCCATTGATTGAAGTTGCAAAGCATCGCTATGAAGTTGGAGAGAGAGTTCGAGCTAATTGCTCCTTTGGACCCTCAAGACCCGCTGCAAATATTACTTGGTTTATTAACGACGTGCAGGTGAGTAGTGAAACCTATGAAAGCCATCTATTAAATTTTAAACTACTATAGGAACGTACCGTGTGCTTTCTTAGTGCATTAAAACTTTATCATGCTTCCCAGACAGACAATCTTAAATAAATGCAAAATGAAATATCTCGCGTTCCTAGTGTAGTAATATATTTAATGGGGAACTTAAAAATTCATTAAAATATGCGAAATTATAGAATTTTAATATATACAAATAATAATAAATGACTTAACCTAATCAATAATAATTAATGAACTCACTTTTTGTAATAAATTTGTAATGATATAATATGTAGCAGTAAACATTTAAATTAAATTGAAAGCATCGCATACCAAAAATCGTAGAAATATGCAGTGCACACTAATCTACCATGCACTACATTTCTGGACACGTGTAATATACAAAACTAACGATAGGCATTTTAATCAATTTGATCAGATTCTTGAACAGAGCACACCCTTGGGTTATAACCATATAGCCAGAGTTTATAATGTAGGAGCATATACTCTCTACTTTCTATACCTATACTCCTCCTTCTATAAACATTATAACTAAACTGCTTTTATTTTATACTTGTTCTCACCGAGTCGACATCCCATAAACTTATATCTCGCTCGTCATGTGTATGTGTTAAATGACACGGGGGAAAGCATAGCAGTGTGTGTATAGAGTTTTGCCATTGGGAACGGGATTCAGGGAAGCTATAGTCCTCATAAAACCTCTATAGCTAGTTACTTTCTCTTTTCCTTTCTCTTTAGTTCGTATGTAGTAAGAGAAAGTATTTAGAAAGTTGAACCGACTTGAGAGAAAGGGAGAGAGAGAGAAAGACTCTGGAAGGTTTCTAATCGTCAGACAGTACGGAGATAGTTTTCATTTTCAGTGAGACTTTCCCTTCCGTCCGTTCAGCCAGTTCGACGTTCGTCTTCCTCCTCGTCTTGGTACTCATATTAACGTTACGACAACATGATGAAGAAAGAGGAAAGAATTTTTCGCACCAACGCGTCTACTTTTAACACATCAAATCCCGCCCCCGTTTCCCACCCATGCTTTTCCCACTTTCACTTTTCTTTTTACTTTTTTTGAGCACTCTCGCTATGTCTTCACGTAGAAATGAGAAAGCCACTACTACATACGATCGTTGTAAAGTATGACGAAAATGTCTATGGTGTGTGAGTGTGTGTATGTGTTTGGACTGTGGATGCGTGGATGGTTTACAGAGACTTCTTCCAAGGTACTTTCATTTAATTGCATCTCACCTTCTGCCTCTAACCTTATTGCTCCCAATGAGTCCATTACTTATAACTGTAGTTAATGCTCTGAAATTTTTCTCACTCCACGGATTTCAATTGGAACGCGGGAGGAAGGAGAAACTTCTCTTATTACAGCAAGTACTTTAGGGTTAGGTCTACAAAGTAGAGATGAGATATATAGAGCATAGAGAGATGACACATTACCAACTCTTAGTGTAATTGGAACAGGAAGGTAACAATAATATTACGTACACGGCAGCTCTGTTTAGGATTTCACTGGTGTAGGTAAACAAAATGAAAACTAAAATTAAGGTGCGCATGCTAAAGGACAGAATTAAGAGTTTCAAATGCAGGAGTAAACATGTGCAAAACTCTTTGCCTAAACTTTTTTAAATACATCAAAACGTATGTTAGAATTAGGAATTGCACAACAATAAACAATGAAAACGCTCTATTCCAATTGGCTTGAGAAAGTGAAAGTTAAAGATATATTTTTTATTTATTTTATTGACTGCTTCAGTGATTTACTAATTTTGAATAACATGGTTATTAAATAATTTTAGAACTCAAACCAACTTTAAAAAAATGAAAACACTGGCTTGCTTTTTTATTTTAAATATATTCTTTACTAGCTTGACGGGTAATACCTATTTGTAATAAACTATAACAAACAATTAAAGAATTAACAATGTTCCGAGGTTTTAGGAAATAATTACAACCTTTTGTAGGTTCGAGAATAAGGAGTTGTAGATATGACTTAATGCAACTTTTGAACCAGAATCTGTATTTTACGTAGGAACACAGGAACTTTTTAGATAGACAGCTAACTAACGGCAAACGCTGACTGCTCTCATTGGTGTGTGGGTCTGATCTAATGGAACCCCAGAGAAATCTGTGGTGTAGCCAACTTGAACACTTTCCCCAGATTTTTATTTTCTATGAAAACTATATATTACATTTATAGATACAAGTTTTTACTTGAGCCAAACTCCATATACTTGCTTCATTTTCTTAAGTTTTCCTTGGTGGGGTGGGATACTGTTGACTGTAGTGTGGTTTAGATATAGTTTGGCTTTGGCCTGGCCTGGCTTGACTTGAGCTGACTAAGGTACTAAAGCTGTTCGTATAGCTCCTTCACATTCTTTGACTTTCTCTATCAGCCTACCTAAAGGTTATTTTCTTCTGTATGTTTGTAATGATGGCAACAGCTTAAGATCCGACTACACAAGTGCTATTTCATAACCATAACATCCTGGTCCAATGAGACATGCTGGACAAATCATGAACATAAACAACCCTGGCAGTTCTAATGACAATGACAGTTATAAATAAAGCGAGAGAAAGCAAATAAAAAATTAACTTTCTAATTTCAACTTTGTTCAAACACAAGTCCACTGTACAAAACACATTTTATAATTTTAATAAAAGTAATAACCATTTATTGTTTGAATTCAAACAACATGACAATTGTAATGATCAAAAGCCTATGTGTATAATGCATTAAAACCCAAGTAATAAGAAAAAATTGTATTATTTTGAATATTTTGGTTTTCGATCATCGTTGGTGCTTTATTGAATAACTATAAAATATTTTTTTAAATTATTTGGTCTAAGTATAAATTAAATTTACGTTACACATTAATGCATTGGGAAAGTACAATTTACTCCAAAAGTTAACAGCTGAAATTATGTCAAACAAGGAATATATGAATGTGTTTCTAGGTATAACCACTCGGCATAAAACCATAGTGATAAATATTATATATTGATTTCATTTCCTTCAGCATTTGCTACTTCCGCATCCATTTGTTACCAGTTTCAGTACAGTAATAACGTAAGCTGAAATTGAAAATAATAAAATACACATATTTCACCTAAAAACAGAAAATCGATGACTTAAATACTGTACCTATACAACCATACTTTAATCACATGGCGTAACTCAGCTACAAAATGCAAAATGTTGTATCTGCGTATTAGTGCGTATTTTGCTAAATTAGATTCCTTGCAGTACTTAAATAGTAAATACTAAAAACTACAACAACATTTTATATGAAAGATCTCATTTAGGCTTTCTAAAACCACGTGCAATATCTGTAAAATTGTGCTACTTCGAATTTTGCTATCGTATGTTACAATTTTTGTATGCAAAACACTTGTGTGTTAATATTGTCTTGGAATATTTGCACATAGTTCGTACTGCAATACTGGATAAAGGAACAACTAACCATCATTTTAAAATCAGTTTTGAAAACAATTTATTTGAACACCTTTTAATGCAGTCAACCTGCCAAAAAATAAAAAATCTGCTTAAACCTAATGTTTTTTTTGGTGTTCTGCTCACTTTTTGCAACCATTGTACAATTTAAAGAAATCTGTTTTAAAATATGTAATGATTGTAGAAAATTATAGGCATGTATTATATAGCTCTTCCTGACCTTTAATGTAACCACGGCTTAGCTGAAGTTGAAGAGCTTGTTCATAAAAACATACAGATAGTACGTTCTGCACTCAAAATAAAAAATTCAAAGCAATACCAACTTTATCTAGTCGTCGTTTTAAGTCTTGATAGCTGATGGATAGTTCTGAGAACTGAGCTGACATGAAAGGACTCGATCCACTGCTCCTATAACTTTACTATTCCGAGATGTAAAAGGAAAAAGGAACGAGACCAACGACGAACCCACCACGGGTTGATGATGTTCCATCCAAATTCCTACCCTGAAAAGGGAAAACCGCCGCTGCCGCTGAGCGGCTCAAATAGTTCCTGCTTTGCACATACCGTAGTTTATGAAAGAAGTCGGCTGGTGGGGAAGTGGGGAAAGTTGTGTAATGTTCCGCTACATACATATACACTAACGAGCAGACCAGACCATCAGACAGACAGAGAGCACATCTCTAAACCTAGACTAAAATATCAACTCATTTTGTACAACTTACATGTGTATTTCAATATCAGTTACTTCCCATAGTGTACGGGGAAATGCTAGGGTAGTTTTACTAAATCAACTACACTGCCAAAGTATAGGGCCAGAAGCAGAAGTAGTGGCATTCTATATAGTATGCTGTGCATGAGTGCGTAGTTGTACTTGTATGTGCATAGTGATAACATGTACTTATTTTTGTCTAGTACAGTGAGTAAGTGAGGGAGGGTGAGAGTGAAAGTCCTGTGCATGCAGAAAAAATTCTGTAAATTGTAGAGAAAGGAAGGGAAAGTCGGGCCGATGAAGAAACATGTTGAATTAAAAAATGACCTTTATTAGTGCCACCATAATATTGATTTGTTGGAGGCTATAAAAATGATAACTTTCACAAGTACAAACATTTGGACTAAAAGGCAAGTTTTCCTTTTTCCACTCGTCCTCGTTCTTGTCCTCTTCTTCTTCTTCTTGGTCTTGATCTCCCCCAGTTTTCTCTCTATCTCTCGCTTTCCCCATTTACTCGCTCGCCGTGTGTGTGTGTGTGTATTTTACTAGGTCTGTCTTCCACTGTATAGGTATAGTCACTTTAGAGAAAGTAGTGAGGGACATAGCTTGAGCAGCGTTCATGTCCTTTTTCTCCCTCGAACACATCTCTCAAAGTTATTACACTCAACGTCTACATGTACATATCGGAACACAAATGTAATTGGACATGGAAATTCTATGGGAGCACTCTTATAAATTCTTTTACACATATATCATCCCCTGCTTTTCCCCTAAATTGTATTTTACTATATATCGACTCCGTATAAAGTGTCTAATATAACCAAGACTTTCTCTTTCCTGAAATCTTATGAATTGGTTAGTGGTTAAGCTGTATAGAATTGTGAATGTAGGAACTTGAATAGCAGAATCTCTGTAGGTTATATTTTATATATTTGTCTATATAGATAGTTATATATTCCTCCTATAAAGTAATATCAACAGCTCACACCACACCACAAGCAAATGATAGATGGGACTTTCTCCATTTACCATTTACTTACGACGTATGTATGCGTGCGTATATTGTCTTTCACATTACTTTCGTTTCAAAATTCCGATTTTGATTTGGAGAAACTACGTACTTTCTTTTATTAAAGCTATATAACCCTACCGCCTATACATTAAATAGTGGGTAGATTTATATTATGTGTGCAGCTCCTAATATGGGACATGTATATAAATTAAAGCACTCTATGACTTTAATATATGCAAAGCGATGATAATACTTGAAAAGAGAGGACAACCACGTAAAATGAAAAGGAAAAACTAAACGGGAAATAGACTCACTGTGAGTCTGACTCCTGTATGATTATATAGACTAAAATTTTAGATGGCAAAAAACGAAAAGGAAAACGTCAAATAAAACGAGTTTACGAGTTTACTTAAAATGTGCTACGTGTGAAAGCATGGAGATATGCGTAAATGCTCCATCTTTTTTCTAACCTTCTCCAATGAATATCTCTGAAAATAAAATAAATAGTTTACATGGACTTTCAGTTTTGAATAATTTGCCCGGGTCTCATGCGTGCTCTGTATGTCTTTTGCTTCTAACTCCCTAAAGTTTTTTGTGTTTTTTTGAATGAAAGTAGAAACGATATAAATACTACAATTTTTAAGCTAAGGTAATTTTAATGATTAGTAGATTGGGGACGATACTAAGAACTAACGAAGGCAAATACAGAAAAAGGTGAGAGTAAAATTTGAGGTAGGATTTGTTTAAAGATGGGGCTATATTGCTATGCTACTCAACAACATAAAGTTAGTGAATATAATATTACCAGGAAAACAATAGAGTAGGGGTTCCATGACCAGGAAAAGGATCGCAAATAGAACAGAGGGATCGAGACCGACGAATAGAGCTAATCGTAATTTCAACCCGAGCTGCCGCTGGTACCATTTGTCTAACAGCGTATCTGTAATAAAATAGTGTAAACTTCACTACTGTACTTTCAATATCCCTTGCGCAATCTTCGCACTTTCTCTTTTTACCGAGAGGGAAGGAGATAGGGGAAAGTCGGGGAAGTGAATGTAAATAAACTCACGCAACCCTTGTTTATGTTAAGAATACACACAAGTACTGTGCTATCGGTACACATCTGGTCGCACCATATATCAAGACCCTGCCCTCGGACTCATGCGAGCATACGCTTCGTTTGAGTTTTGACTTTGGAGAGAGCAAGCATCTTAGTTTAATATCTTTTTCTATTTTACAAACTACGAATGTATGTTATGTAATCTTTGCAGTTCCCTTATTTCACGAATTTTATCCCCCTAAAGTAAATATATGATTGGAATAGAAACGGGAAATATAAACATTTGCCTAAAATTGTTAACAGAATTTTTTGATAATGTGTATAAGCTACAGGAAAAAGCAAAAATAGCTACAGGAGCAACACAGCAAGTTTCAAAAATAATGAAAAAATTCTTTTTATAATTGAGCTTTGCAAGATTGACATGTTTAATTACGAATGAATTTAAAAATTACTTTAAAATACCTTGCTTTTTTGGCCGGCTAGTTCCGGTTCCAGTCTACACTGACAAATTTACAAATTATCACAGCCGCGTTAATTAACTTTAGGTGAAATTTCATTCACTTCAGATACCACTGGCCTGGCAGTACCACACGGAGACCGACACTGCGAGCCCCCCTCGTTCACACTCTGCACTCGCTCCCCATTTATAATTTTAATCCCTTTCACCTTCCCTCGCGATAATCAACTTGCATATAGGTGTGATATCCCATGCTGAGTTATATACAACCATATGTCAAGATACATCCCAGCTTATTAAATGGAGCCAGGTTAAGGTTAAAATTGAAAGGGATATGAATTATACCCCATGCCTGGTACTGGTACTGGTGTATAACATAAGTTTGGGCATTGTCCCGTATCTTGGGGCTAGACACTAAACCTTAGCAAAAATCATGGAAAGCAGTATAGTAGCAGTTTCATCAGTAGAAGTAAGGCAAGTGGAGCCCAAGACGAAGAAAGCAGTTCAAATTCAGAAGACATGTTGCAGATGTAGAATTTGTAGAAATGAGAGATAATTTGACTGACTAATCGCTCCTTGACTCGTCTTGGCCTGGAAAATCTTGCATGCATAGTAATATACGTGTGCGCTATTTGCCAGCTATATGCACATGGTGTAGATGTACATATTGACTCAAACGACTTTCACTCTAATTATACATCTCTTCATAATTTCATCAAGTGCTCCGAGAATACGCAACACTTGTGAAATTTCAACAGATATAGACATATCCAATACTGAGGGCTACACTCTCTGAAACGTGTGCAGAACGTAGGTATGTGTTATATGTTTTACAGGGGGCAGTATAGTAGTATCAACGGTTGGACAAAAACTAGGCGAAAAGTATATGTGTTATGCTTATACGAATGCGAAAGCCAACGACAAAGTCCTAAGACGACTAATTCTAATTCGTTCTCGTTGGCGCTCTCCTAGTCTTGGTCGTAATCGTCATAGTAATTTTCTTTAGTATGCTCCACTCGTACGGCACAGTATAACAAGTACAATATATATATATATATAGAAGAATGCGCTTTCTAGTTTTCTATAAGCTCCCTTCTCCTTTGTCTACAGACTATGTGGGAAGGTTCATATTAAATTATATTAATATTATTTCCTGGATGTTGCAGTCATAATGCTTTAATGTCTTATATATGTTCATACATATATTTTAAATACGCATTTGTTTACAAGGAAATTATCTAGCGTCTGCCGTCTGCAGCCCCCATATTAAAATAGGAATTGGAGGAGAAAGAGAGGGAGAAAGTTCTATATGTAAACATACCTACTCTATGGTGTGTGACTCGTATATGAGTAACTATAGTATATAGCTCAACTCTCTATACATTCTACCGAACTACCAACTCACAAGAGTAATGGTTGAGATATTTTGGAGACTAATTACCATTTCGCAAGTGAAATATGAGCATCATAAGAACGAGAAAGGTTAGAATTTGTTTTCATCAACTTTCTCTTTTCTTTTTACTTTCTTGAGACTCAAACTAAACCCAAATCCAAATCTACACGTAAACCTTGAAGATTGCCAAAGCTCGGGAAGACGAGTGGAATTCTGAATTCAAAGTCCGTCGCATATAGGCTAAAAATTATATGCTGACGATGCTGCCAATGACATTCTATACTTTAACTTGGATTTTATTTTACTAGGTAGTTATCTTAGCAAGCATTGCGTTTGTATTCATGTTATATAAATATATGCTTTAGTGAAAAAACGATATTAAGCGTTTAGTAAATAATATTTTTTCAATGTTTTAAGAAAGCACTTGCGTCTTACGTTTCTCCGACTAATTTTTATAATTTTCTTGTGAACTTTAAAGCTATTTTTCAAAAACTGTCATGCTTTAAATTTTGAAAAAAATTTTCAATTAAAATTTTGACATGGTATGACATGAATTTGTTGCATTAAAATAATTTTAAAATTAATTATTTTAATTCCTGCTTACGAAGAAATCTTAATCTTATTAATATATTCGGCTATATTTTGTCTCTACAACAATGTGACGTCTAACGGCTCGAGAAAGTTATAATTGAATCTAAAATGCAATCAATATGCAATGACTGAAGCTTATTTTTGAAAGGTATAAAGTACAAGATCAAGCTAAGAAGCTCTCTATAAACAAGGTAAATCCTATTATATTGTATTCATTATTCAAACAGGAAAAGTATCTAGTCTCCATAATCTAATTGTAAATAACGAAAAAGATATAATGAGAAATATGAGCGGATTGCTTTTGTTAAAGTATCATCATATTACATTCTCTAGCCTATTACAATGACAATTAAATTTGTAAATACATTAGTGCTCTGTTTTAGTGACGTAAATGCTCTAGGTGGAACTAATGTGAAATCTGAATCGGAACAAGAGTAATAATAACAATAAAAAACAACAATTTACAACTTATCAAAATGAATAGCTCATTACGTGAAACTTGAGAGCTATGAAGCCGATCAACTCGACATTATTTGAGTGACAGGCTAAAGAATCTTGAAAAAAGAAAGTTGGAGAGAAAGTTGAATGCGAATACAAATTCGACTAGAAAATTCTTTGGAAAATACAAACGGAGGGGCGATGAGCAGAGTAGAAAAGCTCTCCAAGTATAAACTTTTCCCTTCGTTTTCTCTCATCACTTTCGCCTTTAGTGAAAGCAGGAGCTAACGAATCATTCACTGATACGCAATAATAAAATATAATATGGAGGTTGTTTTATCAAGAAATAGAGACATAAAAATGTTGACTATAGGCCATAATAAGTACTGTGCAGTACTTATACTCTGACAGATTCGTGAACGTCAACCTATTTTTAGACTCAAATCTTATATCTCTCAGCTTTAGGTAGGTATCATTTCCTCAGTGTCCCATTACTTTCTCCATCGTTTTTCTTTCCGTTGTAGTCCTTGTCATCCTCACAACATGACACGGGAGGACAAAAGTGAAAGCATCTTATGGATAATGATGGGGAACTAGCTGCTAGATCTACTCCAATTAATTCACAGAAAGATCCTAGCCATTCTAATATACTTACTTTCATTATTTGCCTTCCCTGCTTAAATTACAGAGCGCTTGTCAAGTGTATACAGCTCTGTTAGTTTAGTTGACTGCGTCCTTTATACGGTGAAAGTATCCTCACAGAAGAATCAGATTTTCTGTGATCTGATACCTACTTAAAATTTTTACTTTAGTCAATAAATCGCGTAAATAGGGTTGTGTATTTAATTATTGGTGCAAGTTTCTTGTCTAAAAATGCGTTTAGAATTTACTATTAAAATTGATTGAATAATACTGGAACTGCAGAGCCTTTTAATTTAGAAAGTTATTGTTTATAGATCGCAAATTACGTACGCGTTTCATAAAAAAACAGATAATCCTTAAATTACCGTTCCAAGCATCAAGGAAAAACATTGTTACGTTTTAATATCAACAAATAACAATTTCATCTGATAACTGTAGTGATAACGATAACGAGGAGGAAAATGAAATGAGAATTCTAAAATAAAATCATGACTTTGCGAATCACAGCACATAGTGCGAACTGCTAACTAGTACTAGTCCAAGCCCGGTACCGGAAGACAGACAGTTCATTAATTTCCTCCCATCCCTGTACATTTTATTGGATCTTCCTTTTTTCTCGCTCCCATATGTTTCCTCTCTACTCGTTTTTGAAATTAGAAAAATTAGTAGGTAATAAATCACCAATTTAATTCTCTACTGTTCTACACTTCTACAGCTCTAAGCTTTGACATTATTTCCAACTTTATATATAGTAACGCATATAGCCTGAAGCTTCTCGGAGGGCGCCTGGTGTAGTGTAAAAAATAAATTTTGTGAAGCTGACTCTATATGCGGCCACTGTCGCCATAAGGGAAGTTGTAAGGTATATATAGAATATAGGGATATACACATACAGCATTTTAGAAATACTAATGTCAAATAGATATTTTGTAGACTAAAATAATAGGCTAGCACTGGCACTAGCAGAGGCACTAGGTCTGGCACGGTTACTGGAGACAGCTATTTCTTCAGTATACTGAACTTGCTTTCTCTCGTCTTAAAGTATGTACACTTTGTAGGATATAGAGGTATATAGGCCACAATTGCCAGGATCCAATTGAATTAAATTGAATGAAGAAGATACTTTGGATCCAAGAAGGAGAACAAAGTGCCGTTTCTTGTGGAATAGAATAGAGTGCCCGTACTCGTGCTTTGGCTTTGGTCTCTCCTTCGGTTTTGGTCATTGAAGATTTTGAACGGAGGAACGACAGGAGTAGAGCAGAACTTGACTCAAAGCGGAACTTTCATATTAGCTCTAATCTATTGGAAAATATCGGCTAGAAGCAATCGGCGACAATGACAATCAAGACATTATCCTTACAGCGTCTCTCAACGTCTCACAACCTTTTATATGTGTAGCATCTTCTTGCATTACGGTTAAGGTAGATGTAGGTACATATATATGTATTGTAGAGGGAAATATCTTATCGTTAGGAGAAATGTCGTGATGGTATGGGTATGGTATGTCGTGCCCTTCCGCATATAGATTACTCATCAACGAACGTGGAAACTCCAACTCCACCCGTGGCTATGTAGCCTTTCTCTTCTGGCTAAAACATTAAAGCAAAGCCTAGTACTATCATTAGCTGTATCACTTTCTGTTCCTTTTCTACTTCTCCTGTTATAAGGATATACGCAATATTGTTTTACAATTTACAGATTTGGACAGGAATAGGCTATCTACTGTATACTGTATATAATTGGTGGTTGTACAAATTGTGTGCTCCCTCATTTCTACTTTCTACGCATGATAACAGTGCAAACTAAGCTATCTAAGGTTGAATTATTACGACAAACAAACTATATTTTCGTAAATAAAAAGGCATCTGGAATCTGTCTTTATTTTACACTGCCTTTTCGTTTTGAAGCAAGTCAACAATTTCAAAAATCATTACTTTAAGTTATTAAATGTTAAAAAAATTTGCATTAAAAAAATCAAAAGAACACGTGTTGGCATTTTAAAATACTGCTTGCAAAAAAAAACGAAGCTGCTCAAAATTGAATTATCTTTATACCCGCCCTAAAATCTAGCAGGCTCGTTATTATTTATTAGATGTTCTTCTGGTGCGTCTATTTTTTGTACGTCCAAATGCACACACAAAAAAGGTTCATATTTATATTGAAATTGATCAGGATTTTAAAAGCATTTCACTTCAATCAGTATACCTTTTTTCAGAATATAATTATTACATACAGATAATGGGGTTAAGTGTGACCCTGGAATTTGGAATAAGATGTAATTACAATAAATTGAAAAAATAATATTAAAAGTGTAATGATGCCCGGACCGGAACCGGTACTGAAAGATCAGGACTGAGACGGAGACCGAGACCGGTAACGGTCGGAGGAGCTTCGTCGGGAAGGATGTGATTTTAGGTGAAGTAATAATCATAAAATAATGTGAGGAGCGAAGGACTTCAATCAGAACCCAATTTCATCTCTTGCCTCCCTGACTTTTCTCTTTTTTTTTCTTTCTTGGCTTCAATCTAATCTGGCTTCAATCTGACCAAGACCAGGACCAAACATCTAAGCCTCGCCGAGTCAAAGATGGAACGGCTAGGCTGTAAAGATTCAAGGCAGGGCTTCTTCTCTCTCCACTCTTAACATCTCAGTATCAGTCCAATTCCAATGCCAATGCCAATGCCAATGCCAAAAACCCCGAGTCAACAGCCAAGGCGAACAACTTTCGCTTTCTTGGATTCTACCATTTTCGATTTCCACTTTCTATTTTCTTCTTTCTCCTTTCCCTCGCATGTGCCGATTCAATGTGATATATCTCTGCACGTCTATGGGTGGAGGTATACTGCGAGTTGAGCAGAATGTAGATGCATATAGAGACATAGAGAGATGTTGGGTCTTTCTTTCTTTATCCATATAATTGTTGTTAGGAGTTGTACCCTAACCGGGACTGACCTGGTACTGGTACTACGAGCTACTCTGCTCTGCTCTGCTGTTTAACGGGTTATGGCTGGACATATGTTAATAGTCTAGCGTATACCTCTGGGTATAAGAGCATAATATAATTATATAGCTACGTACGTACATTAGGTTTTATAGGTGAATGTCCAGGCAGAGTTCAACTTGATCATGTTCAACCTGGATTTTCATGTGGATTAACTACAGTCTGTGTTTCAATGGCGGGAGAAAGGTGGGCAGATTTTATTACACAGACAAGGATAGTCACCCGATTTCCATGTTTTCTCTAAGTAAAATAATTAAACCTGTTTAAGCCAATTTTGAAATTACGAAAAAACAATTTCATAATAATTTATGTTTAATGCATGCAATTTTATTACTTTTTACTATTTTTAAATACTTTAATTTCTGCAATTTTACAAATTTTTAAACTTCCAATTAATTAGATTTGTTTAGTTTCAAAAATACACATTTAAGGATTTATCACATCTATTGTTTTTATAGCTGACATAATTGCAGATTTTCCTAATAATGAAAAAATTCAAACTAATAGTCAATAATGAACGATATAAAAATCATGGACTTAGCTATTTTGATATTTTGATTACTTTTATACCTTTGTGTTCGTAAACACACAGATTTAATTACAAAATGTATTAACTTTTTATAACCGTAAATAGTTTGGTTGAACAAAAAATTGAACTAGAAAACAAGCAGCTTCTAAATATGTTTAATGATCTTACTCATGTACATGAAATGGGAACTACATCTATGTTAAAGCACAATGTCACTTATAATATATAAAAATAGCGTATGGCTAAAATTGCGTCTTCACAATTTCAAGACAAAGTCTAGCTGAGCAATGGGCCAAGAGATAAGTGTCTCAACATAATTCAATTGTATTTATTTCAAAGCACAGTGAAATCCAAAGCCTAAGACCATTTGATTCCCATACAATAAAATATCTGTACAATAGAATGTATCACAATAAAATCTCCACCTGCTTCATCCGCCCTTGCATGTACAATCATTGGATGAAGCCGAAGAGGGCCGAAGGTATCTAAGGACGTTGAAATTTATCGTAATCGTCAAGACGGTTCTTGATGGTCTGTCCAGATAAACTGACGTAAGTACGACGCGACGATTTGGTAAAGTAGACGTGAGGCCTGAGATACTACGGCACTGCTTCATTGGTTTAGGTTCGTTTCGTTTCGATTCCTATTTTGGAGATTTCTACTTTCTTATTTGGACGTGGATCCTGATCTCAAGTCCTGAGTCTGGAGTCTGGATAGATCCTGGAAAAAAGTTGGAATTGGAGTTTTTTTTCCTCCCCTCTCTCTCTCTCTTTGGTTCGGGGGTCTTGAAATGGAAACCTGGGCGACAGAGAAAAACGGTAACGTTCAGGATTGAGAGGGTGATTAGGAGAGAGGAAAACGTTGATGATCATGTCCACGATGAAGGCCAAGAGAAGTCAAGCCATTGCATTGGACCATATTACATTATATCTATCAAAGTACTGTACTCTCTTGTTTCTATGTCTGTACACGTGTAAGACTTTCTTCCACTTTCACCCTACTTTCTACTTTCTCCAATTTTCTTCATACGACAGAACAACGACGACATTCCATACAGCCCAACTTGATCCACAACTACAGTCTATGGCTAGTGAAATTCTAGTGAAAGCATATATTGCAAAATCATATATCTAATCATGCCCCTATCCTATTTAACCCTGCAAACATAAGTTTTGTTGCATCTGCATCTGCACCTGCAAACAAAAAAGTAATAGAAACTTTCCCAGACAATTTCTTCATATGTATACATATAGGCAGACAGAAAAAGTTCTTAGGAAAGAATAGTTACTCTCTATATATGTATATACAGGTTATGTATTGATATTAGTATGCTATAATGAGGGTCCGCTTTCACTTTTGCACTGATTCGAAACGTCCGCATGTAAAGCCCTGCGGTAATCCAGCCTGTATACATATACCACCGTAAAGATGTTTATGTAAGATAGAAAGTATTATGGCGGATTTTAGCTGGAAGAAAGTCATTGGGAGTAAGGGAAAGTAAATGAAGAGAAAGTATAAAAAAGCTTTAAGATTTGCTTTAAGTCTAAGATAATGACAATGCTCTAGACGCTATCTTAAAATTACGTTTTAAAACTGACCATATCAAAGGACTTCCACTGCTTTCACGTCTCTAAAATTTTTCAAAGGCTTATTTTTA
This sequence comes from Dicyrtomina minuta, assembly GCA_949802685.1. Classification (NCBI taxonomy): domain Eukaryota; kingdom Metazoa; phylum Arthropoda; class Collembola; order Symphypleona; family Dicyrtomidae; genus Dicyrtomina; species Dicyrtomina minuta. The sequence goes on along the minus strand of OX461811.1, from coordinate 22,624,469 downwards.
GATTTTGGCTAGGCTAAGGTAAGGGATCCCATTTAGACTGTACATGCATAGAGAAAGCAACATTCAGATTTTGATCATTCAGACCGCGTTGTTGTAGATGATTCTTAAATCTTCGACCTTGTAAAATTATAAAATTCGCAAACTGTGTTGAAAACGCTGACCCTGTTAAAATGTCGTGTAATTATCCTTTCTGTACTTTGCAACACTCTAAGTTTAAAATTTAAAAAAAATGCTTTAAATACAAAACATTGAAACAAAAATTACATTTTTAATAATAATAATTTATTTAAGTCTAGTTTGCGTCAGCTTGTACAACATTTTCGTGGTATTTACAGAGTAGCATTGTTCATTTAAAAGTAAATTATAATTGTTAAGTTCTGAAACAGTAGAATACAAAGTACAATCTCAGCCTATTTTGTACTAAATTCAGATACAGTAGTTTGACAGAAAAATAAATTGATATTTTGACTTGGACCTGTGACGCAAGAGACACTATATTTTCCACATCTTTGTGGATGTAGATGTGGACGGATGAAAGCTGTGACAGTAACTTAGTAACCTGATTTTTTTCCTTCGTTTGATAGGTCTTCTCCTAATGGGAATATTTCCATGTAGAATTGAATCATGTCAATTTAATTCCCATTGGGAATTTTCTCCGTCTGTCAAGTCAAATCAGTTCAGAAAGGAGTAGACCAGGTATCCACAGCTCCACCACTCATTCCTTCATATATCTCATTTATATCAATAATCTTACAGCAAGAATCTGACCTACATGTCAAAATACTTGAGAGTCTCCCTACCCAACATATCTAATAATATAAATTATGATGGGATATGAAACGAAGGGAAAATCCGAAAATCCTTAGGCATCAGATGCCCTCAAAGTTCATTAATAAACCCCTAGCAAAGTCAAAGTCAAAACGTAAACCAATTCCAATGCCGTTGTCAGTGCGGTACGAGTGCGAGTACCAGTCCCAGTACCAGTACCAAAGGGAAATCTAACGCGAATCGAAGGGGAAGGGGGAAGAATAATGATGTGCTCTGTCTTTCGGGTCTTTCCTCTGACTTGTGAATTGTGAATTGCGAACCTGCAAATTGTCTTGCGAAGGAAATCGAAATTTGAAATGTCCCACGTATTTACATGTAATAGGTTCGTTTAATTCGGTTATAAATTCTATCAGGATTCTGACAACGGAAAAAAGATTAATTATTTCTTAAGCACTGCAAAATTATTTATTGATCAAGTGCAAAATGATCTATCTTATTTATTAATATATAAAGTTACATTAAACGGCGCATGATTTGTGAGAGACTTCGATTTGAAATTATTTTATGTTACACGTATAATTGAATCATTATTTATTTGGACTTTGACATTTTTGCGTTCAACCCAAAATTTGTTCGGAATAAATTTGACACATTTTAAATTGTGAAGTTAGCATAATTTCAGCTTTTTAAGGTTTTGTGAACTCGGTTTACTAAACGTATATTGTGTAAAAAGAACCTTAATGCAATGCAATTTATATTACGATGTTTGTAATGTGCTCATACTGTGTTTTCTAAATCTGGTTATATTTTGTACACAGCCTTGATCGTTGTAATTAATTGTAATTCGCTTCAAAAATGATCGGTAATAGTTCTTGTCGATAAATGATGAAAGTTATTTTCCCTGGCAGCTTATTTGCTTTGCTTTAAAATTAAGATTTAGAATGGTGAAAGTAAGATTGGAAATAGTGTGTACATGACATTGGTTACTAAAGATATTGGGAAATGGGTGAAAGTGGAAAGTCAAAGTCATAAATGATTAATTGGAATTATTTAATTTCCCTGAGTAATCCACCAACTTTCCATTTATATAAGATCCGATTTCAGCTTCAATTTCAGACTCAATTCTGTAGATATTCTTTGACTTTCTCTAAACACAAGTCTACAGGCTACGGAGAATTCACCGCAACATAGCTCTTCTTATGCCATCTTATGGAATGAGTTAAATCGTCAACCAAACGATGTCTTTTCCCTTACTGTCTTGGCCTTCCTCACTCAGTTCAAATCCCCATTCCACTTTCCCCAGTACCAAAACCAGAGCTCAAATGCAGATTCTTGGGAAGGTGGGGGGGATATTTGGAAATCAGCAGAAGGTTCTTGGTTTCCGTTTGCAGGAAACTTTCTCGCTCCTGTCACTATCGTACCTTCTCCGTTTTCTAAAGACAGAGACAGAAGGAAATTCAAATACTCAAGCTACTGCACCTGTTAAAATGAAACCACAGTCATTTATCTGAATCTAAAAGTCCTGAAGAGTCTTTGGCCAAAGGAGGGGAGCGAGTTAGAAAGTCTTAACTTCAAAGTTTGAATACCAGTTTAACTGCCAGACATGTGAAAGACTTTAAATTGACTTTATCGACTTTCCTTTGTACTGCTTTAGATTCGTATTTGAATTAAATGAATACTAGCTAGAGCGTAGGATGCAAGGCGTCTGTTTCTTCCCTGTACATACAGCAATTTACATTTCTAGAGTCAGAAGGTTAATCTAAGGTAGTCAAATTGAAGCTAAAATAGAAATCATGACAAGTACAAGTTCATTGGTGCGTATCGAATGCTTTAGATGGAGAAAAAGGAAAACACTTACGCGCTTTCTATTAAACTGATTTGCATCAGTTGAATCAATAGTATGCATCTTTATTTAGATGTTTGTGAATATATGCATAGTATAAGAGTTTAACGTACAGAGTGCAGATTAGTTTATTTGTATTTTTAAATATATCTCAAATATTTTAATACTTCGTTACAGGCTTACAAAAATAACATAATTTCATTAATATGCTTGTATTTTTATACTTTTTACTTATTTATTTTTACGTTTAATAAATACTAGGCCTTACTTTATTTGTTAGCATTATTATTTCAAATAAAGCTAAACTTTAATTATTTGATTCAATTGAGTTCGTAGCAAAAAGAACAGATGAAGCATTTTAAACACTAAAAGATGAAATTGCAATGTAGTAGTAGTACGCGTGTGCCTAACTGTACATCCTGTAATTGTGTCTTCACAGACAAAATTTAGTCTGGTTTAAAATCTGGAAATCTCACTTAATATGATCAAGTGATCTACAAACGTAATGTTATGGGGATGACAGGTCACGATAAAATCAGAAAGAAATCAAATTTGAACCTTAATTCAAATCTGAATTCAAATACATTCCCTCGGGTATAAGATTCTTCAAAAATGTCATTCTGCGACGAACTTCAACTTTCACTTCTTGTGTCTGCATTGGTAATAAGAATATAACATGGTAGAAAATATATAGGAAATAGGAACCAAAAGTTTAACTCACGTCAAACCGTGGCACGTGGAAGTCGTAGAATAAGTATACTGATATTTTCATACTTTGCATATAGAAAAGTTTAAAGCTCTAAACTACGTCAGAATGCTAGTTTTATTATACGCATTTTGATTCTATAGTTTTCGAAGCCTTACTTGTCAGTGCAATATTGTTTCATGTGTGAGTATACTTTCAATTCAATTGGCTTTTTCCCCCTCTGCTTAGTATTTATCAATATCAATGCATCTAATGCCAGTGATAGTGACGTAGTGAGTACCAATAGCAATCTAAAATAACGATTACAGATACCTGTACTGCAATAGAACTTTGAGAAGAACCTAAAGAGGTATTACAAAAGAAATATATAGAAACTTATATATAGTATAGATGACCATTGAGAATGTTGCAAAATAAAAAATCAGTATACTGGAATCACTAAACAATGATACTGTGAGTGGAAGCTCCTTTCTTCTTCTTCTTTATTTGTATTGGACATACATACAGACGTATAGGTACTTTCTTATTATTTCAAAGCTGCACAACTATTGCACATCGATTTTGATACCGTACAATGAAAATAATAAATAACTTGTCTTTACTCATAGATTTTTTCGTGCTTTCCATTGTCTATGTAACGTACGTACTTTCATTTTCTAGCTTTCTTTTTTAACTTTTTCCCTACCTTTGTATACGTTTTCATGTAGTAATATATTTTCCCTGTATTTGTATGTCTATAGAATCTCATAGATAGTTTCCAAGTTGTGTTTTTCTTCTACCATATTTATTATTTTCTCGAGTTCTATACTTTCTACTCCTTTCTATTGGTACGATTGCATCCATTTATTCATCAACTGATGCAGTGTATCCTAAAATTTAAGATGTATTGGTACAGAAAAGTCTTGTTTTTGCTGTTTGATTTTCTCCCCACAACGTTTACCACGAAAGAGAGTAGCTAGTGAAAGCACATACTATGCTCTTATCGTTAGAGTATTTACATTGTTTTTTTAATTATAAATGTGGCAGTATATAACTCGTGTTGCTATACGTTACTAAAATAAAAACAGTTACAGCCAAATAATTTATGCGTTTTCAAACAAGTAAATCATTGCACACACATAAAATGCTTGACTAATTTTTGATAAATTCTTGCACCAGGAAGTTTATTAAAGCTGACAAATTTTGTCGTAAAAAGAAATGTGAATTTTAAATAATTATTTAATATTGCAGAACCCGACAAGTTCTTAGTCAATCTGCGTTGACATGACCACAATGAAAACTATATGAATTTTGAATAGTGTGAAAAACAAGAAACTAAACAAATCTTGCTTTTCTCTTCTATTTTATATTGTGTGGTTTGTTTGTTTCATTTTATTTTATTTTATGGCAGGACTGTCTGCCTGCCTCACGCAGATATTAAACCACGACCACTGTCGAAAAATAGTTTCTATAAAGCTTATATTATGAATCTATAGAAATTTTAACATAGAGAAAGTTCAACAAGAAATATAAACAAGAAACTGTATATCCTCACAAATATACATAAACGTAGACAGTACAAACAACACCATAAAAAACTGCACTATTCTGAAATCTATTCAAAAAAATTCCTGATTTATGGTTTTTCTTGGAAATATACGGCCTATAAGTTAATCAGGACTATATAAATTTATCCCGTGGGATGTATAAAGCCAAACCCTCACATAAATATATACAGCATGCATTTCTTATGTAGTGTAATAATACATTGGAGACTGGAGAGAGAGAAAGTCCGTTGGAAGTACAAGCACAAAACCAGTGACAACAAAAACGCAAGAAAAACTATACCTACGTAAAGGAGAGTGTAGAAAAGTAGAAAGAAAGCAACTTTACAATGTACATTTTCACTCCCAGCGAAATGTTTTTAGGAAAAACGAAATGTGTTTTCATTTCCATTTCTAAAGAATCTTGATAATATATTTTTATTCCCCCTCTTTGTTTTCCTCTTTAGTATGAATTTCCTATCCTTTCTTTTTCATTTTAAAAAAATATCACAACACACCAAAATAAAGAAATGGTGGAATATCTTCTCCAGAAAGTAGACTAGAATTTTATTATTTTCCTCTGAAATGTAATTTCACCTTTCACCAAGTTTTTTTCAAAAGTTTTAAAAAGAGGCTACTATCTTAATTTTTAGCAGCTTCTGGACACATTTAATTTTGCACAACTTGAATTTTGAACCTAAAATATTTCTAAAAATTTTTGGCTACGTTAGTGGTATTTGTGTTAGTATATAATGTGTAGAACAAAGAAAGCTTAAGTTTTTTAACTCTTTGGTATAGGCCTAAAGCAGGCCTATGACAATACTATGAATATTCAAGTTTCCTTTTCTAAGTATAGAATGTGTGAGACAGTAAGTGTAGTAAGTGTGGGAGGAAACAAATTGTGGTTAGGAAGAGTAGAAATATGCAAAATACTGTAAAGAACTTCTCGAAAGTTTGTAACAAAAAAATGAAATTCGGGCAAAAGTATCACCTTTCGTTTAGTTTCTAAGGTTGAAAAGAGTTTTTTTTTGAGGAAGAAAGTTGAGTGTGTATTTTATTTCCTTGGAATTTAAATACGATATATCAGTATCAGAAGTTAGTCTGCGCCTCCCTTGCTCCTGCCTGCACTTCCTCGCTCCGTTACATCTTATCATGTGTAAAGTATGAACTGTTTTTGGAAACTATTTGTGTAAGAGCTCCAATGAAAAATGCATTGACTTTCACCCTGCACTTTTATGAGTGTAATATGTTATATCATCACAGTAGACAGAAGAACGCTGTATCTCCTTTTTCTTGTATAGGATCTGACTCTACTATATAGCTACTACATAGAGCTTGATATAGGGTACGGAAAATATATTCAGGTCTCCTGTCGAAATTTCTCCCCTATCCAAGAAAAAAAGTTTAACAAGAAAAAAATTACTCGTAACCTCTTCCTTTCCAAACTCTTTATACTGTACCATATCACATGATTCAAAATTCATATTATATTCTGACAAGATGAAATTGCAATTGTATGCATGTACGTGACTGCGGCTGCTGCTTCTTGTTGATGCTGTTTTCTAAATACAAAATTCGAGAGTAAGATGTTGTATGCGTAAGCATCTGATGCAAAAGCCTCATGTTAAGATCTTTTGATACTATTCTGACTCGAAGTCTATAGAGAAATTTGAGATGATGCTGAGAAATAATTCATAGCAATAGAATACTGCAGCTGCATCTTCTGACGCTTCACTCACACGTGCATGTTTACACCTAAACCGTGGCTTCAAACCAGAATCTTATAGTTCATGTTTGTTAGGTTTTTAAATTATATAGTTTAAAAATGAAACCAAATATTATATGCTTTCTCTTTATAACGTTATATCTCAAAATTGTGTTTGCAGGACTTGTGAAAACCCGATTTTCCTTAAATTTTTAGAATATTAAATCGAATTTGTTGAATAATACTTTTGTACTGAGAAAGCTAGTTCTCTTTAGAAATTTTATTTTTCCATAAATTGTGTAAAAACCATAGGGTATATACAGTCAATACTTTTGGAAAGGCTCCATTTATTAGCTGTTTTTGTAGGATCAAAACTAATAATTCGTAGGCAGTATTGTAAACATTTTCAACATAAAATATTGCAAATAAATAAAATTCAAAACATGCAACTTTTTTAAAGTGTGAAAGTAAATGCTGAATTTCCATACAGAATTTAGTACATTATCATATTATTATGTCCGCTCACTTTACATTCTGTAAGACATTTATTTCAGTGTGCATCATCTTTCCTTTTAAATATTAATGTGAAACAAGAGACGAAAAGTGAAAGTATTGAAATTTGACCGTTCAGCATCCACGATGGGGACATTGAATATATAAACCTATGCTGTAAAAACTGCTACGGTGAAAGTGGAAAAAATATATAGAGCATGTGAAAGAAATGAGAGCCAGGGAAAGGAATAAAAATGGTTGGATGGGATGTTAGAAAGTTGTACCGTTTTTTATGGGCTTGGGAACTGAACAAGGCACTAAAAGGGAAGCCAAGCCAGAGTCAGATAGAATCAGCAAAAGAGTTTTCCCGTCTCCTTCAATCTTTCCCAGAGCTCGGCTTCGTCTTCTTATATAAATGTGTATATGCACTTTGTATTTTTTTTCCATACAAGTAATATTCTAGAATTCAACTAAAGGTTGAGTGGAGGGATAGTATAAGGAAAAAAGAATAACTGGAGTCTGGTACTGGTGAGTCTGGTCTGAAGCCTATATATATAGTCTGTAGGATTGAAAAAGGATCTAAAGGTTTATAAGCAATATACAATGACTAAGACTTATATATTATTCTAAGAGATATATAAAACTAGAGACAGCTTTAGATATAATTACGTGCATGTATGTATATATGTACTACACATAGTAACGTATATATTAAGACACCGGCTATACCATCGTCTCCGTCTCAGCCTCGTGGCAATGCCCTAATGTATTTTATAGGTAATCGTAATGAATGTGCTTCTAAACTATCAGGGGAAAGTATCTTTGCTACTTATATTATGTCAGTTTATACATGTATACATGTATATATATAGGGATGCATTTTATATGCTCAGTAAAGTGTACCTAAAAGGTATAAATCACATTACGTTTACATTATCCTATCTATCGCTCACAAAGTTGCGGGAGAGTTACGTTCCTTATTTTGATTTGCAAGTTCAAGCTTATTTGATTTTTGGCGTGTTTTATTTAAAATTATTATTATATTATGTATTAAATTTATCAAGATGCGCTAGTTGGAAAAGGCAAAACGTATCGACCATGGACGTAGATAGAAGATACTTCCACATATTTGCATATAAAATTCTAGAATATATTGTTCATCACTACATGGAAATGTTATGAGGAAATTGCGCTACGTAGTAATTTCGTAGGTGGATAGTTTTATGATCAACGTCATAAACAAATAGGGAGTTAATCAAGTATGCATTCAATTAAATCAAATGTTATTTATGTATTTGAGTATTTATTTGAATGTAAAAAAATGCATTTACTATCTAGGAGCAATGTACCTATATCATATGTAGATTTATAGCAATATTTATGTAATATGTAATCTCGCATTTTTACATTAACGGTAACGGTTATAGGATTACGTTGCAAAATAAATCAGCATTTTTAGCAAGCCTTATATTTATTTGCACAGCAGCGGAAGGAATCAAGGATGGCTTTAGGAATTTTCCCGAATATCCCAATCACAACATCCCATCAGAAAATATATGTGCATTTTATACTAGTAATAAAAATGTTTAGTACGTCGTGACTTTGAATATAAAAAACTAAACACGTCAAATGTTAAAGGTACAAAGAAGTCATATATGAGAGGTTAAAAACAAAATATTTAAAGTAAAAGAAATTAGATATAATTTGCAATGAGTGTGCATATACATAATGTAAAATGTACAGTGAGTACTTGATACGAGGTAATAAATGTAAAATATATTCATACTTATTTTTTGTATTGTTTATTTTCTTGAAGGTCAAGTACCAGTACATAAATGACTACCCAATATTTGAAGATGGAGATCATCGTGTGTGGGCAAAGTCCTCACTGGAGATGGACACGGATACAAATAGTTTTCGGGGTGGACGTCTCAAACTAAAATGTATTGCGAGTGTTTACTCCAGATATAGTCGTCTTAGTGACGTTCAAATTGAGGAGGAAAAACCAAGAGTTTTGGGGTCTAAGGATTCTTCAGGGAAACAAACTATTGGAGGTCACAGCAACACTTCAGGTAAGATTTGAAAAATATTCCAAATCGTCTAATAATACAATCCAAGTTTTACTGAAACTTCCATTCCCCACCTTCCTCCCGCTGAAAAACATGTCATTTTTTTCAAACGCACTACACTTCATTGGAATGTGTATCTGAAATTTTCCTAAAAAATAGTACCTTTATTTACAGGCAAAAAATACAATGGAAATTATTGCAAAATTAGCAATACTTCGAAACTTTCCAAACTAATGAAAAAATTAAATAATGATTTTATTGTCATGGAATTAATATAGGGAAAAGTAAAACTGGAGGAAGCGTGACACAACCTTTATCATCCTCGTCCGTCAGCACGGCGATCCAGACATCTGTCCAACCTTTGCTCTTTGTAGCATCACTTTTACTTCTATTTCAACTCTTCCAGTTTTCTAACTTTCTCCGTTCAAATGTCAATTGTGTTCCCGCTTCTACAGCAGCAGCAAAAACTGCAGCAACCACAACGCTGTCGTCCTCGTCAACTTTCTCCTCCCGTTCTCCCCCCTCAGTGTTTTCAGCCTCGTCAATATTGACCTCCACGACGAGCCCAAGTTTAAGTCCGAATCCTTCACATTCCTGTACAAGTTGGAGGTAGAAAAATAACCTCGTACTTTCTCTGTAGATATTTTACTCCAAGTGAAAGTTTGTTTAGAATTATAGAGCCAATGGTTTGAACCCTTCTATATATGTATATCAAACAGTATCCAGAAAATACTGACTGAGAAAGGCGACACATACATACGGAACGTTTGTAAACATTGGGCGTTATGGAGCTACATACCTAATCAAATTGTAAATACTAAAAACAACATTACGTTGTTCTTTAATTTCAACAAGAAACCTCTAGACGTTTTTGCTATAGAAAAGCCCAAACTTGAAAAGAACATCAAAGCAAATATTATTATACAAAACAAAAAGTGAAGATATAAATGTGGTTTTTACAAAAAAATATAAACTTGTTATACACCGTACACACGGATACTAAAATATTGACATTTACTTAGAGTACTAATAATTATATGAATTTTTATCACGAAGGATAATAAAGAGATACAAAAATATGAAGAATGGAAGGTAAAGTGAAAGTACAGTACTACTTGTATCGATATATACTTAAGACGAGGTTGTGGTATAGTAGTTAAGTAGTGATGATAGTAACTACAATCATGCGTACATACATACATACCATGCTTTCGCCATTAAAAAAATTCCAAGTTTCACCCAGTCCCCCTAATAAATAGTGATGGTAAGAGTGGAAGTGGGACATTGTGAAAGTTGCATTTGTGAGATGGGAAAGCAGGAGTGAAGCTTCGCCTGTGTCATTGCCATTTAGTTTAGTTGAAGAAAAAGAAGACGACGACGGCAAACGCGAAAACGCCAACCTCCCGAGCCTCTAGAGGAATATGCTAGAAAACAACGGTGAGTGTGATGTCGTTCTCGTCGTCATGTTTTATTTCCAAGTCGCCAAAAAAGTTTTTACCTAAACGAAAGAAAAAAAGTAAAAAAAAAAGAATCTGAAAAAAACTTATATACTTTCGCCAACGCAGCAATCCAGAATTAGTTGATGGAACCAGCCTATGCCGAGACAGATGCTGACGCCAATGTGAACGACGACAGAAAGTAGAGTCACAGATATTTTTACATCCAAGTTTATTGTATGCAAGTCTTACGAGGACTCCATATACTACACACAACTAACTAATCGTAATTCATACAAAATCCTAACTAAATAAGGTATCGACGCGCTTGGAGTTTTGTTTGAAGAACGAATTTTTAAACAATATTTTAAAAATTAATACGTGTAAGTGTGCGATACTTGGCTTTTACTTTTACTGAAATGAAGGAACTGTAAAACATGGACATATAACATACAACTTTAACTCATAACATAAAATAAACGAATACTAATAGACACTAAGCCGTTATAAACTTTTAAAACATATGCTAACTACAATTAAAAGGTCGTCTAAAATACTATTTAAAAACCCTTAAATTTCTACTAATTAATTAACAACAGTGGTAAAAATATAAGATAAAAGAGGAAAGTTGTGTATATTCAGTATCAATCTACTGGTGCCAAGAAACATTAAATTGAATGCAAAATATTGGAAGAAAAAAAAGGTATAACACGTTTATATAACCTAGTTTATGTAACCTATATTAAAATTATTAAAAACCAAACTAGCCGAAAAATAGTTGCAATTAATTAAGCACACGTACAGTATTTATTGTAAACTTGTAAAATATTATAATTATATATTGCCGTAAACATTTAAACCCTATAAATTTTATTTTCTAACAAATATACGTTTAGAACAACAAATATTAGCAAAACTTATCTTGAAAAGCAAAATTCATCTGCTAAAAGCTTAGTAAAAGCAGACACAAACACCGACATGTACTTTGTTCAAACATATTCAACGTTGCTACCAAATTAAACATAACATCATATTATCTGCAAGTTTTAATCTAGGCTAACGTGAAAGCTCATGAAAATAGGAGAAAGTACGCGCTACAATGTAAACAACAACAGGAAGCAGGCTGAGCTCTACATAAATGTGCAATCAGCCTGAGGGATTCTGAACACATTAGTGAGAGTTTGAATAATGATGTAGAACCTTATTTAGTTGTACTCCCATGTTTTGCTCGCACTCACAATCAACTTTCTCCAAACTCAAGTCTTTCCTTCCTCCTATTGTTAATCTTGTATGCGCTCAAGTGGAATTGAAATGCATTGACGCACTTTGAATTTCTAGAAGGAGTCTTACTCAACAATTTTTATTCAAACAGGAAATTTTGGTTTTTTGTTTTCTCCTCCTTTCCTTCCGTTCTTTGGCTTTCTCCTCTTGTTGTAGTTCAACTTTCACCTCCACTTGAATAAAACCTTAGAATTTTAGGAATGTCTGAGTGAACGTGGGACCCACCTAGGTATTTAGTGAATTCAATTTTGATCTTGAACACTGCACCACCACACTGCTCCCAGTCCCAGCTCTTTCCCCTTGTTCCCATTTCTATATTCACATCTCCAAAGAATTCAAAGCGATGGAAGCTCAAGCCAAATCCCAATTCAATGCTTTCCCTCTTGTTATTCTAAGCTGCGTTTAAAACTGTATTAAAACTCACTCGGGAATTCCTTTGCAAAGATAGATAGGGAAGATGAGAAAACAAGCACTAAAACACTCAAATGCTGTTGACTAGAGTGCCTCGTAGAAATAAAAGAAAGGTAAAAAGGAAGAAAAGAAAAGCCTGCAAAAAGTTTTATTGATATTTTTAAATGGAAAGACTAGGGACAAAGTACATCCGGTGGGATTAGGATTTCACGAAAATTTAATCTGAGTTTATATGAGAAATCGATTGCGATATAAAACATGCAGGACTAATAAACAGTGTTTTCCTTTTGAGTTAAGAATTTTATTGAATTAATTAAAATTATAATATATAAGTTCAAAATATTTTTTATTTAGGCATGTCAAAAAATTAAAAATTTAAATTTAATGGAAATCTCCTCCTACAGATTTTTGTGGCCGTAATCATGTATATTTAAGCAGCAAATTATTTATTTACTGAAATTATTATTTATTATTTTGAAAAATCAAACATGCAAAAACCTTTGCATTTGCACATTCGTGTATGAGTGAAGTAAAGTAAATATACAATATATAATCATATTTATTTGTAGTTATTATATTAAATTTTTAATGATTACTAATACCCACAATGTTTTTTAAAAATTCAAATCAGCATGTGAAGAAAATCATGAAAAATACCTTTCTCAATGACAAGAACATAAACACACTCAACCGTGTCTCAACCAAAAACACAAAGCCACAATCATCATCTTTAAATTTAAATCGTTAACTAACCATGGTGCTTGTGATCGCTCCTTTCGTAACATTCACAGGTGGTGCGAAAAATAATACAACACCATGTTTGAAGTCAAAGCAATTAATTATTAAAGTGAAAGTTGATCCTAATCCTAAGTGAATTTTTATCTGGACTGGATGTTTATTAAACTATAGGGAACTATGTGTTAATTGAACGATGATAATTAAAGCCGAAGCAAGAAGGTCTAACAACTTATTCATAGTTCAAAGTCCTTTATCTACTTGTATTCGAACCACATAATTATCCATTATTCAATGGATACAAACTGAGGCTAATATTGTAAGGCTATATATTTATTTTAATTATTGTATAATTTTATAAATACTACTGGTTATATTGGTTAGTAATATTCAAGTTTTAGTTTGTTAAACCAATATCTTATGCTTTTTTTTAATATATAGACAATAGGATACAATAATTCTAATACCTTTCAAAAAATAAAGATTGCAAGACTAAATCTAATAGGTATATACGTAAGCTATGCATATATCTACTCATGCCGATACAACCACTATATTGCTAATTGTTATTGCTACGCTCCCAACGCAGTCTTTTACGTTATGTGTAAGAAGGTATTAATGTGCGCAGAATTGTATGTATTGTACATAGCTAATAATTACATGTAGCCACAACATCGACGATGGCTAAGAAAATTAGTTAGAAAGTTTAGTTATATATTATTGTTCAGTAAAAAATGGAGGTTGCAAGTAACAGTAACTATATACTATCGTTAACCCTACTATGATATTATTATACGTAATACTAATATAATAATTAAATAAAAATTATACATTAAAAAAATATACGTCATACGTGTAGAATATGTCTCACTCAGCAGAAAATTGCTGGGAATAAATTTCACTACCTAATAATTATCTATAAGTATAAGTAATAAGTATATATATATATAGCATTATATACATAAGTATGTATCGTCGTTGTTCTTATTTGTATGCCAATCACTGGGAAAGAAAACGCGCGCGCTGTAAATATTTAAATAAAACAATGGATTTAGGTAAATTTTTAAACTAATTAAATCGATAAGGCAATAGAAAAGTAGAAATATGTTTAAATAACAATATAAAATATACATACTTAAATAAAAAATGTTTATAAATTACATTGTAATAAATGTGATGTTGAATATAAAATTAAGATTAAATCTAACGATGAGTTCAACATGTAGGTAGATTGAAATATGGAATGAAATGGGTTGACTGACTTGACTGTCAACTGTAGTGCATACTGTTTTAAATTTACCCCGCACCCAAGCGTGTCATTAAAATGTTTGTTTTTGCTTTTATTTTCCTAATTTCATCTGTAAATATAACTCTCGACTTTAAACATAAAATGTATAGCATTTATAGAATTTTTATTTGAACAATGGGTATATTATATGCATTATCGGAACAAATCCTCTACCCTATAAGCTTGATACAAAGCAGTAACTATTATTAAATATATTGTATATAATAATAATAAAAATAAGAATGGTAAATTACAGATATTTATGATCGCGGTCTAAAATCTCTTATACTATTTAATGTTACATGACTCTGCAATGTTCGTATTCGTAAATAATTATTACTGTACTACTAACTATTAATTATATCAGGATTTTATGTGGTTTAAAAATTTCCGTTTTAAAATAAATAAAAGCGAAGGAACGTTTTGGAAATAAAAAAAACAAAATGAAACAAATGTTTATTACTAATTTTACATGAAGCCATATTTTAATTTTAAAGTTTTATTTATTTTTTGTAGAAAACAAAAAAAGAAAATTGGTGAGAGTTAACTCGGTAAAAAAATTGTGCGACTTTTATCAAGGTTATGGGCATGGGCGAAAGACGTGCTGAAACAAAAAAAACTAAAAGCAAAATGTAACTACGTTATTTACAATGTCGGAGCTTCTGTAGACAGTAGACGTACTCCACAAATGCTCGTCGTGCCTGTCTGCATAAATAAAAACTTTCTCCAAAAATAAATCTGGGCTTTCTTCTACTACGTTTTTTCATTCAGCTTCCACTTGACTGAGCAACTATCGATGAGTAAAAGCTCCAGGCAGACAGTGTGGGCGATAAACACAAAAGCTGCGAGTCGGCCCGTGTAAAAGAAAGCAACTGTGTGTAGAGATTATGACTAAAAGAAAGCAGATTTCGTCCACACACACACACACACACATGGTGCGCCGTAAATACGGGTCAAGGCACTCCTAACTTTTGTTTTCTCACCGTCCAGACATGAAAATTTGCACTTTGAGCTCAAAAACAAGAAAGTATTTACTTGTAAAAGTTCTTCCAAAAAATAAACTTGCAAAATCAGGGCAAAATATGAGCAAATCATAAAGCACAAAAACTTTTGACAAACTGCAAAATGTGTTACAAAACAGTTTCTTAACTGCAAGGAATGCTATTTGAATAGGTTAGTTGAGGACTTATCTTATTGTTTGCTTAAAATACCTTGGATTACCTTTGCTTTGCTTTTCCCTATTTCAAGAAAATATAAAGTGTGTAGGTCAAAGTGATGTGAGAAACTTTGATATGTCTGGAGAAATTTAAACAAATTTCAATTAATTCATTAATCCCAAATTATAACATGCAATAGAATTTCTCTTTGTCTTTCAACATTCAAACAACATATCAGTGGCCACACGGCCACGTCGCATGATAACGTACGTACCTACCTACACTTACTAAACTTTCTTGCATAAGACTTCTCCGACTCTGAGACGGCCGGAACTGCATGGCTCAGCTTAACAAGAATATGCCGAAATCTAAATTTCTTGCTGAAATAGAAAGTGAACTTTTACCCAAACAACATCAGAACTTTGGATTCAGATTCACAACTTTCCTTCCAAAGCACTTGTGACTACCATTTCCCCTCATCACTTCCTTCACTCTACTACTTTTCTACTTCTGTGAAATGATATCCACCAATTTTGTTTACTTTCACTCTGTGTTGATTTAGTGATATTAAATCCTTATTCCTCTTCATACAATATATTAAGTATTTCAGAGGAAGAAAGTTTACTTTGTTACATTTCACAAGAATTTCTAGACTTGTTTTTACTCAACATTACATATACAGTATATAGCATATTTCAGATGCACATATTTTTGTGAAGTGTACAATGCTATTATGTATAGAGGTAATAATGTAGCACTTTTTGTGTTATATCTACATGATGTTGCCCCATGGGTAGTTGTACAGGATCCCTTTGTATCAATCAAAAACATTCCAATTCCAAATAGAAAGCAGAACTAGAGCCAGGAGCAGAATCGGCGTAAAACATGGAATTTTGAATTGGTTGCTTTCCCCTTCATAAAATTTATATTATTCGTTGTATTCGCACTATACGTAGTAGTTGTGTGGGAGTTCTTTCGGCTTACATTCCAATAATTCCAGCGGCATCAGGACCGCGAGTGTAGGACCGTGACCGGGACCGGGACCGAGACCGGGACCGGTAAGAGTCCAGTCCAGGAATAGTACATGCATAGGTAAATAGGATGTAGTTGAAGATAGCAGCGTGGAGAGTGGAAGCAGCTTTGGGTAGAACTCTTGCTTTGCTTTGAAATAATCCTTTTTCTGACAGCATCATAGCATTTTTAATCCAGTGAATGCAGTAGAGGCAAGAGGTAACTTACACGTACGTGCAGACATATTGCATGCGTGCCGCCAGAGCACCTGACAAAATTTAGACTTTGGTAAGGCAAACATGTTACAATTTGCAAGCATTAAAAATATTAAAATGTTGCTAAAAGTTTTTTGATTTATTCTTTTTTGAATGAACTTGACAAATTTTTCCAATTGACGAATTCAAATTTTTAAAATATTTTTAAAAACCAGATATCACTTATTGCATTTATAGCCGCATTTTTATATCTTAACCTGCCAATCTTTATTTTTTTCATGAGTTATATATATAGTATATTTAGATTTTGCTATAAAAGCCATATGCGACCAAATGTTGTTGAATGACAAGAATGGAGGAAGTCACCCGGAGCTCACTTGTTTTCATAATGTCCTCCAAACCATCGACCCGCATCTATACATCCTTTTATCCAGATTTATGCTTAAAATGACTTGGAATATTATTATATACATCCTCTGCTCCGGACCCCCAGACTCCAGACCACAACCAAACCCAAAACCAAACTGCGAACTGCTGCCCTTCTGCCTCTGGGACTGGTTACTGGTGAGCCACTGTACTGGTACTGGTGATGGCCTCATCGGATCTGGCCTGGTTCGCCCCTATCAAAATCTAGGTGAAAGGTTCTGGTGAGAGAAAGTAGAAAGTAGAGTTGTTGAGGGAATGGAAATGTGGTATATTTTCATGTATCTTTAATGGACAGATATGGAATGGGAGCTTAGACGTTGATCCCGCCTTATTTCCACGCATTAAGATACATATACATGTAGTATGTAGTTAGTACTATATAGTAGCTATAAGTACCTACCTAGATGAGATACCTATTTACGGTGATGTAATTACTTATGTATAATCATAATTTACAGGATACGTAGATGCATGTTTTTTATTTAAATATCCTAATCTTTGCAATTTGAATTCATTGCAATTTACATTTGTACTCCAAACCGTGGCTTTTTCTATGCGGGAAAGAAAATGACAGAGACGGAAATGCTATATGTACGCACATAATGCTTTCACCTATTCGACTCTTCAACCGACGCTCAGTTCCCTGTACATCTTTCGTGTGTAATGTGTAATGCATTCCCAATCTATCATTGAAAATGTAATCCTTGAATAATTCCACATCAGCATCAGCATCCGCATGCGAGATCAGAAATATCCATCTTCATCCGCATTCTGCAGTAATTCCCGTATCGAATCGTGGTCATATTATATTAAATAGACACACGTACGTGCACTGATATGTATGCAAATGTACGTGGATGCTTTTAAATAGCGGCTAAAAGCCTTGTGGTTATAACATTGGATGAATTATAGGCAGCTTGTTTATCAATTTATCACTTTACCTGGAAATTTTAACAGCATTATAAATATAATTATTAATTGTAAGCATACCTGCGCACATTGAGTTACACTGCAGTACAAAATGTATCGTAATTGTAAATAGTTTATTTAAATGTTTGCATAACAAAAATGACATTCGTTTAAGCCGATATTTGACCAGCTTAAAAAAATCTGTAAAATATCCGAATAGACTGCTAAATAGCCAAAAGTTTCAGGTCTACAATACACATACACTTTGAATGTGTCTCAAACAATTTTCAGCACAAGATTCAAAAATTACCAAACGTGGTCAGAGTTACAAAATTTTGCATTTCTACTTTCTTTTTTAAATTGGAAGTAGCTGATATTACTTTTGTTTACAGCGTACATATTTTATGGTAGAATGGCTTGGGAGAAATTAAAAAAATCTCTCCAAATACTTTAAGCAGATTTAAACATTAGCCATTAACGTGAGACCTCTTTAATGTAGACTGTGGTCCGGTAGCGCCATAGTGCTTGGGAAAGAGTTTTTTTAAAGTTTCAAAATGTCAAAAGTTTCAGATTCCAGAGGGAAAATGTCCAGATGATGGCGATCGGGTTTAAAATCTAAACCAAGTCCAAGCTAAAAGCAAATAATTGCATGTGGGCCAACATGTGTGTTCCTGTTCTTGACGCGTTTTTTTTCAAACAGAATACAAGGACGTCATTCAACAAACCATACAATTCACACAGATACATATAAGTTCTTTCTAAAGTATGTCATCGTCATCGCAACGGTCACTGTGTCGAGGAGGTAAAAAGTAAAAACGTGGGGCGGAATTTAAATGTTTTGAAAATTAAAGGGTCATATATGGCTAAACCAAGGACCAGCATGACATGAATTAATTCTAGTATGTGACATAGACCTTTATGTGTTACATCCAATTATATGGCCCTGATAGTTTCCTTTGATGCTATATTGTTTTTCGCTACTTTCTCCATTTTCATTGCACCCACGTTTACTTTTAGTACTCACATGTCAGCTTGGGAAGACTTGCTGCATTTATGCGGGAAATAGTTTTAAAATTCCTATTGTGTAAGATGTATAGGAACGTTGCAGCTGTAAGGCGAAAGTAGTAAAAGAACGAAAGTTTTTCGGGTCCGTGTTAAAGATGTAAAACATTACAACTGCATTTTCTAAATTAAATTGAGAAACTTTATTTTTAACACTTTATATTTTCTGCAATGGCATACTATGATGGAAGACTCAATTGTTTGGTAGATTATAGACTTACACAACGTAGGTAGTATTTGCTGAAATGTTGAGTTTTAAAAAGATTTTTAATTGATGAATATATATTCTAAATAAAGCAGAGGAACCAATCGCCTCTTACTATTTGTTTTGTCAGGGCCGGACGAAGGAATTGTTTTTAGGCAGAAATTTGTTGCCATTAGAAAACCAGTATTTTGATTTTATTGATTGTTTTCATTGGTTTAACAAAATGTTGTATTTACATGTTTTAGAAAAGTGCAAAATGTTCTTTTTACATAATTCGGAAAAGTGCAAAATTTTCTATTTTACATATTTTGATAAAAGTGGAAAATGTTTTATTTCCATGTTTTTGAAATGCCACAAGGAATTGATGTTCATATTTTTGAAAATTCAAAATATTCTTTATACATATTTTTGAAAATTGCCAAATGTTCCATTTACATGTTTTTTTGGAAATTCAGGCAGCGGGGGTTGCCTGCGCTGGCCGCATTATCCGGCCCTGTGTTATATAGTTCTCTGCTTTTCAAGGTTCCAAACCAAATAAATTTAGGTTTAAGAATTAAAACATTTCAAAATTTATTTTAATCGATTTGCAAAACTCTGCTCAAACTGTTTTCAGACACACTCAAACTATTAGTTACAACACAGCATTATCCCTCACCATTAAAGAAACACAATCAAATAATTCACTGTGCTTCGTCTTCTACAAAAGGTGGTTCAACGCTCCTTTTGCACCTTTGCTACATGGAAGCAAATTATTTTGCACGTAGAGCCGTCACATTGCGCGTCTGCAGACGAGAGAGACATTTGGCAGGATAGACGATATATTGTGTAGTTGTAGTATGTAGCTTAGTTGAGTATAAGACACGAAGCTATTTCCGATTATGTATTTATCTAGAAATTAAAATTCTACTCATGTTCAGACCGGTGATGATGGCGGTGGTGCTGGTTGAGTTTTAACAATGTGATGTTGTAAAGAATATAAAAAAAACCTGGGTGAAATTTTAAGTACTCTCTGTGCAGAGACGCAGGCACTGAGTGGATGAGAGCGGACTACAAACCGTACATATATTTCTATATGTATATATTCAAGAGCACAACCATCGTCCCCGTCACCGGTACCGGTACCGGTTCCCGCTAAAATCTACAATCTACAGCAATGCACTGGTTTTACTCCGGGTCCTCAAGTCTCTGCCCCAGTACGTGCACTGGATGGAGAAAGTCGAGCTTTCACCGTCCTCCATCCATATACGACTACGACCAAGTATATAGGACTGGATAGGGAATGGAATCGGGACGAGGATCGAGATGGAGATCGACACTGGCCTAATAATAAGCGTAATAAGGAATAATTAAATCCTACAGCTGCAGAGCGGGTAGTGGTGGTGGGGTACAGGGACGAGAAGGATGGTATATTGTAAGTAGATTTTATTGTATTAGCATAATAAACGGCTTTCCCCTCCTCTCTCCCTTACCATTGTGGTTATCATTCAAATATTCCAATTCCAATTGGAATTCTCCCTTCAACTCCCTCCCTCCCTTCTTCCCATTCCCCTTGTCCTCTTTTCCAGAAGGTACATTCGGTCTTTGGTTCTGGTTCTGGTGTAGTAGTATAGCCTGTACAATATTAAATACATCACCAATTCTTATTCCATGTAGGTATGTAGATTGCACTTTAGTGGAGCTCCAAGACCAACTTCATAGCCTCTACCCTGGCTGTTGCTATTGCGTTTGGTGTCGGTGTCATTCGATCAACGAAGATTGGTGGAGCCTATATTTTAACATTTTAAGAAGGAACAAATTATTTGAATATTTTTGACTTCGTGAAAACGATTGAAATTTTTTATTGTGTAATAGAAATTTATATATAAACGAAATAATAGGGTGAAAGGACCAATATTCGAATCGCAAATAAATATTTTACTATTACATAGTCGAAAAACATTTCATTGTAGGCAGAAAAAAGTTAAAAGTTAAAAATATTAAGCAATTATGTGTTTCAAAACCAAAAAAAAACAGTCAAAGGAACAAACATTTTATGAGGCTGAACAGTGAGTTATCGTTATCATTATCAAATAATAATTGTTTTGCAAAAATTGATATTCTCTCAATAAAGCTTTGCATATTAAAACTTTTTATAACATTCTGTCTAAGGGAATTTTTGAATAAACTTCAAAAATTGAAAACTTCTTTCTCAATTTCAGGAATATTTCCAATTTCACAATTATCAAAATTCTTACATAGAATTTACAATCGGCTCTTCGTAAACCTCAATAACTATATACCTAAAAGACTTTCTCAATGCTGCAGTTTTTAGAGTGCTTACAAGACTTTGATCATTTAAATTTTCCGAGTTTTTTTTAAATAGGCTCAATATATGAAAATTTTAGATGTCTTGGTGGAATTTATATTGTAAATTTGCAACAAAAGCCCCGTGCTATGTGAGCGGAAGGTAAATCTAGTCTAGAATGTCCAAAATGGCTTCACTGCATACCTTTGATGGAATGGTTTTGTTTAATGTGGTTTAGGAGAAATAACAGTATAGTCCATTCAGTGGCTGACTAAAGGCTAAAGTTGCTTTTATTTTTGGTGTTCACTCTGGCAGAGACTCTGGCAAAAGCATTACACATTGCAATGCATCACATTGGTTTGCGTTCTTTGGGTTAGTTTGGTCGTTTGGTTTGGTTTAGTGGTGAGGAGATTTGTAGTTGAAATAACATTCACATTACATTCAAAACTAATCATACATACGGATACGGCTCAGGCCCGACTCATTTTCAAAGGATTCCATTTACAACTCAAAATTCTGCTTCTAAAAGTCTATATAAATGTGTACAGGAACTATGTAGGCGTTGCGTTGGTTGAGACACTAGAAGCTAAAAGCTATACTACGCGGCCAGCTTGTAGTTAAAATTCTAACTTGCGTTTGAGCTGCATTTCTAAATTTATTTTGAAATGGAGCACAAAGGTGAAATCTATGACGCGCGTAAACAGAGTTGTAATTTGTTCCGGAATATTATTTTCAATGTGCTCTACTTACTCCGATTATTCCTCCATTTAAATGCAAAACGGGTTTGTATTGTAATGCTGTGTAAGTGCACTGCTTGCCTGCATAGGAATCGTTGATATTAACATTGCAAAATCTTCTATCTTTCTGCATCCGGATACATATATATAGTGGGTTTCGTAGGCGAGCGTGTAAATAGCAAATAGCGATTTGGGTAAGAATTTTCGTTATGTTATGTGATACAAGTATGTCATTGTATGTAATGCATTATTTTTGTATTCCAAAGAAAGCTGCAGTTTTCCTAAATTATTGTTTCAGGTTTGTTTGTTCTCTAAAACAAGACAATTTTTATAATTAAAACTACGATTTTAATCAGTTTCATGCTATTCGTAGAAATCTTAAAACTTCGATCTTAGAATTTTTAAACAATGTTAATTAGTAGGAATAGAGGCATAAAATTTTAGAATTTAAAAATTTCTATAGAATTGTTATTACAGGAATTTTAAAACTCGTGATTATTGAAGTATTTCTTATAGCATTAAAACATTTGACATTAGTTTTAAAATTATTTTTAAAAGCAATTTCATAAGAGAATAAATTTGTTTTGCTAGAAATTATTATTTTCAAAATACTTAAAACTGAAATATTTGTTTAATTTTGTAATGCTGAAATAAGTTTATTATTATCGACGCAATTAAACGAATTATTGACACACTATGTTTATACTAAATTAAGTATGAATTTAAAAATTTTAAAATGGCGCTAATAAATTCAAAATAATTTTTAAACAAAATTTAAAAATTAAGACATTTTTAAAATGTTTTTTTATTTGACGATTTTGTTAAGTTAAAACGTTTTAAAGCTGGTATTTTTTAATTAGGCCATTACGTTGTAACACAGCTATTAAATTAGCTTTTACGACTTTTTTATATATTTTTTTCAAAACTGTAGGGTGTATCTAAATTTAGAAGCAAAGGTTTTTACAGAAACCTGAGTAGGTACATTCATTCAATGTAATGCATACAACGACAGCATTTTGTAAAGAAACGAATCAATCCATTGGTTTTTCAAGGATTTCAGTATCTTCTATCCTCACTGTAACTTTCTCTTTTGAAGGAAACTAAAAAAAAGTTTGTATACATCTCAGGTCCAGACTCGAGACCCTTTCACGTTCCCCGTGTCACCACTACTTGTTCCTAGTACCTCCTGTCTTGTTTTCAAAGTAAAAGACTGTCTTCCCCAACTACGACCACAGCCTTTCCTCCCACTACTTTTAAAGAGTCTACTACAACTACAATTGCTATCTTTTGAGCCATCTGACTGACTTAGAAGTTCCAATTGAACCAAACAGAACATGAAAAGAAAGCTTAACAAAAAGACAGAGAAAGAAAGAGTAAAAGTGTTAAAATTACATGGATTGTCCAAAAAAAGGATGAGGTCTACAATTCAGTGAAAGTGAAAGTTTATATGTATCAATACTTTCACTTTTACTATGTACTATATAATATAACTTGAATAGCCACAAATACAGTATATATATACCGACCACTTACATAACCTTAAACCCTTTGTAACGAGGAAGCATATGGTTTCACAAAGACTAAAGCTTCTATTTGTGTCCATCTTCACGTGGACCAGGACGAATTTGTGGAGCACTATGTAATACAGTCAAGTGTATGCCCTGCATGGGTGGGGAAATAGACAAAATACAGACTAAAATTTCCCGCACTTTGTTGGGTGCTTTCTCCTACTTTCTCCTCAGTTTTATGTCTTTCTCAGAGTTGGAGTTGGAGTTAGATTTTGATTTTTTTGATGCCGATCTTTCAACAGATATAAAGTATGTTCGGTAAATCTACGTATAGATAGAATTCTGGCTGCGTGTGTGTATCAAGTTTGAATGGTGTGGTGGTAGTGCTACTTACTTTCTCCACTTTCTTCCGTCTCTTTTTCTCGACATGACTTTCTGTTGTCGTGAACATGATTTATTGATTGATGTTATCGATTTATTAGCTTCTTCCTCCTTCTGAAAATCACAAGACTAAATCAACCTGTCACATTTTTTCACAACGTAACCATTTCTATGAGACTTTCACTTTCACTCTCCTTTCTCCGCACAATCACCATTACCCATTACGTTACGTGGGGAAGAAAGTCTTCTTGGCTTTGGCAATGGTATTGACTTTGGTTTGACTTAGCGTATGTAACTTGGCATAGTTGGTTTTGGTTATTGCTATATAGTACATATAGAGTGTAGAATAATACACAGATATGAATTTTGCTCGCACTTTCACTGCGTACCTCACCATTAGATTGCTAACATGTATGGACCATTCAATTCTGGTCTGTATATGTTAGTTTTGGGGAGAGTGTGTGTGTGGGTGTGCTTCCCAAAGTGATTTCAGGTATGGAGAGAATGCACGGGCTTCAATAGCTGAGTCATTTATATTATATGGCACATTTCACTTAACTTGGTTTCATACCTTTTTAAAACCCTTACTGAGACCAGCATCACCAGTACTAGTGCAAGTCAACTTTGCCTTTATATTTCATTCATTGGCTGATGCCAAGAGTAACAGTTTATAGAATTATATTTTAGTTTTTAAAATATTGCGTACTACATTGTGGCAGCGTCCAGCATACAAAAGGCTCGCGTGAAATATGTTATTAAAATTATACAATATTACAAAATTACAAATTTTAATTTAACAATTAATTGTAATTTATCGATTTTGGACGGCTCATTTTTAAAATTCTACAGATAAACTTGTAAAATCAATTGTGGGCTATGTATAAATTTGTACCGGAATCCTTGGGAGGATATTTTTAATTGTGTAAATAGCGTTGGTAGTTTTAAAATATTTACTGAGCATACCTGCTTAAAAAAATTGGCAGCATAATAAAAATTACATTTATACAATAAAATTACATTGTTTTGTATTCTTTAAAATTGAAAATAAGTGAAAGTACGGTATGTTTTCCAGAGTAAATCTAACGTAAGACCTGATGGTATTATGATAAATACGGTAGGAGATTTTTTTATGTTATTTTGTGGCAGAGCCGAGGAGTGAGGAGAGTAAGCCTGTCTACGGATAAAACTGCACACGACGAAGAAGGCAAAGAAGTATATTGTAAAAAGTATAAAAACGTAATAGTAGGGAAATCTCTGTCCATATTTTTGAAATGTTATGTGCTTTCCCCTGGCAGTGTATACTGCAGTAGATCTCTCTTGTCCCTCCTATTCATCCATTCATGGTCGTTCTCAAGTCTTTCTCTGATGGTTGCCACAGGATTTATTTATAGGGATCCTAGGCAACTATTCAGAGTCAGAACATAAAGTTAAATCTGGATACCTGAGCTTCCTCTCTTTCTCTCTCTCTAAATCATGGGACACATAATGCAATGCATCATTTTCTATTTGCATTTCTATTTTCTATATGCTTTTCAAAAAAATCTCCGAATTCTAGAACCAAATCCGCGAGAGTTACATCTTAGAATTTATTTATTATGAAAATGAGGCCACAAAATGTAATCACTGAAGGTAATGATGGTCATATATCTGAGAGAGGTAATACATTTGGACGATCCTCGTCTACGAATACGGTGAAAGCAGTGAAAGTAATCGCACTTTCTATGATCATAATTTTGCGTCTTTTTATGTTCATGACATAATTTTGTGACTTCGGCTTTCACTCGGGCGTCTTAGGCAGATATGATACACTGCAACTACGTTACGTATAGGGCCATGACTGGCTGTTGTGGTTATGTTTTGATGAGGGAATATACACAATACAGATAAAATCTATTGGACAAATTGACACTGGTATCAAGTACTTCACATTTACGAGTACTATACTACGATTAGTAGTCATAAAAAGAAAATTATATATATTATGTTCAGCCTTGGTCATATATTTTATGATTTAGATACTTGCCCCTTACAGTGTAAATAATCATATTATGAGCGGCACATTTTGAATTTGAAATGTACAATGGACTTGTAGTAAAAATCCGATGAGTGCCGAGACACAATGTGACTTTGCTAATCGTAAATATTGAAATCGTAACATTTTGGCACACACATAAAGTTTTAGTTGGGTGTTTTGTTTGGTTAAAATTTGATGTTTTTGTAGTTTTGTATATTGCCCTATTTACTACGTGCAATTTCCTGTTTTTTTGGTGCTGGTTGTGAATTTAAATAACGTGGGTTAGGCATGCGATAATGTGATAAGTTTCAAAACATGATTGCATCTAACGTAAATATCCCAGCCCTCCTGTCAGAAATATGATTCTCTGGTTGCTATTTTGCATTTGTTGATGGCAATATTCATAGTAAATATGAGCTAGGCTAGGCTACGGAAGCCTGGCAGGAAATGGGTGGCAATTAAACACATGGGATATTACACTGCCCAATTAGGTAGACATCAGATTAATTTAAGAGTGCATAGAACTGTT
The DNA here is from genome assembly GCA_949802685.1 of Dicyrtomina minuta. Classification (NCBI taxonomy): domain Eukaryota; kingdom Metazoa; phylum Arthropoda; class Collembola; order Symphypleona; family Dicyrtomidae; genus Dicyrtomina; species Dicyrtomina minuta. The sequence continues at coordinate 22,597,774 of OX461811.1, read as the reverse complement.
AATGAAACCAAAATAATTGAACACGGTCAAGTACTGCGCACCGACCAAAGAATTTAATTTGGGTGCATCATAATATAGATGTACTACAACAATTAAAGAACAGAGTAATTTGCCATAATTTTTAATGTTTTTAAAGCCAGTATTTTAAAATATTTTCTCAACTTAAAATCATTTTAAACGCAAATTGTCTGTGAAGAACCAAAATGACCCATATCCGATTTAATCTAGAATCAAAATGAGCTACGTCATAAAAACAAAATGAGAAACATGCGTGAAATTTTAATTAGGAGTTTTTGAAAAGTGTAAAATGTTCTATTTACATGTTTTTAAAAAGTGCAAAATGTTCTATATTTACATGCTTTTGAAAAGCGTAAAACTTTCTATTTACATGTTTTTGAAACGTGCAAAATGTTCTATTTACATGTTTTTGAAACGTGCAAAATGTTTTATTTACATGTTTTTGAAACGTGCAAAATGTTCTATATTCTTTTTAAATGCTTTCAAGACATGTTTCAATATTTTTGTAGATAGTGGATATTGTTATTGTTTTTAGCTACAAATGAATATGGTTTATTTTGGTTCTTCACAGACGAAATTTAAATATTTTTACGGTGATATATCATCACTGCTAAAAACCAGAGCGAGAGTTACATTTAAACTACTGTCCAAGCTGTCACGGGCGTTCAAAGAACATCAGGAACTGTGTGCAAATAAAATTAAAAGAGCTCATCAATTAAGTACTTACAGTATTAATAAAATTAGGATAATAATAATAATAATAATAATAATAATAATATATAAAAGAAAATCAGACACTGAATTGATTGGAGCTAATTTTCAATAATTGTTTGAAAATCGCTGCCAAAACACTAATGGAATTTGTGACGGTTGACTAGACGCTGTATTCATATTGTCCATGCGTCCTTGTATGATACTGTACATACTACATACGCCTTTATATATGACATGGCTACTTTGGTTTCCTTTCACTTTTGCTTTGGCATTTCCCTTAATATAAGTATAGCCTTATTGGCATTGCTGTTAGTTGCTTCGTATAGTTTTTGTGTGGGGAAAGGGGAAAGTGGAATGTGGGACCTGAGTAAGATCTGGATGTGGATAGAGTTAATAAATCAAATGTGAAGAATCATATGTCAGGCCATTATGTCGGTGGGGCTAAAGGGAAATAGATGTGTGTAAGCTGAGCCAAATAATAGCTAAAAAATAAAATACCGTGACCATAATCCACCAAAACGAAACTATGAGTATTGATGGGCCACAAAATCAAATGAAAACCTCCCGTATATATCTATATGTAAAGGTACGTGCATGGTACATATATTAAACATAGTGGTGGTCGTGGAAACCTTTGAGTGTACAAGCGAACGTGGAGTGTGTGTGAGTGCCAGGGAAAAAAATTGAGCTTTCACTTTGCACTGTACGTATAGGTGTAGCTTCACTATGCACGCAATGCATTACAATCACCAGAATTTTTGGAGCTAAAAGAGTATTGAACAAAGTTTGATACACGAGTTTTTGTGTACCGAAAAACACCAAATAGAAGCCAGGTCTTTAATAAAATACCAGTTTCTAATTTCTAATAGGGGCTGGGGGTTTTTCAACAAACGGTAATGCTATTTTTTTGTAACTATTTTTGTAATATCAAACTTTTACGTATTTTAAGGAGTTTTATCATTTTATTAAAAATTGATATTGATTTTTTAAATGTGCATTTTTAATAACATGATTGAATTCCGGTTTAACAATTTCAATGTTTTTAATTGTTTCAAAATTATATTTTTGTGAAAAACACCTTTTTTTACGCGATCACACACAAAAATCAGGATATATTGGTTAACATTTTACAAACCGGAAATGATAGAATTAGTACTGCTACAAAACCTACGTTTACAGTACACAACATACGAATGTTTTATTAACAAAACTTTATTGTTAAAAATGGTTCTAAAAGAATTAAAAACACAGATAGTTAGTTTTGAACGTTCGCAGAGGGGAACACTAGTGCGACGTACGTGGTAGGGATCCAGATCTACGTGAGGACCTCATGAATGGGTTAAGTGGAAATATTTGGAACACGCATCTTCAGCTGATGGGCTTGGACTTGGACTTGGATGGGATGGTCGTGAGAAAAGTGGAAAATCAAAGTTGAGATGGAGAGCCATTGAACAAGTTAATATGTACGTGGATATAAGTATTGGAGAAAAGAGAAAGGATGAGAGTGGCCATAAATGTGATCACATGTCAGAGATCAATTGCATTTTAATGGAACAATAGAGAGCAAGAGAGAGAGAGAGAGAGAAATTAGTTTGTGACGCTTTCGCCTCTTCCTTGCCAACGGCAATAATGTTCATCCCCACGCTTTTTTTCTGTGTTTTTTATAGCTGACTGCGGACGCTGGTACAATGTGAAAAATATATTACTAAAATTGTAAACATCCAACGATTGAACCCATGCATTTAAAAAATGGTATGTCCAGAATAGCCATGCATGGCTTATTTTTTATTAGTAAGTGATTTTTAATTTATTGAATTAATTAATTTTGTATTAATTCTATATAAGTAATGTTTTTTAATTTAATTAAATTATTATTAAATTCCGGAAAGCTAAGAAATCATATATTTTTAAATTCAATACAAAAAAATGAACGCACTACAAAAATTCCTTCTGGCAGAGATTTCCTTAAATACCCGAATCCGTATTTTAAATCGAGAACAAGAAAGCCGAACTCATCGTTAGTATCAGTAAGTTGACTACACATAGTTGTCTTAAAAATTCGTAGCCATTGCTGGTTCTGGTTCTGGACATTTTTATTTTGCACTCTTGAAGATGTATGATCGTCGAGTTAGCTGTGTGTGTGGCCATGTCTATGTGTTAGTGTTACAAGGATATGAGTACCGGTACCGGGACTGTGGGAACGAGATCGGTACAGAGTACATTTTAAGGAAAGTGCTTTCTTGGCATCCTCTCCCTCTCCTCCTTCCATAAAATACCCGGCATCCATGTCATCGTATAATTTTTGGGATTGTCCTGTTCCTGGTCCTGGTAAAAAAAACAGGCATCTTTACGATGTATTTTTTTCGTTTTTGCGTGATAAACATCGAAGATGTTATTCTTAATCTCAATATACATCCACTTGAACCGATAAAAAAACGTCTTATAAAAACCTCAACTATAAAATTTTCAAAATTGATTTTCGCGTACATATGTAGTACATAAGATACACATGCACCACCTTTTAAACAATGAATTTACGTAACAAACTACTTCAAAGTCATTTCAGCATACTCAAATCAATACATTAATAATCCATCGAAATGAATGAATTTTCAAATTTGATTTAAAATAAATGCTAAAAAAAATCTAAAATATACTTAGGTACATTAAATGTTTGATTAAGCGCCGGGTCTCAAATACGCGCCGGGCTGTCAGTCAGTCTATAAAATGTTATCCGCGCTGAGGGCTTAAATAATCGCAAGGTCTATTATAGGCGCCGAGTTATAAATTATTAATAACCCCTTTTGCATAGTTGAAGTATTATACAGAATTTCAATTATTTATTAGCATAATAATGTTTTTTATTAACTCTGACGCCTCTTCATTAGCAATCAAATACGATTTTACAATTGGTTTGAGGGATATCTCCATAATTTTCAATTTGTAATTTGCTATTTAGAATGTAAAAAATTAGAATTTCAGGAATGTGCGTGGCCTATCCTTTTCTTTCCTTCAGGATTTAACCTGCTCTACTTAATTCATATAGCGTGTGCGAAAACTCTACTGTCTTAACAATAAATTAGAAGACAATGACGTCAGTCTTGAAGACATTTGCATATTAAGCGGGATGAAAAACGACCTATAGTGTAAGTCAAAACAGTGTATCAGGAGCAAGAGTAAAACCTTAGGTAGAAATGGAATAGCATACTGCACAGAGTTACTACTGCTAGTTCATCATTTTCTAGGAAACCCTGAGAACATATTATGTACATACTGATAGACTGAAAGCTGTATACAGTTATATAGATTTTAAATAATGAAATTTATTTCGCAATCAGCAATTCTAGAAATTCCGTAACAAGCAGAATGCTTGCAAATTTTTCAAGAAAAATTGTTGCCCAAGTCTCACAAGGGAAGGGCACGAAATGAAATGGCCATAGTTTATAAAAACCATAAAGGTTTTAAAAAACTACACTTGTTCTAAAAAACAAAGTTTATCTTTAAAAATAGCATCATTTCAAATACCATTTCTAAATTTCTTCTTTAAAAAAAGCAATTCTAACATTTGCATGTTTTCCGAAATTCCCATTTTCAAAACCTACTAAAATTCAAAACTCGTTAATTTTTATATTAAATTTATATCCTTAGAAAAAACTAAAATGAATATTAAAATCGCCACTTTTGTACAAAGTGTCAAATTTATATAAAAACCTTTTGATCAAAAAGCCAAAAATGTTTAACACCTTTAATAATGTTAAACCGTTAAACTACACGTTGGAAATGTCCCTTGTTAGTTTTTTACCATTTTATAGTTTTGATCAACTCCGACATGCTAAATATATAATGTAAAAGAAAAGCATAGGAGTTGGAAAGAAAGTTAGAAGTCAGATTTGTGTGTGGATTAGGATGTGAGCGTTGTAGATAATATCAATTTCTTCTCGCTTCCCCTTTTAAATAAGCACTAAGGCTACGGCTACGGCTACAAGGCTAGGTCTATAGCAACTACCGCGACAACACTACATATTATATTCCTCCATTCTCCCACTTTTACTTCTCAACTGGCGCAACTTTGACTTTTAAATACAAGTGAGAATGACTTCTAATTTGACTCGACTTGACTTAACCTGGCTTTCTCTATCCATGTAAATGATACTTTCACTCATCGTCACTCTCCATTCTTAAACAGTCCTTTGTTTTTACTAATGAAGTAGGAGAAGCTCAGCGCTCAGTTTGGGACCCAGTGAAAAAGAAAAGGCAAAAGGGAAAAAATGGCTCACAAGTTTTTCAAAGAAAGTCTATATAGTGACAGTTGGTAGGGAAAGTGAAACAAAGTTGAAGATTCCAAGGAAATAAAGCTAAACCAAGACAGAATGGAAGTTTGGTCTTCTCAGGAATGCACGGATGCATGAATGCATGTACTGCAGTGTCAAAGTTCCATGTTACGTCTGATGTCAGAAGTATAATCTGGGCTGATTTTAAATTCTTTTTTTACTTCTTTTCCTACTACTACAACATTGTCATCATCCCCCATACGTTCTTCCATACGTTTCGTATATTTCGTGGAATTCTTTTACATTTTCGTAAATTTGGAGAAAGTACACAAAAGCACATGTTATGTTTAAACAAGACTGTATACTTAGTGTGATTTGATTTTTCTGGATCTGGACACCGAACACAAAGTAGGAACTGCTAACCGGGAAAGAAAGCCAGGACGTTGACAGCTAAATAGTGCATTCAATAGGCGTACGTAGTATTGTATGTGTACGGCTTGTTTATTCAAATTATTCTAGGAAAACTATTAATACTGTTTGTTGTTGCGCTTTAATTAAATTTTGTTTAATACATTTTGGTGCAATTTTCAGACGAAAAGAAAATTTAGCGTTAAAGCAATTTAAAATATTTGCAAGTAAATAGAAACTAATATTTAATTATCAGCAAATAATGAAACTGTTTTAGTGTAAAAAATTTTCAAGCGCTTTTACACAAGTCGTTTTACCAGTTTCGCTTCCTTTTAAACCTTTTACTTTTTAGCCCGACAAGAATAGTTGACTTTCTCCATTCTGCTCTATTTAAGTTCACCTATATAGAAACCCAGTCAGAAGCCTAATTCCTCGAAAGGAGGAATTTAGCTATATATATATATATGCTGCATCAGTGTACATATAAATGTGTCTCTGTACACCAGACACCAGGCTGACACTGTGGGTTTAAACTCTATCAAATATTTTTTTCCCGGCAAGTATTTTATTTCAATGTATAATCCATGTGTATGATGACACATGGGCAAAAAAAAAAATTCAGTCATATAAATTCGCATAGATTTTCTCACGTATTTTTTTTTGTTCTAGTTTTCGCAAGGATTTACACTTTTTTTTCCACACTAACTCTTTTTTCTCCCAGCTATATTTATACTGTACATGGGCCCTGCTCCCAATTTCATCCCATTTTATAACATAACAGACACGCTTCACTGACCATGCAATTTATACGATGCAACTCAGTCCGTGAGATTTACGAAAGGAAATATATATTTTTTAAAGTTTTTCCAAACGTATAAAAAAGGAGATAAAGCCATAACATGTAGGATTGAAAACTAAAACTGGAATTTCATCTCTCGTTTTTTTCTTGTGTGTGTAGTATTTATTTGAAGAACAAACATAAATAATGGAGAGAATCTTGTGTAAAAGCTTTTCTACTTTCACATAGCGGTAAATTTTAAATATTAAGTCTTACCGGTAACGGTTCCGGTTCAGACCTAGTTACAAACCCAGATCCAGATGAGCACCCGGGTAAAACTTATTTTTAAAAGTGGGTCTGTCTGTCGTCATAGAGGAGCCCACAAACTGAATATTATAGATTAGATTTGGATTATACTTTGGGATTTAAAAGGGAAAATATATAGGATATTTACATTATTTGTCGGAGCGTATGGTAAGATATGTCTTTTTTCATAGGGCATACTACGTAGTACGTAGTATTACGCTCTACATACATTTTCAATGCTGGTTAAAGCTTTTAAGGAGGGCGTAATGTAATAATTCATTATTCACTTCCAATATTTTGAATTATTTATAGACTATCTACATTTTAAATGTTATGGTTCAAAAATTGGTATTTAAAAATTAAATACACATTTCATGCCTCAATAATCAATAAAGTAATTTTATTTTGATGAATTTTTTAAATGACATTCTTGAAAGTGCATAGATAAGATATTTACTATTTGCAAACCATTTTAACAGACAAAGAATTTGAAAGTATTTTATTACTTTTAATAATTTAAATTTCCCCCTCAAACGTTTTTGCAATATCAGATTAAAGCTACTCAGATCCAAATCCGGAAGATATGTAGGCAGAAATAGAAATTGCTCATAAATTCAAACCCAAACAATAGCACTAGACCACGACTAGAAACTTTTGCAATTTCGATAGATTTCCACACGTTGTCCTTGATATCAATAAAAAAACAAAGACCCTGACAAAAAAAAATCGGACAACCAATGTGACATTGCCCTGGATCTATAACAAAAGATGCCTCACAATAAAATAATATGTAATGGTAAAATTTTCCCCTTTGTTTAACAAATTCTAAACCTTTCTACGTCCACACGTATACTTGAGTTTTGTTCTTTATTATTTTTTTAACACACAACTTTATAACTCGACTTCCAAGCATCACACCATACCATACACAATACATAATTTTTTACGTAAAAAGTAAAAACTAAAATTTGAAGATATTGTATGCATAACTTGCATTCACTTTATTAGTTTTCAAGGTTACAAAAATAGAATGAACTAAAGTTGAAATTTTTTTCAAACCAAATTTTGTTTTCTTTAGCATTTCATGTGCCTACACAATATGCATTTTAACAAGAAAAAAGATAAAAGCAGGTCAAAGTGTATGCAGAAATTTTTTTGCACTACTATGGTACTATGGTTATGGTACTGGTTGTTCAAATAAAAGTTTGTTCCCTTATTAAGTAAGCAAAATTCCCTTTTGATATTAATTCAACTTTCTAAATAGATATGCTGACATGTGTGCAAAATTTACTTTTATCCTAAATACTTTTTTCAACTTTAACAGCCGTTTCAAAACTTAAAGTTAAAGCTTGCAAAAAAAAATAATAGAAAAATCATATAAAGTTTTCACATTTCAAAACATTGTAAATCTGTGTATATAAAAAAATCCAAGAAACCAACTTTTTTTCTACTACGTACCTACAAGGTATAGGTAGATATACACACTGAAATAATAATGTTTGAAAATTTTGCAACTGCCGTCGTCGTCAGTCCAGCCTTTTAGAAACATGCCCCATTTCTTTGAGGCTACTTGAGTTTTCAGTGTATAATTTACTGCGAGCACAATAAATAAACTGGGGCCTTTAAAGCAAACCTGTAAAAATGAAAAGAAAAATAATGGTTTAAAAATATACGGTTTAAGGTTTACTAACATAACTAACATAATACATTGCACCTTACGCCGTTTATCCTTTATACACTTCCAACCCAAGTATCAATTCCAGAACCAGAACCAAAACCAGAACCAGTGCCACCCCAGAGATCCATGACATTTATTGCAAAAATGTGGACTTTGAAAAAGCATTAGACACTGCGCCACTGCCGACGACGGGAAAGACAACTTAAGCAGAAAAGAACTTTTATAGAATTTTCAAAATTATGTAAAACAAAAATGGATAAAGAATTTGTGCACTGTTCTTTAGGAAAACCACACAGTGGATATCCCATTTTGCAATGTTTGTAATTTTTAAGCTTTCTGATGGTAAAAGTGTGAAATTGTGAGCTGTTTTCCAGTTTCTAGTTGTTCCAATTACGGAAATATATGGCGACCACGGCAATCAGCAGTTATATTGTAGTGGTAGGTGAAATAGATATATGCATAAAAGCCCATAAAGCTCAACCGAAAATAATTATATACTACGTACGTCAAGCCGTATACATATTTTTGTTCGTGAAGGATTGAAACAATTCATACCAAATTTAAACTGGAATTAAAATAAGCTACGTATGTAAAAAAACACTAAATGAAATAGATGCGTGAAATTTCAATTAGGAATTTTTGAAAAGTACAAATTGTACTATTGACATGCTTTTGAAAAATGTTCTATACACATGGGTTTTGAAAAGTACAAATTATTCTGTTTACATAAATTGTTTTGAAAAGTGCCAAATGTTCTAATTTCATTTTTTGAAAGGTGCAAAATTTTATAATTTCACGTTTTTGAAAACTGTAAAATTTTTTATTTACATGTTTTTGAAAACTGCCAAATATTCTATTTACTTGTTTTCAAAAAGTGCAAAATTTTATACTTATATATTTTTTGAACAGTACAAAATATTCTGTTTAATTGCTTTTGAAAGGTGCAAAATGTTCTAATTTCAAGATTTTTAAAACTGCAAAATGATCTATTTACGTGCTTTTGAAAAGTGTAAAATGTTCTATGTAACCTATTTTTGAAAATTACAAAATATTCCATTTACATATATTTGTGAATACTACTCAAAAGTTTTATTTAAACATTATTCGTCTTATCAAGATACTTTGTTTTGTGTAGATAGTGCGTTTTACATTTACCTAAAAGTAAGAACGGGTTATTTTGAGTTTTCAATGACGACATGTATCTTCAAGAGGATGGTTAGCCCCTATATATGTAAACTGCAGAGTCGTTTTCATTTTCGTTTTCATTATCGTGTTTTTGGTTCGGTTTCAGTTTTGGGCTCTGGTTAAAATGTAAATAGAGTAATATAAAGGAGGTAAAGGCAAATATGAATAATTACCCGGGTTCTTCCCATCTCCGTTCAATTAATAAATGGTAACTGGAATACTCTGCACCCAACCTAGTAACAGTAACGATGCCCGTACTCATACCCAGGAGCCAAGACCAAGACTATATATAGCCATGACCACGGTCCCCGTTGACATAGTCAACCGTTCCAAAGGCGTGTGTATATGTGGTGAAAGTAGAAGGAGCGTGCCGCTTTTGGTTTCCTTTCATTTGACTTTACATCTTCATCAAGCTTGTTAACACCCTCGAGATGACATATAATATTTCAAGGCTCCTATTTTCCTCTTCCCTTCCGCCTTTTTCTAATGTACATTTATTATTGCAATTTGCAAAGTCCCGCTCTCTAAATCCAAATACAACCCATATACTACATACATATATGAACTTTTCTGCAAATATAATTATTGCAAAATATAATGAATGACGGTGGTGGTCACATTGCTTGCGGTAGCATTTCTTTTAGCTTCAAACTTTAGCCCATATACACTGTATTATTACATACATACACCTGCTCGATTTCGTTTAAGTTTTTACTTTCACTTTCACTGTATACATTGTTTCTATTTATTTATTCAGCGGCGGAAATTTAAATTTCCATGGGGGATGCTTCTAATACCTACTGTATGTATAATACCTGGATAGACAAACGTGTACTAAGGTGGCAAAATATAAATTTTAATTGTACATTTTTCTTTTAAAAAAGGTTATTTTAAAAAAGTTTCATTTGTTAACCATTATTTTATTTGTTGATAGAGGTTACACAAATCTACTAAAAGCAACGCCCTTGTTTAACACAGAAGCATATAGCGGCTCGTAAAACAACGGTGAAAGCGAGTGGGTGAAAGCATTAAATGGGGAAATATACACGCGTTTATTTTGAAATAATGTGAACTAAAGGAAGATAGCATTGGCTCAGGGATGCTTGGTTGTTTTGCTTAAAGCATGAGATGAGAAGAGTTAGCAGGAGTGAAAGTGAGCACAGAGAGAAACACACCAGAAGTATGAAGGATAAAAAAACACTGTACAGACTTTAGAGTGTAAACCGGAGCTGGAGAGAGAATGGGAGAGTCATTGAGAAATGGTGGGGAGAGATCTCGTTAGCACTAGAAATCTAATCAGTGATGGAGAAAGTACGGGGCGAGAGCGAGCGAGTGGGAGATTCTCATCAAGACTAATCGTGAGTGCGGTTGGACCCAAGCTCCTATTTTTCTATCTTTCTCTCTTTTTCTCTACAGGACTATACAACAGGACTACAGTTACACAAGGGTAAACCAGTTATATGGAAACTGTACTATAAATGGATATATAAGATGGCCCACACAGCTTATAGTTTGAAATATGTACATACATGTATCTTACCAATTAATTTTCGTCTTCATTTACATTTTTGCACAATGTACTTTCACTACTACTTTCTCTTCGGGTGTAATTTTTATCCAGATTCAAAGCATCCAGGAAAAAGCAACTTTCTTTGTTACATTATCTATAGTAGCCCTGTTCCTTGCTTGCTCAGAAACCAATTTCGACTTGAATTCAAACAACTTCACCACACCACTCTTGGTACAGACAACAGACTACACACAGACCCACAGCCAAACAAAAACCAACAACTGTAACAATTTTCGATCATCATTATCATTGTTCCTACCCGCATTTATTTTTGCAAGAGAGTATTTCCGTAATTGGACTCAAATTGAAGTTAATGAGGATTTTGAAACAGGCCTGTTGTACCTCTTGTATTCATAGCACTCTCGCCCACGCATCAAGTTTTTTATTTTAGTAGTGGATTTAACTTTAGAAAATTTACTGTAGAAAATTTTTTGTTTTGTATTTAGATTTTTTACCCTATTGAAAGGTAATAATTATTAGAAAAACATTTTGGCATTATTTAAAAAATGAATTAAATAACTTCTTGTACAAATATTGTAATTATTGTAAATCATTCAAGTTATGTAGCAAATTAAAGACAACAAAAATTAGGAGATTTTTAGGATTAGCAGTGTTATTCAAGCTACATACAACCTTCTAATTGCAACAATAATTTACAAAAACAAAGGAAAGTAAAATCAATTAACTCGACTTCCACCCTTATGATAAACTTCTGCTTCTGCTTCTGCTTTTTTTTTCGTGGCTATATTATGCCATTAGAAACAATTAAATCTTGTAATTGGGATATAATTCTAGCAAGCTGTATTATTTAGAATATAAACTTGCATATGTAATATAATAGGGTATAGCTTCTTTAACCATAAGCAGCCATTTTATAATATCAAATATGAATTAATCATAATATTTAAATATATAAATTAATAATGAATAAAATAATAATAGCGCCTACTAATAATAGGAATAGTTCTTATCAATAAAATCGAGTGGGATGGAGTGAAAGGAAAAGTGAAAGCCAGCCGTGGCCGTAGTTAGAGTTGTACTATGTCCACAGCAATAGTGTAATATATCTGTATAGAATGAAAATGAAATACCAGTGGTTGATAAATGAGGTTGGAAAACTCAAGTACTATACTCTTGCTATGGAATGTTCAATGTAGAATGTAGATTTGTGTATTTCATACTATTTCCTTTACTCTACAGCTCTTCATAAATCGAAACCAAATTCAAGTTTTCTTGCATCCGCCAGTATATAGTAAATATATATCCGCACATTTGAAACCAAAACCAACCAAAACTCATCAAGACCAAAACCGAAACCGAAAGATCCTACTCCTGGCTTTCCCTCTCCTCTTCTGTCTCTGTGACTATAATGTCGACTGTCGATTGTAGACGTGTGGTTCTCACGGTAAGACTACCGGTGTCGGTGTCGGTTTCGGTATCGGTATCGGACCCAGTCCCGGTCCCAGTTACAGCGACGGTTACGGTTACGGTTCATGGCCTTCCACTGCACTCCACTTTCTACTTTCTCCTTTCTCCGCTCTACATTCAACTTCCTTTCAAGAATCCAAGGCCTATGAATTCACTCGCTCTCTCTCTCTCTCGCGTCTTCCCTATTTGTATTTAGACTGTGAATTTGAATTTCCATGATAATATATCCACGCGGATTGTAATTCCAGTCTTACTTTTCACAATCCGCTGTATGTAGCTTCAATTCCAGCCTATATAACTATAGAGCAAAACCAGCCATTGAGCTCTATCCATGGTTCACAGATGTTATGCCGCTCCGTCCAATGTTCCAATGGCACTGAAGAAATATAGATAGATTGTGGATGTGGACTCATGCAGGAGCATCCAAAATCCAAATCCAAATCCAATTCAACAAAATACAATATGCAGGGAAACTCAAATTTAAATTCATACTTAAATTCAGCGATATATATATACGCACAAATATACCAAATACTATATAGAGAAAACTACTAAAGGAAGATATGGTTGGGTTGTAGTACTGAATGAGTGAGTGGGAAATGTGTAAGCTTCTTAGTTACGCAAGCAATGGAAGTGAAAGCACATTTTATCTGTAGGCTCGCGGGTCGTCTACTATAGACTGTATAGGGTATATCGTACCCGTATAGTACTAGTGGTGAAAGTAATGTTGAATATGTTAAGTTAAAATCCACGTTTCATTCAGCACACTAATACCAAACCAAGCCGTATAGGATATAGGCATGGTAATATGTATTGGCATAGGTATAGGTATAGGACAAAAGTATAGGAAGCCAACCAAAGCGAACCAACACTCTCACACAGACACATACTCCAAACACATTATTGTCATGAGAAAAGTTCAAATCTAATAAATCTCATATTCGATGAGCGAAAGTATCCACACAAAGAGAAAGCATGAGCGTATAAATTATATAACAAATAAAGATAGTCTCAAAGTACATTGCATTAGGCATATACATACTTAATGTGAGGAGCGGAGCCGGCGCCGAGTGCAAGGCAATGAGCGACATTAGTATTATATATTTACATCCTTTTAAGTTGTTTTCTTGCCTATAGATATGTACCTACATGTATGTAGGATGCACCTCAGCTTCAATTTTCTAGCCGGAATCTGTACAGTTAGTTAGCCTCAAGTTTTTTAGATGCCATTCGTGCTAGATATGTACAGAGTACGCGGTGTAATATTGGTGAAATAGGGTTTGAGATTTTTATAGGTAAAAAACGGACTAACTTCAAGCTTTGAAATTTCAAAAAAGAGCAGGTATCATATTTTGTACTTTCAAATATAATGAACCAAATTATTCCAAAAAACATTTAGCTTGTATTGATGCTACGGAGGCTATGGACAATATATTAAAATATTCAAATTCCATTAGAAGAAATACGCTATAGATAAAATGTGTAAAATTCCGATTTGTATTCCTGGGCAAGTTCTTGGGAAATGTTTTGGAGAAAGTTCATACGTGAGACATGGAGACAGGGTTCAGTCTCGGTCTCGCGGCCTCCGTCTAGGCCTTTATCCTTTTTTTAGCTCTCGCTGCCTAGGTCTCTGAATTTGGCTTGAGTGTAGGCGTAGCTTTATAGCTTACACACTCTCCACTCTTTATTATGCCTCCGAACGCTACGCACATATTTATAAATAAAGATTTCTATTTTCTATTTAGAATGGGACGGAGTGTAGAAATATTCAAATTTTAATCTTATTAAAAATATTTGGACCTTATTTGTTGATGAAAGTGCTAAGCATGAGAATAATATGAAGATGAAGAATGGGGGATGGCAATATCATCGTCATGTCATACCGCGCATGGCTTGTATTCGTAAATTCAGAAATTACGTCTCGCACTCGATCCTGTGCTACGCTACGAATCTCACGGATTCAAACATTTTTGAGCGATTTGTATTTTTTCATTAGATCTATGTAATCCAAAATGAAAACCCGACAACTATTGTCTGCATGTATTTTGGTGGAATTATTTTTATTTAAAGCAATTAACTATAGAGATTTTTTAAACGATGTTTTTTATAACCTCAATCAGTATTTATTTTTTAAATTCAAAATAAATTCTTGGCTTCATATTCTTCTTAAATTAAATTAAAGTGAAATGGACCAAAACCTAATAGCAGAACATGTTAATATTTTTAAATAAATTGTAAACCACAGGCGCTCATTCGGCAAGATACGGTACATTCTTTATATTTTATAAAAATAAAAATACACCAATTTTTCAGCTTCACCTTTAACAAGTATTGAAATTAATGTTCAGGGGTTGAAGAAGGCTGGGCCATAGGACAAGGACCGTCTGACTGAATGGATTTAGTGAATATTCTAAATCACAGTGAATTTACTGGTCGTCCACATAAAATAATTTAAAACATTCCCTATGACACACAGAAGCCGAAGCCGAAAACGAAGACTTACAGAGACCCCAACTACCGGGCTGCCGACTACCGCGAGACTTTGTCTATTCTTTTCACTTTCCATAATAAAATGAAAAGCTCTATGCTATCTGCTACTATACTCTCTGCTATCCTTTGCATTTCCGTTTCAATTCATTTCAGTTTGGTTTGGTTCTCGTTTTAGTTTTTGTGAGAATTGTGAAGTGAAGGGGTCGTCGTCGGGACGGGACGAGGAGCAGTGTGGGGATGGATCGGGGGGAATGGATTTGTTCTGGTGGTGATATTATAGTGGAGACGACTTCATTAAAATGACAAGTTTGCCAAGAAATGCAAAGGAAAATAGATTAAGACGAATGTGGTATTTTCACATTAATCAATGACAATGCAATCCTATACAGACTCTCACTTTCACCATTTCCACCATTTTCTGAAAGATTCAAACATTTTACACGCATCCTTTCCCCGAGTCGGAGTCAGAATCCTAACGTCTACTTCTTTCTTCTTCTTCTTCGACTCTACTCTACAACTCTACACATTACGCCGTACCTCGACCTCCCCATATTATTATTGCCACTATACTAACTAAAGCGCGTAGAACCATGCATTTAGGTAGGTAGGTAGGTAGATAGGTACTTTAGTATATTACACGCATACGGAAATTACAATAAGTACATCCTTCCTATAGGGGGTTGAGTTCAAAATGTGCTATTTGCACTGACTTTATTATAACTGCAAAGGTAGGCTATTGTTAGTATTACGCTATTACTATTAGGTTATTTGCACTAATTTAAACGTGTGCATATTTCTTTAAATGCAAAATATAATATTTATCACTTTTCAAAATGCTAAGTGTTAATTTACTCAATTTTTTTAAAGTGCTTTTTATGTTTTTGGTCTTTTCAAAATGCAGAATATAAAATATACACTTCTTAAATGTACAAATTTTGCTATGCATGTTTTTTTTAAACTCCAAATAATACTGTTTACGATTTTTTAGAAACAGCAAATTATGATGTTTGCGTTAAATTTTAAAAAGCGCAAATATTGCTATCTACTATTTTCTAGAAACTGCAAATTATCCTACTTAAGCATTTTTATACATTTTATAAACGCAATTTATACTATTTACGTAATTTTAGAAACTTCAAATAATGCTATTTAAGTTATTTATAAAGTACGAAATATACAACATCCACTTTTGATATCCCCTTATAGCAGTTTAAATTTAGAAATCAACTGCATCAAGATAGCTCATTTTGCTTGTTTGAAACGTGTAATTACATTATTGTATAGAGTGTTTCCGTAGTAGTATCTAATTTCAGTTTCCTCCAAGTACCTATACCAGCACCAGCAAAGGTATCTATATAGATAGAGTATTTTGCTGGCAAAGTAAGTGAAATGAACTCCCATTATTATTAGACACGACACGGGGAAAGGAAATGAGATTCCCGGATTCGGATCCCGAACTGAATTGTATCAGCATTTATCATTATCATGTACCCCGCGACACTGCGACTGCTAAATGCCTTTTGTTATTATGTGTAGCTACCTGCTCTATACTTTAGTAATAATATAATTATATTTATAAGGAAAGGCTTTTCGGGATCTCTGTTATGTATAGTTACAAAGTATCATATCTAATCAACAAATCTTAATTTTCCAAAAACAAATATATTTATTTCACATGTTACTCTCACACCCAGTAATCCGCAATAAGTATTAAATTTTGTATCATAATAATATTATCTAATAAAAATTCTTGGAAATAAAATTATTTTACTAATATACAATTTTGAAAATTTCACTATGTAAAGTCACATACCTTCAAAAATAAAGAAGTTTTAGAAATATTACAAATAATTTTTTCAAAAATGACGCTTTATTATCTCTACTTTGCAAAATCATATTATTCTAAAATTACTCTAGTTTTACATTATATTGTTCGCAGTTGAGATCAAAATATAAAAATGATGGGCCAAGAAAAAAATATTCGTTGTACGTACGTAGGATCTTATGTGGAAAGAGGGTACAAGAGAAAACAAGGTCAAATCTACTATGTCAAAATAAAAATAAATATAGTCTTAAATCAAAACGTAAAAGGAATGTAAAATACCTAAGTGCCTAACTAAGCGTAGTTAACGTCCGAAATATCACCACTTAGTGTTCGCCTCGATTTTTCACTCTGCAATTTGTTCAATTCAAAGAGCAATAACAATAACCATCATCCATAATACATGCATAAAGAGTGAAAGCCGTTCCCGCCCACCAAGAGAAAAAAAACACATAGGGCTCCCTACTATAGACCGTCACTATATTATGTACGATACGGATACGATACGAATATATATACGAGGCCATACCATGCCATGCAATAGCATATCAAAGTAGAAGAAATAAAAGTCCTGGCCGCCGCTCGTCTTGTAATAATTGTGAGGCTATCTATATATACCCATGGCCACGGTCCAGGGCAGACAAGGCCGAGAAAAAAAAGCCTCACACACAGACATTACAAGACATGATATGAGAAAGGCTGCAATTACTCATGGCTGACATCTATGTAAATTTCCATGGCTACGTATTCATGCATGTGTCCAGCATTTTATCCAGAATTTCCTCTCTCCTGTCAAATCTTACAAAAAAAATAACTTGGGGGAAAAAAGAACCTACGCTACTGCTACTCTTTATTATAACACTTTCCTTCAATTCACCATACTGTTATTCTATTCTATATACAATAACTATATACTACACAGTTCAGTCCCATGGTCCCAAACTTCCAGTCCACAATGTAGAGTGTAAACACCACGAAACAAAAATAATATACAGTGAAATTTCAAAATTACGTATCTACAAAATTAAAAAATAGAAAAAAAAGGTAACAATAGTAGATTCGGATAAATTTTTAAACAAAAATGTGTAAAGCTTATATTTCCGGATATTTTTACAGTTCAAGCAGGTTTAAAAATATAGCAGTAGAATTTTTTGATACTTTTAAATTCGTTTAAATATGAAACAATTTTTCAACGTTAAAATGTAGATACTCCGTTTTGAATCTTTCCAATTTGCCTGTCGATCTTATCTTTTGTATGCTCCTAATATCATTTTAACAGGAACAACAACAACAACAACAACAACTGGAAATAAAACCGAAACCGACAAAATATTTTTCATTTTTATAAAGGGGATGTTATGGCGGGCGGGGAAGATAGTGGTGAGCATTGTGCCTAGCTGTTTTGTCCACTAACAAATTTGGAGAAATGTTTCAAAAGATAAATGCAATGGAACTCCCTCTAAGATTATTTCCGCTCCCCTTTCTCAATACAGTGAAAGCTGAGCGACTCAAGCTTTTTGAAATGCTCAAAAAACTCACTTTTTCTTGGGGTCTTTAGTTTGTTGTTTTGTTGATCTTGATATTATTGCATTGTCTATACATATATTTTGATTTCATTTTCTTAACAATTTTTTTTTTGGTATTACATTCTTTGGTTCTGGTCTGCCGGTCCCATAAGTACCTACTGCAGTCTTTTCTATGACCGTTTTACCATACCATCTATTTCATAAATAATTCCATCCTGAGGACGAGGACCACGTTTAAAACTTGTTCAAGTGCATACACAATACAAAATGCATATATGTAGATATGTACACTAAAGTATCAATTGCTTCAAGTGACGCTTGCATTAAAATACATAATATCCAGCGGACAAAGAACAGAGGACAGGACAGAACTGTCTCATGAATTATACAAGACATTTCAAAACTGCATAATAAAAACTATATATTTTGCCATGTTGCCTTTGAAGAGGCAAAGCATGTTCTCTTCTTTTCAACATTTTTGAACAAAGGGAAACAGTCATATTTATAGTTTTTTTCCCTTCATTTTATGGAATTAAAGCAAAGCGTTTGCATCGAAACAAAACTTGTACATAAATGCATTCATACATAGGTTATAAAACAAAACAGAAATTTTGAATTTTTCCCTAAATGTTAAAGAGTCACGAAATCTTTTTAAAGTTTTTGTGTCTACAAAAAATGATGCCACATAAAATGGATTATGTAGCAAACCTGCTGTACGACTTGTGAAAGTTTTATTAAATGTAATTCTATAATTTTCAACTCACGATAGAAAATCTGCATTAAACAATAATTATTCTAGTGAAGAATTGGTTGATGCTTTTTAACAAATTTAAAAACCCCTAAAATGGAGGATTGGAAGATTGGGGGCTTTAAAAATGTAGAAGTAGCTTGATTTCTGATACCTGTTTTAAAAATTGAAAACTTCAAATCAGTTTTGCACAAGCCGTATTTCGAAAATTTTTGAAGTAATTTATTAAATAATTTTATTAAATATCTACAGATTACCATATAACCTACTGTACTAAAGCTTCTAAAAAGTGTGGAAGTACATACAATATTTTGAGCTTGTCTGAAGAAAGTCTAAAGATAACACAATTTCACACCGCAGCACGCAGCAATCCATGAACCATGAAAAAAAACACTTGAAATGTGTGCTACTAAGGAGAACAAGGAAGCAGATAAAATGTTTTGAATTGGAAATGTAAAATTCTCTTCAACTAACTCAGACTACACTAAAACTAAAATATTCCTGTTTCTTGAAGACTTATAAGCACTCGAAGACGAGGACTTGACGCTTCAAGTTGTTTGAGTTCCTTGTTTCTGACTGAGGCTACAGGATCCCCTCTCATATATATGATATGATAATCGTAATGACGAGGACGCCGAGCTCTCTCTCTCTCTGAATAAATATATGTCAGTGGGAACAAGTGGGTCATTCCGTATTCGGATTTTGGAGAGATTTGAAGTCACAGACAAAGAGTTCCTGTCCCTTTCAAAAACCTCATTATTCACAGATTCTTCATCATAATCATAAAAGTCGGACCAAGTCGAAGTTTCAAAGCCGCAATTTCAAACCAGAGCCACGAAGCTATAATATGTGTATGCGAAGGGAGAGAAGAGAGAACTGCACCAATTCAGTCCAATGGCACGGCACGGCAGGATAATAATACAGATATATATAGCTACACAAGAAGCTTTCCTTTAGTTTGTATTTTCTTTCATTTTTTCGAGACTTATTTATCAAAAGCTTTCTTTTTTTTTCTCTTCCTTTTTGATATCCTCCTCTGAATTTCTTGTTCTATTCTTACAGAAGACCAAGACAAATTTTTATTTCCGACGATGGCTCTCAATCTCACTCTTTCTCTCTCATGGTTTTAATGGGTTTCGCACATTATTTTACCACATGCTTCAAAAGTTTCCTCCATTTTTCCGTTTCCCCGTTTTTTCCTCCTTCTCCTTTCTCCTCCTCCTCCTTCTACTCCTTCTCCTTCTATGTACTTCGTCTCAACAGTCTGAAAAGAAAGATAATAATAATGTAGTCAAGTTTCCATTTTTTACATAAATCATCATTGCCTTTTGCAAACTGGGGAAAAAAGGTATAATCGTATAATACAAGCTATGACAAAGGCTCTTTATAAACTATACGCTCCCAGATTATATATTGTATTTATATTTATTGGGAAATTATAACACATGTACCAGCACCAGCACTAACCCCTATTGTTAGCGTTAGAGTGTTTAGTTTTTTGTCATATGTTCATCAATTAAGTAGTACGTTAACTTCATATACGTAGAACCACAAGGGTCATATTTTAATTTCAAAATGTTTACTAAGCGACAGGGAAATTAGTAGCTGGGGCATAAAATTAATGATTTTGTGGGTTATGGCTGAGTCTGAGTATATCTATCCTTACACTATAGAGTATAGTTTATCACATAAGACAGAATAGAAGTTAATACGAAGACCTAAAATTAAATTACCATTTATCATCAATGATGGTTAGGTAGGGCTAGGGCTAAGGCTACAGTGTTAAAGCTAAGCCCCGCTTTTTTACACAATACAAACTTTTAAAACAAGAGTACAGCTTCCTAAGTGTTTACCAATCCAAAATGTGTATTTTAGTAAAGCTTTTTTCATAGGATACTTTATTGACTTGAAATATTGATTAGTTTATTAGTATACATAAGTGGTTTGTTACTTTAATTCACAGCCTGCATTATAATCAACATCAGCTAGTATTAGCGAAGTTTCTTTAGAGGCCTACGCAAAACTAATATTTTCTCAAATGAAGTTTGAAAATATAATATGATTTTCTCTGTGAAACACTACATGTTAAAGCAAATAATATTTGTTGAGCATATTTTTTAGAAAACGTTTTACTCTATAAAACACGAGTTAGTAAACGTAAACATGTGAAACACATATTTTTCAAGTTTTAAAAAATCGTTTTTCTCTCTAAGAATGGGCTTTTTTGAAAATTCATTATTTATAACATACATTTATATGTACGTTTATTTTTTGTAAACATGTTTTATAAAATCATTGAATGTTTGGAATGCCTGGAATATGGGTTTTTAAAAAATGTCTTTCACATAACCGCGTATGAAATTAAATTTCCACGAATTTTTCTATCCTAACTCTAACAATCTTTGAAAAGTTTAAAAAATGCTTTAACAACAACTGCAACGTTATAAAAGTTAAGGCAATCAAACCGCCTATTGCAACAACCTTTTTTAATGTGTAAATGCTGACACATTTTACTGCAGCGAGAAACGGACGGAAGAAAAATAATTTTGTGAGCAGAGAAGTGCAAGTTCTATATCGTTCCTCTTAAAATGCTTAACGTTGTCCCCAGCATAAAATTATTCTTGCTAAAAATATGCTCTAACCCCCCTCTCAAAATCACAAAATAAAGTATTATATGGGTTAGAGGTTTTACTCTAACAGACAGATTTTTTTGTACAAGAACAAAGGGGAAAGTTTCAGACCCGAAAAATTCTGACATTGTATGGTATGGCATCAAATTGCTTTATACAGACAGATATACTCTCAAGCATCACATTGCATTGGATTGGATTGGTTTAGTTTAGTTTAGTTTGGACTAGGATTTTGGATCTCATCGGCGCGGACGGGGACGGGGAGACTGTGGGATACACGCTCTAGTTTTGGTTTGGCTGCATTAGTTGAGGAGTGTACACAAAAGACTCTTCCCTCTCCTCGCACATTAAATACTACTTGAGAGGGGAAGGAGTGACTCAAGCTGAAGAAAAAAATGGAAAAAAAATATAACAAAGTAAACTTACACATATATATATTAGAAGTGAAAGTATAAAAAAAGATACAAGTTTATATAAGATTATAAGTAGAATGCATAAATGGAAGGGTCTGTTAGTTGTAAAAACGTTCACGTGCATTAATTTCATGTCATGATATTTAAGTCAGAAGGAGGCAGAGATGGATTGCAGAGAATTAGGATCACGTTCACCGTCAATAGTCCGCCTTTATTCCGCAGAAGAGACTCACACAGACACAGACGACGCCGCACCATTTCATCTGATATCAAATGCCTATATAATTACACTGCCCCTCAAATCCCAAAACACGATATCTCAGTTTTCCTTCAAATTCACAGGCTATGTAAGTTGGCATTTCAATTCAAACATAAACAAATACAATAATTTAAGGATGGAATGAAATATATATTAACATAGTCTTTCATCTTTTCAAGGAGTTCTGTGCAGGCTTTTCAAACTTTTGGGATAAAAAGCTGCCAACAGTTTTGCTCTGGTCTTGAATTAATGTCAATTAGGCTCAGCTTAGCGCATTTTTAACTTTTTGAAACAGAAAAATGAATGGAAATGAAAACGTTTACATAGCGCTATTTACGTTTTCACAGGGTAGGGTGCATCCACGCAGTACACAAATACAGTAAAAATCTTTAAAATATAAATAAAAAACCTCATACCTACGACATAAACCAAAAAACACAGGTACTTATACACTGTTTAACTAACAATAAGCCAAAACTTTACATGAAAAAATGAAGAAGCTACTAATCTAGGTGAATACATAAAAGTGTTACTAGTTTCTTAGTCCCGTTAAAGTTTCGTGTAATTTTTTCCCCTGGTAGGAGAATGTCGTCTCGTAGAATTCGACTACAAAGCCAATGCCAAAGTCAAAGCCAAATGCCACCACACGCCACTACTGTGCTGCAACCAAATCCAACTTTCGTCTCCTTTCCTTTTGTCTCCTTTTTTAGTCGGAACCAGACCGAGGCCGGGACCTGGACCCGGACCGATAAGAATTACTGGAACTATCTGAATCTATAGAGGAACTGTAAACAAAAAACGTGGGGTTTTACATACGTGCCAACAGTAAGTGTTGCAGACTTTAGGATTACAAAAGTACTACAGTGCAGATAATAATACAGAATACTTAGTTGATGTTGGAATTAGGTATTGTGTGGATCAGTGTATCGCATAGTAGCCACATATAGGTACTGGCTCCGGCACTGTTGTTGAAATATATTTATACTTTATAATAGAATTTAGCTACGCACAGATGAATTATGTATAAAAATAATCACATGCACCATTTAGGTATATTGCTATAGACATATATAAATATATCAGTTATCAGAACTCATCATTGCTTACAGGTCAGAGTGAGTCGGGAGGGTATAACAGTTTTCACAATACATGATTAACGAAGGTCTGGTTAAATACAGAGTAAAGCACTAATAGCTAAGTAAGTATGACCTCATTCGACATTCGAACTTGGACTACAATACAATTCGAATACTGTGACGGCTCAAAACACAATACAGACAGAGTACAATACATACATTACAATGCAGAACTCAGAACAGGAAGAGAACAGAGAGTCAAGTCAAAGTCAGGTTCTCTACTGTATTCTATAGACCAAAAGTACAAATGGAAGGAGGAGGAAGTGAAGAAGAAAATGTAGACGAGAAGGAAGACTAAAGAAAGAAGGGAAGAGAAGAGTCGCGGTACCTTTGGGTCGAAATTTCGTGTGGCAGCGTAAGTAATTACACTGCATTAAGTCAAATCTCTTATTCAGCCCAGTAAATCCTCACTAGCAATTCATTCCAAATTCCGAAAGAGACCGATTTACCAAATGTTATCACTAGTCAACGCTCCGTACTCTGTTGCCATCCGTACTTCATCGTACTGCCCGATTGTTCAAGAGATGAGATTGAGATTCTCCAAAAGTTGGATATCTAGATCCAAATCCGAATCTGTATATTCGAATTCAAATCCGACCTTTATAACATATACAGGACCCACCAACACCAACCAGACACCGGCACCGGCATCGGTAGGCAACACTTTCTCAAGAAACTATTCCGAATATATTATGCTGCGCATAGTAATTGCAATCAGCATTCATGAGCTCACTTATTCTATTGTCTTGTTCTTATTCCTCTCTCTCTCTCTCTCTCCGCTTTTGGACTGATTATTGTGAGTTTCTTGTTCTTCAGTAGAATTTTGGCTTGGGTCTCAGCTCGGCAGAGGTCTTGGTCTCGCTTCGGTTACTGTTTAAGTACCTAATGTAATATTGCTTCCTTGACTGAGTCTGTAGAGGATCAAAATCAGATGCAAATTATTCATATTATGGCTATACTCTACTCCGATTACCGATTCACCGATTTATTCTAGCCAAGAAATTAAATAAACATTTACAGTTAAAGCAAAATTACTGTTATTTTAATGAGTTCCTTCAACTAAACAAAATCCTAGCCCAGAGTTTATTGTTGAAAGCTATGAAGTTTAGGGTTTACACATCAAAATTCAGAAAAGGAAAACGGACCTACGACCTACGGACCTACCAGCCAACTTCATAATAAGTGTATAGTACATACTTTGTACTGAACTTGTTTTCTCAATCCGCAAGAAACTAAACTAACTAGAGTAAGTAAGACGAAGATGGAAGAAGTACAGCAAAAATAATATTGGCATGATGATGATGATGATAGTGATTAACTAATGAAACTAATGACTAATGTTAATGTAGTACTAAAAGTAATTAATTGATGCATACTTGCCCGTGGATGCTAAACAAAGATTTCTTCTGCCAACGTCAGACGTGCCAACACTTCCAGCCCCAGCACCAGTAGAACGATTAGATAGTTCACTTAATTAACCTATTGCAATTACATTAATTGTATTGAAATTAGATTCCTCTTGTTTCTAAGACTCATTTTCATTAAATTACTGACACAACTCTGACTGACTGTGAAATTAGTTAAATTCAGCACATTCTGTAAAATTAATCAATCACTACACTCTACACTACACTGTATAACTGAAAACAAGACCGCCAACCGTTGAATTTTCCATTGCAAACCTGCAAAAAGGACGGATGAAAGTAATAGATGGAGACGGACAAAATAATGTACACGTACCTATTATAAACATGTGTCTTTATGTGCTCCTAATCGAGTTGGGGAACGTGCAAAACTTATATCACTCGGGGTGGGGATTTCTTGGGATGCTTCTAGCTGGTTATCCTTATAGAAACATCGTTCGGTGTACATACCAAAAAGAGTAGGGGATCGAAATCTCCGATGTTTTGTATAACGTAATTTTGGTACACTCCCTTGCTTCTAATTTCTTCTTGTTTTCCACGTCACTGGTCAGTGACCAGTGGTCACGTATTTATTTTTGCATATTTGATATTATGTAAATTGATACGGTCGTGCACATGCTTCACAGTTATTAGCTTTATTGATTACTGATACCTATAAGTACATTATTAACCAGAATTCATTTAGTCTTATTATTTTACAATGCAGCATTGTTCAAAAGCTGAAAATGTCACGCTTTGACGCTTCAATTCAATATAGTTCCAATATTTTACACTACTGTCAAGCTACAGCATGCATAAAAAGAGCTCACTTGTGAGTAGATATACAAAATTACATAAGTAAGTATTCACCAGTTAGTGATTTTGGAACCTACAGTTATAAAGTTTTACTTTCAAACTTTCTTTAACATTCAACATTCCACAGTTCTACACCCAAATCCAGCAGCATATTCTAATAGTACTGCATCTTCACCAAAAAAAGGTCGTAACTGATTACCCGATAAACCTTGTATCTTGGGTTCTTCATCATTGTCAATTTTATTGCTTTGAGCAATCCGAAAATTGAAAATAGCAACAAACTTTTCAACAATTCAACATTTCAACGACTTGAAACTAACCTACAATTCTACCAAAAATATATTCTACAGAACGGACGGTCCGGAATAGAATTACGATACGACATCGAAACGACGGCAATCCTGCTATCTCATACAATCACAGCCAGCCAAGCCCGAGCCTCTTGAACGTGGGGTGTGTCATGGGTGCTTCTTCGATGTACTAGTACTGTGCTGCATATTATGTACCACTGTCGAATTTCGATACTGACTGTACTGTGCACGCCTACGCGATCCTATAATTTTGAATTTGGCAGAAGGAAGTTGGTAGTTTGGTACTCTGAACATTATGAATGGGGAGAAAACCATCCATCTATTTTATTCGACGATTGACTGAATTGACGATTGACAATAACACGATTCTATGGACTAATCGTAAGTACTAGTCACTAGTAGCATGGTGGGACCCAGTATTCAGTATCTGTTATGGAGGAGCCTGTGCGACAAAAAAAAAATACTTTTCAAAATTTCTAAAAGAGTGGTTGGTTTATTGGTTGGGGTACTTACTTCTGCTTGAGACTTGCATGTAGGAGGTCTGAGCATCTACTTTTTTTTTAGTTTAGTTTAGTTGTTAGTAGTTATGTTATGGGTTCTTTGGATTTGTATAGGATGAGACGAGCAGTGATTGAGACGGGTCCTCTGGTTACAGGTCTCATACACTGGCACCACCGGCATTAGTCCTAGTGACTGGGATGAGGTCATATGACTGAAAGGTACATCGTACATACTGGAACTGGAAACTCGCACAAGGTACAATAAGGCTAGAAAACTCTTTACTTAACATTTCTTTTCTTCACAACTAAACTTTTTTTTATCCATGATTGTAAGTGTACATAAGTTATAAGTACTTATCAAACTTATCTCTGCTACATCCTTTTTCCAGAGGTTCCTCCACTTCTTACATGCTCTTGGCTTGGTTTGGTTTTGGTGTGTGTATGCACATCGACGTATCCTATAAAGACGAATACACGGCAGAATTCAAGACAGAAGCTGAAGGGCCTGCTCTAACTATATAGGTGTAGTATTTGTCTGACATTACCAAAAACGAAATCTAGCCAAACGTAAGTACATATGCAATATCGAATCGTCTTCGCTCTCGCCTTCGCCTTCAAGAAAGTTCACTATCAACCCAGAAAACTGATGAAAAGTGAATCGATTTTTATAGAATGTGTTATTCTAACTTCCAAGGGGGTTTTTATACTTTGTACATACATCACATGCGGAGCACCAGATCGTTTCCGTATTTTTTTTCTTGAGTTGAAGTTCACAGTCAGTCAGACCAAACTATGAACTATACTTACATTCACTACTAGGTAGGGTGGGTAGGATAGAAGCTCCGTTTTTGCTGGTTTTTACCCGATGTGACATGAAATCCCTTAGTTTTGGACTCCGTTTTTGATAAAAAAGATACTATATTTTTAAAATCCTTTGAGAACTTTTCGAGAAAAAAATCGTAGTTGATATTGTGGTGAAAATACGGTCGGGCTGGCGCTGCGGCGCCTCTATGAAATCCTCCGTCATTTTCGTTGCTACTACTGTTTACCGTGTTTACCAACACGGCACTGCTGTGAGTAGTTGATATCTTAACTGACTTCATCTATTTTTTCTTTGCCATTTTATTATTTCAGCGATATTATCTTTATCAGTGGCAGATTTGAACAACTCCTCATCGAAACTTACAACAGTTTCATACTTTTATACTGTACACGTACGTACGAGAAATCCAAGGAAAATAAACCATGAGCGAAACTTGAATGATAAGGGTGACTGCGACAAGATAAGAAGTTAAACCTGCAATCAAGTGTCAAGTTTTTTTATGTCCTGAGTCCTGGGTATTTCAGTTCGGATTCGGATTCTGAATAGGAGTTTCGAATTTCTCTAACTCCTAATCAGATATAAACTTGCGGGTAGTACTTTTGTCAATGTTCATTTTATTTTCACCTGATTACACGACATGATCTATGAAGTTTTGTGAGTAAAGTTAGTTGGTGCTACATGGTTGGCCTACAATCTGTATGTGATATTGTTGATTGGAGTCCTTATTTATTGCGTACGTTCAAAAGCTGTGGTGAGATTGATTATTATTTAATGCTTTATATTCTATAATCTACAAGCTGCAAACAAGTTTTTGTAAGATTAGGAGTAAAAATAGTGGAATTTTATACAACAACAGCTCGAAAATATTATTATTATGACATTTGAAATTGACGAATTGTTGGCCGAGTTGATTTGTAATATCTACACTATTGATAGATAAATGGTGTAACTTTTTTCTATAGTTATTTCAGCCAACCTGCCCAACACATTGCGATCATAGCTAATGCTCATATTTAAAATAAGTAGTGTGACGCAGAGGTTCAAACTCTACAAACCTGCCAAAATAAATAACAGGTAAATTGAATGCCTTGAATCTACATTTATATTTTTCTTTTGCAAATTAACTTTATGATTCTTATAAAAGAAATTATGTGTACATATAGGTACAGTTTAATATATTAAAAAAAATGAAAATAAATAATAACTTCCTCGTCCTCATGCCTCGCATGTACCTACATGCGTATTTATTTCTGAGTTGTTTTTCTTTCGTGTGAAAGTTTCAGATAAAAAAAATGGAAAATGAAGAGTAAGAGCGGGGGCCACTTGTGGTGGTGTATTAGTGTGTTCTCTCTGTGCTCAACTTGCTGATTGCTGATTCTTCATTCTGTATGTTTCTGAACGAAGCAGTTTTCACTTGACATGTGGCCACGACGGATTCATTATGCTGCCACTTTGCAAATTGACCTCACCCATCTCCCAGTCAGCCAGTCAGCGGTTCCAATTCAACTCTGTGGGAAAGAAACGAAAAATGACTAGTGCTCCATAGTACTATTTCATAAAAGGGTATATATGTCTGTACAGATGTGAGGTATTAAAGTAATGACTATTGTACATATCTATATGTTATTATAAATTTATATTTCATATGAACATTGCACATAGAGATATGTATAGCGCTCCATATCAAATATAAATTTAATGTTAGCCTAGGAAAAAAACGACCCTGGAATTTTTTGAATTTTTTCTTTTTGCAATTTCTATACCGTTCTGGTTCTGAGTAAAGGCTAGTCTCATTTGGTTCGTTGGTCTGTCTGGTCTGTGAAGTTGAAGTACATAATAAGTATACGTGATACGATGCCATCGCCATTGCATCGCCATGGTCATGGACATCCCCATGTCATGCTAACCGAATATACAAAATTTGAAAGGAAGTCTCTTCGTTGGTTCCGTCCGAAGTACCAACCTCAGAGCCCCAGTATTATAAAAAGCCGTGTGCATAGGTGGTGGCTTAGTTGCTAGTTTCATTCAGTACATACGTCAGCATCAGCAGAATTTGTATTTGCATGAAATGAAATGAAATGAAAGTAGAGAAAGAGACGAGAGGAAAAAAACTGGAAAAAAAATCCATTTGGAAGAAAATGTGAAAATCTGCAAAATATAGATATGATTTACATTCAACAACTTCTTTCCCACGTAGAGTAAAAATGTATAGTATCACATCCAGAGCCATAGAATGTATGCATATGTACGAGTCTACTCAGTGCCAGTGACAAAAGTACATGACATACAAAGTCTTTCCCTCTCTCCCTCCCTTCCTGTATTCTGATTCTCTTATTCTTTATTGAACTTGCAGTTTTGTTCAAGTTTGAAAAAGTTTTGCTAATCGTAAGTTTTCATGACTATGGTTATAGTTATAGACCTTCTACACAAGATTGTTACTGGGAGAGTACCGTAACCGTTCCGTTGCCGTTCCCGTGCCGTGCAGCTTATATGGCCGTCGCATTCCCCTTCGCTATGCATACTCTTATGTACCTACCTAGCATGGACGTCTTTAAGCTTCAAGCTCAAAATAAAGTGAAGAACCCGAACCTTTTTACCCTTGGAATAGGTGGACGTAGATGTGAATGTGGACGACGTATACATAGCAGAACGTGGAACTAGAGCGGAAATTTAGAAAATCAGAACAAAATTGAAATATATTTGAACATTTTGGACTATTTCAAAACTCTACGACCCCAAGCCGACACAGAGAGAAAAAAGAAAACTGGGATTTCTGGGACAAGTGTGGAAAAACGGAAAGTAGCTAAAAGTATTAAAATACTAGTATTAGGGAAATAAAATATATCATCAAGGAAACGCTTAGTTCGAGTTCGAAAGGAGCTATTTACCTTTTTTTTACAACTCCAATACATACTCTCTGTAAATTTTTAAAAGATGTATGTACCTCAATCGATTTTGGCAGAAAAACATAATTTTGATTTTCTTTAGGTTTGCAGTGAGCTTGTATATTTTGTTTTGTACTTTTTTTTAAAAGATGCGACGTTTACGGTATTTTCTAAAAACAGCAAAATATTTTATTATAGTGTTTGGTAAATTCTGTAAGGGTGGAAATACAGTTTTTGGAACTTTAAAAATCTGCAAATACGTTTATTTTGTTAAAGCTGTAAATACCGTGTTTTGTATTTTTTTAACGCTGCAACGTTGTTTCGTAATTTTTAAAAAGCTGCAAATCCTTTATTTTTTAAATTTAAAAAAAAACTTTAAAAAAAAGATCTTTGCATTTTTTGTAAATATTGTGTTTAAAATTTGTGTAGGTAGGTACTTTGTTTGTGCGCTACAATTCTCTAAATGGTACAAAATACAACAGTGTCAATATTTTAAAACTTAAAATAAGGATTTTTTACATTTTCTAAAACCAAAAATTTAGATAGCAAGTGTTGCATCTTTTCCTTGACGTCTCAGGCCTGACAAATATAATTATTATGTACAGTTACAATTCAAAATTAGAGCCAGGAGACGACCAACTAGCTTACTCCACATTCCATATTCCGTCCCTCTAACGAACTAGTTAGTGTCAGTGTAAGTAAAACTCTCAGCCCAGCACATAGCACTCCCGACATCAAGATTGGTTAATTGTAAGATAAATAAAAAAAATATCGGAGTAAAGAAAAAAGTAGATACCTGGAAATAAGAGACGGGAAAGAAACTTACTTAACTTTGGTTTTTTTCGTCTCTTTTTTATAAAAAAAATTCTTTTCCAACTTTCAACTTCAACTCTTTAACGTTAGTCTCTCAACACTCATACGAATTTCAGCCCATCATCAGCATGAAATCCAGTTTTTTTTAAGTTTCAGCTCCTTGGGCTGTTCGCAGTAAGTTTACATTTACGTTCACAGGTTTTTTTTGCTTGCTTTGAATTCGAAAAGTTTATACTTTTACTTTTTATTTTGGGCCGTAAATGCCGGAGCCGGAGAGCGTTCTGTATGCCTCTGTGTGTGTGTGTCTGTGTGTGTGTGTGTTACTTGAGAGAGAATATTAGAATTACTGACTGAGAGTAGATATGTAAGTTTTCTTGATAATTTCCGAGTGTGAATGGTGATTTTGTGATGTGATTTGAATTTAGTAAAGCTCTCCATATGTTTGTGTTTGGTTAATTAAATAATTGCATTATGTATGCCTATGTAATTTCATATAATTAGAATTATAGATGGAGACGTGGAAAACGAAAAGTGCCTACTGCCTACTACGAAGCCCGGCCCGAGGGAGTACAGCAGTGTGCTCTTTATTAAGTAAACTTATAACTTATTATGTTACTTTTGGAATTCAAATTAAAATAGACTTTTTTTTTAAATTATGTAAGAACCAAAAAGTAGGTTATGCATGTATACATAGTTCTGTCTTGTGCCATCGTGTATAATTAGTTCAGGTGCAAAATATTTTATGAAGATTGTTTTCTTTTAAAATTAAATCAGGAAAAAAAATCTTGTTTTTATTGAGTCATATTTTTCAAAACTCTTGTTTTTTAGCATTTTGTAATTTCGCAGAAGAGGAGTGGGAAACTTTACCTATATAATACCTTTTAGTTTTTGAAAACAAATCAGTGCAGAAGTTTCCAAAAAGTATTGAACAACTGAACTAGTAACAAGAATTCAATTTACTTGATTTAAATAAGGATGAAAAAACAAATATTTAATTAGGTAATTTAAAATCTCCTTTTGTAATATAGCAAAATTTAAACATGTTTTTACACGCTATATACTTACATATGCCTGAAGCATAATTTATGAAGCGTATTTAAGACAGTTTTAAAAACACCCAAAAAACAATTTTATCGTTAACAAATAATTATTTAGCTATAGGTTAAAAATTCCAGAATTGTACAGAATTATACAAAAAAATAGAACAACCAAATTTTTATAGGAATTAGGTTGACACAAACACATTATGCGCATATCTGTAGTAGGTAGGTAAAATAAAACTACGTACGGTACCTATAGAGCTATTGAAGGTCATTAGATAATAATTGAATTATAGGTCATTCACTCAAGTTAAGTTTACATATTGTATATTTATTTGTCTAAATTGTATTGCGTCCTATGCCTTACAGATACAGATAAAAATGTAGAGCTACATACTGTTTAGTGTAGACTGCACCGTATATACAGCCACACGCCCTCCTGTCCCTTTCCAAAAAAAATAAAACTGAAAAAAGATGGATTATTATTTAACTGAACATTCAACTGGATGAATATCTACTGCTGTATCTCAGACTTATAGTGCCTTGCATATATACCTTACCTATATCGTGGGTGAAGAACCAAAATGACCCATATCCATTTTTAGTTTCAAACAAAATGCACTATCTACAGAAAAAATTAAAATAACTTGTTCGTGAAAGCATGTAAATAGAATATTTTGCACTTTTCAAAAAGCATGTAAATAGAATATTTTGCACTTTTCAAAAGCATGTAAATAGAATATTTTGCACTTTTCAAAAATACGTGAATGGGACATTGTTACCTTTTAAAAAAC
Organism: Dicyrtomina minuta; assembly: GCA_949802685.1. NCBI lineage: Eukaryota > Metazoa > Arthropoda > Collembola > Symphypleona > Dicyrtomidae > Dicyrtomina > Dicyrtomina minuta. The sequence goes on along the minus strand of OX461811.1, from coordinate 22,565,009 downwards.
ATGTAAGTAAAACAATTTGCTCATTTTAGAAACTCGTGATTAACATTGCAAGCATATATCTTATTTACTGTCTTATTTTGACATAGCTCATTTTAATTCTAGCATAAATTGGAAATGGGTCATTTTGGTTCTTCATAGACAATATGTTTGTATTGCATAAGCAAAAAAGTCCTTGTGTCCTTGTTTCAGATTTGTTTAAGATTTCTCGACAGCCTATATAGCACTACATACTACAGATATTAGCATGATACTACATAATATGCTACATGTCATAATTTCAAGGAGAGCTTTGTGCTCGAGGTTAGTGGAGTAGAAGAGAAATATCTCTATATAATTATGTAATCATATAATGTGACGTGAGAAGAATGGTAAAAAAATTGGGGAAGGGAAAGGGTTATATTATATGGAGAAAACAATGGGAATTGTCCTTGTTCCTTCGAGTTGTTTTGGAATTATTATGAGAATAACGGATTTTGATAGTTGAGAATAGAGCGAGAGAGAGAGAGAGAGAGAGAGAGTCGAAGGAGATGTGACAGGTGATGGAGTGGAGCTCGTTAGTGTATTTTAGTTAAGACTCGACTTGATTAATTTACTCTTGTCCTCGTCTCCTTCGTCGAGTGGGTGTGACAAAGTTGTTGACAGACGTCTGACACGCTCCGCGTGAGAGCTATATTTCATTTCCAAGCTACTTTCTCCCTATCTCTCTCTCCCACCAGTTCTACATAAAATACTTTCACCATTTACAAACATACTTTAACACTCAACGGCCAACGGCTCAACAGTTATAAGAGTGGGAAATGTGGAAGGAGCAGGAGCGGTGGTTGGTGGTGGTGGTGGTGGGAGTCTGTATCACAGACAGATAATAGTATTCTCTCTAATTCTTCTCCTTCTCCTTCTTATATAATATTATGTATTCTTCCCTTTTGGTTTGGGACTATGTTTTATCATGGTGTTGGCATTCAGCTTGACATTGGCACTCGTACTGGCAGTCGCTTGGCACTCGTCCTGGAAAACTATGGAGTTTCGAGACTGGATTTTGGATTCTGGACCTGGATCAGGATCTGGAGTAATATGCACTCGAGGTTGCAGTCTAACACATCTAGATTTCGTCCTTGCCATTAAATCCGTTCCGTAGCATCTTTAGAATGTAGAAGCAAAACAAGCCTTAATTATAATCATGTTATTTTTGCTGGAATTAAAACACATCCGCGTTCTATCTAAATTCACAGACTTTTTGCCCACGCCTTGTTTGAATTTGTGGTTGCACTCACAAATTTTAAAAATATTAAAATCGTAATTTGTAAGATTTTTGAAATTGAAAATTATGACGTTTAAGATTTTTAAAAAAGGGGTAATATCTGCAAAAAGGAGGGCCGGACGAAGGAATTGCTTTTAGGCAGCAATTTGATTCCATACAAAAACCACCATTTTGGCTTTATTGATGATTTTCTTTGCTAAAGCAAAATGTTGTCTTTCCATGTTTTAGAAAAGTTTAAAATGTTCTTTTTACTTGATTCAGAAAAGTGCAAAATTTTCTATTTAAATGTTTTGAGAAAAGTGCAAAATGTTTTATTTCCATGTTTTTGATATGTACAAAAATATTTATTTTGCATGTTTTTGAAAAGCCAAAATATTTTTTTTTACATATTTTTGAAAACTGCAAAATCTTCCATTTGCATGATTTTTTGTTTTTTGAAAATTCAAGCAGCGGGGGCTGCCTGCGCTGGCCGCATTATCCGGCCCTAGCAAAAAGGAAGTTCAAACTACCTGATTCATTGGTAGTGTTGTATACAAAATATTAAAAAACCTTAAATTCGAGTAAAATTGCTACTGTTATTTGAAGAAAATGGCTTCTTTCGTTCCTTCAGGGTGGATTTGCACGTTTAATTACATGCAAAACCCATGGCCGCCAGGCTAAATGTAAGAGCTAAACTTCGACAGGAGAGTAACTGACAACTGACAAGGAAGTATAGCAAAACTATAGAAATATATTAAGCAACACGTACGACGTCCTTTTAGTTTAGTTAAGTATGGAGACAGCGGCGCCGTGTCTGTACTGACAGGAAAGCGAGAAATATTTTCGAAATACAAAATATATAGGAAATTTAAGGTGTGCGGATTGCTCTGTCTGAATCTGAATGGTGAACGTGGCTTTTTAGAGATGAAGTGAAATAAAGTTGGTGGAAGAGCTAACTATGCATAACGAAAACGATGTGATGAAGAAACGTGAAGAGCTCTAATCCAGTCTTTAGTATTATTACCTCCCATTATTATGACAGGTAACTTAAAAGGAGCCGAAGGGGCGGCTCACAATAAATACAATGTCATGTATGCACCTACACAGACGGATCCGGTTGGGTGTGTGTGTGTGTGTGAACAAGATACGAATTAGGAATTGCAATTTAATAATAAGTCCGCACGTCCTACAAAAGCCTATCATCCGTATCATCATATCTTTTATAATCATTGTCGTCCTCACCGGCAAAGGTGTCAAATGTGCAATCTACAAGCAGAATTTCTACACTTTCTACTTCTACACTTTAAGTGCTAACTACATGGTTTACGTCATGAATGCAAAACAGAGTACCTACCTATAATTTAAACGCAATTTCCTAAAAATCTACAATTTAAGCAGCTCTGTTTTTTACACCTTTCAAAAAGTAATGAGAGGGACTCTCAAAATCCATCAAAATGTAATGTAGCTATATTAATGAAACAAAGTTTTTTTTTAAATCTGTTATAAATAATTTACACACGCGTTTTAGCATAGTATTTTAGAATTTTTCCAATATTTTCAATTCAGTAATTATTGCCTGTTCAAAACTAATGTATTTAAGGCATTTTATACTTTTTTTTAAGTTGCAATATTAAGATATTTTGTACTTTTTTAAAATTCTCCAACTCTGATCTTCTGTAATTTTTCTAAAAGCTAAAGTTAAGTTTAATAGCGCAATACTTTTTCAAGCTAAAAAACATTATTAGCTGTACGTTTGGCCTTAAAGAATTTAAATTTAAAGAAAAAGCTAAATGGCTCGGCATCTAAAAAACAAAGTTATCTGGAAAGGCATTTTTAAAAGATATTTATGGCAAGAAATTGTAATATTTATAATCACAAAATTAATCCCTGCTAAAAGCGTCTCCAACAATCACAATATTTACTTTCTCCTTTTTGCATTTAAACTGCAGCAGGTGCACACCAAAATAAATGATTATTTTTTGAGAATATGAATCAAATAAAAAAAAATTAAATAGCAGTTTATAGTGTTTCTATTAATTAGTGGAGATAGCACTCTTTGCAGTCGAACACTCCCCCACTACCAATTTCCCATCCCACCACCACCACCGCTCACCTCTCCTAATGAAAATGAATGAAATAGTAAACACAAATAGAAATTCATGGAAATAGCATACAGGGGGTCAAGAACAAAGTTGAAACTGATGAAAGTATAAAGCTTGCTCAAAAACTATTCAGATGAGTGAAAAGATTTTCCTGTGAATACTCAGAAAATCTATGTGTACTGTGTACAGCTGCTGACTGATACTGATGAGCGTCAACATTGCTATAAGCTGGTGCTGGTAGTGCTGCTTTAAAAAGATAGAGATTCTATAATATGATTCTGGAATGAAAGTGAAACTCAAAAGTAAAAAGTTTTTGCTGCAGTGAAACTAATAGGAAGGGACAACCAGGACCAGGACCAGCAGCCCCAGCAGTACCAGTACGAGTACCAGTACCACCGACCACATGGACCCCATGTCGTGCTGCTGCTGCTGGAAAAATGGTGGAGAGCTTTTGATCAAGATTTTAATTAGGTGAGCATGTAGTCTCGTATTAGTCATGAAAGGAACCAACTACATTACAGTTTACTCCCGACCATTACCCTAAGTATAATAATTATACACAATTTATTATGTACATATAATATACCCTTCCCATTTTCACTCTACACTCCACATTCTACGGCTACAGCTGAAAAGTTTCATTTTTATTTTTTATACATGTACCTACTTACCTATAAATGAAGAGTTTCTTAGCAAAACAGGTCCTGTCCTGTCTGAAAATTTTCAAAAAGCATGCAAATGGAACATTTTGCACTTTTCAAGAACATGCAAATAAAACATTTAACTCCTTTAAAAAAACATGTAAATAGGAAATTTTGCACTGTTTAAAATACGTGTGAATAGAGCATTTTGGACTTTTCAGAATCAAGTAAATAAAACATTTTGCACTTTTCAAAAACATGCAAATGAAACATTTAACTTTTTTTTAAAAACATGTAAATGGGACATTTCGCACTGTTTAAAATACGTGCAAATAGAGCATTTTGCACTTTTCAGAAACATTCAAATGAAACATTTAACTCCTTTGAAAAAACATGTAAATAGGACATTTTGCACTTTTTAGAATCAAGTAAATAAAACATTTTGCACTTTTCAAAAACATGTAAAATATAAAATTTCAGTTTGCTAAAGTAAACCATCAATACAATCAAAATGGTGGTTTTTGTAAGGAGACAAATTTACTGCCTAAAAGCAGTCCCTTCGTCCGGCCCCGGTCCCGGCCCTGATTCTGATTTAACTTTAGTTTTTTTGTAGTGTTTTCGTAGTTTGTAGAAGACTGGGCCTATTTTTCCAAAACACTCTTCATAATATATAATTATATGTAATTACATTTTTCTCTGCACTCTGCCCTACCTATACAAAGCAAAAAGCAAAGTGTACAGCGTAATTTATATATAACGATAATGATATTTATACCCGAGAGAAGTTAATAGTTGTGTGCTGAGCAGTAGGCAGTAAGTAAGTAGGACTATGGGAATGTATAAATATTCCTGTAATTATAGATGTTATAGGGGCGACTGAGGCTTATTGGTGTAAATAATGAAGCAGCTGTTGACTTGATTACTCTCATTTACTTCACAAGTCTTGGGTCTTTTGGACGACTATGCTCTTTGACTTGACTTTCTGGATGTGAGTCCGAGGCAAAGCTTCTCATCACATCTCACACACACGTTGACTCAAAGACCTCTGCTGTGTTTTCTTTTGGGCTATATACTGATATGCTATTGAGAGACTTTCACAGGGAGAGGCCGTCGGTCTTTGACTGTGACGATGACTCTGACAATGATCATGACACCGACACCGACGCCGACAATAATGACAATCACAATTTCTTTCTTCACATACTTTCACACTTTTCTACATCCTTCCGCCCTATGAGCCGCTTTTCCCTTGACATTTTTAATGCTAACAAGCAAGATGATAGGGAGTGTGATATATTTTATCTCAAAGCGTCAACCGTCAACACGTCCAGGTCCAGTGTGACTATAATACAAATATAGTTATGGCTTCTTAGGTTTATAACTGGAAACTGGAAACAATGTAATTACCGTATTTTCCATAGTAGCTACCCATATGTTCCAATTTCCAATTTATTGACACCGCGGTTTAAGGAAATTTTGAATTGGAGCGCGGATCTTTGCTTGAGTCTAAATGTGAATTTATATTAGGGCGCGCCTTCTCTACTGCAGTTAAGTGGTAACTGCCATTGGTACTTGGGCGCGTATTTTCAAAATACGGTAAATGAACTATATATGGAACGGGAACAAGTATATCTAGACTGAGGACTCAAAATGAAAATGACCCATATTCATTTTCAGATAAAGCAAAATTAATTAAAAAAACGTTCAAAATTAATTAAAAAGTGTATTTTGTCCTTTTCAGAAAATTGAATATAGAACATTTTGCACTTTTCAAAAACGTATAAATTGAATATTTCGCATGTTTTATAAACGTGTAAATTGAATACATATTCTGCACTTTTGAAATACTTGTAAATAGGAAGTTTTGTACTTTTCAAATACAAGTAAATAGAACATTTTGTACTTTTCAAATGCATGTAAATAGAACATTTTGTACTTTTCAAAAACATGTAAATAGAACATTTTGTACTTTTCAAAAACATGTAAATAGAACATTTTGTACTTTTCAAAAATATGTAAATAGAACATTTTGTACTTTTCAAATACATGTAAATAGAACATTTTGTACTTTTCAAAAACATGTAAATAGAACATTTTGTACTTTTCAAATACATGTAAATAAAATAATTTGCACTTTTCAAAATCATACAATAAAGCATTTTGTACTTTTTCATAACATGTAGGTAAATTCAATGGTACTTTTTGCACATTATAAAAACTCGTAGTTAACATTTTGCACATCCATCTAATATAATGTTTTTTTTATAACATATGTAGATACCTCATTTTGCTTCCAGTATAAATTGGAAATGAGCCATTTGGATTCCTCACTCACAATACGGTATTAGGAAGTTACCTAGGTAATATATTATTACTATGTATGTACGTATATAGGACGTAGGTGTTGGCCTGGACTGGACCCCGGTGCCCGTGCATGCGGTACATTATGTACGTACCTAGTTAAGTAGGTGGGTACATTATTTATGGTGACCGCATGCCCTTTCCTTTGACGTCCACGACGTGAAGACTTTGTCCTTTCCGTATATAAACATGGGACAAATATATGTATCTAATTCATACGTACAAAACTACCTACGATACGAACTGTTGTTGGCTGTGTGAAAGAGGCGAAGTGGAAATTACTTTTTGAAAATCGAGGCGTCTTCCCAAGAATCAAGATCAAGACTTTGATCATCATAACTTCTTGGGATTTGGTATTCCTCTCAGTCCTATATATGTATGAGATGATTGAAAACTGGGAATTAAGTACTTGTGTGTTAGTGCTCAGTGTACCAATTACTGCTCCTGGTTCCTGGTTCTTAGAATTTGAAGGCGACAAAATTACAAAACTAATTACGTTTGTACGTTTTTGTCGCAGTGCAAAACAAAAAAAGTGTCTTTTCATTACGTAGCTTCCTAAAAACGTAGTCTAAAAAAGAGTGTAAGTAAAATTTATTTTTGCATGCAATTTGGACGCTGTTGGAAATTTCTTTTTAATTTCTTACAACTACACGTGATGACGTGTGGTGGTGAAGGTGAAATTCGGCGTGATTATTATTTCAAGTTTTTTAACATGCTCACAATGCTGATTTTAGCATGTTACGAGCAACGCAATTGTGGCATGACGTGATTTTTCAGTTTAGAAACTTAATTGTAGATATTCGAATTCTGCAATTCCACAATTTCCAAACAAGACGCCTGATTGAAAGTTAAATCCTGCGGTTTAAGTAAAATAAGAAGCTTTCACATGTTGTATACATGTATTCGGAATTCTTGTAGGAGTGCCTATATTTGTGGTAAATATGGTCTGTTCTTTTGTGTGGTTGGAGTTATTTATAGTTTTTATAATTAAATCTCACCTTGAGTCATATACCTTCCAAACTACACACACTTTGGCTTACAGATATTCTCTGCTGCACTATAATTAAAAAAGAATTAGAAAGTTTCTCGCATGATCTATAGCCATGATGGCCATCGCTCACTTACCCACCACCACCACCACCATCACTACCACCAAGGTAGCCATCCACCAAGGTAGGTACACACTTGTCCTTTTCTCTCGAGATTTTTTTCGTTTTCCAGCTGTCGCTGTCATTCTGTCCTTGGAAATCAATTTAAAATCACAGGCCAGTCTTAAAAACAAACCAACATCAACATCAACAACAACGTCAACGTAGGGCGTATGGGGACGTTAAAAAAAGAACCTCCGTGTCCGGGTATAGCTTTGTATGAAGGAGTAGGAGACCAGGGCCGGACGAAGGAATTGCTATTAGGCAGCAATTTATTTTTTAAAAAAATTATTTTAAATTTACTCCAGGTTTTTTTTGGCAAACAAAAATGTTGTATTTATATACATGTTTTAGAAAAGTGTAAGATGTACTATTTACATGATTCTGAAAAGTGTAAAATGTTCTATTTACATGTTTTTAGAAAAGTGTTAAATATTTTATTTCCATGTTTTTGAAATGGGCAAAAACATTAATTTGCATGTTTTTGAAAAGTAAAAATGTTCTATTTACATATTTTTGAAAAATGCAGAATATTTCATTTACATATTATTTTGAAAATTCAGACAGCGGGGGTTCCCTGCGCTGGCCGCTTTATCCGGCCCTGTAGGAGACGTACCAGCTAACTAGAAAGAAAGAAGTAAAAGTAGTATGTAAGGTAGGCTTATGCACAGTGGAAATTATTTTGAAAAATCTAATTCTACAAAAGTCTACAAGTAGCGAGAGCGAATCGTACTGTACCGTAACGGCCTTTGTACAGTTACAGTACAGGTAGATACATGTGTCATATGTACATGTTTTTTCTCTCACAATCAGTCGGCCTCAGCCCACACGACTTGTCCAAGTTAAAAGGGAGTAGTCGTAGTGTGTAGTATTGTCGGAGCAGTTAAAGTTTGTGTAGGAAAAATAAATCCTATTTAAAAAGTAAGCTGGAGAGATTAGATTTAGTTAACTAACTTCGTCAACTAATCTTATAGCTTTCTCCTCACGCTTTTGCTTATGCTTTTATCTCCACACTACATATTCTAATATCCATATAGCGAGAGTGAAGACTCAAAATGAGCCAAATCTATAATTTTATTTGAAAATAAATGATGCACTGGATCTTCTAGAAAGTTTATGGGTACATGAGTCGTCTATAAAAGACGTCATAGAAATATTTACATTTCTAGGACCAGAACCCTGTGACCCCCCTGTCATCATCTTCACCGTTGAGTAAATGGCTATATCTTTTTACATTGGATGTCATCAGTATTCAAGCAGACGCATTATGGCCTTACTCGTGACATCATTTATGAACGATCCCTAATATATAATTCTGAAGCATGTAATTGCAGACTGGACTTTTTGGACACTTCCTAAAAACCATGTATATGAAGCAGTTTGAAAATTTCAAAAACGTGTAAATAAAAAAGTTTGCATATTTCAAAAATTTGTAAATAGAACATTTCAAAAATGCGTGATTAAAATATTTTGGACCTTTCAAAAACGTGTAAATAAAAATATTTTGCACATTTCAAAAATGTGTAAATAGATTATTTTGCAACTTTCAAAAAAGTGTAAATAGGACATTTTTCACATTTCAAAAATGTGTAAATAGATTATTTTGCAACTTTCAAAAAAGTGTAAATAGGACATTTTTCACATTTCAAAAATGTGTAAATAAAATATTTTGCACCTTTCAAAAACGTGTAAATAGAATATTTTGCACCTTTCAAAAACTTGTAAATAGAATATTTTGCACCTTTGAAAAACGTGTAAAAAGAAAATTTTGCACATTTAAAAAAATATGGCAATAAAACAATTGGAACGTTTTAGAAACTCCTAATTAACATTTTAAACATTTCTTTTAGTCTTTCATTCAGCCTATTTTGACATAGCCCATATTTATTCTAGCCCAACTTGGATATATTATGGCCCATTTTGCTTCTTCACTAACGCCATGCCTCCATTTTTTTTTGTACTACGGCCGCTTCCACATTCGCTACTCCCTCGTCTTCACTTCATATCATACTATGTACATAGGTCTCCGCGCGATGGTTCTTCAGAGATTTTGAGAGCTAATGTAAAAGTTTCTTTATACAATCACAATCAGAATCTTGGCCCTCAAGTCTGGAGAGAAGAAAGGGAAAGTAGAAAAGGGGAGAGAGAGTCATCGGGAGTCGCGGAGAGAAGCATCACGTCGTCTGTAAACTGTGTAAATTTGTCGGACACGAGCATGAAAAAAGTTTTGCCCGCACTTGAGACTCCAACAACCCACCAAGTAAAGTCATCCTCATCCTCCTCATCCTCATCATGATCATAGAGACGTCCGCTTTGTCTCCACACTTTAACTTTACCTGTGCACCTTTCAAAAAAAGGAAGAAAAAAGGAGCGCGCTTCGAACTACAGTTTCTACAGGATCAAGTCCCATACACAAGACGTAGACCATACCATGGGGAAGCTCAATTGAATTTTAGAATTTTTTTTCTTTTAAGTTAACTTAACTACTTAACCCTCTCTACACAGTAGTGTCTGGAGGCTGGAGTGGAGCGCTTTATAGTCGACAGCCTATAATAAGTTCCGGTAGAATGTACGGTACCGGTAATGGTACCGGTACCTGTATATGTTCGTCCTCGCCTTGGAATTTATCACATAGGTCACGAGGTCATTAATTTCTCCCGATTTCATCTTCTTTATCACTATACATTTTTTTAAAAAGAAAAGTGAATGTCCACGTACGTCAACCTTATCTAATTCTCACACTTCCCACATGGATTTAGAACGTCAGAGTTTATAGAAGGGCTCACATTTTTTAAAATTACAAAACAAGCGGGCTGAAGCAGTAGTGGGCAGATTGGCGAAATAAGCCGCCGTTGTTTTTTATTTAATTACCTTATTTTTTTCAATAGAAGCCCCGCAGCTTATAACCCTGCTATTAGGAAATATACTGTTCACTCTTGAAAATAACTTTATATGAAACATGTATAATTCAAATTGTGTGTCAAAGCAGCAGCCGTGTGCTTAAAATATCGTACGGACCATAAAGTGTAAAGTCCTCAGTGCGCGACAGCCCCTTCTTTCTTTGAAGTACGTGATAAAAAATAAATATTTTAATAAGGCTAATGACACTTGCAGATAAAAATTATAATTGTTCACTTAATTCAGCTAATTCATATTCGCCACTTTCTTCACTTTCTCCCTCGTGCTTTTCCATCTGCTTCCTTCTTTCTTTTTATTTTAGTTTTTTTTCTCCGAAATCTAAATCTGAATCTCTCTCTCTGGTTCTGGTTCTTAATCTAGAAAGAAAAGGAGGCGGAACGACGACGGATTTCTTGGAAAGTGTGTATACTCATTCTTTAATTCTAATCTAACATCTTGAAAAACATTAGAACATGTTGTAAATTGTAAAGTAAGTTGTAACTTATAGCCAGAATGAAGTATAAAACTACCTATACTGTGTAGGACTGGAGTAGCTCTATGTGTATAGGTATAGGGCAGTCCGTGGGGCCAAAGTCAAAGCATGAAATAAATACATGTATAAGTACTAGAAGGGAAGTTGTAAGTAAGTGTACATACGGAGGACTTCTTATTAGTTGAAGAAACATGGTTATACTTGTTCTGTTCAAATTACTAAACTTGTCAAAAACTTTTCAGCCAGCCAGCATGGTTTCTTGTCGCTTGTCTTATGTCTCTTAAGTCGTGTGGCGGTTCTCGGAAAGAATTACATGCATATTATGTATGTCCTGAGTGAAGAAGCAAAATGACTCATATCCGCATTTCTGGCTAATAAAATAGACTATTTCTGAACTATCTACAGAAAAATTATAAAACTTCTTGATTTGAATACCTAACTTCATAACATGTCGCAAAAATATTTTGCCATTTATTTTTTTAACGCGTTTAAAGTGTAAATTTTTATAATATTTTGCGATTTTCAAGAAGGCGTAAATAAAGCAATTTGCACTTTTTAAAGACAAACGTTACTACGGGGGAAGTGATGGTTATGTGTAAAAGTTGTGTAGTTGTAGTTGTAGTAGCCGAGAGTATCGACTGGGACAGCCTGGGCCATGGCAAGGATTGAGACATGATGTGAGATATGGGACTGAAACGACAGATAACCTTGCTAAGCATATGGGCATTTAATTTAATTGTAATGTAAAGTCATGGGATTGAATTGAAACGACGGATAACCTTGCTAAGCTTACGGGCATTTAAATGCATTTTAATGTAATGTCATATGTATGAATGGGAGGAAATGGGAGCTGGAGTTGTATTATTCGAGTGGAACAGTGTGGCTGGTATATGGGCATTGGGAAGTACTGAGGAAGAGTGAACGAGACCGGAGCCAGTGTTAATGTTTGGACTGCGTTCCCATAGCAACGTATGTTGGGTATGAAAATCAGCTAAGCTGTGACTGCCAGTGCGGATCATATGCTATGCAATATTGTATGTAGATGTTCAATGTATGATATTTGAGATTGATAGAATTTAAAGTGAGCGGGGATTTGCATTGTTCGGATTGATCACCATAGCAACGGGATCATATGGTATGTAAAATGAGGGAACAGACGGAGTTCCGGAGTGCTTCACGAAGGGGGAGACAACGTGCCTATATAATTTGAACCGTAGGGGTTGGATGTGTGCGTACATACTTCAAAACCCTGAGAGAGAATTCCTGATGGATTTCAAGGCTGAGAATGGATTTGAAGGCTGAGAATTGCTTTGCTCAACTACAAAGTACAGAAACAGAGGGCAACATGTCTGTTATAGCTATAGGACTTGAACTGGGATGCTTGAGATGGATAGAGTTTGATCGAGAATGTGGGGCTCTTGAATATTAGGTGCTAATATGCTATTATGTAGAACCCGTTACTTACCTATGTATGTATGTACACAATATTTAGTATGTACAGTGTACTAGTTGCGTATTGCTAAATACAATTAGCATGTATATTATATTAAACTATATGCATTTAATTTAATTAAATGCATTAACTACACTGTTTTAACGTACATACCCATTTAAAATATTTAAATATCATAACTGCAATTAAAATTAATTAGTCAAATATTATTTAATTTTAAATTTAATTAAAAAATAACCATTTCAAAAAATCTACCAAATTTTTAAAAATATGTAATAACAAAAATAAAAATTAATGTGCCCATTTTAAGCCGATATGTATATATGTATATGTATGTATCAGTATATAGCATATCTACTCACTGTAGCGGGATGTATACAGTACGTAGGTAGATGTTTGGGTTCTGGATTGGATATTATTTTGAAATATCCTGTATTATTGAGTGAATCCAGGCAGAATTCGATGCACCTTGTAGCCCTTAGCACTGGAGAGTGCACTGAGTTGGGGTGACTGTGTTACTGTTGATGTGCGTGACGTGCATATTAATAGCTAATTAACTCAACGCATCAACCGAGGCTGGGCTGAAGCTTCTGATGGGCCCAGTCGGCTTCTAAAATCAAACTTTTCGGACCCACGGAGCTCTGAGCTTCAACTTTCCATGTACTGAGCTGACCACTCGTGCTACCTATAGGCAAGACATACCGACAATACGATATATGTAAATTTGTATATGTACATGCCCAACTGCGTACCTATATACTATGTAACAGTAGTATATCCTTATAATTATTGATTTAAATGTTGTATAATGTAGATACATACAGTTGCTGGGGTAGGAATGCTCGAATAAATGATATTATATTTTATTATGGAGCTCAACTGGACAGAATAAAGTGCACTTTTAGACCTTTAGCATTGCAGGAATCAAAGCAAAGGGGAAAATTTGTTACTTAGGATGTGCGTGATATGCATATTAATTGAATATTGATCCAATGTACACTGAAGCTGCCTTCTGGTTTCTCTAGAGTCCAGTGAAAATATAAAATTGAAGGTACAGGGCCAGGACGAAAGACTGAATTCTACCTGCTGTGGAACAGATACAAGTTTTTTATTGATGCAAGTCAGGTGGGCCGCAGGTTTCTATGAGATATATGTTTAGTTGATTGTTTGTTATATGTTTCTGGTATATGGTTTACAAATTACAACAATTAATATGATGAGCAGGGATGCAAGAGCAAACTGCAAGTGTAAAATACAAGGTACAACAGGTGAACAAGTGCAGCGAGACGCAGGTTGTTTTTTATATTATGCAAAAACAGTATGCAGGTTTTTGATGGAAGAGTAAAGTTTGATTGTAATGCAGTTTTTACATATATACATATTTACGAGTTTATTTTTTTTGAATTTTTTCTCACACACACACACATCCATACATACAAATATTTACACACATGATTTACAAATACAACAGACATACATAGTTTTACATTTACTATTTACAAGTGTACACAAGTACACGTAATATTTACAGCCTAAAATTAAATTTGAAAGTTTACATAATATTTACAAGTGTGCAGTAAATCTGCACACGCTATAATTAATTTATATATTTACAAGTCTACGCCTACTACACAATGACAATTACATTTACAATATTATTATACCACTATTTACAAACATGTACATCTTACTTTACTACGAAACACTGCCTAATAATTATTGATACATTTATTAAAATATTGTGTGCACTATAATTATGAAACTAAAACTATTTGTGTAATACTTATTCACTTCTTAAACTTTAATTACAATTACAATTATAAATTACACTTCTTATGTAACCGACTTATACTTTTTATTTAATCTTATTAACTAAATCAGTGTGGCCCAAGGGAAGGCTAAAATTACAATCGTTGGGATCTGGAAATACTCTAGATAAATCTAAACTTTTAAAAGCTAACCTACTTTGATTTTTAATAAATAATTTATGGTCGACATTTGCTACTGTATTTACATTTATTTTACATGGTTTGTTAGTTTCTAACATTTGCCTATATCGGTCGTGTTTACACTGCCTTAACGAAATTGCAGGAATACCTGCACACTTTTGTTGTTCAGAATTATTATTATATAACATACTATACATTTTTGGTCTTAATACTATAAGTTCTTTTACATCTAAGCTCTGAATTCGAAGTTTTCCACTTTCACCGCTATTTAATAAATGTAAGTTTGGATGTTGACTTTCATAAATTCTAAAAAACTCATGGTCTCGAGGAATTTTACTAAAATCAAATTCAAATTTTGCTTTGACAATATCATCCCAAAACGTGTTAAATGTGTCAATTGTGTGCATCTCGTATCCGTCAGTATCTGTATAATCCAGATGGGCTCTATTATGAAATATCTCACACAAAAAATCCCACTTTTCATAAAAAAGTACTTTTGCAAAATCCAGAATAGCTACAGCAGTCAGAGGGAGGTTAGTTATTCGATATTTTTTAAGGTATTGAATAATTACGCTTAAATTTTCAGAAAATCCTTCAAAATCTTTACAGTTAGCATTTGCAAGTAATTTTTCAGCTTGCGCAGCACTAGAGCATAACCGAGCATTGATAAATTCGAGTACTTGGGCTAGAGTTTTGCCATATAAAACATTAGAACTTTTTTTCAATAGCTTATTTTCAAATGGAGTTTTGGCTTTTTTCCGGTTTTCTAAATTAGATTCAATGTACGGTTTAAAATAACTCTGTTGCTTGAAGCGTACCCCACAATGAATTTTAGAAAGAACTAAACCTTTAGACAAATAATATTTTAATGCTTTAAAATGAACTGTGTAGTTTGTTTTATCATATAGTGTTAACATAAGCCGAGGGCGAGATACATAGTGTTGAATTGAGTTTATTGCATTTTTATTTAAATTATACTGTGCTGCTATATCATGCATATTAAGTACCCGCTGTTCCATAGCAAGTGGCAAGTTTGCGTCTCTAGTATGTAGAGCCAAAGGATACTTCAAGTCACAAACAAGAACGTAGCCATAGCTACCTTCTGTAGTACCCAACTTTGGGTCAGTCCAATCAATACTTTGCAAATCCTTCGCTTCCATATACATATAGTCTGAGACTGGCATCAGCTGCTTCATACTTTCTGCATATAAGCTGTTGATGTCTAGTGAAAGTAATTGATTACGGGGTTTGGATTTATCTAATCCTCCTGGGCATCTTTCATGGTTTGCAATGACGTGTTTCGCTGTAAAAATACACTGCCCACCGCGTATTCCTTGCTTTGCAATTTCTAATATTTTTGGGTCCCTTATATAATCTATTTCTGCCTTTGTATAATTTAAAAAACATTCCCAAGAATAACTAGGTAATGTAAGTGAGTAAGTCGGATCAAGTTCGTAATTTTGGAGTCCAACTTTGCGAAAATTTTGCCATACTTCTGCAAGTAAAACCGTATCTAAAACACATGTAAATCGTGTATAGTCACGTAGTGTAGTTAGTCTAAATTCAGTACAAACATTTTTGACAAGATCCCACTGGTGATCTGAAATGAGCTCATCGTCCAAAAGTGATCGTCTAAATTGATCTCGGTCTGGTATTTGGTTATTTAAATCATCTGAACTAGTTAATGACATGAATGGAAAGTAAACTGGTTTTTGTAATAATTTTAATTGTAATTCTGTGAGAGGCTTCACTTCTGAACCAAGATTTAATTGGTTATCAACAAATATTAAATCTGAAAAACATTGAGGCGCAAGTGTAAAATTAAATTCATCTCTTGAATTTAAAGATTCAACAAGATCATATGGGTTGGAATCAAAAAATAAATTTGCATCCATAAATCGAACTTTTACTTTGGAGTGTAACATCTTGCCAGTATATTTCTGATTTGTTCTGTCTTTTGGTAGATACTCAATATTTAAATTTGGCAGCCATTTATCTTTAGCTGTAATTGAAATAGAAATAAATTCTTTGGCAGACTTGGCTACTACATGGATGTCTTTAGCTTCAAACTGACCTGTATTCATGGCACTAACTAGCAAATGATAATCAAAGCAACCCCCGTACAGTGATATTATTGGTATTTCGTGCTTGTACTTGATGTTCAAGTTACAGCGGCTACATGCAGCAAACTCAAAATGACCATGGTTATGGTTATGATGAAACGTACGTAGAATGTTCTTAGAAGAATCAAATTCACGTCGACACATGTGGCAATGAGTAGCACTTTCAAACTGTGCACGTACCTGGTCACTTGGTTTGACCATATTGTTGGTATTTCGAACGTGAGATAATAATGCCTCAGCCCAATAAAATATATTTTCAAAAAAATGTTTCATTATATCCTCCCCATCATAAAATTCTGCATGTACTACTTCACTTCTGTCTTTCATTTGTCTAATAATAATCAAGGAATACGCAGCAGGTGTAATTTCATTTACAAATCTCGTATTGCTACTTGAGGATCTAGGGTCGTTATAGGGAATCACAAATGTAGAAAACTTATAAACAATTATATATGGGTAAGGCAAGGATTGCCATAATTTGGAAAACTTGACTCTTTCTGAGAGTTCAGGAAATACAATTTGCCTTTTTTGTAGAGTTTGACAGCTCAGTTTATGTTTAGTTAAATTATCAGCTGAATTAAAATGTCGATAACAGGACTGGCAATAGTAAACTTTTCTATTGTTTCCAATACACATAAACTTATCCAGGTCTGTAATCAGAACTAAATGATAAGTGTGCTCATCTTTACTACCATCGGCTCTGTCTTTGTAAATTAAAAATAAATTACACTTGTCAGCAATATCACTATTCTGACACCTACGAATTGGGATGATTTTGTCGCCGCGGTGACTCCATATGTTAATTCCTAATTTGTTTTTGACTTCAAACTTTTCCAGACTTGGCAAGTCTTTGTTAATTAGAAAGGGGCAGGTAATATCAGTAAAATCAAATTTAGAAAAATAGGAAATATATTGATTTGGGTTTTGTAGATTACGATTTATCCACAAACGGCTCTGAGATTTGTCTTTCTGTTTAGTTTTCTGTTTGTTTTTTTCTAATATTTCGTGCCTATACCTGTGTGCAGTAACACAGAACTTAAAACAATCACTACAGTTATTTTTAATATTAAGATATCCTACTTTACGTGGTTTCAAAGCTGGGAATTTAATGTAGCCTTTAGCTTTTGCATTTGCAAATAAATTTAAAACTCCTACTTTAACTTGTATTGATTCTATTTCACGGAGCGTCCATCCAGTCCCGTTCTTATTAAACTCATTTAGTTTTTTTATAATGTCACTGGCACTGTCAAAAATGAAACTTGCAATTTCCTGGGCACTTAAAATATCATAATTCTTTGAAACAAACTGAATATCACGTTCTATTGTATTTTTTTCATTCTCTACTTCCGTAATTAATTCTAATGTAACTACAATAATTAATTGTGCTTTAATACTACTGTGCAGAGTTATGTTTTGGGTCAACAACTTTAAAAATGGCTCGTATAGTTGTGTCAAAAGAGATTCAATATCTTGAAATGTCTCAGTAGGCTGATGACTGTATGTCACCATCATGCCAAGATGTGAACGTGAAGTTTCTTGAAATACATCTAAATCAATTGGATAAGAGCGATGAACTCCCCTTGAAGAGGCAGCTGGCTGTGCAGACGCGTTAGTAAAAACGCCGTAAGTAGTCCCAGATCGATTTGTACCACCTCCAACAAGACCTTGATTTCTATTTTCTACATGGCCAAGTCTTTGTCCTTGATGAAGGCACTGGTGATCTGCCTTGCTTGAACAGTAGATATTGCAGTCCCCACAGTGATGAACATGCTCAACGTGAGCTTGGTATGGGACATGGCTTCGGCAAGTAAAGCGGCAGCCGGGAACAGAGCACGAAAATATCTGTAAAATAAATAAATCAAAATTTTTTTTATACCTTACATTAATACCACTGTTATGTATATACACATGTACTGTACAACAATACATATTATTAAAATACTGCAAAACCAAATAAGCATAGGCGCTCGTATTATTAGGAATAGCTTTAACTAGAATAATTAAAGTGCAATGTAGGAACGACACGTACATGATCTTTTTTACCGTTTGTAGTAGCTGATGGAAAGCTGGCCTGTTCGTGGTACGATGAAGCTGTACGGCAGCGCTTGGAGTATGGAGCTGCAGCGGTGGGAGATGTAGAATCCATAGTGCGTGCACTTCTATACGGTATAAATATATTACACTATATATACTACACAATGTATAAAATCCACTACGCTCTATAGCGTACGTTGAAAGCAGGCAGACGATAGAATTTAAGTTGATATTTAGGCTGTTGTTGTTGTTGTTAACGAGAGCGATTGAATGCTCTTTCTAGTCTGAAGGTGAATTTAATACAGAGGGTGAAATTGCCATGAAGTCCCCTTTTGAATCTTGCCCACCCTCCTTTTCTGGTGCAAGTAGTCTGTTTTTATGGTATAGTTTCCTCATCTTAAATGCAAAAAGTGTTAAGACTAGTACAAACGACACGTAGATAGCTGTAATTACATACAAAATTCAATATTTAGTATTATTGTATATACGTTTGAAGCTATACTATCCTATGCACTAAAAGTTTATATGTATTACTTACTCACAGTGAACAATCATGTAATATTCACTTACTTATATAGTCAAATGTGTTGTGAAGCACAGGTTTTGTTTCGTTGTTTTGATACTTGTCAACCACATCCATAATAATTCCATTCTGTGTGTTCAAATTCTCAAGCATGTACTTTAATGCCATAAGAATTACTTTATGAAACGAACTCGTATGTACCACTGGTAGCGCTGTTGTATCGATTGGCAATGTTGGGTCTAAGCTACTACTCTGTAGCTTTTTCTCAATTTCATCTAATGCCATCTTCTCTTTTCCATAGCCTTTAGAGGCAGTATATGGTGCACTATCAGTATACGTATTTTCAACAGACTTGGCTTGATATTGATTTACTTTTGAGTCTAAGGCACATGCAGTGTTGCACGATCTCCCAAGTGCCATAAAAGCACATATTATAACAACAAAAGCACGTACCTTATACATCTTATATGTTTGTATTGACCACGGTGACATTAGAAAAGCTACTGACAAAGAATTCTATATAGTTGCTCTTTATATGCATTTATTTTCTAGCTGCTCTTTTATGTATGTAAGACGTCATACGCTTGCGTTTCACTACTGCATGCTTTTGATTAGCATGAGGTTTACGATTCCTTTTCTTATGTTTAGCAACAATGTTTTCGTATGCTATCCACTCTTGCCTGGGTAGTTGAATTAGTTTTTCTATTCCTTCCGACGCATTGTAAATTGCATCTCTCTGTGCGTCGTTCGCATTTCCTCCTTTCTGTTCAAGTATAGTTTTGTTATGGTCCTTATTATATGATGTAATACTTTGGGGTTGAGTAGTCAACTTTAATGCTTGTTGTTCTGTGCGTATATGCATAAGCTCAGCATACAACTTGGGTTCAATTACTTTCATTATAGTTGCCATTTTTTGTTTATTTTATTTGTTATTATTTTATTTATTAATTGTAATCTTTAGAAATTGCTTCAGAAAGCAAGACAGTACGACAAATTTCACTCTTGTATACTTTATAATATACGGTAGCTAGTATCTTTTGTATTAATTTATGGTATTTAATTAGCAATTTGCAAAGTTTAGTAGGGTCGTTGCAACTCAAACGGTTACTTTATTCTTTTATTTGGTTTTTATATGACATTTGTTTTGAGCATGAAAAGTTTTATTTTTAGAATAAAAACATTTACAAATACCGATTAGTTTTTTATTACAGTTTTTAAAATTGTTTTACAAGTTTTTTTAAATTTATTTTTAATTCTTATGTTCTAAAATGTTTACAAATTTTGTTTTAACTTGATAATTTTTTTACAAATAACTTGTATTCTTAGAATATTTATTAGTTTTTTCTGCAAGCTAAATTTAATTTTTTAATTGTAAGTAAATTGTTTTCTGCAGATTAACCTATTTTAAATTATAGTACATATATTTTGTGCTTCACTATATATTACTTAATTTTATATATTATTTTTAGACGTAACGTTATTATTTATGCAAAAAGTACTCTTTACATACATGTTTCTATGATTTATATTCATTTTGTTTGTATTTGCAAATGTATTTTTGTACAATTTCTAAGACTTTATAGTTTCGCCAAAACATACAATGTCCACAAATTTTGATTTTTGGCTCGTACTTGTACATGAAAATTCGTTCGCCATATAAGGTTATTTTGCGAATATAGTCTGATTTAGGGTTTTCTGTCCATGCTTTTATATTTTCTGGATTGTTTTGACAAACAAAACATTCATTGTTTTTTACAAGTTTTGTTACTTTACACCAGTTTACAATATTTGTAAACTTTTTTAACTGAATCCATACATCGTATGGTGTATTCAAACTATCGGCAATTTTTATTTGTTTCATCTTTTCTTGTTCTTCACAATCTACACAGTACTGTTTGTTTTTATACATTATGGTATATAAACTTAATGGTTTAAAGTTCAACCAGCAAAACTGGCATGACTCACACATTAAACTTTGTAAAGTATTCATATTGTTTCTAACACGAATTAAACTTGTTCCATAGACAGTTGCAATGCTTTATATTCATCTTATTTGTACTAGCAAATATATTCGTAAGCATTTTCTAAACATTTTGCAGAGCTTCTGCATAACATACAATATCCGCATACTTTGATTTTAGGCATGTACTTGTATATGAACACAATCTCGCCATACAGAGATACGCCGTGAACAAATTCTGCATCTGGGCTTTCTGCGGATGATGCTTTATTATACGGAACGTATTTACATGCAAAACAATCTGTTTTGTCCATTACTCTTGTAACTTCACACCAATTGTTAATGTTGTCAAACTTATCAAAGTCAATCCATTCAACATATGGTGTATTAAAGCATTCAGCAACTTTTTTATCTTTTTTGCTTTCTTGCAATTTACATCGCACACAGTATTGTTTGTTTTTATACTTAATAGTTTGTAAACTTGATGGCATATAGTTCAACCAGCAAAACTGACATGCTTCGCACAACAAACTTTGCAGAGCATTCATTTCGTTTTTATCACGAATTACACTTGTTCCATCGCTAAAGATAACTGCAATGTTTTATATTCATCTTCTTTGTATTCATAAATATATTCTCGAACATTCTCTAAAACATTCAAGCATCGCCAAAACATGCAATAGTTGCATACTTTAATTTCTGGCATGTACTTGTAAATGTACACTGTTTCCCCATACAAAGATATGCTGTGAATATACTCTGCATCGGGTTCGCCTCTGACTGACGAAACATCACCAGGATCGAATTTACACACAAAACAATCAATATTTTCAAAACTTCGGGTTACTTCACACCAATTGCTAACATCGTTGAAATCATCAAAGTCAATCCACTCATCGTACGGTGTATTTAAGCTGGCAAGTACTTGTTCATCTTTTTTTCTTTCTTGCACTTCACATCGCGTACAGTATTGTTTGTTTTTATACATGACAGTTTGCAAACTTGACGGCGTATAGTTTAACCAGCAGAACTGGCATGCCTCACACAACAAACTTTCCAGAGTTAATGTATTCATGTTTTTCGCACAACAAACTTTACAATTTGCAATCTTGGGTTAAGAACAACACAAGGTTTTCAATTTCATCGTAGTTCAATTCAATTTGCGGACCAGACCATTTTCCGTATTTTACAGACGTTTGCTCTGAAACTAGGCAGAAGTAAGAACTACAGAAGATCCACCACTTTGTCTATTGGATCGTTGTTGTACAGATGTCATCTTACGTTTTTTGCAGGCTAATCGGCAATAAGTAACACGGCACTTTTTATTAATTAAACGGCGCTTATATGGCTTTCTAGATTTAACTGGTATTAAATTCTGTGTGTCACCTAGATTTAACCTTCCAGATGTGTTTTCTACTGTGTGGTCAGTTCCGATAAAATCGTGGTCGCCTGATCCCATTTGGTTGTTACTATTGATTTTATTAATTGCTTCCAAAGTACAGTATTCTCCTAATAGGCTGTCTTTTACGAGCTCTTCGTCTACTGTATTAGTGTTATTTTCGTTATGATTACAGTCGTAAATATTTTTACACAAAATTTCACGCATAATTATAAGTCATCAGTGACATGTTAGGCAATGCACTGCAAATTTATTTTTGAATTTCATTTATTAAGAAGCACTGTGAATGAAATGATGTTGTTGCTGTTTGAATGTTGAGTTTAGAATGAGTATGTTAACTAATTGTTGACACGTTTTATACTTTTTTGCTGTATCAAGTAGAATCATACTTTCATATCAGCAAATTATACATTAACAGGGTAATTTAAATTATAATACATTCCACATTATTACATTTTGCGTGGTCTAAACCGCAGTTCTACAATAGTTGTGGAATTTTCTGGCAGTGTGACGAGATCGCGGTACTCGTTTAATAAAGTTATTCGAAGTATTTGCTGTGCCTGTGATTTTAATGACACATACAATATTGGAGAAAAAACATGTACAGTCTCCTTATCGTAAACTGAAGAAATATCTACTGATCGTAGTAATGGTAGGGCATGTGAGGCGTATAGTCGATTTTCAACCATATTGCATGATACAAGCAGACGTTTGGCTAGTATTGTCTGTTCTGGCTCTGGCTCTACGTCCTCTTTGAATTCCTCGTGTTCTGTTTCCATTTCTTCTTGCTTAGCTAATTCAGGCTTGAGTCGTCCAACCACTCCAGTTTTAAAAATAAAATTGTCTTCAAATCCAAAATATCTATTGACTAACGCTAGCAGTTGTACTGAGATATCGTCTCTTATTTGAGGGATACTAAGCTCGCCATCTTTGTGCTCAAACTGTATTCTTGTATCTCCTAACAACCCTTCTGACAATGTACGATTAATCTCATGAACAACATGATCCAAGTCAACTTCTTCTGGTTCTTTCATTGGAAGATAATTTGAATATAACTGAAACAATCGTATGTATAAATATTTGTTGTCCTCAATTTCCCTGTATTTTTCTTTGTCAAAGTCTGACTCTGAATTATAAACGATATTGAAAAATGTATTATCTTGTTGAAATCTAAGACAAACAGCAATCTCTTCTGGTTAGACAACATATTTATTTTCTTTACCTTCAAATGTTAACTTGCATTTAGTTTCTCTAAGCTCTTTGAAAGGAAATTGAATTTTTATTTTAATGTCAGTCCTGGCTTGTAGTTCTGTGCTAAATTGCTTTAAGTATATCTTGATATCAGCGTCACCGTCAATAATTCTCTTTCTATACAGTAATTTTGTCATTGAATTTTTAATTGTTTTTAATAAAATCACTTAATGCAGAAAACGATCCTTTTAATCTAGAATTTAAATATGATTTTTGTATATCAGCCATGATGTGTACGTTTTATATGTGAACCACTGCGGTGTGCATTCAAACTACAAATGGACGCTGTTAAATAATTGCACGCAATTTATAGCACATATTACATATCTACAAATTTACATTTAATTTTTGTTGCAGATTTTTTCAATTATGGGATTTTTTTATCAGTTTTACATATATTATACGTTTTAACATATTACAACTATTACAATTGGAAAGTGTAAATTATTATTACATACACACTAACGTTATATTAAAAGTAAGAGTATGTACACAAAAACTACAATATATAGTATATTTAAAAGTATTAAATTGTATTTACATTTTTTCAAAATGGTGCACTTTTTTATTTATAAAAATCGATCTACCTGGCTAGTCATGTCTGCTTTACGAGATTTTTTGTTTTCCACTTCAAGTTCTTTCAGTCGGGCTTCTTCTTTCCACCGCAGCTGCATTTCATACTCATGCTGAACAACTAAAATTCTTGAGGCCTGTATTATTTCTTTGTCCACAATCATAAGATTTTCAAAACATTTAAATCGAGAAAGAGCTACATAAGTTGTGCACGCTATAATTTCTCTTGTATCCAAGTGCACACATCCTTTTTCTATTGTTATGCCTTGCGATCTGTGAATTGTCATCCCCCAATTCAAGACAAGTGAAAATGCCTGGATTTTAACATATTGATTTGTTTCTAAATCTAGTTCAGAGTATTCAATACGTGTTATTTTCACCCCTTTGCCTCTTGAGGTAACAAAAATATTGTTTCCTCAGTAATGTGGAAAGTCTACAACTATAGCTTCAACATAATTGTTCCAGTAAAGTCTGTTCTTGACGGAGCTAAATATTAAATCCACAACAGTGCCTCGGCTCCCATTAGTAAGATTCGATGCTACGTCCAAATTCTGTGTTAACATGATACGTGCGCCATAATCTACTTCAAGTGGATCTTTTAAAAGTGAGCTGGTTTCTCCAATTAAAGCTGGAACCTCAATAAACCCAGGATGAAATCTTCGGATCATCTTCCTACAAAATTACAATCAAATCATTTAAATCATTTATTCATTTAAAAACATATCACGAATCCTAAACTACATTTATTAATAAAATTTATAGAAAAAATCTACTTTGTATTTTTATTTAAAAATACGTACTTATTGTGTGCTGCTACATTGTTGTTTGTTTGAAAAAGATGAATTGATTTTTCAAATTCTTCAAATTCAATATCCGAAAGATTAGATTGCAAAATGTGCCGCTGTCGTTGTTGCAAATTGTAAAGATCCAGAGGGGTACATTTAAAATATCTCAGCCTCATTAGAAACTCGTAGTACTCCAGTTGTCTTGAATCATTTTTGCTCTGCCGAAACGGTGTGTCTAATACAAAAGCAGTATTGAAACTCTTGTACAATTGAGAAGCTTCTCGTAATTCTTGTGAAGTCTGTACTATGAACTGAGAATACAAATTACTGTCTCCCAAACAAGAACATTGAAGAAAGTCTCCAAACATAAGTACGGTTCTTCCGCTGAACGGCAGCTCTGCCCGAGATGGATCTACTAGTTTCATGAAGGCATCAACAAAATGCAGTAATTTCAAGCCTATAGTTGAAACTTCGTCAAAAAGTAGAACTTTAACATTCCGAAATTTGTATTTATCGACAGCTGAAATACCGTTCTTCAGTTGGTCAGTGATATTCCCATTTGCAAAAGGTTTTATTTTGAAGCAAGAATGAAATGTTGTGCCTTTTAAACTAGAGGCACATACTCCAAGAAAACAACAAATTCTAAAAGAAAAAGTTTCATCTTGGCTTTGCTTTTGCGACAATATGTGCTGCAATGTCTTTATTACTGCTGATTTGCCTGAGCCTGGGATACCCACAATTATCATTCTTAATGGTGTTTTGTAAAATAGTCTTCCAGGTTAACTTATTTGTTTTCTTACCAAGTCCACAATTTGTTTTTGACGTGGAGCTAAAAAAGTGTATGGAATTTCTGGAGGCGCAAAGATTTGCATACTTGTATTCTGAGATAATAACTCAAACTCTCTATAATTGTTTATTGCCAATAGTTCACAAGTAGTTGATTTATCTGAAATTGCACCACTTAAATCGCATGTACAATTGCAATCCAAGTTATCCTTTGCTGTAAGTCTGTGCTTGTAAAAGCAATCAGAGCACAAAGTGTGCTCAAGATTAAAGGCATAAAAATAAGACTTTGGAACTAGTGGAACCAAATCTGGGTAGATTGAAAAACGGCTTGACCCCGGTTGATTACGTTCTCTGTATTTATTCAATACTTTTGTTGCTGCTTCTGAAAATTGATGTGGAGTTCGTTTGCAGGAACAGCACTTTACATGTCTACAGCAAATATTTCTAGACGGTTCAGATATACTCCTTTCTGATGAATGATCGGTTTTTAAAACTCGATTTGGTGGTTTTAGCCAAAGTTTATTGTCTCGTAAATTCGAACATACAAGACGTTGTATCTGTGTTGAAAAAAAAACTATTCTTCCATGACACGCACTACAGGAATTTCGAAGTTGTACAGATCCAAAGTTGTTTGTATGGAATCTAGAATTTAAATCTCTGTTAGCGTATTTTTGTTTTTGTTTTCTTGACCACAAGCTTTTTTTGACTGTGTAATAGCGACCACAGTATTGGCAGCTCACAATAGTTAACATGCTTATACATAAAACAGCACTGTATATAGTTTTTGTTTAGTCTTTTGATTTTAATGATAGCTGGCACGTAAACTTTTGGGCAAGTCTAATAAGATTTTGATGTTCTTCAAACTGACGGTGTTTTGATATTAAATAGCGCTCATACTTTGAATGATTTTCTATAACGTGTTGTTTGCGAAGCTCTGTAGACTGAAATGTCTGTGTACAGTACCGACACAAATGCGAGTTGATACACGTAACAGTAGATTCTGAAATTACTTTCATCTTTCAGTTCTCTATGAGACTGAAAATAAAAATCAATAATTTCACTAATGCACACTGGTTATAAGTAGCTGACTGACTGGCTGACGGCTTTAACAACCTCTTTATATGAGTGCCTACACTCAACAATAATGCTTAATATTTTAGTGACGCACAACAACCTAGCGTCCCTGTGAATACAAAATAAGAGGGCAGGGCCTATATGAAACAAGACCAATCACAAGTCACTGCTAATATTGTCAGTAGGTTATACATATGATAATAATGCTTGCACAAACGGCAGCAAAAATCAGAACACTCGAGCTCATCTAAAATAGAATAACACTCTTGCCCACTGAGCAATTATTTTCATTTCTACTCAAACCTTTGATCTGTAATATTGTCTCAAGTGTCATTGTCTCAGCAGTACAACAAACTATAGCAAACTACATTTCATCAAGAATTTTTAAATACTCAGTCAGATAAAGTGAGCATATTAAAGTTATCTATGAAGAGCAGCACGGCGCATTTATCTTCACTTCCTCCCGTCACCATGGCAAAGTCTTGCTTGAGTTCTGTAAACATTGAAAATATCAACAACGTTGTGGCATCTGACAAGATGGACTACACCCAACAGCCTGGACCGTCGCGTAATCTGAACAGTGCATCTTCAAGTACTTTGAATACAGCAAATATTGATTCCCAAAACTGGGCATTCTTTGAAACTTCTGATTCTGTATTTATTGGGGACAACGTCAAAGCTCGTGTTGTTTACAGCCCTGGCATGAAGACACATTTCTACTATTTGGGTCGAAGAAACGGAGAAGCCAAGCATTCCAAAATTTCTTTCTCACAATTTGAAAGTCTTTCTTTAATTGAATGGGCAGCTCAGATTTTACAAGAACATAAGGATCACCCTACTGTTGGCCGCAAAGTAACAGATCATCTTCCGTACTTTGCTGGTAAACCAGTTGAGTTCATGTTTGAAGAACCTCGAAGCAGATTCAAGAAGTTTGTCTATTGGAAGTCTCCACATTTCAGCGTCAAGTCAGTCCGAGTTCGCTTTTCATTCAATCAACTGACAGGAGCTTATAACATGCTCATTAATTCTAATCTGTCTGAAAAGTATTCTCAGCAGTTCCCCAATTACGGTGGCCCAACCATTAAATTCACACTGGTTGAAATGAACGACTTTGTTGCTTACTTGACAAATACAAACCTAAAGTTGGCAGCTCAAGAAACAAATGAAGTTACTGTTATCAAAGAAAGCTTACAGCAACAGGAGCAAAAACGCAGAGCATCGCCGCAAAATCTTGAAGATTTAAAGAAACCAAAACCAGAATCTGAAGCAGCAGTTGAACAACCAAAGATCAAGATACCATGGGAAGAGATATTTGCAGGATTTCCTCCTTCTCCAACCTCATCTATTGACTGTCACTCAGGATTAACAGACGATTCTGGTTTCACCTATTCAGAAGAATCTGATGAAGACTAGGCAGTTGTTGTTATAAAAACAATGTAATTACAATGTCAGCAAGTAATTTATTTTGTTTAACTTTTGAAAAAATATGTATATATTTATTTAATATTATGTTAGAGTTTTAGAAAAAATCAATAGCAACCAATACTAACCAGTTTCAGGACAGATATTAATAAGAAGTGTTATTTATAATTGTAGTTGTAATTAAAGTTTAAGAAGTGAATAAGTATTACACAAATAGTTTTGGTTTCATAATTATAGTGCACACAATATTATAATAAATGTATCAATAATTATTAGGCAGTGTTTCGTAGTAAAGTAAGATGTACATGTTTGTAAATAGTGGTATAATAATATTGTAAATGTAATTGTCATTGTGTAGTAGGCGTAGACTTGTAAATATATAAATTAATTATAGCGTGTGCAGATTTACTGCACACTTGTAAATATTATGTAAACTTTCAAATTTATATTTGAGGCTGTAAATATTACGTGTACTTGTGTACACTTGTAAATAGTCGATGTAAAACTATGTATGTCTGTTGTATTTGTAAATCATGTGTGTAAATGTTTGTATGTATGAATTTGTGTGTGTGTGAAAAAAAATTCAAAAAAAAATTAAACTTGTAAATATGTATATATGTAAAAACTGCCTTACAATCAAACTTCACTCTGCAATTGAATATCTGCATACAGTTTCTGCATAATATAAAAAACAACCTGCGTCTCGCTGCACTTGTTCACCTGTTGTACCTTGTATTTTACACTTGCAGTTTGCACTTGCATCCCTGCTCATCATATTAGTTGCTGTAATTTGTAAACCATATACCAGAAACATATAACAAACAATCAACTAAACATATATCTCATAGAAACCTGCGGCCCACCTGACTTGCATCAATAAAAAAATTGTATCTGTTCCACAGCAGGTAGAATTCAGTCTTTCGTCCTGGCCCTGTACCTTCAATTTTATATTTTCACTGGACTCTAGAGACACCAAAGCCAGTTTCAGTGGACGATGGATCAATATTCAATTAATATGCATATCACGCGCATCCTAAGTAACAAATTTTCCCCTTTGCTTTGATTCCTGCAATGCTAAAGGTCTGAAAGTGCACTTTATTCTGTCCAGTTGAGCTCCATAATAAAATTTAATATTATTTATTCGAGCATTCCTACCCCAGCAACTGTATGTATCTACATTATACAACATTTAAATCAATAATTATAAGGATATACTACTGTTACATAGTATATAGGTACACAGTTATGCATGTACATATATAAATTTACATATATCGTATTGTCGGTATGTTTCGTCTATAGGTAGCACGAGCGGTCAGCTCAGTACATCGAAATTTAAAGCTCAGAGCTCCATCAGTCACAAAAGTTTGATTTTAGAAGCCGACTGGGCCCATCAGAAGCTTCAGCCCAGCCTCGGTTGATGCGTTGAGTTAATTAGCTATTAATATGCACGTCACGCACATCAACAGTAACACAGTCACCCCAACTCAGTGCACTCTCCAGTGCTAAGGGCTACAAGGTGCATCCAATTTTGTCCATTTTTTCTCAATAGTACAGGATATTTCAAAATAATATTTAATCCAGAACCCAAACATCTACCTACTACTATATACATCCCGCTACAGTGAGTAGATATGCTATATACTGATACATACATATACATATATACATATCGGCTTAAAATGGGCACATTAATTTTTATTTTTGTTATTACATATTTTTAAGAATTTGGTAGATTTTTTAAAATGGTTATTTTTTAATTAAATTTAAAATTAAATAATTAATTAATAATTAATTTTAATTGCAGTTATGATATTTAAATATTTTAAATGGGTATGTACGTTAAAACAGTGTAGTTAATGCATTTAATTAAATTAAATGCATATAGTTTAATATAATATACATGCTAATTGTATTTAGCAATACGCAACTAGTACACTGTACATACTAAATATTGTGTACATACATACATAGGTAAGTAACGGGTTCTACATAATAGCATATTAGCACCTAATATTCAAGAGCCCCACATTCTCGATCAAACTCTATCCATCTCAAGCATCCCAGTTCAAGTCATATAGCTATAACAGACATGTTGCCCTCTGTTTCTGTACTTTGTAGTTGAGCAAAGCAATTCTCAGCCTTCAAATCCATTCTCAGCCTTGAAATCCATCAGGCATCCTCTCTCAGCCTTTGAAGTATGTACATGACCATTCAATACCATATGGTTCCAATTCGATAGGTACCTTGTCTCCCCCCTCGTGAAATATTCCTCAACTTTTTCAATGCCTTACTTCTTTCACGTAATGAATAGAAGCGGTATCGCCCCCTTCGCACATAATATGTAGTTGAGCAAAGCAATTCTCAGCCTTCAAATCCATTCTCAGCCTTGAAATCCATCAGGCATCCTCTCTCAGCCTTTGAAGTATGTACATGACCATTCAATACCATATGGTTCCAATTCGATAGGTACCTTGTCTCCCCCCTCGTGAAATATTCCTCAACTTTTTCAATGCCTCACTTCTTTCACGTAATGAATAGAAGCGGTATCGCCCCCTTCGCACATAATATGTAGTTGAGCAAAGCAATTCTCAGCCTTGAAATCCATCAGGAATTCTCTCTCAGGGTTTTGAAGTATGTACGCACACATTCAGCCCCTACCGTTCCAATTATATAGGCACGTTGTCTCCCCCTTCGTGAAGCACTCCGGAACTCCGTCTGTTCCCCTCATTTTACATACCATATGATCCCGTTGCTATGGTGATCAATCCGAACAATGCAAATCCCCGCTCACTTTAAATTCTATCAATCTCAAATATCATACATTGAACATCTACATACAATATTGCATAGCATATGATCCGCACTGGCAGTCACAGCTCAGCTGATTTTCATACCCAACACACGTTGCTATGGGAACGCAGTCCAAACATTAACACTGGGTCCGGTCTCGTCCACTCTTCCTCAGTACTTCCCAATGCCCATATACCAGCCACACTGTTCCACTCCAATAATACAACTCCAGCTCCCATTTCCTCCCATTCATACCCATGACATTACATTAAAATGCATTTAAATGCCCATAAGCTTAACAAGGCTATCTGTCGTTTCAATTCAATCCCATGACTTTACATTACAATTAAGTTAAATGCCAATATGCTTAGCAAGGTTATCTGTCGTTTTAGTCCCATATCTCACAACGTGTCTCAATCCCTGTCATAGCCCAGGCTGTCCCAGTCAATACTCTCGGGTACTACAACTTCTAACACAACTTTTACACATAACCATCACTTCCCCCGTAGTAACGTTAGTAGAACATTTTTCAACTTTCACAAACGTTCTAAACGAATGTTTTGCAACTTTCAAACATGTGCTAATAGAACGTTTTGCAACTTTCAAAAACGTGCTAATAGAACATTTTGCAACATTCAAAAACGTGCTAATAGAACATTTTGCAACTTTCAAAAACGTGCTAATAAAATATTTTCCAACTTTCAAAAACGTGCTAAGAGAACGTTTTGCAACTTTCAAAAACGTTCTAATAGAACATTTTGCACCTTTCTAAAACATGCAATTAGAACATTTTACGCTCTTCAAAAAACACTTAAATAAAACCTTTTACACTTAAAAAAAAACAACTAAATACAGCAGAATTTGCATTTTTGAAGTACTCGTTACTAAAATTTGACGAATAACATTCTAACTTATTTAATGTGGTTTTTCACGTAGATTGTTTTGATTCCATTTTAAATAGGATACGGGCAATTTTGATTCTTCACTGGCAATATGTAATTAATTATATACATGAGCTTATATACTACAATGTTAAACTGTAGACAGTAGAGAGTGGTAGGTATTAGCATTAGAATCTACCTATGTTGTTAGTTGTGGTCATGAACTTGTGTACATCTACATATGCTTGCAGCTAAGCCTATATGCTATAGCTATGCTTGTAAACCTTATGGATATATCCCCTGGAGTACAGTACGTAGTGCTTATATGTACTTCCACATAACAATAATCTCTCTCCAAGAAATTTCAAAGTAGAACTCAAAAGTTGACAGGAGGGACATGGACAGGGGGACGGGACAGTTTGAGTTGACGCTTTTAGCTTGAGCTCCGCGGCTTAAGGCTTCCTGACTTTCACTTTTTGACTTGTGTAAAAACTACAACAAAGTCGTGAGTAAACTACACACACACACACAAACACTTACAACACCAGATACATAGAGTCAACAGTTACTTCGGGAAAAAGTTTAACTTTTCTACCGTCAAATGAAAACGAAACCACTGCACTGTGGAGCAATGGATGCGGAGCTGAACTTGAAAACAAATACATAGATGTATTTTGTAAGGAATCAGAATTCTAAATGCAAATGGGAATATGTGAACTGCCTTTTGATGATGAGAGAAACAAGATTTTTGAAGTTGGGCTACAAACAAATTTCTAAATTAATTTGTTAGGATTTTTAAAAAGTTCAATATTATTTTTAGTACGACTTTTAGTTTCATGCAGTTGGGGCCATAAGCTGAAATGGTTTTAATTACATGTTTATTAAATGTTTAAAATGATCTAATTTCGAGTTTTTAAAAAATTCAAAATGATCAAATTTTGAGTTTTTTAAATATTTAAAATGTTCTACATGTTTTTTTGAATTTCAAAATAATCTAATTTCGAGTTTTTTAAATATTCAAAATGGTCTACATGTTTTTTTGAAGTTCAAAATGATCTAGTTTCAATTTTATAAATATTCAAACTGTTGTTTTTAAAATCGCAAAATGTTCTTTTGAGGTATTTTAAAAAATATACAAAAATAAATGTTCTTCTTACTTATTACATCATAATTTTCTTTTTCTATTGTAAATTTCAAAATGTTCTAATTTCATGTTTCTTTTTTAAATTTCGGAATATTTTAATTCACGTGACCGAGGAAGCTAAAAAATCAAGTACAGATATTAATCAAATGTCAGTATATTAATTTTTAACAAACTAAATGTGACAATAATACTTCAAAAAGTGTGTATACTGCTTACTTAAGTAATAAATAATATAACATAAATCGCGATAATTCATTCCCTTTTACTGCTATTACTGCATTACTGCATAACGTTGAGGACAAACTGAAAAACAAACTTTATGTTATAGAAATTCAATTCATTGCATTTCCATATTGAATTATTGAATAATTATATTACAGCCACACACATACACACACAGTCCCTTTCCTTTTCCCCCTTCAACTCTAATTTAATTCCAGCCCATTAGTTGTCCTATGTAACGTCAACCTCGAAGTCTAAACAGAGGCACTACTGGGATACTGGGAT
This sequence comes from Dicyrtomina minuta, assembly GCA_949802685.1. Classification (NCBI taxonomy): domain Eukaryota; kingdom Metazoa; phylum Arthropoda; class Collembola; order Symphypleona; family Dicyrtomidae; genus Dicyrtomina; species Dicyrtomina minuta. The sequence continues at coordinate 22,531,472 of OX461811.1, read as the reverse complement.
AAGAACGGTGGCCGTTACGGTTCCCACTACCGTTAGCGATAAGTTTTTTTAATTCAAACAATCAAAATCAACAACTCTGTCAAGGACCCAACCAAACCAACTCTATCAACAACCAGTCTCATCTCACGATCGTCAGTATTTCCAAGTATACATTATTATAAAACCAAATTGATTACTTAAGTCATATCCATCCAAATTATAATTATCTAACCCTCATAACAACCCTCCTATTTTAATACATATCGTCTGTGAAGAACCCAAATGACCCATAACCTATTTCAGCTTGAATCAAAATTATCTGTGTCAAAAAGCGCTAAATGATAATAATTAGGGATGTGTAGAATGTTAAATACGAGTTTTTGAAGAGTGCAAAATGTTCTATTTACAGATTCTTAAAAATTGCAAAGTGTTGCACTTACAAGTTTTTAAAAAGTGCAAAATGTTCCATTTACGTATTTTTGAAAAGTGTAAAATTTTCTATTTTGATGTTTTTGAAAAGTGCAAAATGTTCTATTTTGATGTTTTTTAAAAGTGTAAAATGTTCTATATTGATGTTTTTGAAAAGTGTAAAATGTTCTATTTACATGTTTAATAAAGAGTGCAAAATGTTCTTTTTACACATTTTTTAAAATTGCAAACTATTCAACATCATTTTATTTGATGAGTTTTATAGATAGTGTATTTTGCAGTTAGCTAAAAATGGATATGGGTGATTTTGGTTCTTCCCCGACGATATAACCAGAACCAGTGGGATGAACCATACGGGTAGCTATATGAAGAGCTGTTTGGCAAAACGGGTCAAGTCCATTGTTTTTAAAACTGAGATTATTTTTGTTACGTGTGTACAATTCCACTATAGGTACATAGGTTGCTATGTTGAATGCTAAAGTTTAAATTTCAGCCGAAGCAAAATTCGTTGTTCCTGTAAAATTCGCTTTGATATGGACTTAACCCGACACGTTTTGCAAAAAACTCTTCATACGTAGGGCTTCTACCAGCACTGTCACCAGTACCAGTACCATTACCAGTACCAGTACCATTACCATTACCAGTACCAGTACCAGTACCAGCATAGATTATTTACATAAGTAGCTTATTAGGTTACATAATAACATTTTGGAAAGATTGAAGATTGAAATTTTGCATTGTCAATATTCGTACAAAACAGGAGGAGGACTGTGAGAGTCAAACCCACACCCGGGCCGATGCCGAGGCCGAGACCGAGGCCGAGGGAGACTAAACATAATCAAATGTGACTTGACTTGACAATGTAGAAAGTATTGTAAAATAATGCTAGGTCATGGCCCGCATGATGGCAAGCAAATTTGGTGAATATTGAGTAAGTATACTTTCTGATGTAGTCCCGTCCCCAAATGTACTAATGTACATGAGAATATCACGTAAGTATATCAATATACATATAAGCAGAGCATCAGTTTTAGTATAATAGTGTTTTGGCGTTCAAATCTAAATATTGACACTGAAAATTCAATTTTCTTCCCCCTTCTGCTGCCCTCCTTATTTTGTGTGTGTGTAACAGTTCCATGAGAAAGAGTCCTAAGCCCAGGCCCAGGCCCATAGACCCAGAACTCAGAACCAGAACCAGAGCCAGAGCCAGTCGAGACCCTTACTCAGCCCATTTCATTGAATTGGATCTACTCCATCGAACAATGTCAAGCAGAGTCAAGTCAGGAGGAAGAGACTTGATCAAAGAGACCCAGAAAATGTCAAAAACTTAAACACTTACAATATTTTATATTCGCTCTCCTAGCATTATTTTTAGTTCCCCCAGATTTTGTATTGGAAAGTACATAATTTGAATTTGGTAATCGTGTAATGCATTTTCTATATCATATACACACAAGTGTACATAGTGTACGTGTTTTCCTTGCATATCGTCTGTGAAGAACCAAAGTGACCCATATCCAATTTAAACTAGAATCAAAATGAGCTATGTCATCAAAACAAAATAAGAAACATGCTTCAAATGTTAATAAGGAGTTTTTGAAAAGTGTAAAATGTTCTATTTGCATATTTTTGAAAAGTGCAAATTGTTCTATTTACATATTTTTGAAAAAAGCAAATTTTTCTATTCGCATGTTTTTGAAAAGTTCAAATTGTTCTATTTGCATGTTTTTGAAAAGTATCAAATAATTCATTTACATATTTTTGAAAAGTGCAAAATGTTCTATTTGCATGTGTTTGGAAAGTTCAATATGTTCTATTTGCAAGTTTTTGAAAAGTTTCAAATAGTTTATTTACATGTTTTTAGAAAGTGCCGAATGTTCTATTTAAATGCTTTCAAGACATGTCTCGATATGTTTGCAGCTAGTGGATTTTTTTTAAACTAAAAATGGATATGAGTCATTTTGGTTCTTTACCGACGATATTTTGTCACACGCTACACTGCCGGCGCAGGCTCTATGAACTGTGACCGTATTTTTTGTTTCTGATTTTCTAATAATTTTGATAGTTTTTTTTTCGGTTGGTTTGAGAACTGGTTCATTTGCTTTTAACATCCATACTTTTTTTTACTGCAATATATTGTACTAGAAGTAAGGCCCCCCTGCCTACGGCAGGGCCCCCGAGGGGGCTGGGGCAGAAGTAAGCACGGAAGAGAGCGCATGTAGAAAATGGAGCAGGTTTATTTACAGGGTAGGTAGCACGTATGACAGGTATGAGATACACATAGACAGCAATATGACACATAAAGATTATGTTAGTCGCGTGGCACAAATTATATTGGGGTACAAAAACGCATGGTGGCAAAGTGCTGGCAGGTCACGCAGGCAGGCAGCATCTGGGGGATTACCCCCCTTTCTTAGTGAGTTGAGTCTTGGATGAGGATGCGGCGGCCGGGGTCCTTAGGGCCTTCGGCTTCGGCCGAGCTTTGGTGGCTGGTCTGGGCTTGAATATCGGAGGCTCCACTGCCGGTGGAGCGTGTCCAGGAGATGGCGGAAGGGCGGCGGCGGCTGGGGTTGCCTTGCGGGGCCGTTTTGTTGGCTTCGGCCTTGTCGATGGCGCGGGCACTGCTAAAGGACTGAGGGGGCCAGGGGCAAACGATCGGCGGCTGCGGCTGCAGCGAATAATGCGTCGTCCATACCGTCCTCGAACACACTCATTAGCTCGGCCTCGTCGGCAGCGTCCGGAAAGTCGCTCGGGGAAGGGGAGACCCGACCTGCTGCCGCTGCAGGTCGCGGCCGCTTGACGCCGTGGGGGGGGGGCGTGAGTTGGGCGGCGGCAGGTTGTGAAGGGGAGCAGCAGGGAAGGGAGGAAGGCATCGAAGGACGGACTGGTGGAAGGGTCGGCGAGGACTCGATATACTTCTGTTCCGCTGCTAGCAGCTCGAGATGCTTTCGTAGTATTTGGACTTGGCCTTCGTGCGACTGCAACGTCGCAAGCAACCTGGCCTCTTTCCGGGCGACACGGGCCAGCTCGGCTGCTTTATGCTTTGCATCCATCTGCAACATATAAGAAACAAGAGATTAAGAGAGTACCAAAAGTGGCAGCGGCAGTGTCCGCGAAAAAAAACGCATGGCAAAACATTCAGGCGACTATCAGATTGCAACTGGCGAAATTGCAAACCAAAAGCCACCCTAGGAGCAGTAGCGCAGGCGGTCCAAGGCCTGGACTGCAGTAAAGCAATTGGCAAAGTTAGGTTGGCAGGCGTGCAACAGTCTTCTTTGCCAGTTGCTATTCTGCAGAGGCCACCACGCAGGTTCCACAGTGAGGCTGTGGAACTGGGCCAATTGGCAGGTGCCACTAGGCCGTCACCCAGTGTCAACTACATTTGGCCGGACGTGAGCGCGCGCATTAACGAAGCACTGATGATAGAAGGAAGAAAAACTGCGGAAGCTTAGCGGGGGTACTGGGTAATGACTCGGATTAGATGAGGCATGCGGGGAACGAGGACTATGTCAGAACCAGCTGATGGTAAGGCATCTAAGGGCTGGCGGATGGGCACAAAGGCCCGCCTTTGCAAAAAGTCCTGCTGCAAGTTAGCATAATAGAGGTCGTGCTGAAGCGCCGCAACAATGGCGCGGTAGCGCACAATAGTTGATTCCATGACGCGCCAGTCGTGTTTAACTTGTAACGCCGGTAAGTTGCCTGCGTGTCGATGGTATTGCGCTTCACTGTTGTACTGATCCAGCAACGTCTGATAAACGACCGCGCGGTCCAAATTGTACGCCAACTGGTTGCGAAGCCTCCGGATGCGGGACTCTAAGAAGAACACGCTGCGATGCGGGCGGACGTTCGCCATGTCCGCGAAAGTAGTTGCCCTAAAAACAAGAGGCACGTGAACTATGCGCTGGGTGGTAGTCCAAATACTGAAGTATGGATAGATAAAAGGAAAGTACCTTAAAAGAGGACGGTGAGGTGATCAGAATTTGGTGACGCCAAAGCCGAAAAAAGAATGATCCGAGCGAGTTGAGATCTTGAGCGGGTACAAACATAAAATCTGCGAGGTGGGTCGGCAAAACAAAAGGCCTGCAGCTGACTGTTGCACAAGTCACGTGGACTCGTGCAATAATGAGCTGCAGGACATGAAGCAAACCTAGGCGACTATTAGCTCGCAACTGGCGGAATTGCAAACTAAAAGTCACCGGATGGGGGGTAGCGCAGGCGGTACAAGGCCCAGACTGCAGTAAAGCAAATAGCAGTCTTGTCGGCAGTCGTGCAACAGGTTACGTTGCTAGTTGCTATCCTGCAGGGACCACCACGCAGGTTCCACAGCGACGCTATGGAACTGGGCCAATGGGCAGGTGTCACTGGGCCGTGGCTTAGTGGCAACTGTTTTTGGCTTGGTCAAAAACTTGGTCAAAACAGCTGCAATCAATAGAAGTAATAATAATAATAATTTTATTCATAGTTGAATTTGACTCATGGGTCCTTACAACTAATCAATAGAAGTATGTTTTATATGACTAACCAGTTAAATAACAGTCTTAATTTGTGTAAAACGATGTGCTCTGCTTAAACTATATTAAATCAAAACATACTTAATGCATTTTGCTATGGTTTAAAATTATTCTATTTTATCTAGTGTAAAGCATTACGTAGCAAATAGGCATGTCCCAACCGCCAAATTTTAGAATTTTGGCTACCCGTGTCGAAATGAACCCGGATTTTTGTATTATAGAAAATAATTTTCTATAATACGTTTCTGTTAGCAGTGCTGTTGGTGCGGGTTCCGTTCCGCAGTTTCGGTTGGCGATGGTGGAGGTGCGGCTTAGGTTCTGCGGGTTTTGTTGGCGGTGACGGTGGAGGGAGAATTCTGCACTTTTAGTTGCCGCTGCTGCTCCTGCTTTTCGTGCCTGCCGATTTTTATTGTTGGGACTGGAGGCGGAGGCGGGTCCCTTTGGGTGGATGCAGCTTTATCAACAAGAGAAGCGAAACCAACAATTTAATTAAAATTTCCCAATTTTGGTTATCTTGTTGATAAAACTGCAACTCTCTTCTTTTTCCGGTTCTTATGGCGTCTTCCCTAATCGTTTCCTCCTTTCCTGTCAGCCGCGCACTTTTTCTACTCCTTCCCCTTCCTCTTCTCTTACCTCCGTTTTCGACCCTGGACACCTTTTGTGGGCGAGGGGGTATCAAAGTGCCCGCATTTTCATGCTCTTCCCCCTCTTTCATGGTATTTAATACTTGTAGTACTACTTTTGTGGCCGCACTACTCCCCCGTTTTACCTATTTTTGCGTTTTTTTCCTTAGATTTAACGTTTCACCTCCTCCTAAATCTGTTATATGCAACCTACATTCACGTGTGAGGTGTCAAAATGTGCGCCCTTGTTTTCTCTTTCTTGTAATGCATTGGTTTTCTCTGTGTCTGGACCGCGTGTCTGTGTTTGGGCCCCCGCCATTCTCCTCTCTTTTTTCGCGAATTCTCTATGAAGCGCTTTGCGCTGGAAAGTTTCCGGGCAAACTTTCTTTTACTTTCTCGCCTTAAACCGAGTCCTTGGTTTGTTCCGCTTATTTTGGTACCTTTGTGGCGCTTGTACGTGGCACGGTTCAAAACCCTTAGGGTCGACGCCGACCCCCTCTTTTTCCATATTTTTTAATTTCGCATTTTTGGCATCTCGGTTTTCTGTGCTTTCCTATCACATTTTCTTAAATGTCCCCATTTATCTGTGTTCCCCTTGTTCTTCCGCGTCTTTTGGTACCATTTGCGTCTTTGTGCGACTTGTGGTTCGGGAAATATGGCCTTATATGTGCTACGCTACCTTACTTATTATATAGATAAGCACCACTTCATAATAAATGGGAAACGGATTAACATTTTAGTTGGTAGGTACTTTAGTTCACTATGGCATTTGCAATTGGCGGATAAATTAGGCCGTTTGGCATTCTAGTGCTTAACATACGTATACACATTTTGAATAAATTATAACATAGTTTAATAAATTAAACAAATTTTTTTCGAATGTATTTACACCTCCATGCATATCGCAAATAATGCAAAGATTCCCAGAAATAATCTTTTCAATTTTTTGTTCAAAATTTTCCTTTTTGATTTTTACTAAAAGACGAAGAGAACAAAAAAGGTTCACTATTATTATAATACTATATATATGGCTATATCCTGTAGTATGTACCACTTCGTTAATGCAGAGCCTGTTTATGGAGCGTGCATAAATTAAGCGGTACACCTTGAAAGGGGGGGGGGGAGTATCATACCAAAAATGGACTGGTGGGGGTTCAAAATTTTACGATTTTTGTACCATGTAATTTATGCACGCTCCCTTAGTTAAGCGATAGGCTATATATCCTAACAACGCATATATCAGTAAGTACAGGCACTTTTACCAAAAAGATGGAAACATGAACCGATCTAATAGTAAATCAGGAAGAGAGAGAAAAATAACACACGAGTCTCATTTATTAAGGACAAAATGCATTGGCCCGTAAATCATTGTGAACGAGAACGACGACGATCACTACTTATACTTTGGTATAGGCTATATATCTGTAGCATATACGGTATACTATTTTGAATGGATTGGATTTTGGATTGGTCTGAGTTTCTCTTTATAGTCAAGTGTGCAGTACATCTTTTTCCATGCACATTCATATGGAATATATAGTGGGCCTACTACATGCTCAAATGTTGACTAACATCCATTTGTTAAAATAGTGTTATAACATTCAACTCAATTGAATTGAATTACACTGAATCAACTCAATATTGCTTTTGCTTTTCAGATTCCCTCTGAATCTCTCTCCATGTACTTTTACTTCCCCCCTTTATCTACATACAATGCACTACAAAGGAAGGGAAATCTTCAAAGGAACCGACACTGGGATCTGTCGATATCTGTCTCTCTTCAGTGCATAGGCATAGGCCCGGCACCGGCACCGGCACCGGTACCGGCGGACGGGGCAGTCTGTAGCATTCTATTAGTTGCGGTTATAGTAATATATAGCAAATAGCAATAGGAATGACAATGGCACTCATCTGTACCTATCAGTATCTCAACATTCTGTATTAAAAGAGTTCATCTGCCTCTGACGAAAATATAAGTGAAGTGTAGCTGGAATTCCAGGCTCCAAGTTTCTACCGTTCCCAGTGCCTGTGCCAGTACCGGTACCGGTTCCGGGGCCAGTGGTTTTCAGTTTTCCAGGATTTTGAGGCTAAAAGCTGTAGTGAATATGGCCTGTGGAGAAAAGTGGAGGGAAGGGAGCAGTAAGCAGACCAGGAAGGAAGTCGAAAGAAAGAAAGGAAGAGGGGGACTAAAAGCTATAAGCTAACAATAAGGGCTGCCGGCAGCTCGTTCGCCCTGTGTGTATGTAATGCATGTACATGTAACACTGGCACTGGCACTGGCGACCGCATGTAGGTAAATAGGTTCATACAAATATATCCTCAAAATACAAATATCTAGACTGTATCCTAGACCACTATCTGTTTTCTCCCAAAAGTGCCTATAAAATTCTCGTTTCGTTTCATTTCTGTCTCTGTATCGTTTTTAGTTTTAGTTCTACTGTACTGTACTTTTGATACTGGGGATAACGAGGGAGCAAAAGTAAAGTGGCTTCACAGACAGTAGAACTCATGTGAAGAGTTCAGTGAAGGGTCAAAATGGGCTATGTCCAATTTAAGCTGGAAATAAAATGAGATATTTAAAAAAACATTAAATGAGATTGTTGAGTAACGTGTTAGTTGCGAGTGTTTAAAATATTTGCAAGATATCCTAATTATATGTATTTGAAATGTGCAAGTTGTTCTATTTTCAGGGTTTTGAAAATTGCAAAATGTTCTATTTTTAGGTTTTTGAAATGCGCAAAATGTTCTATTTTCAGGTTTTTTAAAATTGCAAAATTTTCTAATTACATCTTTTTGAAATGTGCAAAATATCTTAATGACGTGTTTTTGAAAAGTACAGATTGTTCTATTTACATTCTTTTAGGATCTTGATAATTTAATGTTTTTTATTGATATTTTGCAATTTATTTTCAGCAATATTTAGATTTGGGTCATTTTGATTCTTCACTCACGATATACAGCCAGCATTCAAACTTCCATTGCATCTGCTAAAACATTACAGACGGTAGACGGACTGCACCCTACATAAGTACAGTTCAAAAATATAAATGTCGAAATCAAAGTGGACCCATAACCGGATCGGGATCCGGATCGGAACCGGGATCGAGTTCGATTTCGACTTGGTGGGCACGGGGCTTGGGCTTGGGAGTTGGAGATAGAGGTTCGAATTTAAGAACGAGTTGAGGAGGATGAGGACGATGATGATGATAGGAAAGTATAAGCGAGCCACTGCCACTATAGCATCGTTGCTATGCTGTCTTTGAATTTTGGATGTAGAAACGAAATAAAGAAGGCATTGGCTATATTTGTATTTGTAGTTTCAGAGGAGTGGAGATGATAAGGACACAATTTGAGGAGCAAAAGAATTATACAGTACGAGTGGAGAGGAGGCTGGGACCGGGACTGACACCGAAACCGAAACCGACAAAATGATTTATTACGAGACTCGCACCATTCAACCAAAATCACTGAAGGATCCCCCCGTGCGTGCGTCCTCTTCGTAAATTCGTATCATCCTTTCGCTTTTCCTTTCCCCATCCTTCCCTCATCTCAATTCCTGTCCATGTCATCTTCGTCTATTGGGTTCGAGAGCGCGAAGGCTCCGACGGTTCAACTGTCTATAGTTGAAGTTATACGCATAATGTGTTATGTAGCAATTGCCATTGCTATATTACTATAAAAAATTGAATTTATATAGCGTGTGATATTATACATAAAGAGATTTGTATCAGATTTGTTCTCCAATTATTAACAGATACCATAGGGGATCTTCCGTAAATGATGTCATCGGTTATCGGTAAGGTCAGTGGGCCTAGTCGGGCATTGATGGTATGGTATGTTAGAAATAGCCGTTTACGTAATGTTAGTATTAGAACATAAGGATGGGTGAGTCCTAAAAGAATTATGATTTGGGTGAAGCCATTTATGAACGATCCCTAACCATAGAAAACCTGTAGGTTCATCGGAATTGGCATTAGGATGATGGGATTGACTATAATATTTACATGTCCTTCATGAGGAATCAAAACGAGTAATTTCCTATCTAAAAACTATCTAAAAACTATCTAAAAACTATCTAAAAACTATCTAAAAAAAATATGGCGATACTAAAAACATTTACATACGTAAATTGAACAATTTGCCCTTTTCAAATACATTTAAATGGAGCGTTTTGCACCTTCCAAAAAAGTGTAAATTGAGCATTTTGCACTTTTAAAAAAGGTGTAATTAGAACATTGTGCACTCTTCAAACGGGTGTAAATTAAACATTTTGCACTTTTTTAAAAGGCATAAATTGAACATTTTGCACTCTTCAAACAGGCGTAAATTGAACATTTTGTACTTTTGAAAAAGGTGTAAATTGAAAATATTGCACTGTTTTAAAAGGTGTAAATAGAATATTTTGCACTTTTCAAATACTCGCATCTAACATTTCACTCAATTATCTCATTTAGTCAGTGTTTTTGGACTATGCTCATTCTAATTCGAACTTGAATTGGATACGGGTCATTTTGACTCTTCACAGACGATATATGATTATAGCGAGTGTAGCATTAGAAGAAAGAAAATAAGTCATTATATATATTTTCGAAATCAAGATCAAAACACTTTAGCTCCATGTATAACTAACTATAAGTGTATAACAGCGTAAATTTAATGAAATTGCTTCATTCCCGAAATTCATACAGGGAGATATGGGATGGTCCATAGATGATGTCTTCCAAATTACAACTTTTTTTAGAGCTCACCCACCCCAACTTTCATCTTTTTAACATTACTAAAACGGCTATCTTTAACATCAAATGGCATCAATATCCTACTAGATCTACTAACTTTCATGATGACATCATTTATGGGCGATCCCTAACGCTGGTTTTCAGGAATAGGCAGCATCACTGCAGGTACTATACACAGCACTATGGCTCTGATTTTAAAGTACCATATATCCTATAATTGTGAACTGGTCTGTAATACTTCGCGGATGTGCAATAGTACGCCAGTCTGATAGGCTCAAATTTGAATAGTACGCGGGGTGTACTATTACAACATTTGAGTGTATGTTAAAAACTGAATAAGATGAATTTTATCAGTACAGTACAAGGCAGGAAATTTCATACTTTTGACACTCACAATTCCAGATATTTCTCAGACGTCCAGCTTGTTTGACTTGTTACAGTTCTAACGGTAAAAAAAACTAAAGTTGTTTAAAACACAAAGGTACTTTTAAATTTTAAAACAAATCGTTTTAACGCTGTTTACGCTTGCTAAGCTTTTCCAAATTGGCCTTGCCATATAGAAAAACAGTACATACTATAGCAAAATTAACTTTCAAAATTCTAATAAACATACTAATTGTTACGTATTACGTAGTACGTATTTACAGTGTGTGAAAACTTGATAATCTTAACAATGTTAACGTGTGGCCTCTTCTCCCTCTTGAGCAATTATATGTTACCATGATATATGGCCCAATGGCCTTCGTCTTACATAATATAATATCTCCTCCAGCACTTCTACATACTTCACATTTTCCGATTTTCCGTAGCAATTATGAAGTATGTACATAATATTTTCGCTCTCCTTCAACTTTCTACTTGAGACTATACTGTATATGACTAAACACTATGTATCAAAATGCCTGTGTGTGAGATTCTGGAGGGCTTCAGCTTCTGGGAAATAGAAGGAACAAAACAGAGAATCATCAATTCAATATTCAATCCAGCGTGCTTGAAAGCTTCAAAGTTGCGATTAGAAATCCGGAGCCGGGGCCGAGGCCGACACTCGATCGAGATCGAGACTGATGCTGATATGCGGATGCGGATGAGTCCCAGAAATTTACATTACCATCATAGGGATACCGCGAGAAGCGAAAACGAGGGGCCAATACCTATACCATATAATATATCAGTAAGGCGCAGTATATATCGTTTGTGAAGAACCAAAATGACCCATATCCAATTTAAGCTACAATCAAAATGAGCTATGTTCTAAAAACAAAATTAGAAACATGAGTAAAATGTTAATTACGAGTTTTTGAAAAGTGTAAAATGTTAATTTATGAGTTTTGAAAAGCGCAAAATTTTCTAATTCCATGCTTTTGAAAATGTGCAAAATGTTCTAATTACATGTTTTTGAAAATGTGCAAAATGTTCTATTTCAATGCTTTCAAGACATATTTAAATATTTTTGTAGATAGTTGATAATGTATTTAGCTAAAAATGGATATGGGCCATTTTGGTTCTTCACAGACGATATACGGCGGCAGAGCATCAGGGGAAACTGGAGATACGAGAGAGTGTACATAATGACGGAGACGGACGGATGGGACAGAGTGGGATCTTGCAAGCGACGTTAAGAAGAGAGTACAGATGACAGATAATTTGTAGGCATTTAGAAAACCAACCCAGCCCAATCCCAATCCCACCTTCCCATCTCCTTCCCTTCCACACGCTCAATCTCCACACGCAGTCTAATCTGTGATTGGAATGGAATATTATGTACCAACCTATACCTACTTACTGAGGCAGTTAAGGAGCGAACGTATGATCTACGTCATGATACTTACACGTTACGTAATGTATTTACCCCTGCGGAAGGTGTATAATGTACATGAGCTTGGTGCATTGCGAATCCGAATCTAGAACATATTTAAAGTACCTATACCGTTTTCGTATATTTAGCCTATAATAGTTAGTAAAGGGGCCTATGTAATAATTTAAGGATCTGAGAGATAAAATTAAAATAGTACACGGGTCTCTTTCATCTCATGTACACGGGACCACAATATTCATATTTACACTTCCACATACTATTTTAGACGAGATTATTTCCCCATCAATAATTATTGTACGAATCCAAAATTAACATTTATTTCCAATTTTGAAGCTCTAGCGGTAACCGATACAGTTATACTTTCTCTTGTACGCTGTGCAAACATCTGATTGTGAGATGCTTGAAATTTTAAACTTTTATAAAATGTCTAGATTTTTGTTTTGGTACAGTTATTCAGCGTTAAAAAATATTAAAATGCACAATTTATTTCTACAATAACAAAGGTATTTTGAGCGTTTTAAACATGAAGCTGAAGCAATACGCACCATTTTATTTTTAATTAAATTTTTTGAAATATTATTTAAGCTGTTCATTCAATGTTAAAAGACTGAGTTAAATTGCTATATGAATAAATGCGCATGAAAATGTTCCAAATCAGTAACTATTTTCGCTTGGAACTTGTGTAAATTAAAGTAAAGAAGGAAATGATGACACACCGCATTGCTGGAGCCGGGCCGGGGCCGGTACCGGGCATTGCCATTGCAGCCGGAACCGAAGCCGAGCTCCTGTCGGGACTTTAGTAATGGTTTGCATTGAGGACACATAGTAACAAGTTCGATAGTTGGATGTCGATGTCGATGATCACCACTGTCGGTCTCTTATTAAAGTTGCCTATCCGTGTATTTTAGATAGCGAGAGATATATGGAGGGAGGGAAGGAGGGAGTGATGGTTGGGAGCGGAGCTGGAGGTAGAAACTGGAAACTCTGGGAGATTGGGATAATTATGTTATACAATTACTTGCATGTTATTCAAATAATTTGAAAGGAATCGGATCGTATGTCATGCTTTCATGGAGCCGAACCAAACCTCACCAACCCACCCAATCACTCTCTCCATATACGTTATTCCCAATCCCAGTGATTACTCCAATCTAAATGAAGTGATTCAACAACATGGGGGACAAATTGACAATTTTTCCCATCCCATCCATGTCCCATATCTCTCTCTCTCTCTCGATCTCTCTCTCTCTCTCTAAAATCCAAATAGGTAGGTATTTTCATTTCATACTTTGATAGTCAAGCAGATATGAAGAGTTTTTTAGAAAAACGGGCCAAGTCCACTAAAACATGCATTGCTGATTTAACTTTAGTTTAACGGTGTTTTCGTAGTTTCTAGAAGACAATTATTGCCATTCGTAAATATTTTTATGCAAAAAAAAATTTAAAGTTAAAAATAATTTGTGTTTCACTCAACACGATTAAAATGCCATCTAACGGACTTTTGACTCCATGTTAAGCTATTGGGTTCAGAGCCGGAGCTGGACGACGCAATTGCTTTTAGGCAACAATTTGTTTCCATACAGTAACCATAATTTTGATTGTATTAATGGTTTTCTTTGGTAAAGCAAAATGTTGGATTTACATGTTTTAGAAAAGTGCAAAATGTTCTTTTTCCTTGATTCTGAAAAGTTCAAACTGCTCTATTTACATGTTTTGAGAAAAGTTCAATATGTTTTATTTCCATGTTTTTGAAATGCACAAAAACTTTTAATTTGCATGTTTTTGAAAAGTCAAAATATTCTTTTTTATATTTTTTAAAACTTCAAAATGTTTCATTTACATGTTTTTTTGAAAACTCAAGCAGTGAGGGCTGTCTGCACTGGCCGCATTATCCAGCCCTGATTTGGTTAGAGGCAAAATGTGGAAGGTCTACAAACTAAAATTTTTAAAAATTTTATAAAAAATTCAGTCCAAAAAAAGTCAGTCCAGATTTATGATACTGCTTTTACTTGTGCTTCGTCAGTTACAGTACCTGTAGAAATAAATTGTGTTTAAAAAATAATCCTGTCCCCTTTTATTCATATTATTCCTTGTTCCTGTAAAATTTGATTTGATGGACTTGACCCGTTTTACTAAGAAACTCTTCATAGTTTGTACTTGGATTGTATTCAAACACATACAGATCACATGACATCATTAGTGCTATATGAATATTTCATTGTACTCCACACACACTGTGTATAATATTTCTACGCACTACGTGCTAGCACCTAAAGCTACGGAGCTTTCATCGCCATGAGCAAAGTTCAATAATACCATAATAATAATAAGAAATATATACAAGAAATATGGAACACGGAGTACGAAGTCACACACAGCTTCATTCAAATTTGAGCGGTAATAATAGTAATAATAATGTGCCTATGCCCCTTTACATTGAAAAAAGGAGCTAGTTAAGTTTGTCCCGAATTCATTATACAGAGACTTTGACTCGGAATTTTGTGAGAATGGGAATGAGCATGCATGAGATCCATAGAGGAGCAGACAGACACGTGCCGAAATGGCTTGAGGATTACCATGTATAAAAGATTTGATTCACATATTCTCAGTCAGAGCCCTGTGTCTCATTTTTCATGAATATGTATTTCACTAGTAGAGTCTCTCATTTAGTTAAGCAGGCGATCGCAATTCGATTCCGATTCCGATTTGTAATCACAATCGTATACGTACAAGTACGAGTACGACGTAGCGAAGCAATGCAATGGGACATACATATGAATGAAAACGAAAACGAAAACGAAATCCAAGAAGAAAATGGAAATTATCAAATATTTCCGAGTATTTTTTTCTTATTCCATACGAATTGTAAATTGTCTCTCTTTGTCTATGCATTTTTTCCATTTACTACTGTGACTTCTAATAAATTGCAGGGTGCAGAGAGTGCACTATATATAAAAGACCAGTGTCACTCCCACACGGTACGGTGGTACCGGCACCGGTAGAGGAACTGAAGCGAACCAGAACCACTGTAGTTACATCGTTTGTGTGAAGAAGCAAAATAAGCCACCTCTATTTTTAGCTAAAAACAAATTGCATAATCTTCTAAAACAATATCGTTCGTTATTATCACAAAAATAGAACACTTCGCTCTTTTAATAAAAACCTGTACGTAAACAGAGCATTTTGAAATTTTAAAATGAGTGTAAATATTGCACGTTTTGAAAAAATTCGAATAGAACATTTTGCACTTTCAAAACCGTGTAAATAGAAAATTTTGGACTTAAAAAAAAGTCTAAATGGAATATTTCCCAATTTAAAAAAAATGTGTAAATAAAGCATTTTGCACTTCTAGAAAACGCCTAAATAGAACGTTTCGAACTTTTAAAAAACTTGTAAGTAGTACATTTTCCACTTTTGAAAACGTGTAAATAGAAAATTTTTCACTTTTTAAAAACATGCAAATAGAATATTTTGCACTTTTAAAAAACTTGTAAATAGAAATTTTTTAACTTAATACATTCAAATAGAATATTTTGCACTTTTCCAAAATTCGCAATTAACATTCCACATCCTATCTCAACTTTAAAGCTTTTCAACACAGCTTATTTTAATTCTATTTTAAATTGGATATGGACCATTTTGATTCTTCACTCACGATATATAGTACTTTCTGGCTTAGCCTTCTGGAAATTGAAATCTACAACTAAAACTTGGAAAACAATTTGTATTGGACATTCGTGGCCTATATTTCCTTCCCTGCGTATGTATTTCTCCTATGTGCTCCTATATTTCCCCTGTATCTCCTCCTGTCCCGCTTTTATTTCCTTGGCCCGCATGCATTTTCTTTTCCCTGGTGAATTTATGGATGCAAATGCGGAGACGGAGACCGAGACGGCGACGATCGCGAGCTTGACAATGTCAATTTTGTATGTATTCAATTTCATGATCATGAGGTCTGGTCTGAGTCTGAGGTAGTAGTAGTTCTTCCCCTCGTCTCTTTGAGCTGTAAGTGTTCTGCCATGGTGCAGCGGTAGCGGTGGGCAGTGTTACATAGTGTTGCCGTTGCTGTATTCTTTCTCCGGCTTCTGATTCTGCTTTATAGATTTAGATATACATAATATAGTTCCCGTATACATTTTTAGTGATACAGATGTTGGGCTTTTGGAGAGAAGTAGACAGACGAATGGACGGATGGATGGATGGATGGATGGATGGTTGTTACTGAATTCAATTCAGTTGAATTGAATTGTCTGAATTGCTGTTGTGTTGTTGGTTGTTGTGTTGGAGGTTGAGCGATCACGATTACGATTCACGATTACTTTACTCTATGATTTGGGTAATGATGATGATAATGGCGGGGGAGAACGACAGTGACAGTCAGTGGAAACGAGGTATAGGCTGCTCGCTCCCGGCTCACGATCAGGGTGGGAGAGCGCTGGAGTTGGAGTGGACGAATTGGATGATGAGACTTTCACGCTAGATCACCGGGAAAAGAATGGGAATCAAAATGGGTCTATTTTCAGAGTAGGCTATGTTTTTTTTAAAGTCTTGAAAAAAATTTGCATATTACGATATGTGGCCTCATAGAATGTCATTTTGCATTTTTTCTTGGATTGTACAAAAACGTGTTGCTTCAATTATTTCTTTGAGCGCTTTTTCAAGGGTATCTTAAAAGTTTCCTTGGGTTCTTCAAGGATATCAATAAAGTATCCTTGAACTCTACAATTTTCTTCTTGCCAACAAGTCTTTCTGAAGCCCGGTTTCGGTTTCGGTTTCATCCGCTATACTCATAATATGATTTGAACTCTATATTTAATTTTAAGCAATTCAATTTTTTTTTCTCTCTTTAATAATAAAATATTTTCAGCTTTTTATATTGATTTCGCCATTTATTTTGATGGCAAAGAAAGTGATGAACTTAATACAGGCTCCAAAAAAAATATCAAAAAAGAGGGGCTCAATTCTGAGACGTCTGACTCGAACCCATGCTAGGCACGAAAAGAGGGTTTCTTCGTATATTCTATTCTCTTCAAAACTCACGAGTCCCAGTCCCAGTCCCAGTCACCATAGGACCATCTCCCTTGTCGTTAGTGCTCCTACATATTTGGTTTTGATTTTTTTTTCATATGTATTTTTGCCTCTGGTTCCTCTGGTTTATTTTAGATGTATCTGTACAATTACCCCTTCTTAGTTTCTGGGTTTATGCCTTCACGGCATCGCAGCTCCTAGCAGCATAGGAGGACCATATTCCAGGCTTCCAGGAACCACAACCAGGAACCAGCCTTCATCTCCAGTAATATGTGCCTATATATTTCTATACATATTCCAACACAGTTTTTGAGTTTGTTCTTGTTGCACTTTGCTCTCCAGTGCTCTTCAATTGTGATTGTATTTTTTTTCTCCTTTTTTTCCATTTTTCGCTTTCTTCCCCTTTGGTTTTGGGTTTTTGTTGAGGAGTACGTGTGCACATATACTTAATGTGGATGTGGATGTTGTCTGCGTTGTCTTGTGATTTTGAGTGAGAATTTCAGGATAAACGAAGATGACGAGTGGCAGTGTGCGAAAGGAGAAGGAGAGAGAGAGAGAGAAAGACAACCCGTAGAGTTGGTAGGTTTTGGTTCTTCATCTATCTATACTACTCGTTCGTTGGTTCTTGTGGGGTTGTTTTGTGAGGTTTTGAGTTGAGAGATGTAATTTCTTTCCCTGTCGCTTTAGCTTAGTTTTCATTTCTTTGTGATTCCCTCATCTTCTTCCCTTTCTCTCCTCATCAATTTTTCGCTTTCTTCTCCCCCCTTTCCCCTTTGTTTCTTTTCAGATGGTGAGTTTGAGACGAGAGTTTTGTTGTCGGGACTACTTTGCTGGGAGGATCCACCGGATGTATGAAAAGTAAAACAAAATGTTGGGGAAATTAATATTTATATTTAGAATCCAATCTGGGATTCGGCAGGAGGATTCGAGGAAGCAAAGTAATAATACGAATAGTGGTTTTGAACAGTTTATTTATGTAGGGCACTGAGTCATGAGAAATTATGTGACAAAAATATATTATTCTGATTAATTTGTTCGTGTGACTTACAATTAGAAATATTTTCGTAATATTATAGGACATATTATCAGGACATTATTATGTAGGTGGATTTTATACGAAAGGATGAAAATTGAATCTAAAAAAAGTTATTTTCATTCAGGAGGTACATCACTGTTTCATCACTGTTTTGCTACTTGAATATTCGAGTAAGGAAGCAAAGTTTATGCTTTAAAGTTTTTAAACATAGTTTGACTTTGAAGCTGTGTTTAGTATTTAAATTAAAATTTAAACCAGTAATGTTTACTTTTTTGTTACTGTTACTGTTACTACTGTACTGCTGTACTGTTACTTTACTGTTAGAGAATTTTCTTAGGAAGAAATGCACCATACCTACAGTGTATGTACTGAGGTATGTGTGTGACGTGTATTTAAGAGGAAATGGAAAGGTTCAAGCCAAAGCCGAGTTGAAAATGTTGAAATAATGAAGGGATCGCATTACTACAAAGTAATACGAGAATGAGTATGTTGCAAGTTTGCTGGGAAAAGAATCTCGAGAACCGGTTCGGATTCGGATTGGGAATTTGAAAATCTCAGTCGGATGTCGGATGTACACACAAGCAAGTAGGTAGGTAGGTAGATAGGTATAGCCCGTGTACGGAGTTTGTGTAGCTTGGGTGGGACATCATTGCATTGGCAGTTTGGCAGTGCGGTAGGCAGACCAACGTTAACCGCATAACTGTGATACATATTTTTGTCGTGTATCTATATTTCTAAATTCAACGTTTCCATAGTCTCCATCCGCTTGCATACCTTCTATTGAATTCTATCTGTAGATGTGTGCACCAGATTTTCCATTTCGATTCCATTTGGATTTCGATTTCCAATTCGTCAAATATACATCCAGATCCACAGTGTGGTTAATCCTCTCTTTGCCTCTCTCTCTAAATTTCAAATTCTATGTTGCCAAAACCCACAACAGTCCAACAAGATACCGCTTCCTACTTCCTGAGACTGTTTTAAAAGGTGAACGGGGAAAATTTTGAAGCTGGAAAATATTTTGCGAAGCGCAGGGATTTAAAACAATAATCTCATACTGTAGTTCACGGGACGAAAGTGCAAAATAATCCATTTACATATTTTAGAAAAGTGTAAAACGTTCTATTTACATGTATTTAAAAAGTGCAAAAATACTGTAATCACATGTTATTAGTTTGATATTTTAATTTTTTTGTAGATAGTGGATCTTGTTTTGCGCACAAAAAAATGGGTCATTTTGATTCTTCACTCACGATACCTACAAATTGGGTCAACACATATTTTTGAGACGCAGAAGTGATTTAAATTTCGAATTTTAGCGGTACT
The DNA here is from genome assembly GCA_949802685.1 of Dicyrtomina minuta. Classification (NCBI taxonomy): domain Eukaryota; kingdom Metazoa; phylum Arthropoda; class Collembola; order Symphypleona; family Dicyrtomidae; genus Dicyrtomina; species Dicyrtomina minuta. The sequence goes on along the minus strand of OX461811.1, from coordinate 22,511,988 downwards.
AATTTTAAAACAATGCTGAAGGACATAATTAACTATTGCAGCTATCGTTATTTGTTGAAGCACTATCTCAGGTTTAAGAGTTACTTAAAACGCCATGATGCATCGTATTTCGTATTAAACTTTTATATCTTCGATCTTAAGCTTATCGTTAATTCAAATATTAAAGAAATGTATTCAGTTATATAATTGAAATTTTGAAATGTACTAATTTAAATATAAGTACCATTTAAGAAGGACGATGTGTGGCGAAGCAGATGTATGAAAATAGACCCTGGACAAACAATATGTCATGCCATCGGCTACAGTCCCATCCCAGTACTCAGTAGCTGCTCAGTGAAATGTATTCAGTTCAAGTAGGTAAAATGTATGCATTGTGGGCATCTCGCATTTCCTATCTGTTCTATTACAATATCCATTCTGCAAAGTACACAAAATACAAACAAGACTATCTGTAATAAAACCGAATTGGATATTTGAAATCGAACAAACTGTGTGTAGACTTAACTGTAGACTTGTAGAGTGTACTATATATCCGGGTAATAGAGGACCGTACTACAACTACAACCACGACCCACCGACTGACGACGACTCTACATAAATCAATCTTCCTTTCTACTTCTGCTTTCTCCTTTATTTCCTTTAAGCTGGAGCGCATTGAATTCCCGTAATCTGAGACATATACAATACCGCCACATCGGCATCGCTATAATAAAAAGCAAAAAGCATATGCACATTAACTATATCTATATATACAAGATTTCGTTCCAGATACATTTATGGTTGGATGTTAGATCCTTCACAGTGTATTCTATTTTATAATTCCATCCTTCCTCGAGAGGAAATCGGCATGAGAAATTCCCTGTTGACTGATTGTGACTCAGCCATAGTAGATTCTTGTTAAAAATGAAAACGAAACTCGACAACGATGAGGATCCAATCAAAATATCATGCAAATTACCTAGCCAGATTAATCCCACGAATTCCGGTATGGTTTTTGGTTTTCGGATTTACCAGAACTGAGGTTGAATTGCAAAATACAGATATCATTCATTTCAAGAATAACAGATCAAGATTAAATTAGCTTAATTATTTTATTATAGTATACTCATGATACTTTAACTAAGTATGTGAAATTTGGGTGAATTAAATCAATAAAAGCAGCAGCAATATTTATTAACAACTACAAATTGTGTAAAAAAGCAGATAAACTCACAAATATATAATTTCATAATTCACGGTTTCAATTTTTGTATTCATTGGAACTTCTTGTCGATATCGGGCATTTTACAAAATGTTCAAAGTTTCTTAGTTTATTTCGAAATGCGTTTTTACAAAGTACATAAGCTGCTTACCTAAGTGCATTCTATAAAAATAAAATTTCCATTTTCCATCGTCTATTGCCTTTCCTTACATGGAATGGTCCATAAATAATGCTAGTTACTCAAATATTATCCATTTTTTAGGAGCCACCCACTCCCATGTCATCAATTAACCATTGCGTCAGCGGCTATCTTTAACATGGCCAACTATACCCAACTAAACTCACCGACCCTACCAATAACATCATTTAAGGACGATCCCTGTTACTTTTCTTACTAGTATTTTCAGAGATAGGCACCTGTTTTGCCTATGAACAGTAAGATTGAGTTTTGAGTGTGTGGTGTGGAACGAACATATGAGAATAATTAAGTAAATGCACACCAACTTTTGACCTAATTGTAAATAATATTGGCGCGGCTCTATGGTTAATTATTACTTACGCCAGCTCTCTTTATGTGAGTAGCAATACAAACCGAAATAGGATTGCATAATATTTTTTAAAAAACAAGTAAAAGTATAGAAAGACTGAGGGCAATTATTTAAATAAAAATGCCGTACTTCAAAAATGCCATACGGCAAAAATGCCATACGTCGAAAATGCCGCACGGCACTAATGCCGTACATCAAAAATTCCGTACGTCGAAAATGCCGTACGGCAAAAATGCCGTACGTTGAAAATTCCGTATGGCAAAAATGCCTTACGGCAAAAATGCCAGACGGCAAAAATGCCGTACGCAAAAATGCCGTACGGCAAAAACGCCATATGGCAAAAATGCTGTGCGGCAAAAATGCCGTATAGGTCTGTTTTATATTTTTTAGCATGAGAAGAGACCTGCAGTGTGTTCAATGTAATATTTTTTATTATGTATGTATTATGAAAAATGGCAACGCCGCAGTTGAATGTAGCTATTTAAAAGGATGTGTGTAGGATTAATGTAGGATATAATGTGTAGGATTTAATAGGCAAAATAGGCAAATAACATTGCCTGCCTACATTTGCCTTCCTTAATTTCCAGAATTGTTAGCCTTTCTTTATCCCTGCTTACTTTATAGCCGTTTTTTATAGGGAGGTGCCCATCACTGAGTATTTTAGTATTAAAAACTAAAATAAAACTGGAGGTCATTACTTTAAACATTTTTTTTCTTGTAAAGCAGTCTTGCACTTTACAAAACAGATCTGACATTATGTCAAGTGTAAAGATAATCGCCACTAAAGCTTTAATAATTGGATGATGTACAGCTTAAAATAGATTGCCAATCTAAAGTATTTATAAACATTTTAATTGTGTAAGTGTACGTTCAGAAATATAATACAGACAGGTAGATAATAGGTTTGTAGATGAGCCAATTAGGAGCTTGTTTAGCTTATCGTTAAATTTGACCTCTGACATTTAATACAAAATGCTGCTTTTAATCTGTTTAAATTGTGCCTTTAGTAGTATAAAGACTGTTTAAGTAATACTATCCTGCCGATATTAGAATATATACAAAAGTGGTTCGTTTGTACACAATGCATACGTCAACGAGAGCCATTTATTACGATCATAATATATTTTGGAAGCAATTTCCGACCGTAAACAATGTAGAGTATAATACAGAGGAATAGCTGATATAAATCTATATGTACAGTCACACGGCCGGAACGTCGGAGACGGATGTCCATTCGTTTATCTTGTCACGTAAGAATTGCATAACTCTTCTAGATCTGCCAACTAGAACTCTCGAAAACAACTACAGTCTGGAGTCCTGTAGCATGCACTGCATAATAGAAAACTTGGTACTTTCCAAAACTATGCGTGGGACCGACTATTACTATGCTCACGGAAATAAAAGATATTTGCTATGTAAATACATAAAATACTGACTGATAAAAACATGAACACACATACATAAATGCTACTACACTACAGAGCTATGTTCTTTTCTTTGTTCTGTATATAGGAAAGGAATGTGGCTGAAGTTGAAATTATGAAGAAGACCCAGAAGAAGAAGGAGGGAGGATGAGCAGTGTTGCTCAGCAGAGTATTGTGTGAGAGTGGAAATGAAAGGAGAACAGACGGAGGCGACAGCCCGGTATGGGAGTTGATGATGACACTAGGAAAGACAAGTCGAAGCCGAAAACCGAGACCCTGGCCTGGCCTGGCAGTCAGATCCAGAGCCAGACTCGAGAACAGAAGATGATCTCAGAATCGTGGATCCAGCCTGCGTCCTTCCCGTTTGTTTTGTCCTGTTCTCGAGCTTGCTCCGAATTTCGAGGAAACACACCCGCACATTTAGTACGTATACGATCAAACCCATATCTATACAAGGCCAGGCAAATATTTTGACATTATGTGTCGCCCTTGTTCTTGAGTCCTTAAAGACAAAAGGCATGTCATCTAGATCTCCCCTCCCGGAAATGCAAAATATTTATTTACAGCTTTTTTCATCGATCTGTCCATGATTTACGAAGACGGCAAGTTTTTGAAATATGTAACAAAATCCAGCATTCGACGTTCATTTTTAAATTATTTAATATCAAACGATTATAATATGCCATGAGCTTCTGTTTAATACTGGTTAAACTTATTTAAATATTTTTCGTAAATGTGCGGAAATTAGAATTTTTACATCATGGTGATGTTATATAAGTAGCTGTATTAAATTAAACCAGTGAATGCTGACAAATCGTTGGAATGCTGAAAAGGAAAAGGTTTCTTCACTATTGCTTCTTGCATCAAGCTCACTGCGAGCGACTGACACAGTCATATATTATGTAGCAAGTCTTCGCATTGTGAAGTGTACTTATTTTTGTACTCGTTTAAATGTTTAAAATATGGTACCGTATTTTTGAAACGATCAGAATATTATAATTATGTATTTAAAATAATATTTTCCAAAAACTATGCAATTAGATATCATAATTACACTCAGTGCAAAAACAAAAGTAAATAGAAGTTTTTTGTCTCCCTATCCAGAAAACACTGGACATCAACATACCACATTATTGCATTATATTTCAAAGCTTTAGCTAGCACCATATGCACCCGACTAGCAGTAGCTCAAACTCTTTATATTATGTTCCTATACATTCTAAAAATGTTGGAGTCGAAATTCGGATTCTATCTTTTGTCAATACTTGGGATGATTTATAGCCTCCATTACGATGATGTCCATGTCCATAGACTGTCTGTCTCGGCTCGACGATGTTGTCCTCTGCATTTTAGTCAGCTTAGTTTCTCGTCACCATCACCACCGTTGTCATCAACATCGTCTTGTATGGTCGGGCCCTATGGTCTGGTGCACTATGGTGCTGGGACTGGTTTAGTTTCCTCGAACATCTATAGCTCTTCTTGAGTCCGCCTCCCGATGAACCCTGAATAGTGAAACAGAATGGGACTCACTCAGAAATAAAACATACAGCACAGAGTAGTCAAGCAAGTACGGCATATGAAACGTCAATGCGGACGCTGTCCTTATTCATCCAGGCAAGAAAAAAAAATCTTCTTTAACAAAATACCGAATACCAAAAAATAGAGCTAGGAGAGTAGTACACGTACGCTCACAGACGATATGCAGCGGGGCCTCCCTTAGCCCTCAGAGGAGTCTTCTTGCCTTGTCATACTACAGCCATATAGTCATATAGCATCATGGAGATGGCAATGGCAGCACTAACAATTTCAGCAGGGAATACTGATTATCCTCTCGGGTTTTCATACGGGTCGTGCATACTTTGTGGAACCCGAGTCCGAAGCTGAAACTAAATCCAAATCCGACAACAGCTCACCAGAATATAAGATGTAAGAATATTTATTATGTTCCGGGGATGAGTTTTTCCTTTTCTGTCTCTCTCTCTCGAAAAAATACATGAACATGACATGCTCTATAAATATAAAAAAAATAAAATAAGAAATTATTATGGGGGGAAATCAAGAATGGGAAAACGAAAAATAGAAAGTCTAGAAATAGGAATGGTCAGAGCCAGGCCAGAATAGTAGTAGTACTCAATACATGTAATATTTTTCTAGATTTATTTTTATATACAGTGCGGAGAGTGTAGTAGCAGTAGGTTGGTTACTTACATTTTACGTTAGGACAGCTATATACATACAGTTACAGCTAAAACGAATGAAATGACAGGAAGTGTCTCATACGTTGTGATTGCCCTGTACTCTGATCGTGAGTACGGACACAAACAATACAAAATGGTCCCAGTCCCAGCTATATAGTCTATAGCCCAGAGTCGACATAGAAAATGGCTATACATGGACACTTATTACATGGAGGCAATCAATGACCAGCGACCAACTGTCAACTCCACCTTTAGAAGAGATCTTGTACAAGTTACTACAAATGTGTTGGTCGGTCACTCACGACTGGATTTCAATAGGAAAAATATTGATTGACTCCCCCGACTCGAGTTCTTCTTCCCTGGCTCTTCCGATCCGGTATTTTGAGAAAGGAGAGGCTAATACTGACTGGGTAATCCATTGAATCCATAGCCCAACTACAAATTCATCACTGTCACCCTGTCAACTGTAACAATTATTCTAAATTTTCATTGTAAAGCCCTCCACCCTCTCTATCTTTATATAAAAGATCAAATCCTCCGATGCTAACTTTCCTCCCGCAGGTTTTCCGATTCTGATTCCGGGTAATAGATGAATTGAAATTTCAAGCTGGTTTGCTGATTGCTCTCCTTATTTGCTCCACACACAAAAAAATACTGGAAGCATTCTGTAAGGTAATTCCGCTACCGGAGCCGGAACCGGAGTTAGGCATATCAGCTGTAGTCTATCGGCACCGGGACCGGCACTGGTCGCTATGGTTATAGCAACATCAATTCCCATAGAGTATTTTTAATGAAGAAAGCAAAGATGAGATTAATGCTGAGTATTATACACCCACCGAAACCGAATCGTATATTATGTATATAGTAATGATAATGATCTATAATACGGCAACGGCGGCTCCCGGCCAAGATAACATTAGAGAAGCCGAACAAAAACTGAAGAGACGGAGTGAAAAGGGAGAGAGTGACAGGGACATAAGGAGGAGCGACACTGTGAAATGCAAACAAAAAGTAAAGTGCAAGGTTGATGATTTTCGAGAGCTTTTGGGTCGGGTAGTCAGAGCTTGGGTTTTTCGTTGATCAAAGTTAAATTTTTTTTGCAGATCACATCACATCAAAGACAGCTAGAGAGTGAGAGAGAGAGAGAGAGCGTGAGACAGAGACAGAGGAGATGCAAGAAGATCAAGGAAAAGGAACTAAAGGGATGTAACCTGCTAACATATATGAAGCACGGAGGTGGTCTCTGGCACATGAAGGGCTCCGAAAATTGCTTGGCACCGGTTTGAGATTACCCAATTTCCGAAAAGAACCATCCAACTGGGAACACACCTCGACAAGGCGAAGACCAAGACGAAAACGACCTTTTACAACATTGACCTCGTGCTGTGAATCCTTCCATTTGATATACTCTCCTCTCACTTCCTCACATGTACTTCTCAGCGTATGGCGTACGCGCGGCTCTGCCTCCACACTTTTTTTTTCTGTGTGATGTGACGATCATCAAGGAACCCGCAGGTACAAACAACGTCACTGGCGTCTCTCTACGTATAATTCCATCAACAGCATCATCTTGTCTCGTAGGCTTGTAGGTATAAGGTTCAATATCCCATCTTCTCCATATATCTATACCTACGACCATCTCCAACTACAACAGCACATAATCTATGTATATTGTAAAAAACAAAGGGGGTGGTGTTTCTTTACCATTTTTGTATAAAAATATACTGTATAGACATCAATAAGACATCGTCTAGTATAATGCTAACTGGTATTACGACGGTACGGTGTGGGTAGACAAGGAAAAGACAGTATTGAGTATAGACGCCGACAATCGGGAATCAGGAATCACCGATGCTTCATTTAGTGCAGCGATCGTCCAGACTCTGTAGCCGAGACTATTTTCACATACAATTTAGAAGGTAACGCAAATTGAAAGTTACCACTGGACCTGACGTCCTGATACAATGCCTATTTTTCTGAAAAAACAATTTTAAAAAATATATCAGATGTATTAATTTGCCACAAACACTGCATGGCAAATATTTATTTCTTACTAATCGGGCAGCTTTGGTTTCTGGTTTTGGAAGATACTTCAATATCTTCTACTAAAAATAGTTTCGTCCTAAAAACGACGTGCGAAGGTTTTATTGATTCGATCAAATACATACACACACTTCTACTTTCCACAAAAACAGTGGCAGTTTTTTATAAACCGATTGTTTTATGAAAAAAAAAGCTTTCTAAAACTACTACTAGCAATAGTTTTTTTTGGCTTTCCTGTCTCCTATATTTTTTCTCTTTTACATTTCCCCTTTAAAACACTCCCTGTGTTCTGTTCAGTTCCGCCAGGACCGCAAGGAAAGGAGGAGAGGCAAAAAATGTATAGATATGTATCTATAATTATATAGACATAGATAATGGATCAAGTGAAAAGTGAGTGCAATTTTTCACATCATTTTACCAATTTACTACTCGGCTTTCGATTCGATAGCACACATCGAATAGTGTAGAGTGCAGAGGGGGGCGAGGGTAGACAGATAAAGGACGCGTGTGTGTGTGTGTGTCTGTCTGTAAATAAATAAACTTGGACATCTTTCAAGGTAAGATCGCAAGGGAACTATCATTTATTTTCTGTTCTATATATTACCTACTACGTTTTTATTTTGTTCCTGAAAGGTTATAGGGTATAGGGCGTGGAAGAAAATCTTTGTGTTTTTCTTACATATATCTAGAGTCATACTGTGTGACCTCAACACTTGGTGAACACATCATTTATTTGTTTATTTATTTATTTATAGCCGAACCAGAAGAAAAACAGGGTCTACTGATATCTAAGATATACACCGCACACACCAAAGTGAAGATTTGAAATATTACTGTTATAAGCTGCTTATGTCAACTGCTATTGTTATTACTCCTAGAATTTTTCAATTGGTAATTTAATTTTCAATTTATACGATTTTATGAATTTTCGAAATTTTCTTTCTTCTACTTATTGAATCCCAATCAAATTACCTCTGTGTAACTCCTAAACTGTACTACTTACAACTACATGGGCAATTTATACGTGCAGAGAAAAAAGGCTTAGAGACTTTAGAGAATTTTACATGGCTTCCGGAGTCTTTCCTCCATAATATAGAATATAGCTCCCTATAAATCCAAAATCCAAAGAGACCAAAATGTCATGGCAATTTTTCATCTCAACACTTGAGCAGAGCAGAGACCGGGATGCGGGAGAGAGCCATGGAAAACCACTATGTGTCAAAGCGTTGTTGCAGGAGCGAGAGGGCCAAGAGCAATACATTCTTAGATTATATACACTCGCGTAGTCATCAAATTATGATTATTAAATACATAAATACTTACAACGTGATGTGCGTGGGTTCACTTAAACTTGCTCTCTCTCTTCTTCTCGCTCCTAGGTATTTTCCTTTACGTAAGTATTTCGTCGTCCTGTTCACTTACTTGGTATTTTGCATCATGAAATTGGAATATCTTTTGCACAGCTATGCACGGCGAGCTCGTAGACGGAGAGCGAGTGAGAGACACGAGGAACGAGTCTTGCAAAATAATGTTGAGCGAGGAATTTTCTCTGTGTCTTGGTTCAGCAGGATGACGATGACGACGATGAAGACGATGACTTAGTCTCCCCGTGCCTGTATTAGGTATGATAAGAGCCCTGACTGAGTTCCTTGAAACGAAATCGAGCTAGCGGTATATGTATATATAAGTACCGAGTAGTAGGAGTATATTAGAATATTATGTACCGCGAGAGAGATGAAGAAAACTGCTTCAGCTACTGTGTGCTACGACTGCTCCCGTTACCCGAACCCGAACCGGTTTCTTTCTCCTGACACCACGAAACCAAGGAAATAAGGAACTCAAAACCAAGACCAAGACCAAGATCAACGTAACGTTCGCATTTCACAACTCACCAAGAAGAAAATGAAAATCCTCTTCTTGCATCATAATTCTCTGGGCTAATCGACCGAGTTGAAGTTGTAAAGAAGATGAAGAAGAAGACGAAGACGAAGAAGCATAAGAACAGTAGAATGTAGAAGAACTGAAGAAGTGACTGCGTATATAGTCCTTTTCGAATAGCAAGTTGGTTCGTAGTAGTAGTAGTAGTACATACATCGAACATAGTTGTAGTTAGTAAGTGAGTCCTTTGAGTAGAATAGTAGAATGATGCGAAGCTAAGGCTGACTATGAGAGAGAAAAGCGGCTATATCCCACATTTCCCGGCCTTCCGACCTATGAATATATGTATAATATTAAATATACATATTTTCTATAGTCTTCCTTCATCTACCATCATCATCTACACAATTAATATATACATGTATGTACTCTGTACTTACGGACGGATGCATTACTATTGTTTTTCTTATATAATGCTACCCTCGTCTTCTGGTCTGAGGATGTGGATACCGGGATGAGACCGATGTGATCTTACAGAAGAACCTTCTTATTTTCTTGTATTTTCTCTCCCGTTTTCATTTTTGGTTTAGGCCCCCGTCTCTTTTTGCCTTTCGACACATCAGCAACAACAGCATTAGTAGTACAGCCAGGAGCAGTCTGGATATGGAATCTGGAACAGTCCCTTAGTAGTTAAGAACGTCTAAAAACACTGTGTAAAATACAATAGAAACTAGTTAATAATACTAGTCCCTGGGTTAGTTTAGTAGCTAACAATTACTATCAACTATCAACGCTATAACTATAGATATATTACAATAAAATAGGGATCTTTCAGAACCACCAACTCCGCACACTAATCACTGACTGCAAAAACTACACTACACAAAACTACAACACAATTCCATTTTCCATTCTCTTGAAACACAAAATTTTGTGATAACAAGACCAAAGCAGAATCAAGAATTCCCATTCCAACTCCCACTACTTTTGCCACTTCACCACTATGTTCCGGTTGTAGGACAAAGTCTCCCTGGACAAAGTCTCCCCGGACATTTTACCCCCGGACATTTTCCCCCCGGTCATTTTCCTCCCGGACTTTTTCCCCGATAAGTAACAGCGGACATTTTCCCCCAGTACTAAAATGCAACAACTGGTATGTGGTATTTTACTATTGTGTAAAGGTGCATACTTTGAGAAGATAGCTCAATGTTGTAATTTTTAGAATTTCAGATTATAAGGTATTTTCTATTTAATTTTCCTCGTAAGAAGTCACTTTTTTAGAGTAATAGGTATAATAAAGGTTTAATAAAGTATATTTTGCATATAATTTGTAAGATTATATACAATCAGTGAGAATAAAATTAAAACATATTCTTATAACCCAATATTTCATAAATCATCACTTAATCTTACGACACATAACATAATTACGAGTTTGGGGGGAAAATGTCCGCTGTTACTTATAGGGGGAAAAAGTCCGGGGGGAAAATGACCGGGGGGAAAATGTCCGGGGGCAAAATGTCCGGGGAGACTTTGTTCAGGGAGACTTTGTCCGATTACCCTATGTTCCACTTAGTATATAATGTTGCTAGATGTATTTACTCCAAAGTTGGTTTTGTTTCACGAAATGAAAATAAACTAATAAACAACTAGCAATACTAATAATAACGAATAATAATATAGCAACAACTTTACTTTTACATGTAATCAACTGCAATAAAGTACGAGTAATAGACTAATAGTAAAGTTGAAAGTGGTATATTTATATTCTCCACGAACGTTGCGCTGGTAGAATTTAAATTTATTTCAGTAAGTTGAGTCACTATCGTGGTTTCCTAGTATTTGTAGCTGGTCGCTTTTCCTAATTTGTTTGTAGGTTTGCAGAATTTTGAAATGTCTACTTTTGATTTCGATACTTACTGCCTGTCTATATCTTTGCAAGAAGCTAGTATTTTATTAATATTATTATGGAACTATGTTACGCCTACTCAATACTAAGTACAAGTAAAGGCGACTGACTGCTGACTGGTAATACAGAAAAGTAGGTAGATATGTGGACCAGAAGCTTATAGTTGATAGTTTATGAAAATATGAAAACTTTATTGTACTATGTATTTTATTTATTGGTAGGTAAGTTTAAGTTTGCATAAATCTTTCCTAAGCAGTCTAAAGCTCCCTCAGTCTAATTGTAAGGAAGTGTAAAAGTCCGCTAATTTTACAGCTCCAAAAGGGGGAATTTTGTGTGTTCGAGTTTCGAGTCTTGAGTCTTGAGTACAAGTTTAAAACTTCCATGTTTAAGTTGAGCACATGCCAAAAATTAGTTTGATTTATAGAGCTTACCTTTTGTTGATTACTCACTTTTTAATTTGAAACTTCATTCTATTATATTGCATAGTACACAAGGCATTCACTCATCGTACTTTGAATTCGGGCTATTTTACAGTTTGGATGTTGGATTTATTGCTTAAATTATAATGTAGAAACTTTTTATGTGTAGGTACATACATACTTAATGCATTTAGCATTTGATGTATATTATGTAATAATTATAACTGTGCACTTCATTTTACTGACTAAACTGGCAGAAGTAGAGAACCATGAATATGAGAATATGCGAGTACAATATTATAAATAATATAATATGAAAGAATAAATATCTGGATTGAAAATCCCTAATTTTTCATAGGCTTTGTCGCTCGTCGCCCGTAAAAATTCTTCAGCTTGTTGTACATAGTGAACATAGTCCTAGTCCTAGTGCCAGTCATTTTAAAGTAAGAAAATAACATGATACAACATTTAGCCTTTTAGCATCGGCGAGTGGAAAATCGAATTGCAAATGGTGTGAGGCGTGGGTTTAAAATAATCCAAACATAAATTCTATGAAAAATTAAAATTCGAAAAGGCATTATTCACTCGAAGTCTGATTTAACCTATTTACAAGCTTAAAGTAAAGAAAAATGTCAATTGCTTTACTGTTCAAGTCACGTTTTGAAACTTGCGGCAAATTTCAAATTATAACCAGTTTTGCACTTTTGTACAGCAGAGGAATGTTGGACTCTTCAGTTGTTCTGTAAAATAGATTAAAATATGGACTGAAAATCAGAGGGCGATGCAGAGGGATCTGTACATCAAAAATATTATTAATTTGTAAGATTTTTTACATCGAACAGTGACAGTTTATTCCAAGTTGGTTGACCTCATGTCAAATTAAAGTCTTAAATGTTAAAAACACTGTGAGTGGGCGCACGGCACAGTATACATTACATACGACATAGTATACGGAGTGAACTAAATGCGTGCGCAAGTGTAAGCCATAAGTTGGCAAACTAAGATGGTTGATTTTTATTTTAATCTTGTTTTTGCATGGCATTTCATTGGACGGATGTTAGATTTTTACAAAAGTTTGAGACTTGAACTTCAAACTTGGAATTTAATTTTCATGGTTAATAGTAGTTTTGGATTTAGTGTTTCTTGGCAATTTCAAACTCGAAATTCTACATAAGTGTCAATGTTGGCTGGTTGCAGATGCCTCCTTTTAGGTTTTAGTGTGATGTCATTGATACGACCGGTGCCTGTACGACATACTACTTTCAGCAGTGCCAGGGTACGCCTGGACATTTTGGAAGATACGAACATAAAATATCTTACGTGAGCGGCAGGCTTGTGCATGAAACAAACATTACTGGTACTGAGTACGGGTACAAACTCATTGTCAGTTAAACTTGTACCTACAGTTGATAATATTTAAGTCGTGTCTTGGATGTATGTATAATGTATATGCCTAGCAACACCAAACAACCAATATATATCATATAAATTATAAACTGTATTTATTTAATTACTCCAGCCCTGCATCGTGCTTCACTTTCGTTGATGATGTTCTTCATTATCACGGGTCGCAGTCCGCTCAGTATCCGGTTCAGTCAGGACTATGAACTGTATAACTTCAAAATTTCAAAGTATATAATCCTGGAAGTGTGTCTTTAGACTGTGAATTGGTGCCCCGTGTTATTTGAAGACAGGGAGTCTGTTCTTGTCTAAACTCAAAATAATATAATAAAAGGAAGACAGCGATTCAAGAAAGAGAATTCAAGGCTCAAGACGTTCCATGGCACCCAGACCGAGACCGAGACCGATGAGACCAAAGGACTTTGAACATCAACGTTCAACGTGGGAGCGTGTAGCTGGTGGATGGACGTAATCGTAATCGTGAGATATTTAATGTTGAATGTTGATGACTCATGGTTGTTCTTGCTCATGCTAATTTCGAGCTCTTGTAATGCTGTGATTGTGTAAAGTGTGGTTAAGTGTAGCTTCATTTTGATTTGAGCTTGTCTTTCTTTGTCTCCTATTTTACAGTTAAAACATGAGTCGGTCTTTGGTCGTCTTGGTCTCGGTGTATGAAGGATTTCTTGATGGTGGTTGGTGGCCGTGGCCGTGAACGATGACGTTGACAACAGCGTTTGAAATACAGTGTCGACGAGTGGGAGAATGAATGGCAGGAGTAGAAACTCTTTAGTCTCTTCGGTTTCAGTTGGTTCGGATTTCAGTTTGGTTCAGTTGGTTGACGTTGGTCTAAGGATCAGATCAGCATCAGGGAAGGACTCAGTTTTAAGCCTTTTACTTATATATAACTATGTATGACTGTGACTGCTGACTAGTGACTAGTGAGTACATACAGAATTGCTTGAGTCTGTCTACAGTTTTGCAGTTGCTGCAACTATCATCTGTACTACTACTCCTGTTCTTATGCATGAACGGAGTCAAAGTTTCTAAAATCATTTCAATGTTTCTTCACTACCCCATGAGAAGACGGATTGGAAAATTTCTCTTGTGGACTTTAAACCGATTTGAAAAGTCTTAGGTAACTTCTAACTTGTGTAGTCGTCGTATCTAGATTCTGGAGAAGTACTACTAGAATCCTAGAATCTACACACAGTCAACAGTAGTGTTACACTCAGTAAAATGGTGAAATACAAGGAGACAGGAGCTATTTGAAGGTATACACACGACTATCATGAATGAGATCAAAAAGTATCGGATCAGAATCGGAGAAGATAGGATAGGGGGCCCACGCCAGGCCAAGAAGAGAATATATATACATAGCTGGCAGCGGCAGCTTAAACTTAAACAGACTTAAACTTTACAAACAGTTCAGTCCGTCGATGTTGATCTGGATACTGTGGATGTCGACTATCGATGTTGACTGATATTCTTTAGTTTAGTTCTCCTTTTCTTTCTTTATATAACTTAAGACTCAGAGAGCCAGCTAAAACTTACTTTACTTTGTTAAAATAGCTTTAACTCCGTATGGAAGAGAAAATAAGCTTGGTCATGATATAATCGAGTTCGAGTTCGAGTTTTCAGTTACTTCCCAGTCTGTATTTTATAGTATTTACGATTTTGATCCTGAGTCTATTTTGAGTCAAGGAAATTAAATTTACATTTTTCACATTTGACTATCAGTTTAGTTTAGGCATATTTATTTTAAGGGAAAGAAATTTTGTTAAGAAAGCATTAATTTGTGTAATACGACTCATAAATTACAATAAAAATAATACTTTCTAAGCGAATTAGATTAGGCTGAATTTTTAAACTATTTTGCGTAACAATACTGTAGTGGTGTACTTTAATATCAATTGAAGCTATTAAAATTAAAATAGGAAAAAAGTTTAACATTACATCGTTCGGAACACGTATAATTTTATGAAATTTTATGAAAGAATTTTAAAAATTCTACCCTTAAAACCAAGTTCTTTGGGATAGTCGACATATTGTTTAACAATACCTAACATGTTAAAACATTCTCTCTGCGCCCTATTGCATGGTACATATTTTAGTAGTTAATAATGTTCGTGCTCATACTATTTATGTATAAAAGAAACTTGTGCAGTATAAAGTAGTAAATCAGAAAGCCACTGTGACTGTATGTAAGATCTGAATTCGGGAAGCTGGACCTGGACTTCATTATCCTCTCCCTCCACGACGACTCTCTCACCAACATCTAGCACTAGCATCTAGCACTGGAATCTTCTACAGATAGATAGGTAGGTACTACAACTCCGTAAGATCTAATATCGCTAGAAATCGTAAGGCTGCTGTCAGTACCGATCCCGGTCCCGGTCCCGGTACCCGTACTTTGATTTGATATAGAAAATCCGTATGAAACTTGTATTAGCTTAGGAACTACTGGTGAGCTAGAGAATACTACTGACGACTGACTGACTGTATAAAGCAGAGAAAGTATAAAGAAATCCATATCTTTTCACTTTCAGATTCATTCCTTTTAGACGGGCTTGACTTGGCTTGCCTTGGCTTTGATTCGTGTCGCTTCTTCTACTGAGATGCTCTTCGGGCCTGGCTGATTTCCTTGTTGACAGACAAAAAAAAGTTGGCTTGAGTAGATTCAGTACTCGGCATCGGCGTCGGCATCAGTATTGGCGGATTCGGAGACGGATTTTTGGGGTTCCTTTATAGTGTGAATTTGAATCCATGACAGACCTTTTCACACCATTTCATCTCTCCCATGTCTACATATATATGCCCTGTCCTGTCTGTGTACTTGTTTGTATGTATAGGTACTTCAAACACCAACTCCAGTGTGTAGCAATAAAAGGATACATAGAACAGCAAGAGTCTCTATACATACAGATATGCTAGTTCCAGGATCAGGCAGAAGCAACAAGAAAAAAAATAGAATAGAATCCAAATCTCGTCCTCGTCGACGAGCTAGTTCTAGAATCTAGATGAAGCTGAGAAAAATATAAAAAATAAGCTTCTAGAGATATAAAACTACCTATCTATATAATAATAGGACCTATAAACTCTTATAATATCGGAAACACATCACATCAGTATACTTTATATCTATGTATAACTATTACAGAAAAAAAAGAAGAAAATAGAAAACATATATCTGTACATACTGGGGGACTTGGCGTTGGTGTTGTTAGCGGTACGTACTGTTCCTTGGTGTTGGCAGTTGACACTCTTAGTGGAAGGTAGAAAACTTGTATCTATTTTCTAAAAGTGACAAGAGTACTATATAAAAGAGATGTATTATTTTCTAGCTACCTTAAAGGACTTGTGTGTGTATTTTGTGTTTGGGTCTTTGGTTCGTTTTTTTTTCTTCTTTTTTTTTTGAAATAGGCAGAGAACAGAACTAACACAACAGGGAACATATACATATAGTGTGTGGGTATGGGTATGTGCAGACTCTGATAAGCTCCGTTGAATTGGAAACAGAAAAGATAGTAGGATATTATGTCGGAGCACTATGCATTCGATCAGTTTATATGGGAATCACAGAAGATCCTCAAGAATCCAAAAAAAAGAGAAGAAAATGCACTCGCAACAAACAGTACATCATGGATAATGGGCGTATCGCACATCGGAATGGGCTGCCAATATTTTGACGTGTAAAAACAATCAGAAAATATGATGGTTTCTCACGGTCAGAGTCATAACTGTTCTTTTTAAAATATTTATTACAAGAAGCCAAATAATAAGAAATTGGAATTTCGCCTTTGATTTCTAATTTATTTGTGTGGGCATAATATGACATTTTTAAAGTGGTTTTTACACTCCAAATTCCATGCCAAAAAAAGGTAGTTCTTAAAGAATCTGTTATGTAGAACCCTTGAAATATATAAAAATATAGCAGTTTTGATATATGATAGTTTCCACTGTAGAAAAAGGTTTAAATTTTAAGGGTATAAGTTCAACTATTAAAAATAAGTCAACTGATTTAGCCGTTTTATAAAATTGGCGTTTTAAAAATCTTGTTGTAAATATTCAGTCTCACTACTGGAGATAATGCTTTACTTCTGAAATTAGCATATTTTTGTTTCGAAAAATGTCTTAAGAAAACCTGAAAGATTTCGTCTCATGCTTATTCTTTCACTCAAAAAGTGTGACATTTTGTACGCCCTTGACAAGGAGCGAAGTTATGTTGATAGGGAAAGATAGTTAGGTGTACAGACACATAGACCAGGTTTACATGCACCAAAATGTGGAGTTAAATGTGGAGTATAGCCTTATTCCACTTTTCTTATTCCCCATTGGAAGCTCATGTAAACGCGCAGGAATGCGCAGTAATAGCAAATGTGGAATATGACGTCACATGTGGAGTAAAATGAGGAATAGCTTAATCCACTTGTTATAGGTAGATTATAGGCAAAAAAGAGGAATAAGGGCAAAATCTCAAAATTCGCGCTGCCATTATTGGCGCGATATTCAAATATTGGGGGAACTTGAACCTTTTTATTTCTAAGTAGAGGCCTGTCTCAGGTCAGAACTTTTGGATGTTTTCATTATTTTTAAAAGGTCAAGGTATTCAGTTCAAATTGTCCAAAATGTGTGGAAATGAAAATTTTCAAGAAAACAACCAAATTCGCCAAAGAATTTAAGAATTAAAGTTTCGTGGAAGTTAGCTGATAGCACTTCTGTCATTAGTATTGTGAACGAATTCTAACTTTTAAGTCGTCTTGATTATAAATTTCGACTTTTGTTTTTTCGAAAATTTTCTAACAATAATACATTGCAATCATTCATTTCTTCCATATTTTCTTCATGATTAACTAATACCAATGCAATACAGCAATTGTATGCATTTCGCAACTTGGTAATGATATCAAAATAATAATATATTTTTCCCAGGAAGAATCTTTTCAAAGATTTGAAACTTTGTCCCGTGTAGGCTCGTGTGTCACTTTAGTTCGAAAAACTATATTCACTGAAAGATTAAGGGAGATGGACTTAACTAAAAATTCTATCCCTTAAACTTGTTGGTAGAATCCATTTATAAAAATATTTATATAATAGTCCAAATGTGTAATCGTTACGACTAAATAGTTAACTATAATAAAGTAGAATGAGTTGCAAGTTCAGATTGCGCGCCATTTTTATTTCACATTTTGAAAGTGCATGTAAACGGTCCGAAAATGTGATGTAAGAAAATGTGGAGTAAAATTACTCCACATTTAAAATCGAGAATAGTGAAATCCGGAGTTAGTGTTTGCATGTAAACCTGGTCATAGTAACGTTTGAACTACAAAGGACAGGACGACGACGACGGCGACAACGACGGAGGAAAGAAGTAGTGAGTCTAGACGAGCAGAAGAGCTACACACAGTTACTCATGTAGTTTTGGACAAAAGCATCTTTCCGAAGCCGAACAAACTCAACTACATGATAAGACAAGACAAGGGAAATGTCGTTACTGTGTTTCGATTTCGTTCCCGACTTGTTAGTTAGTCATCCGTAAAAAAGTTTTCTCTCTTTTGTCTATCTTTCTCTCTCTCTCTCTCTCTCGTCTCTTCTTAACTTTTAGTTTTGTCACCATATCCTCGATCCGAATCCAAATCCGAATGGCTTATGGCTTATGTCTTATGTCTCAACAACCGTCTCAACTAAACTCAACTCACTCCTCATTCATGTAACATCTTATGTATGAAACCTTTTCTTTTCTTCTTCTTCTTCTTCTTCTTCGTGTCCTTTCGTCCCCCTTTTAAACTTGTACAAAAACGTGTGTAATACTTGAGAGTGGATACATATACATGTTATATTTGTAAATCTATATGGAGCTTGAAAATTCCTGATTTACATACACTCATATATAGTATGCACTAGGTGGAAGCTATTTTACCCTTATACTACTACACACACTCAAAATCAATTTTTGTTTCACTTATATATTTACTTACGTAATGCCGTTCACAATGGTATATTTTATTTACATCTATATTGGAACCTAATGCCAGTGCGAACACTAAAATGTCGGTCCCAACGCCTCTTTGTACCTAACCAACCAACCTCCTCCTTTCTCCAAGAATTCAGAATTCAGAGTCTATGCACCATTGAAAAAGTCAAGCGCAGAAAGGAAAGTTAGGGAAATCTTTTCAATAGTAGGTATACATCTATATGTAGCTTACAGGATTTGGGTATGTTTTAAGTAAATAATATTTAGGGTCCGTTTTTTTTATTAAACTATGAAATTGGCAAATGTTATGGGTGCATGCCACAATAATTTTGTATCTATTTAATATAGTGATTTTTTTTAGAAATCTACTACACTTGTGTCACCATTAGTGTAGTGTTTTTGAATTTTAAATCAGCAGTGTGTACTTAACGGGTTAAAATAGACTCCGAAAAAGATGTACCTACCTAATTACATTCGACATATAATTGCACCTTATATGCTTTGAATAAATACGTTATTATCTTTCAACTTAACTTGTCAAAAGTCGAAATTGGGATTGCGATTACTTACGTACAGTAATTATTATTATGGTTCAGAAGATACATTGAAATTGAAATGGAGTAATATTAATATATGTATTTAAGTATTTACGGCCTAAAATGAATTTTCTCTATGTACCTAGATATTTTTCCATGCATATTTTTGTCTGTGTCTATAAGTACGTCCTGGAACTGCTGAGTTTCCGCTTGATTCATTTATTCTTCCAGGAATTCGCTAATTTACAAGCTGTCATATCCTTTGTGAAGCTTCCGGCGCGTGCTGCACTCTTCTCGTGGGGCTCTTTGATTCAGGTTCGTTTTTGATTTAATATTTGCATTTTTGAATCGAAAAAATCAGAGGGATCTCACTGTTGCATTTGTCTGCATTAGTATTAGTATCTCTCTTTCTGCACAACTACAATTGCTCCCATGACAAAGCTTTGTAAGGAGTGAATTAACTGTGAAAGGACTCTCTCAAAAATTGAAAATATCCACATATCCAAAATCCAAAGAGAGAACGGGATTTTACAAATCCAGGAATTTTGATTGATTTTAGATTAAACTTTGACGTCAGCTGAACATAGGTAAAGGTACTATTCAAATTTTATGTAATGTTAGGTATATATGTAGTAGTAGTCGGCAGTCTTTCTGGAGTAGGATTACGATTACACTTACAGTACTAATAAGCACATATACGAAATTTTCATTCGTATAATATGAAACTTCAATTTGAGCTTTGAACTATGGAATTTTTACTTTTATTTGTTCTAAAACTCTATTGTAGTTGTGTAGAAAATATCAAAATGTTCGTACATTTTTTGTACGCTGGTTTTTTTGTCATATTTTGGTTTCACGTAAGTACCTGGGACATGGAATGTATCATATAATATTGTATGTATGTGAAAAATAGAAAACGAATGGACTTTTGGGCAAAAATACTTGTTCAGTTAGCCATAGTATGTAGTAATATTGGTTTTTGTGTACCTATTGTTAGTGAGTACTTAAAATTAATCCTTTTATGTTTCGGATACTCCGAAATTAAGTCCATACGTTCCGTTGAAGATATTAATATTTATGGCATTCTCTATTTTTCAGAAAATTAAAGGTTAAAAGTCAAAGAAAGTATAAGACAGTATACTGAAATATTTGAAAAAAAAAGAAACTGGAAAATAATTAAATGATTGTCAAAACCTACTCCGTATGTACATTATTAGGTTCCGCAAATTGAAAGGAAACTTATTTATTATATTTACACGAGATTATTTTGTAAGCGCACAGAAGCTTAGTGCCATAATATATGACTTGCATATTATGCATATAGTATTTAACGATAATAATTATATCTGTAAATATTTCAAAAGTTATTTATACGTGTAATGCAAAATTTAGTGAGTGATATGTAATAATTAGTGAATTAACACGAGCACAGTCAGTGGATTTAATTAATTTAATTATTTAAAGTCAAATATGTAGGTCGTACTTGGAGTCTTATAATGCCTTTTTAAGGGCAGAAATGACAAATTTCTCTAAAGGAAATCTTATAGTAAAAACTAATCCAAACTTATGTTTGGAATTATACAGATATTTTCTCTGATGATTTTTATGTTAATTCCCTTTTTGTGTCTTCCAGCTTCACTGTTTATGAGTTCTACTACCAAATTAGTTATTAAATATTATATTATGCTTTCTTTGAATTTTTTTGGGAGAATTGAAAAATTCTAATGGGGAAGAAGCTGACAGAAAGTTTTGTAGATTGTAGATGTAAAGTACACAAAAGATGTGAAATTCATTATAGAAGAAAACTTAACTGCTTCCATCCAAATCAAAATCTTCTGTTTTCCTTCCTCATTTAATTTGTTTGCTTGGCTTAGCTTATTAACTTTGCTTGACTTGACTTTGTGTCTTATGCTTTTAGATGTGTATGCTTAAGATTCCGTGTAATTTCATAATTACCTACGTATGTATGTACCTATGTTAATGTTGTAGGATATACATGCACGCCCCCGTTCCCGTTCTCCTCATGATGCTTATTACAGTGTCTCGAGAAGAACAACGAATAAAAGCATTTCCATTTTCATCTTGAAGGTTTTTGATGCAGACAACATAATATAGCATACTTAATTTATTGGAATTGCCTCTTTGAAGATCATTATAAAAAACTTGCATTTTTTCTACAATATGGTAGAAGGCGACTTATAAAGTTTGTTAATTTTGAAAGCATTATTAAACTGTAATGTTTCTAATAGGAAAAGTTACTAGTCAGATTCTTGTAAAAAAAATACGAGTTTTTAGTAAGGTTAAGATATCAAGCAGGTTTCTGATTTGAAAAGGTGCCCTTATACATATTCAATTAACTTGACATTGTATTTTTAAAACGGGGTCAATCAGTTTCAATCAATTTTTGTGAATAAAGTTTTTTGATTGCCATATATTTGTAAATATTAAAACGAGAGTTTTGGAGTCATCAATTTGCAAGGCAATAAGAAGAAATACAATAATTCTTGTTACGATTCAATTTTTAACAGTAATAATTATACTAAATCCAATATAAATAGTATTCGCTTGCATTACTTGTATTTTTGAAACCATATGGTAAATTACTTCGCTAAAAGCAAAAGTTGTTCTTATGTATCTCAATTGGTTCAAACTTTAGAATTCACCTGAGGTCATAATCGTACATATATCTAATAATCTTTTTTTTTATTTTTATTTATTTCAGTTGTCTTTATTGCCAGTGCCATAGTTCAAAGGGGATGAAGTCAGTCAAAACTTTCAGAAGTGGAAACGAAGAGGTACTGAAAATTTACTGCGGTGCTGAAGTCTGAACACATCTGTAGGAATAGGAATGTCGGGGTGGGTGTGTGGACGTGGATGTTTAAGTCGAATTCGAACCTGAAAGATAATGAAAATATTCCAAAGTATAAAGTACCTAAATGTGAAAGCTTATATTGTATTGACACTCGAAAATGGAAGCCGAAGCCAACTTGGACTCCTCACTCTCCACTTCCAGAATTCATTTCTCATCGTCGTCAGTTGAGTTCGCAGCTCAACAATTCCCTTGTACAAAGAAGAAAGAATACACAGGAAGAGGCGGGATGGGGATGGGGAAGTGGATCTCTATATATATATATATGGATGGAGGACGCCGCGTGAGCGGGAGGAAGAAAGTCATTCTCAATTCTCTCATTGCCAGTTCTATGAGAGATAAAATGAAATAAAATAGAAGAGACAGAGAGAGAGAGAGAAGGAGAATGGAGAATGGAAATATAGAAATAATAGAACAATTGAAGGATTTAACAATTGATATAATCACTTGCTCAGCGGAGGCCTTGTCCCTGTAGTTTCACTGTCTCACTCATTTTCATTTCCTCCAAAAAGTTTTCATTCAATGTTATATACTCATATATTCCCTTTTCCCCCAAGTTTCACTACTTGTCTTTAGTAATGCCATATTCTCCTTTTCTCGGTTCGTCTGGTCCTGGTCCTGGTCCTGGTCTCCTGGTCCTGGGCTCTTCATTAATGTTCTTGTTAGATATATAAATGTAATGTAATGTAATCAACTCCTCACATATGTCAATCCTCTCATCATAATTATAATCGTACACATTTTACTTATTCATTCCTCCCTCTGTCTTTCTCTCTCAAGTCTCTCTCTATTAACATCAACTTGGTGCCAATGTTCCAATCCACACAGTGTGTTTTGAGTGAGTAGCTTCGGCTCCGCGGAGGAGACTCCAGCCGAGACTTTAGATATAATTATAGATATATGTAGCAATTATTGTATACGCGTATTATCTACGTAGTCTTTACTTTGTTATGTATATAATCTATATAATATATAGGTCCTAGCTTATTACTCAAAAGTTAGCTTATGGCTTAGGCTTCGGCCTCGGCCTCGGCTTGGGGTTTTATTTGCATAATTTCTTATTGTATTAGTTGCCTTTATGATGTGTGCTCATCATAAAAGTTTCCGTCTCCCTTCTCAATTCAAAACTTGACGTGGAAGCCGAAGCCCACGCCGAATTCAAGTTCCCAGTCTAGTTGTTCGACTTCGACTTCGACATCGAATCGACGTCGACTTTGACTGAAAAGGAAAACTGAAAGTCACTATCGCAGAGTGATCGTCAACAAATGGGATTCCCCACGTGTGCCTCCACATAAAGTCCGAAAGCCGAAGTTGAAATGAAAAGCCGAATTCTAGAAATATATTACTGGATGTTCACATCTTAACGTTATGAGATATATAGTATATTGGGTTTTATAAAAGGTGGAAATTAGTATCTCTTGATATTTTTTTAGACTTATAATTAGCCTTGTATTGACTGTTGTACCATTTATAATTTATTGTTTTTACTTATAGGCAGTTATTCCATTAGTAGAATTATTTGTACGTTTCAGGTAGGTAATTAGTTTTTTTATGTATATAATCAAAGTAATTTTGTGATGCATCTAACATAGGATTTTTGAAAACATTTTTATGTTGAATACAGTTGTTATTAACTTACGAAGCATCATCGATCTTGTCGATCTTGTTGCGCTGTCTTTCTAAGAATTCGTCCATTATTTACTGTGCTATTAAAGGAAGCATCTAAATAAGTCGAGTCTATATAGACTTAAGAAATGCATGCATTGTATAGTGGTTCGTTGTTGTGGCTGTCTGTGTAGAATCCCGTTATACAGGCTCAACTCTAATTCCAAAATTCCTACTACTAATCCTAATCGACTGTCTTTTTGGGTCTTTTTTGGTCTGATGGGAATTCTGATAAAAAGTAGATAGACATGCCTACATGTACTAGGCTCTGTTGTTCTGTATTTTGTATTCTGTAGTACACTACTGATATGGATATTACACAGAAATAGACCAGAAATAATCATGTTATTATACTGGCGATTGGCCTAGATACTTTCCTTCATGTGATATATATGAAATATTATGATGATGTACCTAAACCTACACACTTTCTGCAGCTCTGCACTCCATTATTAATAAAACAGGGAAGAAAGCTCAATATGTATTCTCATTGCGTTCAGCTATTATCTTTACAGAAGAGCCTATATGGAGACTGCTCACTGCTGGTCGTATGCTATTCCTGTATTAATGTATTTACGTCTTCTAATATAAATGTAAAACGTGTGTTATGTAATTAGGGGGCTGGCAATGGTGAGGGAAGGCTCGGGAAATATAAGTAACTCATCCGGCTATACATATATATGGTTTCGGCTTCGGCTTCGGTGTTGGCTTTCGTCTCGCTATATAGATCTTAATAATCTTGCTATTCTTCATCATTTGGACTCGTTGTTGGGAAGTTGTTTGGAGTTTTGGAGGTATATAGAACTGGGACGTCGGGAATTTCGATCTGCTGGATTTGGATGTACAGTGTATTTAATCTCAAAGTCAAAGGGACTTACATAAAAGGAGATGCATGGAGAATATACGAGTAGGTTAGGTATTATGTTCTATATAGCTTCTAAATACTTGTATGTAGCTAATACACTTTTATAAATTTTTATGTATAGGTACTTGAGTAGTGTATATAGAGGTAATATATTTGTGTATATTTTGATGTGCTTTATTGTTAGATTAGATTTAGAGGATAGGAACATGGGAATGCCTCCTTTTGGATGGTTCATGGTTGATTTAATAATCTCATCATCAGATTATTATTTACTGGTCAGAATTATATCCCCATTCAATTTCCAATTCGGATTTGGAGTAAAAGTAGCAATTTCGATTTCGGATTAATTATCTCATCCGTATATTTGGAGTCGGAGCATGTTTGAATGGAGAGGTGCGCTATGTGTCTATTTTATTTGTACAGCATATTATAACCCCAATCAGATTAATAGAAGACCAACGAATGGAGTATGTTTATTACCTTTTTAATACGTATATATTTTTGATCCTTTGATGTTGGGGAATATAAACGGTGAATCTAGAAGCTAGAACTAGAACTAGAAGCTATCGTATCGTACTAAATTTTTAAAAACAGATTCTAAACGAATTACGTATCTATGCCTATGCATTAAACGGGAACGGTTAACTTGCCCATATTTGCATATATGTAAATCGTACAATGTTTAGCAACATAGACTGTAGGTATGTGGGTTATAATGTGCGGTCGACTGGCTGAAGCTCATCGAATAATGGATTTAATTCCAACTGGGACAAAACGTAATGTATATACTTAAGGACGGTGGATTTGGATTGTATATTATTGTATTCTTCAGATATATGTAGCTCCGTTTGCGACGGAGGTTAATATGAAAATTCAATTGTAATGCTTGAGGTTTGAATCTTTGAAATGTGTGTAAAACATATGTAAGTTTTATTTTAAGTTGGAAATCTAATTAGGTAACGTCAAACGTATATATGTGTATTAATGGAAAATGGATGGATTGTTTGTGGGAATGGCACTTTGAGGGCAAATATTAAATTTATGGGACTCTGGAACTATGGAGTAGAATTTGGTAGGATATGGAACTCTATTAAAATTGTGTATCTACCCCCCTACCGATTTATGTATGTAGGGTGTATGTACATTATTGCCGTAAAATTCCTTCACGGACTTAAACATTTATAAATATAATTATTATGTATGATGCACCAATTAGAAGTTAACAAGCCTACCCTATCCTTCCTACTGTCTGTGGAGAATCAAAATCATCCATACCCAAATTCAGCTAGAATTAAAATGAACTATGTGAAATAGATGATAAATAAAATAGATACTTAAAATTATAATTAAGAGTTTTTGAAAAGTTCAAATTGTTCTATTTCCAAGTTTTTGAAAAGTCCAAAATTTTGTAATAATTGCATGTTTTCATTTCTCTTAGATATACATAATAAAATTAGTAAAGTCATTGAATTTTTGAGTTAGTTTCCTATACTTATTATTTCAATACTAAGCTTGTGTAGCTTACAGAATAAAAACACAACATGACGTCATGATTTTAAATTTAAATATTTCCTGATGAAATAAAAACGATATGCTTTCAATACAAAGTTACAATCGTTAGTGCCACATTTTAAGTTTTCAAATTGAAAATCAAAAATCAACCACTTATTACTTATTTATTACTAGTTTATAAAAATACCGTTTTTAGTAGAACATTTTGAAAACATTGTAAAAGTTAGCATTCAAAAGTTACCTTAATTTTCAGAGCTCATGCACTTTGCATATAGTTAATAGTTACAAAGTTTTACTGCAGTATTTTACGTAAATAATGCATTACTAAATTGTATTTTTACGCTCTGCACGTTTCAAAAAAATTTGCATTTATAATATCATTATAGCATGACCTGTCCTGCCCATTTAATGCCCACGTTGTGAACTTAATAGTCAATTCGCTCTTCCAAAATGGGACGCTTATTAAAGATAGCGATAAGGCCAGAAATTCGAGAGCATGTTCTTGCAAATGTCAAATGTGAACTAAAATTTCATTGACGATAGCATATATAGTAATTTAATATTGGTTTAAAAGGTGACATATTATAAGGCACACAAAAAATAAAAATAGAGGGTATGATATACGTAATTAAGTTTCTAAATGTGATCCATATACAGTAACCGTCGTGGCATAGTGCATGTCGAACCATATAAGGAAAGGAGTAACTGAGCAACAACATCAAGTTCATGAGCCGTGACCACAACCACTGAGACCGAGACCCAGACCGAACCACGCGCGCCTGTAGACTGTCGACCCTCAGACCATAGAGACCAGACCAGGGACTAAACGAGACCAGAAGTCACAAAGATCCTCTGTATATATTGTACTGTGGCTAAGATTATTATTATCATAAGATATAATTATAGTAGTAATAAAAACATATGGAGTATGGAATCTGTACAATCTCCATCCAGATCCAGCCAGACTGTGTATCACATATCTGTCACGAGCATGTGAAGCTATTTAACAAGCACTGATATGCCCAAAATGCATTTGCATTTTCTTTACAATTTAATTCAAAGACCAAGTCCCCATTTGAATGCTCCATACATGCAACATATTATTATTTGTGAATATGCTCAGTGTACACAGAATTACCATTAATTATTTATTACCTCAAGAATAATTTATGCCATTTTATGGTCGACCATGAGGTTTGCTGTTGGTCTTTGACTTCGGTTTGGTTAATGCCGTGTGGTTTCGGTATCGGTTTCGGTGTCGGTTTCGGGTTGAGTTCCCCACATCATCTATGACCTACGTATGGTATTTTGGTTCCACACAGGTAAATCACACAGCCCTTTTATTGACTATACACTATCCCCCCAACCAACGTTCCCACTTTAAATATTTTATGGATGGATATAGATATAGAATTTAATTTTAATTCAAATCAAAATTGAAATTGAATTAATCAGCAAAGCTACTTACTTTTATGCATCCCAATCAGAAATTATTGTAGTAGCAATGTTAAAATTCCGCCTTTGAATTTTGATTAGAATGTTGAATTAGATTATAAAGTAAATTTTTGAATACCTTATTGAGTATGCTACTCTTTTTTGTACTATTGGTTTTCACGTTAATTTTTTAATGCAAGGAAGTCAGAATAATATTTTACGTACGTATTTGCTGTTCACCCATGAAAATTGCATATTGACGTTTTTTATGCTTAGCTGTGTCATTTTCTGAACGTGAAACATCAATTACTATATATTCGCAGGGCAAACAATGAAATGAGAGACCCAGTCGCATGTGGTAATTAATACGATAAATCTCATTTTCAAAGTACAAAGTGAATGTAAATACAATTGTCAGGAATGAGGATTTAGACAATACAAATAGATAAACTAATTAGGGAAGTTCAGGTATTTCAGTTTGGAATTTTAGGAAATTGAGTGAGAAGCTTCAGTTGCTACTTAATTAATAATTTTGCGTAAATTATTATTTAATGTAATATGCAAACATTCAACCAGGAATTATAATTTCCCTGTTTCTATTAAATGCTCAAACATTTTTCAATTAAATTCATACTCCATGCAGAAGAGAGAATGATCATCGAACATCATGTAGTACAACAATGTGGTCTATTCTTCGAATTTACTGGTCTTCATTCCATTGCAGGCCCGGATCCGGATCTATAGCGGATGGGCCACATAGGGCAGTTGCCCTCCCAAGAATAAATTCCTAGATCCGGGTCTGTTCTGGTTGTTCCATTGTGTTGTGTGTATTCTGTAAATCAAAACCATGTATGGAACATTTCTATTTTTATATATTTTTAGAGGATAATTAGATTTCTGTTATGACATACTAAATTGTCATTCACTTCCATACTTTGATATTTATTATACTTCCTCAAGTCTCCAAGGATGCAGATTCAGTACAATTACGAAAATTATTGCAAAACTTTTTATTCCCTTACTTTTCTGTCTTTGTCGCATGTTGTCGTCATCCTTTATTACTTACACAGTATTATTTGTTTTCACAATAAACAGAGGAGAACCGAAACCAAAGTCGAAAGCCAGTATTATAGTGGCCAAGGAACTCGGTGATATATGGCACTACCCTGACTATGAAGCAGGCCCGGCGGGACGGATGGTTCAAAGTGGATCAGAAAACCAGGGCCGGGCTCTGTTAGGGGCCGGGCGCGGGCTCAATGTAAAATTTTAATAAAAATTACTACCTATTTTTATACATAAACATCTGGCTTCATTGAAAAACTTCTAGTAATTTCGTAATTTAAAAGATGCAAAACGTGACTAGTGTTTTCTAGATTATAATTCTCAAAATTTTGCAATTTGCTTTGAAACGAAACTCAAATTTTTGGCGTTTATAAGCTTTATGCCAAGTTGTTCACTGAAAATTCGAATTTAGTGTAAAAGTGACGCCTAGCAAAACAAGGCCTTAAAAAAACAAAATGGCGGCTTAAAAACTAAAAAAGAATAAGGCCCGAAAAAATCAACTTGTACCAGGGCCGGGCTACGTGTCGCGCCGGGCCTGCTATGAAGATACTACTATTGGCATTGGCATTGGCATAGGTTGTGTGTGAAGGC
The DNA here is from genome assembly GCA_949802685.1 of Dicyrtomina minuta. NCBI lineage: Eukaryota > Metazoa > Arthropoda > Collembola > Symphypleona > Dicyrtomidae > Dicyrtomina > Dicyrtomina minuta. The sequence goes on along the minus strand of OX461811.1, from coordinate 22,482,462 downwards.
ATCTACTCATAGATTAATATTATTCAATGGTATGCTATCGTATGCGAAGAACCAAAATGACCTATATCCATTTTTAGCGAAACAAGAACAAACATAAGGTACTATCCACATTTTTTTTAAATATCTCAGACACAAAACAATGTAAATTATTATACTGTATATCCTGTAAATGGGCGGGTCTATAATACTACGCGGGTCTATTTAACACGCTATTAAATTGCAGTACGCGGGTCTGTAATAGTATGCGGGTCTGAGAGGCTATTTTGCACCTTTCAAGAAAATGTAAATAGAAAGTTTTGCACACATCAAATACATGTCAATAGAACATTTTACACTTTCCAAAAACATGTAAATAGAAAGTTTTGCACACATCAAATACATGTCAATAGAACATTTTACACTTTCCAAAAACATGTAAATAGAATGTTTTGCGCTTTCCAAAAACATGTAAATAGAATATTTTGCACTTTTCAAAAACATATAAATAGAATGTTTTGCACTTTCCAAAAACATGTAAATAGAACATTTCACACTTTCCAAAAACATGTAAATAGAACATTTTACACTTTTCAAAAACATGTAAATAGAACATTTTGCACTTTTAAAAAAACATGTAAATAGAACATTTTACAATTTTTAAAAACATGTAAATAGAACATTTGCACATTTAAAAAACATGCAAATAATAAATATATTTTTCATTGTGCGAAACCTTACAACTATTACCGTTTTATACTTCTCTCCCATTTAGTTGTTTTTTTGCTTTGAGATAGTTTCTTTTAATTCTATCTTATGCATATATTGGATGTGTGTCATTTTGACTCTTCTTTCACGATATATCATAATCGCCAGCAGTACTCTTCGCCTGTATAATATGCTATACATATGCTCTCAGTTTATCATAATCTCATGGCATGCCTAGTAATAAAAAATAAAAATGATGATTAATAACGATCAACTCAAAATCTGATAATGTATTTATTATGTATTACGTACAGAAGATAGTTTTGTGATGTGATTTATTAATACATTTTCATATGTTATTATTTTTACTATGTTTATATATTCTATATATCTACGCTAATAAGACAAAGGCTGTGATATAATTGCACGTACGACGTACATACTAGGTACCTTATAACGTATGGGCACATATGTACGGTAATGATATGGTTAAAAGTTACAACATTATTATATATATAATACTACGTCTACATTTTAATAAAGCTATATATGATGATTTTCTTGTTACTGTTGTAAGGCTATTTAGCTATTTCCTTATATAGTATATATGTATGTAAAAGTCAGTATAATGTTTACGATAGTAGTAGGTATATTTTTATTAAAGAATTATTACACATAATATTAATATTATTATTTTGACTATAACATAATAATAACAAAAACTTCCATTAGAAATTATCTCTCAAGCCTTCTGCCAAGTTAGAAAAATATGACAAAAACCAAACCACACAACACACGCACAAGTAGAAATTAATTCTGATAGTTTTGGTTACCATATTATAAACAACATAAACGCTATTAAAGAAAAGAGGAAACAGACAACAACAGAGCCGACGATCAAAAACACAGAAACAGAGAACTACTGAAGACAAACAAATATAATTATTTCAGATATTTACCTAGGCACACGCCTCACTCCATTAAGCCTTTACACAGTTTAGTTTTGGTACTTCCTATCCCTATATTCTACCTAACATCGCTGAACACAAGTTTAGAAAACATCGCACTTCGTCATTCGCCGTGTATAAATACTCCTACTCGTATTTCATAATTCATATATAGTATGTACTGCACGGTAAAATTATATATGGCCTTTCAAAATATCAAAATACTACCACCACTAACCACCATTCATAAGTAATTCTTCCTCCTCGCACATACTGTTGTTCAGGTGGCTGTTCTATTTCAGTATTTCAGAGGAGTATTTCAAATTTAAATTCTACACAGCTATATAAAGGGAAAGAGTTGTTAAATTTACGTCATTAAAATTTAAATAATTTTGGTTCTTCCGCCATTGCACACTAGAGACTCCCGGTCCCGGTCCCGGGTCCGGGTCCGGTACCGACTACAAATAGAACAATATTTAATACATATCTCAAGTAATACAAATGCAAATACTGCTAAACACAGCATGGCACGGTGGAGAAAGCAATCATGTAAGTTGGGCAGTTGGGAGAGTAGAAACTGTGTAGAAAGTAGAAAGTATTTAAATGTATCATATTATATAATTTAATTATATTCAGTATATAAACTGTCTGTAGTATAGACGGTAAAGCTCTCTATATGTCCCCATCCCCATATCATATCCTACCAACCAGACCATGTCACCAGGACCAGGACCAGCCACCAAAATAATACTCAAAATAATACTATATATATATCAGTATCAATAGGGAGCTTATTAGCTGATCATATCATAATATAGGTAGGGGCAGAATATAATCCTTGTGGGAAATGGTGGTTATGGATTAAAAGATTAATTTCATTTTCGCTTTTGTAATGAAAGGTTTATATATTGTGAGAAGTCTTTTGTCAATACACATATCTGTTTTTGCTTTTGTTGATCATTGATCTTGAGAGTGTGTATAATAAATGCTTATACCAGTAGATATAAGGCCTATATACTCACATCCATGTATGTTTGGGAGGAACTCCATGCATGTAAGTATAAGTGACTCGTCCACATGTTTGAATTTACATAATTTCATTATGTATATATAAACTTTACATTACAAGCGGAAGAGCGTTGCGTTGCGTTGCGTTGGGCGTTGAGTGCTGCGGAAAGACTCACACTAGTTACTTACTTTATCTGTAGCCTAAATATATTATATAGAAATGTAAATGGATGGATGAGATATTAATGACATCACAGATGTTAAAAGGTAAGCAGTTTTTTTTATAATAATTACTAGGAAGTGAGTATAGTCTAATTAAAATCTATAGTTAATTTTCTATACTACGTAGTAATTAAATAGGTAGGTACATTATAATTAATTATTATTACAGTTATTATTATACCATTAGATTACACTAGTAAAAATAAAGCTTTCGTTTTTCAAATTGTTTTATCACCAAGAATTAATTAGGTAATTAATTTACAATTGTATTATTGTATCATTACATTTTTAGGTTATGCCTCTAGGTTCACACTATTTTTACTCTATAATAATTATCAGTAGTTGCAGTATTGTTATATTTTTTTGGTAATTGCAGTTTGCAGTATTGAAAAAGTTTGATTAGTTCTCGTATATTATTTAGAGCTCACTCACTCAGTGTCAGTGCTATAGATTTAATTCAGTAGATTTTCTATAACAATCTATAAAATATTACCTACCTACGTCACTACTTTACATTACATCATGTGCACCACTTTTTATTTCCTACTTTTCCGAGATATCGATTCTTTCTTGAGGCAAATATTATATTAATAAATTCGTAATTCTTTTCTTCTTATTATTTTTTTCACGCCGAGGACGGACATATTTATCGTAAATTTCGTAAAAAGTAATTTGGAGCAAATGGTTTAAAATAGTATTGCACGCCTATAATAATATGCCTATATAATAAGTAATTAGCTCACAAACATAAGACGTAATGTGAGGGAGACAGCACAGAGACAGGGAGGGGAATGATTTTAATTTATGTGATATGCTTAATTTAATCATTAAATTTTCCTTTTCATATTTTCACGATTTTGATTTATATCTACGGATATCAGCTTTACTCTACTGATAATTAGCTATTCTCCTATTCCAAACTATACAGATTTGAAAAGTGGAAGCGAAGAGGAATGTGGATTTCTATAGGTATACATATAGATTTTGAATGATATAACACATACATGTAATGTAATAAGGCATTAACAAAACAACATTGACATTTCCAGCTAAAGAGTTGGTCCTGGCAAGGCAACAACTTCAGTATAAAGTTCCAGATCCAATTTCATGTTCCACTCTTCCAGCTCAATTTCGATTCGATTCGGATTTCGGCGTACGTATACCATTATTATTATTATTTTATATTCTACACCACATCCCCATTTACTTTTACATATCTTTTACATCGTATATTTAGTACTCATGACGACGAAAGATAATTGAATAGACTCTATACTAATTCTCGACTTCTAACTCTCGTACAGTAGTAATAAATTCATTTTATGAAAATTTAAAGGAAACGTATAAAATAATTAGACACCTGCTAAAAAGATATTGATTTTGATTGTGCAGCAGAGCAGACCGAGCGGAGCTGTTTTATACATGTACTGTACAAACAGGCGTGGTTGAGGACTCGCTCTGGAAGGCAGTCGCATTGGCAATGTAATGTTATATATTATAGAACTGTGGAATGTCTGGAGAATTCCCAACGAACATAATAATATTATGGAATGGACAGGAAAGGATTATTTGTTGGATTTGAATTTTGGATTTAGAAATAGGGAAAAGGGAAGGGACCCATGTACCGTGTAGGATGAACGATGTACCCGGCCCCGGACCCACCTACCCTAATCCAGATCTAGATTACCCACTTATGGTCTGCGGGAACGTGAAATGTTAGTTCATGAGGAGCTTTTACATTTCATGCTCCACTGGATGTCACAGAGTCATAGACGAGCCCGTCGCCCGTCAGACACCACACCAAGTCAAGCCATATGGCAATAGCAATGGCCACCGTCGTTTTCATTTTAGTGTTAGCTGCTCTGCCTCTCCTTTCTGTTGTTGTTATTCGTCGTCGACTCGACGAAGTGGCTGTCCTCCTCGAAATGGAAATGGGCGGGGATGCAAATAAAGTAAAGTTGAAGAAAATCAACAAGCACGATTACACTATACACTGCTCCTTGTTCAGTAGTGGTACATGTGTACAGAGTGTTTTGTTGGGCCTGTCAGTAATGTAATGTTCAAGATGGTGCCAATAAAATTGTAGGTACATCTCAAAAACGAAACCAAACATGGAGCTCAGAAACTAAGCTGGAGTCAGTAGATAGAAAAGCGGAACTACTCAAGTGGGTAAATAGGTGAAGCTACATGACTGTAGTACATATAGTCACAATTCGATATCTGTAGTGGTAGGTAGTAGTCTATGTATAGTAGTGGAGGATCTGGGTCTAGTCGGAGACATTAGGCAAGTAGAAACGATGACTAGACGTCTGTCGTTGGTACTTAAATGGTGATTTTTGTGACTCGAGCAGAGTTGCGGGACAGGGCTCAATCTTCCTAGTGACGAATTCCTTCCGGTAGCTGGACTGGGCGGAGGAGGACCTCCGTGGCGTGTCCTCCGAGTAGGAGCCCAGGGAAATGCTGGACTGCTGCGTGGAGCGGACTGGGACGACGCGCTCCGTCATCTGCTGATGTACATGGTGACCTCCGTATGAGGATCGGGATGACGTCTGACTATCAAACTGTCCACTGCCCACGGACAGATTGTCATTTCGGATAACGCGAGTGGCGCGGTTGGAGGAGGAGGATGTCATGAGGTTTGAGGACTGTTGTTGTTGCTGTTGGTTGATTGAATGTGAGGAGTAGCGGGACTGCTCGGCCGTCAAGCCAGATCCAGATCCCAGCCCAGCGGGGGACACTGAACTTGTCCGACCACCAGCCGATGCAGATCTCGGTGGTGAGGTGGTGGAACTTGTTTGATGGGCTCCATGTGTGTGGAGAGCACACGTTCCAGAAGAAGTTGTCGAGGAAATATTCACATTAGAGCCACCGGCTGAGTAGCGTCGACTACTCACACTAGTATTCCGATTACTGTCAAGAGCATGATCATGAGGACTGCCGGAAGTGGGTGACGTCGTGGTCGTATTTCTCAGAGTATTTGCAAATGTACTCTTCCCAGCTGCCTCATCCCGACTCGTCCAGCCGGATGTGGCATTATTACTATTATTTCTACTTCCAGCAAAGCCCACCGTTGACGTTTGCGTCTGATTCACGTTCCCAGCCCCGTGGATTCGGGAGTGTGTGTTGGACTGTTGTATCGTGGAGGACTTCTGATGACTCTGTAGATTCGAAGACGACTGGAATTGCTGAGAGTTTGAGTGAAGTTGGGAGGTTTTAGATGAAGAAGTTGACTCATTAACTCCAAGGATATTACTACTACTGGACGTCCGGGCAGTGTTGTTATTTGCGATGGACCCGGAATTTTGAGAATTTCCCGTTGACAAGGAGGACTGCTGCTGCTGCTGTTTGTTAATTATAGCACTGTTGGAACTGGAAGTGAGCCCCGCTGCTTGTGTGCTCGAGTTTGAGTTGTTGGACTGACTCAGATGCTGATTAACTGTCGAGAAGTTTGATTGAGTCTGAGACAAGTTTGAGGACGACTGTTGGTGTTGGCTCTGCTGAGAAGTTTGTTGATTACTTCGTACAACGGTGGAGCCGCTCGTGCCTGTGGTGGTGGTCGTGGCTGTGTTCAGAGCTCGTCGGTCCCCTCCAGTAGTGCTTGTCGTATTCAGAATATTTTGAGAGGAGGAGCCCATTTGCTGTTGTTGTTGTTGTTGGTGGTGGTGTGAAACATTTGATGTATGAGAGCTGCTTACATTTGATTGTTGTTGTTGTTGTGTCTGATGTGTTTGCTGGTGGTGACTTGAAAATGATTTATCACTCCTGTCTTGAATTTGTTGCTGCTGCTGGGATGAGGAGGAAGTTGACGTGGACATTGAGCCTGGCAGCGGTCCACCACCACCTCGAGTAGTGGTAGTTGTTGACGTCGTTGTAACTTCGCCCCTCTCCGTGGGCCTCTTTGTCACCGTCACTTCCCTTGTCACATTGACTTCCCGCGTCCCCACTCGATTAGCATGGATCTGACCCTGTGTCATGGTGGAGGAGGAGGATTCTTGGTTCACAGCTGTGAGACTCTGGTTTTGACTACTCTGACTCTGAGTATGACTGACGTTGTTGTACTTGGAGTGAGATTGAGTGGACAATGATGAAGCAGCATGTTGACTCTGGATTTGAGCATCATTCAAAATCATGGATTGATTCATTGTGGACTTGGCAGACATGGACTGACTGAGCACTTTCTGCTCCACGGCTCTATCATTCGTCTCCTTCGTCTCGGCGGACTGACGCACGGAGGACTCGACAGACTTCTCGTTGACCATGTGCCCATGACCATTCTGAAGATTCCGCGTCTCAACGGTGGTCCTCTTGGCGGTGACAGTTCGGTCAAATCTTGCATCTCCCAACTCATCCCCAAGAACGATTTGGGAGGAGGTTTGGGTGTGGGAGCGACGACCGACACGATTGTCCGTGGCACTGCTTGTCCGCCGATTAGTATCCGACTTTGTCAGAGTTGAAGTTCTTTGTTGTTCAGACCGATTCGTCGTCTCCATCTCCATAGAACCTTGACCAACAGTCAAATTATCCGCATGACGAACCACGGTGGCTCTCTCTCCTCTCGTCGTGAGGACGGACTTCTCCAAAATATCCATCTTCCCCTCCATCTTGAGATTATCTTGAGGTCTCTTCACTTCCGCCCGCTCTCCTCTCAAAGGACTCGTCGGCTCCTTGGGTCTCTGAGCGACGGACCCCTCTAATTTCAAATTATCCTGGGGCTTCTTAGCATCGAACCGCTCACCTTTCGGGACCGGGGATTTGGCCGGGCTGTAGAAGTCACCTTCTGGAAATAAATTGTCTTTGGGCTTCTTCATCTCATAGCGCTCTCCACGTGGGAATGTGTCCGTTTTCTTAGGAGAGTAAAAGTCCCCTTCAGGTTTAAGATTGTCTTGCGGCTTTTTCACGGCTGCTCGATCACCTTTCAATGGGGCTCCTTCCTTTGGACGATCGTAAAAGTCACCTAAAATTGATCATCAAAAACCAGTTTTTTTAGTCCTTCCGCTTTCATTCCCATTTTCCCATCAAAACCTTCCCATTCATTCAGTGAGAGAGAACGAGAGAAAAGAAGAGAAAACTTTTCTCTTCAGTCTATAATATGTCGTCGTCGTCTCTCAGCACAATATCTCTTTAACTAGAAAACAGAAACTCGGAATCTTCCCTGTAAAAGTTCAAAGCATGCTATCTTCATTCTCTCAAAGAATTAAATTCTTTAACACAGATGATCTCAAAGAATTTTACACTGTCCATGTATGTATATTTTAGCTTTTTAGCAAACTACAAATTAGTAGCGAATGCTTGAAGAAAAAATTGAAACTATAAAAGTGGGAAAATGTGCAGGTAGTAATATGTACTACCAACGACGATATTACACTTATTGCTTTAAAAAATGTAGATAGCACATTCTGAACTCTAACAGACAACATTATATATATAACTTCTCAGGTTGTAAAATGCAAAAAAGAGGGAAATGAAACCGAAAGACCGAACGAGACGAAAGACGAAAAAGGGGAACGACGAAAGAGAGAGAGAGAGAAAGAGAGATTCAAAAGGAGTAGGTAAGGTACATATAACCACAACCACACATAAAAACCCGAAGCCCCAATTCTTTTTTTTTTCACACAAAGATTTATGGGAGAGTAGGTACTTTGAGATACAAAGTAGTGGAATGAATACATAATAAAAAAAAGTAGGTAGGAAAGAAGAGACGAAGACGAAGGGAGGAAGAAAAAAAAATAAGAAAGTAAAAGTAGAAAAAGAGATCACCTTCAACACGAAGATTATCCTCAGGTTTCTTCACTTCAGCCCGTTCACCCTTGGGCGCAGGAGATTTTAAAGGTTGGTAGAAATCTCCCTCTGGTCGAAGATTATCCACGGGCTTCTTCGCGTCGAATCGGTCACCTCTCAACGGTGCAACTTCCTTGGGTCTGTCATAGAATTTCCCTATGGGGGGACACAAACCGTAAATAGTAGCATTAAATATAACTGCATGTACTAAATGTCCCACTCAACTGTAATTATTAAAGCAAGAAGAGAGAAACTTCTCCAGCACACAACTATACAGCCTACCAAAACCAAAGAACCAAACCAAACCAACGCAACTCCTACAACTAACTACCTATACTTTAATACAAACCCTCCTTCCTTTCCTTTAAGACTTTCACAATACTTCTCAAGAATATAGTAGTAATGGGCATTATACATTATTATGTATTTTCTTAACTTGCTAGTCTCCGGCTCCGGCCCTCTATGTATCTGTATTCACTCAAACCTCATATATTACCCAAGCTCAGCGTTTCCATGTAATATAACAGATGCATGAAATTCTATCTAGGATTTTGTAAGTTTGTAAGACACACTTACTTAAAAGAGTTCTATCTCATAGAGTTTGTTTCGAAATTTCTAGGAAGTGCAGATAGGCGGATTTCCATTCGGATTCGGAGGTCTGTCTATACGTTTAAATCTATGTATAATAGTGGTAGTGGTAGTTGGGGGAGGCTGAAGAACTTAATAAAATTGAATATTTAGCATTATTATTCCCGGGAATTATGTTAAAATGTGTTGGAAGAGCTCGTACACGGTTCAACTACCCGTGTAAAACTTCCTCATCAGTCCCATTCCCCATGAAAATTTAAGAGCAGAGAGCAGAGGCAAGAGAAGAGAGAGAGACAGCGGCGAGGCATTACATTATTATATAGAAGAGACACACACAATTCCCCATGATACACACTCTGAATAAAAGATGAAATCTCAATCATACACTCATCACATCACACATTGCTACATAATAAAAAAAACCTAAACGTACTAAAAATTGCCTACCTACAATAGAATGCAGCCGTAATAATATACAGGAGACCTAATGTACCTACCTAAAAATACTATACAAGTACTGCTGATGCTGCTATACAATACTACCTGGGCTGGAATAAGCGTACTACATAAATGAAGAGTATTCCACGACAACCAGAACCAGAGTCAGAATTCAGATTCAGAGGTAAAACGGTTAAAAGGGACGTCAACGTAAAAATGAACGTAAATGTTCCAAGTTGGTTGAGCGAATATATAGAGAATTTGAAAAAAAAATTATAGGATTCGGATTTATGCATTCCACGTAGTTGTAGCGTAGCATAGCGGTAATACATTTTCGTCTTTCTCTTTCCTGTTTGATACTCTTCTCTCTATTTTTTTTCCTTCATTTTTTTAAAGGTTTTTAAGGTTTATTTTACATACCTTCAGGATGAAGATTGTCTTCCGGTCGTTTCACATCAGCTCTCTCACCCTTTGGCACCGGGGATTTTACCGGCTTGTAGAATTCTCCCTCGGGATGTAGATTGTCTTCCGGTTTTTTCACTGGGGCTCGGTCTCCGCGGAGTGGTGCTGTTTCTTTGGGCTTATCGTAGAATTTACCTATACATATAATAATTACACGTTTATATATAGGTTATATTATTATTATATGCTTGTTCATAGTTGCACAAATTCATAACTCTCTCTCTCTCTCACCAAGGCAAAATATTACTGTAAAATACAAAATGAAGGGAAAAAAACATTTTACATTCATACATATAATAGCGGTGGTATTCACATCTATTCTTTTGGGAAAGAAAGTTAAAGTAGGTAAAAGTATAAATAAGGTAGGTAGGTAGGCGGAGGAGGCAGGAATAGATGCACATTTTAGATTAACCAACATCATACACACACTACAACATTCAAACTACGATCATCCAACCAACTCCAAACAAAGGAAGTCCCTGCCACTACACACTACTAACTTTTTTATAGACTGACTGAACTCAGGGAAAAATATTTACTTGGCACATTATCTCTATAGTTATTCAAGTTGGATCTGGATCCTCAAAGTGTGCTATACTTTACATATAGAGTAGAACGGTAACGGTAACATTAGGTAAACAGAGGGAGAGAAAAGGGGGAAAGACAAACTCAAAGGGAATTTTAGAGGAGAAAATAAATCTTTGCAAAAATCCTTGACACACAGGAAAAATTTCAAATGCATAAACATAAACTATCATGTCAAGAATGAAAGAAAGAAAGAAAAAAGTGAATATTTGAAGTCAAAGAGTCAAAAAAGTGCAGGGGCTTGTTGATGATGATGGCTGACTGAGGAATAAAAAAGGTATAGACAAATACTATAGGAGGAAAAGATGAATCACTAATTCTTTTTTGAGGGGATAATATATATATAGGGGAAAATCGAAGGAAGCTGCTGGGGGGGATCCAACAACCCACTTTTTCATTTAGAGTGACTTTTGATTACTAGCAAATTTGGGAATTTGAATGTTTTTTTTTCTCTGGGCTCACTCAGTTTTGATCAGTCTTATAGGGAAGAATGCGTAGACAGAAAGATGGGTGGTGAAATCTTCAAAGGGATTACAGTGGTATATATAGAGGTACCTATATTCAGAGGTTTATTTAGCTAATCATGCAAAACAGTAACATGTATATGACGTCAATTTGTAGTATATTAAAGACACACATACAAAGGTACGGTAGCGTAGGTACTATGATCCTTTTTAAAGTTCACTTTTGACTTTTACTTGGGAGCTTGCAATTAATACAAGTTTATACATTTTCAGGGGTTTAAAAAATTATTTTCAATACCTTTGACATTAATCAATAACTATTTTTGTACTTAAAAAAATGTATGTAATATTTGCAAGCTACTTTCTGTTTGAGGATACAAAAATCAACACTTGAAGGAATGTGCATGTACCTAGATAGGTATTATAGCTAGATTTTACTTTACTACTACTGGAACCAATTAATTAACGAGATAAAACACAAAAACAACTATTCCCCTTCCCCCTCCTTCTTAACGTTATCCCGCCTGGGGCATTTTCACTTTATGAAATAAGTACCAAACTATAGGGATATATAGAATAATATAGTGTAAGTATTCCAATTAACAAAATTTAATCTCCCTCTTCCCCTTTTTGATACAACAAAAAAAAGCTGTTGATTTTGGCAGCAGTTAATAAGACGTAGGTAGCTTGTAATTGTGATGTTATGTTAGTGTTAGGCAGCTTTTTAAGCAAGCAAAGCATTTTTTAGTAGAGTTGCTAGTGAATTGTCACATTACTATTGCCAGGAAATTTTAGGTTCGGGGTTCTGCAGTTGCAGGTGTATTATTAGCTGTACAATCAAGCGTGAAATTAAATCTGCAGGTGGGTGTGATCTTACTATAGTTAGGTGTTAGGTTAAAAAAATCTGGAAACTGGAAAACGGAAAACGAAAAACCTGAATTTAAAATATTTTTTAAAATATATTATGCAACTGTAAATTCAGTTTAAAATTTGGCGAGCAGGAAATAATCAATCGAGTTGGTAAATATGGTTTATTAATAAATGCCGATAGATGGTCTACCATTTATCAGTAGTAAAAGTGTCAAATACTCCGTGACGAAAAATGCAACATCTGATCGTCAGATGTGAATAAAATATTTTTTTAATTTAATTTAATTTAATTTAATTTAATTTGTACTCATGCAGGTATGTATATGGTATGCTACCAAAATGAGAAAGTACCGAGGCCAAAATGCTACACGTACACATATATTATATGAGCTCATGCCGTGCAGAAAAGATGAAGATTCTGAAATGGAATTAAATCGGAGATAAAGGAACCGGAATTACCTTCGGACCGTAAATTATCTTCAGGCCTTTTGATTTCAGCCCGATCACCTCTCAACCAATCCTCCGGACTGCTCCCTCCACCTCCTACTCCTCCCGGCGATCCCACCACCTTCTCCTTTGACTCTCTAATAAATGATCCTTCCGGTCTAAGATTGTCCACAGGCTTGACCAGTCCCACTCTCTCAGTCGATCCATCTTGAATTTTGTAATCACTCTGACTGGACGTGATGCCAGTGAAATTCCCTTCCAACTTTAAATGGTCCTCGTACTGAAAGGCCTCCCGTCTCTCAGCCATGACAAATTGTCGTTTCTCCTGTTCCTCATCCCGACTCATGGCCGTGGTGGTCATGGAGAGAGAGCCCTCCAGCCTCAGCTGATCCTCTCGCCGCCTCACATCCTCCCTCCTTTGAGTCTCTTTGAGAGAGAAATCCTCTTTGAATTGGGAACGACCATTGAATTCCCCTTCAATTTTTAAATTGTCTTCATGTCTTTGAACCGTGGCTCGCTCCCCATTTAACAACGTCGTCTTTTTTCTATTCCCATCCACTTGGTCCTCATTATTATTATTGTAGTAGAATTGTCCCTCTGTCTGAAGATTATCTTTTGGCTTGATCATTTCAGCCCGATCGCCTCTTGGAAACGTCTCAGTCTTCGGACTCCGGTCAAACTCTCCTTGAGGATGTAAATTATCCTCAGGTTTAATTAAAGTCCGCCTTTCACCCACGAGCCGCCCGCCGTAATATGATTTGGACTGATGATCATAAAATTCTCCTTCGGATTTCAAATTGTCCTCGGTTTTAATTAATTGCCGTCTCTCAGGGGTCTCTTTCTCATTGTTGGATTGTTCGGCGTAGTAGAATTCCCCGTCGGATTTTAAATTGTCAACAGGTCTTTTCATGGGGTACCTGTCCCCGATGGGTGAGCTGAGTCTGTGAGAAGAAGTACTTGCATCCGTCCCGTAAAAATTCTCTCCCTCCACTTTGAGATTATCTTCAGTCTTGATAAGAGATCGTCTCTCCCCTTGTATGTATGACTCTGTCTTGCCTCGGCCGTAGAATTCCCCCTCCATCTTGAGATTATCTTCCGCTTTGAATGCTTCCCTCCGCTGCTGCTGACTGGTGTGACTCGTGATTTCATTAGTAGAATTTGAAGTGTAAAATTCACCTTCTGGTTTTAAATTATCTTGTGGGCTGAATGGACTCCGTTTTTCTCCGAGGAAGAGGGAAGACTCATCACTATCACTAGTTTTCTTACCATTCGTCCCATCGTAGAATTCCCCTCCAATAAACAAATTATCAACAGCTTTGAATGGGGTGCGTTTCTCCCCTATTTGTCCCTGGTAGTTCAAGTCAGAGGGTCTATTATGATGGAATTCACCCTCCATACGCAAATTATCTTCCGCTTTGAAAGCCACCCGCTTCTCTCCACGTACATAGTCCTCCTTCGCCTTCACGTAGAACTCACCTTCCGACCTCAGATTATCTTGAGGTTTCTTCATCTCAAATCTCTCTCCTCTCATCTGGAGATCCTCTCTTTCCTGAACAGTCCGCTCCTGGAATTCCCCTTCCAGTCGTAGATTGTCCTCGGTACGAATCAATGAGCGACGCTCTCCTTGAATGTATCTGTTTGTCTCGTCTTCCTGTGACTTTGAGCGGCCGTAGAATTCCCCTTCAATTCGGAGATTGTCCTCAGGCTTGAAGGCCTCCCCCCGGACGCCCGCCAGGATTTGAATTTCAATGGTAGGGCCGGACGTGGAGGTGTAGAATTCCCCTTCGGGTTTTAAATTATCTTGAGGTTTTTTAATCACGGCTTTCTCCCCGAGGGCTGGAGCTTCCTCTTTCGGAGTGTGATAAAATTCCCCGTCGGATTTTAAATTATCCTCGGGTTTCTTCATAGGGAAGCGATCGCCCAGAGCTGGAGCGGGTGTGATGGGCTTTTGATAGAAGTCACCCTCGGGCTTTAAATTATCTTCTGGCTTTTTAGAAGCATAGCGCTCGCCCACTCCCACGGGGGATGTTTCTTTAGGTTTTTCGTAGAACTCCCCCTCCAGTCGGAGATTGTCCACGGCTTTGAAGGGGGTGCGCTTCTCCCCCATTTGTGGAGCAGGCTCTTTGTCTTGGAAACGTTGGAAGTCACCCTGGATTATAATGTTATCCTTGGGTCGCTGGAGCTCGAAGCGTTCTCCCTTTGGGAATGAGGCGACGAGGGAGGAGCGCTGAGTGAACTCACCCTCCATGTACAAATTATCCTCTGGTTTTTTCTGGGCCACATGTTTCTCACTGCGTGGAGCGATCTCCTTGGGCTTAGTGTAGAACTCACCCTCAATGAAGAGGTTGTCTTCGGGCCGCTTCTGAGTCGCCCTCTCACCCAAGAGGGAGGGCTCCTCTCGATGCCGCTGACTGAACTCACCCTCTGACTTGAGATTGTCCTCCGGGCGCTTCATGGGGAAACGCTCCCCCTTGACCCAGCCCTCCTTGGGCTTGTCGTAGAACTCCCCACCTGAGTGAAGATTGTCTTCCCCTCTTATAGGCTGTCTCCTTTCTCCTTGAGGATGCGCGGGCTCTACGGTACGACCTGAAAATTCACCCTCGGGCTTTAGATTGTCCTCGGGTCTTTTCATTTCAAAGCGTTCCCCCTTTAATATAGGCTCATTCCGGGGTTGGTTGAAGTGCTGCCCTTCAAGAATTAAATTATCTTCCGGTTTTTTAATGACGGCTTTGTCTCCCATTGCTGGAGCTTCCTTTTTCGGAGTGTGATAAAATTCCCCGTCGGATTTTAAATTATCCTCGGGTCTCTTCATGGCAAAACGTTCACCTAATGCAGGAGCGGGAGTATTCGGTTTTTGGTAGAACTCACCTTCGGGCTTTAAATTATCTTCGGGTTTTTTAGAAGCATATCGCTCGCCCACCCCAACAGGGGATGTTTCTTTAGGCCTTTCGTAGAAATCACCCTCTAGTCGGAGATTATCCACGGCTTTAAATGGCGTACGCTTCTCACCCTGAGGAGCTCCTCCCTTTTCTTGGAACTGGATTTCCCCCTCCATTTTAAGATTGTCTTCTGGTCTTTTAATCACGTGCCTGTCACCCATCTCTGGAGACTTGTCTTTTGGCCGTTGGTAAAAGTCACCCTCGGGTTTTAAATTGTCTTCTGGTCTTTTGGAAGCATAGCGCTCGCCCACCCCCACGGGGGAGGTTTCCTTGGGCTTTTCGTAGAATTCACCCTCGAGTCGAAGATTATCCACAGCTTTAAATGGTGTCCGCTTCTCACCCTGTGGAGCTCTTCCCCTTTCTTGGAAATGAATGTCCCCTTCCATTTTAAGATTGTCCTCAGGTCTTTTAATCACGTGCCTATCACCCATCTCTGGTGCGTGATCTTTCGGTCTTTGATACATTTCCCCTTCAAGGCGGAGATTGTCTTCTGGTTTCTTCGAAGCGTATCTTTCCCCGGGCGCATGTGCGTCTTCTTTTGGTTTAGTGTAGAAGTCACCCTCCATGAATAGATTATCTTCAGGCCTCTTCTGAGTGGCTCTCTCACCCATTGGGGAATTTTTTTCCTGAGGTCGGTGATAAAATTCCCCTTCAGGCCTCAAATTATCTTCGGGTTTTTTCATATCGTAGCGTTCCCCTTTAAGAACGGCATCGTTCCTTGGTTGGTTGTACTGTTGACCTTCCAGGATTAAATTATCCTCCGGTTTTTTAATGACCGCTTTGTCTCCCATGGCTGGAGCTTCCTTTTTCGGAGTGTAATAGAATTCTCCGTCGGATTTCAAATTATCCTCCGGCCTCTTGAGAGCAAATCGCTCACCCATCGGGGTGACTACTTCTTTAGGCTTCGTGTAAAACTCCCCTTCGGGGTACAGATTATCTTCGGGTCTTTTCTGTGGGTGTCTTTCCACCACAAGGAATGTGGAAGGTTCTCCCCTTTGAGGGTGATAGAATTCACCTTCGGGTCTCAAGTTATCTTCGGGTCTCTTGATGACCGCCTTCTCAGCAGAACGGAATTCTGCTGGGATTCCCTTTTCTTCAATGAACATTCGCCCCTCAGGGTACAGATTATCTTCAGGTCTTTTAATGTCTGCCCTCTCTCCTCTAATATAGTGCTGCTCTTCCCCCCCTGACTGTTGTGGCTTTCGAGGAGGAGTGTAGAATTCCCCTTCCGGTTTTAAATTATCCTCCGGTTTTTTAACGATGTGCCGCTCACCAAGACCAACTGGGATCTCTTGAGGACGCTGATAGAACTCACCTGAATGCGAACACGGATAGAATTTGAATTTAAGCAAATTCGATTTGGATTTGGAATTTTATGAGTGATATATTTCTTTCTTTTTTTTGATGGGGAATTTTCCGGAGAATTAAATCAATAGAAAAATGATGGGGGATTTTATAGTGATATATCAATATACAGATTTTTTTTACCTGGATATATGGGACTGGAATTGAATTCGAGAGATGATTCGTATGTACGGGTATGGTATGTAGTCATGGTTTTACACGGTTTGACGGTGACGGTAACGGTGACGGTAGCTATGCATGTGTACGCGGTGTCAACGGAACGTCGAAGACAACCCCACGCACATTAATATATGTAGATAGTATTAGTAGATAGACGGTTCTTTCCTGCTCCGCTTTTTGCATAGGCAGTTTCCCTGTACCATGTACCACCCGGAACGGGCTCCAGTTATAGGATTTATTTATATTCAGGCGCAATACTTTATATGTATGATTTTGTATTTGGATTTGGATGCACTTTAAAAAGGGCTGTTGATGCTGGAGGGGTCGATATGAATAATAATTTGGATTTTATGCCCATATTATGTATATCATATTGAAATCCAACTACTACCTGCAATGCACTGCAAGAACTATACTGCCTATATACAGTATAATTATATGATAAAGGTTATAGCATTAACAGTGCAATAAAGTACAGGAAGTATGAGATAGTTCTTGTGTAGTTCTGTATCTGTATATGTAGGTAGCTACTTCCATTCGACTGCCTGAGTAGCTACTAACAATTTCAATTTAAACTTCAGATCGGATCAACTTCAGAAACATCTGCCCGATTTCTCTCGCGCTTTTGGTTCATGAATCGACCTTTTGCGTAGCATTACTCTTTACTTACGAAAATAAGATCATACTGTATGATGGTTGGTGGTTTCAGTATTCAATAAAAATATCGTCTGCGAAGAATCAAAATGACACATATCTATTTTTAGCTAAAAATGAAATGCTCTGCCTACGAAACAAAATTAATGTTGGCTGATCATAAACACATGTAAATATAGAACAATTTGCAATTGTCAAATATGTGTAAACGGAAGTATTTTCACTTTTCAAAAATACCTAGTTAAGTAGGATTATTTAGAGTTTTCAAAAACTCGTATATAACATTTACGCTTTTCAAAAATTCAAAAATAGAACATTTTTCAATTTTTAAAAACATGTAAAGAGAATACTTTGCATTTTTTTTAAATATGAGAGTAGAAAATTTTGCGCTTTTTAAAAAGGTAAATAAAACATTTTATACTTTTCAAAAATATAAAACTACGTAGAACAATTTGAGCTTTTTAAAAAGTTGTAAAATAGAACTTTTAGCATTTTTCCAACATATCTAAGTAGGTATGATAATTTGGTTTTTTTCAAAAACATGTAAATACAACAGTTTGCACTTTTCAAAAAAATGTAAATAGAACACTGCATTTTTCAAAAAATGTAAATAGAACTTTTTGCACTTTTCAAAAACTCGTAATTAACATTTTAGGGAATACATGTCATTTACCGTGCTTTTTCGAATAGCTCATTTTAGTTCTAGCTTAAATTGGATATGGGTAATTTTAATTCTTTGCAGTCGATATGCCTAGTGTCCTGCACAGATTAAGTGGTAAGTACACATACCGTTAATGACCGAATAAGTGCCCGAATAATTGAATAAATTTAATAAATTATTTTACATTTTTAAGAGTTACGATCGACAAATTTCATACAAAACTATGCCTAAAATAACAGTTTTTGTTTTTATTTTTATTAAATTTAGCATAACAGTGCTTATTAGAGATTGCTTTTAACCAAATTGTGATCCTACTATATTCCAGCTAATTTGAACATTTACTTTAATGCTTTTAGTAAGCCTAGAAGTTATTTATAACCCTGCGCCTATTGGAGACCCGGCGCTTATTTGAGCATCGGCGCTTAGTTTATTCCGTCATTTACAGTATGTATGTATATGTAGAGCGCTAAAAGAATTACCGACCTACTACATGTTTAAGAAATTAAACCATTTAATTACTGCGGATGACATTTGTTGCCTTAAGTTTATTAATTTGAAATGATGCAATTATAATAGGGCGGTATCTGACATACGAAAGTAATATTTAATTACACACGCATGTAGGTATCGGTATATACATGTATCTGATTTTATGATTTTATGCAAAGACAAATCTCAACGTCAGTAGAAAAAAAATCCGCAGAGAAATGCCATCAAATTTTCTCCATAATATGAAGTCTAGATTCATGTAGATCAAGACGATAATTTAAATAATGGAATTCGAATGACGAGACTTCGACTTACTTAAGGCCATGGCATTGACATTATGGTTCTGCCGTGCCATTGCCTTCAGTGCACAGAATGCAGGAAACGTACACACGAAAGGCTGCGAGCCCAATTATTTTTGTTTTCATTTAGTTCATTCATTTTTTTGTTCATTCAAACTTTTGGCAGATAATTGCTTTTCATGTTGATTTCAAAACGGAAGAACGACCGACTGACTACCGATAATTTGAAAATCGCATACTGAAACCTTAAAAAAAGCGTTTGAAGCTTTTACTGATATACAAGTTTTGCAAATGAGCCCATTTCTTTATAGTTATTAATTACTTGAATTATGAAATATCTTAAATTTTTCTAGTGACTTATTAATGTGATTGTATGAAGTCATTAAGGAACGTTTTAAGTTTTGAAAGCATTTTATAATTACAGGCCGTTACAATGTTAATAGTAATGCCAATAATAAAGAATTATTGAGCTATATTAGTTTTAGGTTTTTTGTGCGTATATTTTCGCTAGACCTTTAAACCATTTTGTTTTTACAAATATAATTATTTAATTAGCGAAGTGCGAATTGCGAATGGTTATATACAGACAGCAGTACAACGTAGGTACATAAATAGACTCGGTGCTTTCAGCTTTACTCGCACAAAAGTGATTGCAGTATTATGTAGCTTTAGTGGTATAGAGGTATAGATAGTGATAATATTTATTTTTGCTTGCGCCCATTATATGATGTGACCACGTGTGATTTTTAATAATGATTTAATTTAGTTATTAAATATAGGTATTTACATAAACAGACGAGACAGAACAGAGACGGAGCTACATGTATTTAGGTTTAAGTACTGCACAGTACATAGGATCGAACGGTGCCATATAGGAAAAAGCTGCATTAAACATTTTTGGGTTATCAGCTGTTAACTCATCCTCATTTCCAGTTTAAACGTTAGCTGTGACCGTGACCGTAACCGTAACCGTTTGAATCATCCCGTAACCATTCACCATATACGATTCATATTACGAATTAATTCCAGTTTCATTAAAATTTTATCATTGTCAGTCATTAAAAGTTACGATTATTAATAAAAATTAATAAAAATGTCATGAGGTCGAGGTGTTTAATACATATCGCGAATCGCGAGTGAAGAGTCAATATGACTCGCATCCATTTTTAGCAAAGAACAAAATGCATCTACATAAAGAATATAACATCTAAAAAACATGTCAAAAAAAATGTTTGTACTTTTAAAAACTTGCAAGCACAGGAATTTTTGTACTTTTCGGAAATGTGTTAATAGAATATTTTGCAAATTTAAAAAAACATATTAATAGCATATTTTGCAGAAACATCTGAATGGAATATTCTGCGCTTTTAAAAAACATATTAATAGAATATTTTGCAAATTTCAAAAATATCTAAATGGAATATTTTGCAAATTTCAAAAACATATAAATGGAATATTTTGCACTTTTAAAAACATATTAATAGAATATTTTGCAAATTTTAAAAACATCTAAATGGAATATTTTTCACTTTTAAAAAACATTTTAAAATAATATTTTGCACTTTTAAAAAACATGCAAATAAAACATTTTGCACTTTGAAATTTTTGGCATAGCTCGTTTTAATTCTAGCTCAAATTGGACATGTGGATGATATTGATCTTCACTGGCGTTAATAAATCTTTGTACATAGCACATATAGCTGTAGCATAGCGACAGGAAACAGTTAATAATATACAATAATTACAATTTACAGTGTGGACAGTTGACAGTGTAATCATATTATGTTGTGAGGGGAAAGTTAAGTATTAAAATTAAAAGGATAAAAAGATGTCAGTAATCATTATTATTTGAGTGATTGTGATAGGTATTATTTTGCTTTGCATATTATGTGATTAATCCCCTGTCATTTATATTAAGTAGGTAAATATTAGAATTAAAATTAGAATGTGAACTAAATTCTAAGCAAGATAATGCGCGACAGTCAACAAAAAAACAAATAATTTCTTACCTTCCATTCGTAGATTATCTTCATGTTTCTTAATTTCATGCCTCTCCGCTCTGACATGTTTAAAGTCTTGCTGGGATGTAGTTTGATGATTGGTCTCAAAGCGACCCTCCGTAAATAGATTGTCCTCATGTCGAATCACCTCTGCCCGCTGCCCAATAAATTGACGACGGTAATCTTCCTGGGACGTGGTCACGCTCTGATGTGAGCCCTCAAGTCGGATCTGATCTTCATGAATAACACGCTCCGCTCTCTCTCCCCGCGTGTGAGTGACATCTTTTGTCCGCTGGTAGAATTCACCTGGAAATTTAAATACATTTATGGAGGGAGCTGCACACGTAAAACGCACACGAAATACACAACAAAGACACAAAACAACGCTCTATGTTGACCGTGGCTTAAAGGATTTTAGACAAAAACAATGAGCAATGTACAAGTATAGATGTGAGTGAAGAATCAAAATGGTCCATTTCGGATTTAAGCTAGAATTAAAATGAGCTATCTCAAAAAACACTATTTGATGTATCGAACCAAAATGTTAATTATTACAAGTTTTTAAATAGTGCAAAATGTTTTATTTACGTGTTTTTTAAACGAGCAAAATGTTATATTTTGAATTTTTTTAAAAGTGCAAAATGTTCTAATTTGAAGTTTTTTAAAAGTGCAAAATGTTCTAATTTGAAGTTTTTTAAAAGTGTAAAATGTTCTAATTTGAAGTTTTTACAAGTGCAAAATATTCAGTTAAAATATTTTTGAAATTTCCAAAATGTTCTATGTAGGTACCTACATGCTTTTGAAAAGTGTAAAATGTTCTAATTAAATCTTTTTGGAAAGTATAAAATGTTCTAATTAAATTTTTTTGAAAATAGCAGAATGTTCAATTTTTTCTTCCATGATCATAAGATATTAATTTTTTCAGAAAGTGCATTTTAATTGGGTTTAGGTATAAAAGGACATTTTGATTCTTCACAGCCGATATACAGGTAAAACAATGCTAATCTTCTCTACCATTCAATTTGTTTGATCACTGAAAATGATGTCATTAGCTAATTTTCATATCAATGGGAAAAGAATGCGGTGATTAAAAAAATTCTCAAAGAAGCGTTCAATTTTAAATTTTTTGACAGACTGTCACAATTTGACATTTTATATTGACACAAGTGCGTGCTCATGCAAATACTGATAAGCTAATAATAAGCATTTTATCTATAGTCAAACTAATCAATTATAAATAAAGATAAGCAATGTTAAAGGTATGCAGTTGGTTACACTTTTATTAATTTAGACTTAGATACCAAATATAATGTGAGTCATGATGGGAGTTAACTGTCACTATGATAGACACATGCGGTATTTATTTTATATTTTCCATGCAAAATTAAAATTTAATTTTGATTCGGTAATTTCATGCATAGTAGCCAATTTGTGCAAATCTCAAAGTTCATGCTAAAAATAAAGAAGCGTGTATTTACAGTTTACCATTTAGGTGCATACGCAATAAAAGAAATGTTAGTGAAATGAGAGGTATTGTTAATGCAAGAAATGCTTATTAAAAAATCTACAATGCAACTTAAACGTGTGTTATTTTAAAGCTATATATCATGTAATTGATTGCCATGCAATGATAATGCAAATAATTCTACTGTACAAAGCAGTGATATTAATAACTACATTTAACTACAAAGCGAAACTAATAACTAGAAAAGAAGGCACAAATCTTTAACTTTTTATTGTTGTTCTGTCATTTTAAAAATCAAATGTGAGAGTGTCAAAATAATTAGTAATTGGTGTGTGTGTGAACGGTTAATAAATAAAGGTTAAATATGAAAAAATCATTCCAAAAATAGTGCATTGGATCTACGATAATGATGAAATTTACCTTCGGGTCGTAAATTATCTTCGGGCTTCTTGACAACAGCTCTGTCACCCTTCTCGTACGCCCTCTCTTCGGGTCTCTTGTAGAACTCTCCTTCAAGCTTGAGACTGTCTTCAGGTCTCTTGAGGGGGTAGCGCTCCCCTTTGACCCACTCCTGTTTGGGCTTGTCATAGAATTTTCCCTCAGGAAATAGATTATCGTCATGCCGTACTGGTTTAGCCTTCTCACCCTTGGGGGCTTCTTCCTTGGGCCTCCCGTAGAACTGTCCTTCGGGGTGAAGATTATCCTCGGGTCTTTTAATAGGGGCTCGGTCCCCTTTCAATGGAGTGTCATCCTTGGGCTTCTGGTAAAAGTCGCCTTCTGGTTTCAAATTGTCAATGGGTTTCTTAGCTTCGAATCGTTCACCGATGAGTGGAGCTTTCTCTTTTGGTTTTTGGTAAAAGTCCCCTTCCCCGGATTTAAGATTGTCGACGGGTCTTTTCACCTCTGCCCTGTCTCCCCGAAGAGGAGCATCAGGTTTATCCTGTCCGTAGAACTGTCCTTCCGGATATAGATTATCCTGTTGTTTCTTGGGCGTTCGCCGCTCGGCTTGGGGAACTGTCTCCTTGGGTCTTTGGTAGAATTCACCCTCCGGCTTCAAATTGTCCTGTGGGTATTTCATGTCAAAGCGGTCGCCGACTGCTGGCGCATGCTCCTTTGGCTTCTGGTAAAAGTCTCCTTCTGGTTTGAGATTGTCCTGCGGTCTCTTGATATCTGCCCGCTCTCCTTTACCTGGCGAGGCTGAGGTAGGACGATCGTAGAATTTCCCTTCTGGGTACAGATTATCCTCGGGTCTTTTTTGTTTCAGTTTTTCGGACATGACGGGAGCTTCCTCTCGGGGTTTGCCGTAGAATTCACCCTCTGGTTTCAAGTTGTCAATTGGCTTCTTCGCGTCGAACCTCTCTCCGAGTTTGGGTGCGTGTTGTTCGGGTCTCTTGTAGAACTCGCCCTCAGTTTTTAAGTTGTCAATGGGCTTGACAACTTCGGCACGATCCCCACGACCAGGGGCGACGGGGCTGGCAGGCATGTAGAACTGTCCTTCGGGGTACAAATTGTCATCGTGTTTGATGGGGCGACGCTTCTCTCCTACAGGGGTGTCAGCCTTGTGCCTTGGAGAGAATTCCCCTTCGGGGAAAAGATTGTCAATTGGCCTGATGGCATCGGGTCGGTGTCCGACGGGTATCTGGTCTTTTGGCTTCTGATAAAAGTCACCTTCTGGTTTGAGATTGTCCTGAGGTTTCTTAATGTCCGCCCTCTCACCTTTTCCGGGTGAGGCGGAGACGGGGCGCTCGTAGAATTTCCCCTCGGGGTACAGGTTATCCTCCGGTTTGTAAGGCTTCCTCTTCTCTCCAACAGGGACTTGATCCCTGACTCGCTCCTGGAAGTCACCCTCTGGACGTAGATTGTCCTCTGGATATTTCATAGGGAACCTGTCCCCCTTTTTGGGCTCCTCCTTAGGACGAATGTAGAACTGACCTTCGGGATGGAGATTGTCAACTTGCTTGAGTGGAGAGCGTCTCTCACCCACGGGGACCTCTTCCTTGGGCTTCTCGTAGAATTTACCCTCGGGGTAGAGATTGTCATCGTGCCGAATGGGCTTCCTCTTCTCGGCGGGTGCAAATTCTTCCTTAGGCCGAGTGTACTGCTCACCCTCTGGTCTTAAGTTGTCGACGGGTCTCTTCATGTCAAATCTGTCGCCTTTCGGGAATTGGTCACCTTTCGGTTTTTGTGTGAAATCCGCATCGGACGTTTTGAGATTGTCGACGGGTCTCTTCACCTCTGCCCTGTCTCCCCGAAGAGGAGCATCCGGTTTATCCTGTCCGTAGAATTGTCCCTCGGGGTACAAATTATCCTCTGGTCTTTTCTGAACAATTTTCCCGGGCATGACTGGAGCGGCCTCCTTGTGTCTAGGGTAAAATTCACCTTCTGGGAATAGATTGTCAACGGGCTTCTTCGCGTCGAAGCGTTCACCTGGTTGGTATTTTTCTTTGGGCTTTTGGTAGAAATCATCTTCGGATGTTTTAAGATTGTCAACTGGCTTCTTGATGTCAGCTCGATCCCCTTTGAGTGGTGCTTCTGTGATGGGCTTCTCGTAGAATTTCCCTTCTGGATAGAGATTGTCCTCCGGCTTGAACGGTTTCCTCCGTTCTCCGACCGGGACGGCCTCCTTCGGTTTCGGGGAGAAGTCACCTTCGGATTTGAGATTATCCTCCGGCTTCTTCATTGGGAATCTTTCACCCGCCTGGTATTTTTCTACAGGCTTCTGGTAGAAGTCATCCTCGGATGTTTTGAGATTATCCACCGGGCGCTTGACGTCCGCACGATCCCCTCTGAGTGGAGCATCCGGGGTGGTTGGAGCGTAGAACTGACCCTCAGGAAAGAGGTTGTCATCCGGTTTGTAAGGCTTCCTTCGCTCTCCCACAGGGACGGCCTCTTTCGCTTTAGGAGTGAAATCCCCTTCAGTTTTAAGGTTATCCTCCGGCTTCTTCACTGGATACCTTTCACCAGGAGAATATTTTTCTTTGGGTTTTTGATAGAAGTCATCTTCGGATGTTTTCAGATTGTCAACAGGTTTCTTGATGTCAGCTCGATCCCCTTTACCAGGAGCTTGCTGGACGGGACGGTCGTAGAATTTGCCTTCCGGGAATAGGTTATCCTCGGGTCTCTTTTGAATGACCTTATCGGGCATTGTGTGAGCCACGACCTTGGGACGATCCGTGAATTCACCCTCCATAAAAAGATTGTCAATGGGCTTCTTCGTGGGGTAGCGCTCACCAATGGGAGCCCCCTCTTTGGGACGGTCGTAAAATTCCCCTTCTGGGTGAAGGTTATCAATGGGTCTCTTCATCGGGAAGCGTTCACCCTTGGGAGCGTCTTCCCTGGGCTTCCCGTAGAACTGTCCTTCCGGGTGGAGATTGTCATCAGGGTAGTAAGGCTTCCTCCTCTCTCCCACTGGGACTACCTCCTTCAGTTTGGGGGAGAAGTCTCCCTCAGTTTTTAGATTGTCCTCTGGTTTCTTTGTAGGATATCTTTCACCCACAGGGATTTGCTCTCGGGGCCTCTGGTAAAAATCTCCCTCGGCAGTTTTCAGATTGTCTACAGGACGCTTCACATCCGCTCGCTCCCCCTTTTTCCAAGGCTCAGGAGCGGCCCCGCCGTAGAATTCTCCTTCTGGGTAGAGGTGATCTTCCTGCTTGATTGGCTTTCGTCTCTCCCCTACTGGGACGGTCTCCTTTAATTTTGGATAAAATTCCCCTTCGGATTTTAAATTGTCTTCTGGTTTCTTCATTGGGAATCTTTCCCCGGCAGTGTAGTGCTCTTTGGGTCTTTGATAGAAATCATCCTCAGATGTCTTGAGATTGTCAACCGGTTTCTTAATGTCAGCTCGATCCCCCTTACCAGGCGCTTGCTGTGTGGGGCGATCGTAGAATTTACCTTCAGGGAATAAATTGTCTTCGGGTCTGATAGCCGCGGGTCTTCCGGGTGTAGTGGGAGCTGCAGCTTTTGGCCCAGCGTAGAATTCACCTTCAGATTTAAGGTTATCCTCCGGTTTTTTCATGGGATATCTTTCACCAGGAGCATATTTCTCTTTTGGCCTTTGGTAGAAATCATCCTCAGATGTTTTAAGATTGTCAACGGGCTTCTTGATGTCAGCTCGATCCCCTTTCCCGGGAGATTCTGCGGTGGGACGGTCATAGAACTTTCCTTCCGGGTATAAATTATCTTCAGGTTTGAATGCAGCAGGTCGTCCGGTTGTCCCTGGAGACTGTTGTTTAGGTCCAGCGTAGAACTCCCCTTCAGGACGGAGATTATCCTCTGGTTTTTTAACAGGGTAGCGCTCACCCATTTTAGGAGCTTCCTCCCTCGGCCGTCCGTAAAACTCGCCCTCGCCAGATTTTAAATTATCAATTGGTTTCTTCACATCCGCTCGCTCTCCCATTTTAGGTGCTGATGGGGTGGTGGGTGCGTAGAATTCCCCTTCTGGGTATAAATTGTCCCCTTGTCTGATGGGCTGCCTCCGTTCCCCTTGGGGCACTGCCTCCTTTGGTTTGATGTAAAAGACGCCTTCGGACTTCAAATTATCCTGAGGTTTCTTCGGCTCGAAGCGCTCACCAGGAGCGTAGGCCTCTTTCGGTCTTTGGTAGAAATCATCTTCAGATGTTTTTAAATTGTCTACGGGACGTTTCACCTCAGCCCGCTCCCCTTTACCCGGGGATTGAGGGGTAGGGCGATCATAGAATTTACCCTCCGGGTATAAATTGTCATCCGGTTTCTTGGCAGTGTAGCGGTCTCCTTTCGTGGGGCTCGGAGCTTCCGGCCTCTGGTAGAACTCACCCTCTGGCCGGAGATTATCCTCTGGTTTTTTAGTAGGGTAGCGCTCTCCCATTTTCGGTGCTTCTTGACGGGGACGTCCGTAGAATTCTCCCTCGGGGTGGAGATTATCATAGTGTTTGATGGGTGAGGCCCGATCACCTTTGGGAGCTTCCTCCCGAGGTCGGATGTAGAACTGTCCTTCCGGAAATAGATTGTCATGTTGTTTAATAGGACTCGCCTTCTCTCCTCTCGGTGCTTCCTCAACTGGTTTTCCATAAAATTGTCCTTCAGGTTGTAAATTATCCAGCGGCTTTTTCATGTCATAGCGTTCCCCTTTCCCTGGAGCGGTCGGCTTAGGTGGAGTGTAGAAAGTACCTGAGAGAAATGAAGGAAGAAAAGATAGAGATGTATATTTTTTGTATGAAAAAAAAGAGGAATGAAATAAATACATAGGGAAAACGATAAAAGGACAATGCAATGAATAAATCCTTCAATGTCAAGTGTAATGGGACAGAAATGGTTCCTTTTTTTTCCCTTCAGTGTAAAAACACAATTGAAACGTTTAGAGTCGACCCAGTCAGTGGGCTACACTAAATCAATGGCTTCTTTTGGTTTAAAGTGTTTGAGTATTTTGCTATATATTTTACATTGCCAACATTCACAACATTACATGGAAAATCCCAAAATTTAAAACTAAAAAAAGTTACCAGGTTCAAAACTTATATTGGGGACATACAAAAATTTAAACGTTTCTTTAAGTTAAGGATATGTGGTATCTACCTACCTTACCTACATATATATAGTTTTTCTGATGTTCACATTTAAAATACTCCTGCTATTTACATACCTAAGTAATGCGTAGTTTTAGGGTTATAGCTACAAAAATACGTACAGCTTATTATACTTATCGTGAGTGAAGAATCAAAATGACCCTTGTCTAGTTTCAGGTAGAATTAAAACGAGCTATACATATTTTAAAAACACGTTTAATGAGAAAGAATTTCATGCGTAAAGTTACTACAACTATTATGAGTTTTTGAAAAGCTCAAATTGTATTATTTACTTGTTTTTTTGAAAAATTCAAAGTACTATTTGAAATCTTTTTGAAAATTGCAAATTGTATTACTTGTACGTTTTTGAAACTTGCAAAATATTTCATTATTTGTGTTCTATTTACATTTTTTGAAAGGTGCAATTTGTATTATTCACACGTTTTTGAAAAGCGCAAAATATTGCATTTGCATATTTTTGAAAAGTGAAAAATGTTCTATTTACACCTTTTTGTCAAAGTTCAAAATATTCTGTTTACATTTTTTGAAAGGTGCAAATTGTACTATTTACCGGTTGCTTGAAAATTATTCTTTTCATATATATTTTTAGGATCAAAAAACAATTTTTTAAAATTTTGTTTTAAGCAAAAAACGAAATGAGTCATTTCGACTCTTCACTACCCATATATATGTAGTTTAAATATAAGCTGTCCGACAACCTTGGTCTTTGAAATATTTCTAGAGAATTTAACATACAAAACAAACAAGGCCGAGGCAGGAGTAGGAATTGGTACAGATACGTTGGACACTTTAAATATGTATAGGTGGAATTCCTTCCACGCTCACGATTATTTGTTTTGAATATTTGTATAATTTTTTTTCAATTTTTTTTTCTTTTTTGGTATTTTGATAGATAAATTACCTTCACTGTGTAAGTTGTCTTCTGGCTTTTTTATTGGGGCTCTATCTCCCATGAGCGGAGCTGTCTCCTTGGGCTTCTCATAGAATTTCCCACCCGTCTGTAAATTATCCACCGGGCGTTTCACATCCCATCTCTCCCCCACAAATGTCTTGTAGTCCTCCACATTACTCGTCCTCGAGTCGAAGGTCCCGTCCATTCGAAGATGATCTTCGTGTCTCCGGATGTCGTAGCGCTCCCCAATGACTTGTTTGTAGTCTTCTCGGGACGTTGTCACCTCAGAGAAGTCACCCGTGAACTGAATGTTGTCCCGATGAATTACCTTGTCCGCTCGCTCGCCCCGCAGAACTACCGTCTCCTTTGGGCGATCATAAAATTTCCCTATGATTGTGGAAAATAGAAACAATAAAATGTAAATATCAAATCTACATAACATACATATTTACAATATTTCATAGAATATAGAATCCAGCCAGACACTATTAAGCCTGAGTCAGGTTGAGGGACATATATTTGCAATTTTTGGTCAACTATAAAGGAACATGCTACGTTTAACGCTTTGGAGTCGAAGTCGAATTGAAGTTATGATTAATAAATAGCGATAGTGATATACCTACGTAGGTACATACATGTTAAGGACTTATATAGTTTTTTTTACATTTATATATTTCTTTAAATTGCCGTATAGTCGGCCGCAGTACCAGTACGAGTACCAACACCCTCGCACTATGTCGCATTTTTCGACTGTTATCAGTAATCAGTATTCAGTATATCACAGGTTTTTTGTTGAGATAAGCCTAGATTAATAACCCCTTTAAATATTCCGATTGGTCTCATACACGGACCACGACGGCTCCTGGTCTCCTGCTATAGTTATGGTGCGGCAAACATTTTTCCGCTTGCGTAATACAACATTGTGTAAAGCTCGAAACTATATCACATTACATTACCATTATGTCGTGAGTGAAGAATCAAAATGACCCACTTCCAATTTAAGCTCGAATTACAATTTTAGCTATATCATAAAAAGGAATAAATGAGATATACTGTAATTTTAAATGGTTAATTACACGTTTTTAAAACCTGCAAAAAATATTCTATTTACATGATTTTTGAAAAGTGTGAAATGTTTCGTTTACATGTTTTTTATAGGTTTAAAATATACTTTTTACTTGTTTTTGAAAAGTATAAAATTTTGTAGTTAAATGTTTTTGAAAAGTGCAAAATGTTTCGTTTCCATGTGTTTTTTGAAGATTCAAAATGTGGTTTTAACTTGTTTTTGAAACGTGCAAAAAGTTATATTTAAATGTTTTTAAAAATTGCAAAATATTCTAATTACAAAGTTTTGAAAAGTGCAAAATGTTTCGTTTCCATATGTTATTTAAAGGTACAAAATGTGGTTTTTACTTGTTTTTGAAACGTGCAAAAATTTATATTGAAATGTTTTTAAACACTGCAAAATATTCTAATTACAAGGTTTTGAAAAATGCAAAATGTACCATTTCAATATGTTTTTAAAGGTTCAAAATGTGGTTTTGACTTGTTTTTGAAACGTGCAAAAAGTTATATTTAAATGTTTTTAAAAATTGCAAAATATTCTAATTACAAGGTTTTCAAAACTGCAATATGTTGTGTTCTGCTTACACGATTTTGAAAATTGCAAAATGTTCTGTTTAAATATTTTTAAAAGTGCAATATATTCCATCTGCATGTTTTTTAAACTCAGTGCAAAATTTTATAATTTACAATGATTGTGAAAAATATTTTTTTAGGAACATGATATTTAAAATTTTTATAGAAACTGCATTTTTAGAGTTTTTAATCAAAAACTGGAAATGGTTAATTTTTACTCTTCATTGGCAATATATGGCATGAGAATGGAAAGGTGGATTCGGAACATAAGTTAAACGGTAACATAACAAAATTTCATTCCAGTCACGCCAAACATTTGGACGTTAGGGTTAGGAGTGCTTTGCAAAATATTAAAATACCTACACCTTCCCTACACAAGATCATTTGTAGCATCTATGTAGAGAAGGTTATTGTACGCAGGTAAAGGTACATAAATCAATATGGAAACTTTGTACATACTTCCTACAAAGCTACATATATCTGAGGAGGCCTACACCCCAACTGCAAATATTATATATATAGCAAATTAAAACTGCTCGCAAAATTACAGTGCACAAAAATTACATGTGCTTAATATTTACATAAGGCTCTTTTTTGTATGTCAAGCTAAATTTACATATATTTCGGTATGTTACGTATATCATGTAAATGAGATGCCCTGGATCCTATTAAATTTGATTACCTTTATACTTTTATAAATATTTGAGTGCGCTGATAAAATGTGCATTGTAAAATACATTTAAACTATATAATTTTTAAATATGATTTTAAATGGATGTCAAACCCTGAGCAAACAAGATAAAGGGATGATAATTACAAATGAGTGATTACCTTCTGGAAAGAGGTTATCTTCTTGTCTGATGGGCTTTGCTTTTTCCCCGATGGGTGCACCCTCTTTAGGTTTCTGATAGAATTCTCCTTCCGGGAAAAGATTGTCGCCATGTTTAATGGGACTTCTTCTCTCCCCTTTGGGAGCATCTTCCTTTGGCCTCCCGTAGAATTCACCTTCTGGATGAAGATTGTCCCCTTGTTTGATCGGGGTTCGTCTCTCTCCCTTGGGAGCCTCTTCCTTGGGTTTGCCCTGGAAGGAACCCTCCGTTTTTAGATTATCCTCTGGCTTCTTAGCCGGGTACCTCTCCCCCTTGGGCGCCTCCTCCTTCGGCTTCACGTAGAATTGTCCTTCTGGGAACAGGTTATCACCCTGCTTAATCGGAGAGCGTCTCTCGCCTTTAGGAGCCTCTTCCTTGGGCCTGCCGTAGAAGACTCCTTCAGGGTGGAGATTGTCACCCTGCTTAATGGGAGTTCGGCGCTCACCCTTAGGTATGTCTTCCTTGGGTCGGTCATAGAATTTTCCTGTACAATAAATAACACGTGTAGCATCAAGTATGAAGTAATTTAATGCAATATACTGATATGTGTAGCATGAGTGAAAAATCAAAATGACCCAAATCCAATTTATGCTAGAATTAAAATGTGAAGAAAACACTAAATGAGACAGGTGAGTAAAATGCTAATTATTACGAGATTTTAAAACATTGCAAAATGGTTTATTTGCATTTTTTTAAATTGCAAAGTTTTAGATTTAAATATTTTTCTAAAATGTGCAAAATTTTTTATTTAGATGTTTTAATAAAGGATCAAAATTTTACATTTGCATGTTTTTGAAAATTGCAAAATATTTGATGAAACTATATTTTTTTAAAATGCAAAATGTTATAATTAATTATTTTTTTGAAAAGTTCAAAATGTTATAATTAATTATTTTTTTGAAAAGTTCAAATTGTTATATTTGAATGTTTTAAAAAAATGCAGAATGTTACATTTGCATGTTTTTAAAAATGGAAAAATATTCTACGCGCATTTGTGCGTTTTAGAAATGTGAAAAATCATCTATTTACCTACCTACCTACATACAGTAGATACAAACTTTTAGGACCACAATATATTTTATTATTTTCTGCAGATAGTGTAGTTTACTTTTAGCTAAACAATATGAGTCATTTTGATTCTTCACAGATGATATTACCATTTATATAAGTACAAATAAGTACTTTGAATTGTGAATGGTATCACAAGGTAAGGTGTTAGGTAGGAATTTCTTTAGTAAGTCTATCAGTATTATCAGACTGGTATACAGGATTTAGGTATTTTTTCCTCATAAATTGCAAGTTGCAGTTTACTTCCACGTTGATACAATTAAAATAAGTGAAAAAATGTAAATTTATTTGTGAGTTGAAGATAGACGGATAAACAAAGTAAAAAAAAGATGACCGATTAAATTCATTTGAGGTTGCAGACGCACGCAAGGAATTGGACGATTAAACTACACACAGGTATGTTGTGTCTATAGACAATCAGATATAGACTGCCATCTGCATTGTATGTACCTACCTATGCATTAACTTAGGTCAAAAATATACACAAATAAATCTATATCCTTACTGAAGGTAAAAAACGGCCAATGTACAATTTTAAAACAGTTTAAAAAAAATCAAATTGGCATATTTACGTATTTACTTTGCAGGCGTTACATAGTAATGGAGAAATTATACTGGCCATTTTGCTTTCTAAGGATTTTTGTTGTAAATGGGTCGCATTGCATATTTTTAACAAAATTGTAGTTTGACCATTTTGCTTCTTCAGTAACAAACGATTATTTTTTCAACATGGAATCAACTATTTTTATTCCAGTGTACGTCGTAAAATGTTAAGCACTGTGAACCATGAAAGCTTCCATAATGTTTTTTTTTGGCTACACTTTAGTACCCACAAAATAAATAATGGTTGATGGGGGAATGATAATGACAATACAGTTGGTGTGAAACAAGGAAAGTGATTAAATTCCAGTAGAACCAGAATAGAACCGAATATTAGTAGAAATAAATAGAATGTGCATATTTGTTTTTTGCAATACCTTCTGGGCGCAAATTATCTTCAGGGATTTTGGTCGGCGCTCGCTCACCACGTAGATGTGGAGCATCTTTCTCCCGGATGTACATTTGACCTTCAGGATGAAGGTTGTCTACCGGTTTTTTCACGTCAGCCCTTTCACCTTTAGGAGCGGGACTCTTCTCAGGAGCGTAGAAGGGTCCTTCCTGGCGAAGGTTGTCCTCTGGTTTTTTTGCTGGAAATCTGTCACCGGGCGCTGTAGCCTTCTCTTTGGGTCTACCGTAGAATTCCCCTTCGGGACGGAGGTTATCTTCAAACTTGAAAGGTTTCGCCTTCTCACCCTTGGGGGCGTCCTCCTTTGGTTTCCCATAGAATGTCCCTTCAGGATAGAGATTGTCCCCTTGCTTAATTGGAGTTCGGCGTTCCCCTTTTGGAGCATCTTCCTTGGGTCGGCCGTAGAATTCACCTTCAGGGTAGAGATTGTCCCCTTGCTTGATAGGGGTTCGGCGTTCACCTTTAGGGGCTTCCTCTTTGGGTCTTCCGTGGAAGGGGCCTTCCTGCTTGAGATTATCCTCTGGTTTTTTAGCTGGGTATCTCTCCCCTTTGGGGGCCTCCTCCTTGGGCTTCCCGTAGAATTCGCCTTCTGGGAATAAGTTGTCCCCTTGCTTAATGGGGCTTCTTCGTTCACCTTTAGGGGCTTCCTCTTTGGGCCTGCCATGGAATGGACCTTCCTGCTTCAGGTTATCTTCCGGTTTTTTAGCTGGGTATCTCTCCCCTTTGGGGGCCTCCTCCTTAGGTTTTCCATAGAATTGTCCTTCTGGGAACAAGTTATCACCTTGTCTAATTGGAGTTCGGCGTTCACCTTTAGGGGCTTCCTCCCTTGGTTTACCCTGGAACGGGCCTTCCGTCTTTAAATTATCCTTAGGGATTACTACCTCAGCCCGATCCCCTCTAAGCGGAGCAACCCCTTTTTCCGGAGCGTAAAACTTCCCTTCCGGAAACAAACTATCCTGTGGCTTCTTTTGAACGGGGCGCTGATCCGGAGATACGACGGAGCTTCGGTAGTCTTCAGTAGTTCGAGAGACAGCCGTAAAAGCGGCATCTTCCACCTTCAGGTTATTTTCGTAGCGTTTAACTTCTGAGCGGGAGAGTGGGAATTCCTTATACTCACCCCGGTTGGTCGTTTCCAGGTACATTTCCCCATCCTGCTTCGTCCAGGTGCGCTGCCTCCGGATTTTGGGACGCTCTCCAGTTTTCTCGGTGAACTCGGACTCGGCAGTCGTCTCAAAGGTCATTTCGCCCTCATTTTTCGTGAAGGTATCTTTTCTTGTGGCTTTCTGCATGACACTTTTCTTCTCGTCGAACTCACGCCGGTTCGTACTCGTGTACTCCACCGTCCCTTCCAGTTTGAGTTGGTCCGTGTGACGGATTGGGGCGGGGCGGGGCTCCATCCTGTAAGGCTTCTCCTCAACTTTCTCCAGAAAAGTGGTAGTGGTGTAATTTTCGTCCTCCAGAGCTCTGGATTTGACATTCTTTTGAGAGTCCCGACTTTCAAAGGAGGTTTTGACGTCGTAGGTGTCCTCCACGAACATTTGTCCGGTTTTGATTTTACCACTTTTGGTGGTGTCGGACGTATATTTGGTAATGTCTTTGTTGGTGACGTCCGTAATGGCGGTCCTGCTCGAGGTGTCAACGACCTCATCCAGACGGAATGTTTGCCTATCCGTGGAGCGGGTAGAGCTGGTCACTTTCTCATCCAACTCCACTGTTTCTTTTGAACCCTTCGAGACCACCCGAGCACTCTTGATCTCCGTCACGGATTTTTCAATATCTTCGGTGGTGATGATTTCGGATTTATCTAGTTTGACAATTCCACGTGAAATCTCCCGCTCGTGCACAGCTTTGACTCGGGAGTCTCGGAGAGCAGAGTCGACATTGACGCCGTAGACAGTGGACGTCTCTGAGATTTCTTGAAGCTCTTTTTGAGCTCGACGCTGGTCCGTTGTGGAGTCCATTGAGGTTTTGGACTGGGTCACGATTGTCATTCCCTGGTGATCCCCATAACGATGGATCGTCCCTCCCGTCACCGTTTCTACTCTCGAGCCCCGCACATTATTTCTGTTGGACGTGTCCATTCGATCGTCGATGATGGTCGTGGTGGATGACACTACTTCTTCGGAGGTGTTCAAAGAAGTAGCCTTTTTAACATCACTGGACTGACTCGAAGAACTGTAGAAATGACTTTCGTTTATATCTTTAATGTCACTGGAATGGCGGGTGCTTGACCTGTTATCCGTTGTTGACGTTTGTGAGACAGTCAGCTGCTGTTTTTGGTCATTGGTAGCTTTTCCCAAGGATGTTTTCTCTTCCTTGGCCGTTGTCACACCTGCTGCAGGGCGGGATCTTTTATCGCCGGGAATATGTTCTAATTTCCCGCCGCGAAGGACCACACGACTCTCACGCCTTGTGGAGGTGGAGCTGTACTGCTGACCGTCAGGAGATTCATTTTCCTTTGTTGGGGAGCGTTTAGAATTATCACCGGGGCCGGTGCGACGACTTGGGGATTGGTCTGGAGTTCGGCCGTGGTGTCTCCCTTCGGGCCTTAGGTTATCATCAGGTTTAATTGGAGACGCCCGCTCCCCCTTAGGGGCAGGTGACCTTCCAGGAGTGTACATGTCACCTTCTGGACGCAAGTTGTCCTGTGGCCTCTTTACGTCATATCTGTCTCCAGTCTTTGGTGCATTGTCTTTGGGTGGCCTGTAGAATTCTCCTTCAGATTGGAGATTATCCTGGGGACGTCTCACGTCAGCACGCTCCCCTTTTGGTGCAGGCTCCCGATCTTTTCCGTAGAAGGGACCTTCAGGGTGAAGATTGTCCTCGTGTCTCACAGGCTTCGCCCGGTCAGCTGGTAGGCGATCGTCGGGTTTTCCGAGAGAAGAGTCAGGGGAAAACCTGGTTGTGTCAGTGGGGGTCTTTGGATTTGACTTGACAGTGCTATAGCCGGCGGTGGGGGTCGGACCGGATCTGTCTCTGTCACCTGGGATCCGCACGAGTTTCCCACCTTGAAGAACGACACGGTCTTCCTTGGTAGTTGTAGTTGCAGTTGCAGCTGCTGTTTTTGCTGTTGTTGTTGATTTAGCATTTAAATTTGCTTTTTCATTTGTGGTGGTATCAACAACATTTCTAGCATTTGTCCTTCGAGTCCTCTCATCCTCTGTTTCAGTTTGTCCGATTTTTTTAAGAGTTGAGCTGGATTCAGAAATGATTCGTTGACTGTCCTGAATCCGTTGGTCACTTATATTCTCTGAAGTTGAGGTGGAGGAGTAAGATTGTGAGGACTGGGCAGTTTGTGACTGTGACATGGATTGCTGCTCCTGCTGCGTTTTTGAATCAGTTGATTGCAGAGTCGTGGTCGTTTGTGTTCTGTCATGAACTCGGTCTTGTCCTCGGTCTCGGTGGGTCACCACAGTGTCACCTGGAATATATTCAATTTTACCCCCACGCAAAATCGTTCTTGGACCAGAGCCAGGGCCAGTGCCAGGGCTTGTGGTCGTTTGACTGAGGGATGGGAGTCCACCAGTAGTTCCTCCTGTTTGAATAGTCCTTGTGGAAATTACATTCCCGCGCTCATCCAAAATCTGTTCGATGGCCGTCGTGGCCGAGGTGGAGCTGCTGGACGAGGTCACACTTTGATGACTCACTCGGGAGTCGGATGAACTCTGATGATGTTGTTGTTGCTGGGATGATGATAGGGAAGATGACATGACATTTTGAGACGTGGACGAAGCCGCGTTTAAATTATAACTGTCATCTACTGTCCCTGGGATCGTTTCTAATTTCCCGCCACGAAGCACTTTTCGTGGACCGGTTCCAGGACCGCTCTGTCCTGGCCCTGCTTGAGTACTTGTCTGAGTAATTGTGGGTAAGGTGGTTGACCCTCCCGTGGAGCCAATTGCCCTTGTTGAAATAACATTTCCATCCTTGTCCAAGATCTTCTCCACATTCGATGAGGTAAAGTCCGCGGTGGAGCTTTTCTCCTGGATCCGCTGTCCATTTATGAGAGCATCCGCGGCGGAGAAGGACTGGGCGGATGAGGAGGAGGACATCTGAACCTTCCCCCCACCGGTGGTCGTCACATTTTGCTTCCCGTCCACGCCTGTCACTACAGTGGACTGGTGAAGACTGTCCGCCTGGACGCTCTCCACCTTCCCCCCCTTCACAACTGTTCGAGAGCCAGTTTGCTGAGTCACGACGGGCTTCCCTCCAGCCACCACCGTCCTCGAAGAGATCACATTTCCATACTTGTCTAAAATTCGTTCGGTCGTTGTTGTACTTGACTCAGAGATGATTCGGCTACTCTCCTCCACGGCTCGCTCCTCACTCATCTGGCTCTGGCTCTTCATGGAGGAGGAGGATGTGAGGGTGGAGGAGGCGAGAGCCTGGGTGGAGATGGAGGAGGAGTCTCCTCCCACCTGCCTTTGCGTCGTCACAATGTTCGTATTGGTATTATTAGCGGTTCCGGACACGCTTCCAGTTACGCTTCCAGTTCCGATATTGGAGCTTGTATTGACATTGACGTTGGTATTGGTGTTGGTATTGGTATTGGAGCTGGTGTTGTTGTTTGTGTTGTTGTACTCGTCACTTGAAACAGTTACGAGCTTCCCACCGCGTAATATTTTCTTGGGTGCTCCATTGGTATTAGGCGAGGGACTTCCTGCCCCTTGAGTTCTTTTCTGGGGTGAAGACGTGGATGTGTTTTCTAAACTAGTCGTAGTACTAACATTACTATTATTGGCATCGTGTCCAATTCTTTGCGTAGTTTGTTCACTTGTTTGTTTCACAGAAGAAGAAGATTGACTGCTACTACTTTGCTGCTGCTGTTGATGATGCATTTGCTGACTACTTAATGACTGCTGCTGCTGACTTTGAATATTTTGAGAATCGGACTGTGAATAGACGTTCACTCCACCGGGATATAAATATTCATCAGGGACGGTTTCAAGTTTGGAGCCACGGAGCCGCACACGGGTTCCTCTCGGTGTGTCTCCGGCTCCAGGTCCAGGTCCAGCTCCGGCTCCGGCTATTCCTTGTGTCGAAGTTGAGTGAGTTGTAGAATCTTGCAGGTGACCTCCCTCACCAGCTAAAGAATAACTTGTACTCGACTCCGACACAATTGTTTGGCCGGTGGCTTGCTGCTGTTGCAATAGTTGTTGCTGCCGTTGGATTTCGGAAGAGGATGTGGATGTGGATGATGACATCACTGTGGTGGATGATGAGGACATTTGTTGCTGTTGTTGTTGTTGTTGCTGGGCTTGGGAAAGACTGTAACTGGAATGTTCTTGCATTGACCTGTTGGAGTCCAGAGCACCACCTCCTCCTCCTGGAGAGATGGACGAAGTGTCCACGTCCACCATGAAAAAATCATCCTCGTCATTGGCTGAAATCAAAGTTCTCACACCATCCGCTCCAACAATGAAGGTTTGATCTCCATGCTTGAACCTGTCCAATTAAAAATACACATTTATATTTTTAAGTGTATTGTTTATATATACCATAATAAAAATAAAGGGGACATTGTGAGTGAAGAATCAATATGGCCCATATCTAATTTTAAGCTGGAATTAGAGGGAGCTACAGGTGTAAAATAATGATAAAGGAGATATATGCAGAAAACGTAATGACGAGGTTTTGAAATGTGCAAAAGTATTTTATTTGCATTTTGCATGTTTTTTAAAAAGTGTAAAATGTTTTATTTGCATGTTTCTAAAAAGTGTGAAATGTTTGATTTTTTGTATGTTTTTAAAAAGTGTAAAATGTTTGATTTGCACGTTTTTAAAAAGTGTAAAATGTTTTATTTGCATGTTTTTAAAAAGTGCAAAATGTTTTATTTGCGTGTTTTTAAAAGATGCAAAATGTTTTATTTGCGTGTTTTTAAAAGATGCAAATTGTTTTATTTGCATGCCTTTAAATGTTCAAAATGTTTTATTTGAACGTTTTTAAAAAGTGCAAAATGTTTTATTTGCATGCCTTTTAAAAGTGCAAAATGTTTTATTTGCGTGTTTTTAAAAGATGCAAAATGTTTTATTTGCATGCCTTTAAAAGTGCAAAATGTTTTATTTGAACGTTTTTAAAAAGTGCAAAATGTTTTATTTGCATGCCTTTTAAAAGTGTAAAATGTTCTATTTGCATGCCTTTTAAAAGTGCAAAATGTTTTATTTGCATGCCTTTTAAAAGTGCAAAATGTTTTATTTACACGATTTTAAAAAGTGCAAAAGGTTTTATTTGCATGTTTTTAAGACCAAGATATTTAAATTATTTTTGTAGATAGTGCGTACTTTACTTGTAGTTAGTTTTAAAAATCGATATGGGTCGTTTTGATTCTACACTGACGAAAGATTATTAATTATGAGGGTACACTAATAATTCCAATAGATTAAAATCAGAACAGTTATCAATGTACATATTACACATATGGGTATGGTTGTACTGTGATTACAAACAAATGCATGTAAAAACTGTAATAAATAATAATACAGTGGAGACTAAATACAAACAAGTTGTTTAGCTGCTATAATCATAGATCGCAACTCTCACACCCTGAGGTCAGGTAATTATGGCGCAAACAATATAAGTAAAGTACCTAGACGTACATCAGTCAGTATGTAAAACAAAAGGAGTCCAAATTCATTTTTTTTCAACTTCAATAACTCCCACAATACTTAACAGTACAGTAATAACAAGAAAATTGATGGATAGATGCAATTTCCAGATTTGCACTTGGGATATTATTACTATCATTAGCATTGTTGACTACACATACTTTGGAACTTCCTTGTCTGACTGTAGGGAGAGACTTATGGCGGCTCAGCCAAACAAGGATGCGGGAAAAAAATAAAAATAATATAGCGTGTTGTTAGCGTATATGAGAATGAATTGGAATTTGAAATTCTGATTTTGAATTTTTTTTTCGACTTTTGTACAGATACTTTTTTTCTTTTATTACTTGCCTTTTTGTCCTCTGGCCTCTGATCTTGAGAGAGCTCATTATTGTTATTAGTATTTTTTAAATGTATTTTTGTGAGTTCGAACCTTTTCTGGCGTTCCCCATGTTTATCTTGGTACTCGTGTGTGTAACTTGAACTCTCGTCCATTGTCATCCCTTCTGAGCGGAGAGCAGTCTGTGCCCTTTTCATATTTGTCCTCTCCACCTACACACAAATAGTGACCAGAACCAGAACCAGAACAGAACCAGATTAATTTTAAACAACTTATTATTGTTATTACCGTTAAAAGTTTGCTTTGTAATTTGTAAGGAATCAATGCAATGGCAATGGAAATGGCGTTACGGTTCTAAATTTAATCGTTATACTGATATTCCTGAGAGCATCATCACAGAGCATGTTATTCTTTGAAATTTTTTATTGAGGTACAAAATAAAATTTGTAAATTATTTTTTTTAAATAAAATTTGATAATTAATTATTATTACCTGGCTATATGCTTTATACTGTTCTCTACTTTCAGTAGAAAGACATTCTTGCCGGTTTAAGGACTGCATTTCTGAGGACACATGGTCTACAATTTGGAAATTATTGTGAGGGCATCGATGACGTCTGAAATTTAAAAAGAATTCAAAACATATAAAATATTTGTACCTAATATAGTTAAATATCGTGTAGGTATATTTAAATTTGGAACTAAAATCTACTTGGGTGCGAAAATATAATATTAAAGGTTTGTATTTGAAATTTTTTTGCAGATATTTTCAAATTAACTTCAATCTTAGTGCCACAACCATTTTTGCTATGATTCTTTTTAAAATTAAAAAAAATGGAGATCACTACTGAAGAAGCAAAATTACCCATCTCCAATTCTCATTAAAAGCAAAATATGAAAATATCCTATTTTCAGTTCTCAATATATTTTCAGCACAACAAGCAATAAGAAATGCCTATACTTGCTTAAATTTCCAGAAAACAAAAATACACATTTAAATACAATAAAAAACGGAGTTTTTGAAAGGTGCAATACGTTCTATTTACATGTTTTTAAAAAGCGCACAATATTCTATTTAGGTACATGTTTTTGGAAAGTGCAAAATATTCTGTTTACATGTTTTTAAAAAGCGCACAATATTCTATTTACATTTTTTTGGAAACTGCAAAATATTCTATTTACAAGTTTTTGAAAAATGCAAAATATTCTATTTACATGTTTTTTGAAAGTGCAAAATATTCTATATTTACATTTTTTTACAGTTGACAATGGCAATTTTGCTTTTAGTAAGAATTGGATACAGACAAATTTGCTTCTTCAGTAACGAGATATATAATATGTAAAATTTAAACTGCTATTGAAATATTAGCAATAATGCGTACTGCAGTAATATTTACTTGAGTCTTTTTGAACACGATGGACCAATTTTTATGTGTGTGTTATGAGCTATAGTAAATTGGGACGAGATAAAAGACAATCGGCTGGAACGAAAGTCGGGAATTACTAAGGAAATTATGTAAAAAAAGTGTTAAGTAATATAATGTGTGTTTGTTTCTTGAGCGATTAAGTAACTCAATATCCTGTCGGCGTCAACTTTCACAGACTTGTGTATTCACAATTGGAAATATCTGTCTACATATATACAGATTTTGTCATTCTATTTATTCGTGTCAATGAACTAAAGAAACTAAAGAATCAATCAATTCATTTCGTGACAGACATGCTCTCCTGGACTTTCTTATATCCATTTTCATTTTCCATTCCGAAACAACGCAACGTTTGGTTTTTGGTTTTTAGCTTAGCTTTTCAGTCCAAAATTCCCCTATAGCATATCCATATGTCCTTCATCGTTTTCGTATTTTCTTTAGTATTGCGAGCAAAGTATAATCGTAAAGTAAGTAAAATTTATATTACTATATGGCAAAAACGAAAAGAAGTTAATAGTATAGTAATGGTTCGATGCTTGAGTTTGAGCGTTTAATTTAACATTACGGATTACGTGTAGGAAGACAGTTCATTTATAGTACAGTACAGATATTCAGGATAGCCCGTCGATAAAAAGCCCACGTAACTTTGATGGGTACCTACCTGCTGACTAACTAGTAAGCATGCACAACTGTGTAGGATTGACGTGACAGGACAATAACAGTTGTTGCTCCCGCCTATACAGATATAACTACAGACAAGCTAACTTTAGTTTTAGTACTTTAGCTGGACTATAACTATATATCGTGGGTGAAGAATCAAAATGATTCATATCCAATTTAAGCTAGAATTAAAATGAGCTATATGTCACACAAACTTTAAATGTAAAATATTAATTGCGGGTTTTTGAAAAGCGTAAAATGTACTATTTGCATGTTTTAAAAAATGCAAAATACACTGAATTGCTCTTGAAAAGCTTAATATGTTCTATTCCCATGTTTCCAAAAATTGCAAAATATTCTATTTGCAAGTTTTTTTGAAAAAGTGCTAAAATATTCCATTTGTTTAATTTTGAAAATCGCCAAATGTACTATTTTCATGTTTTTAAAAATGCAAAATACACTGTTTGAATTGGTTTTGAAAAGTACAAAATAATCTATTCACATGTTTTTGAAAAGCGTAATCTATTTGTATAATTTTGAACGGTGCATCTTCACACATTATAACTCGGCCGGCATCATGATACTTCAATTTTTTTGTAGATAGCGCATTTTATTTCTAGTATTTAAGCAATGGATATTTTACATTTATAGTCTTCACCGGCGATATATAATGGATTGCTGATGTTTTGCTCAAGCTGGAACTGGAGCTCAAAATAGCATATTAAATATTAGCATGGAAATCGAAATCCAAGTTGACTGAAGGTACCGATATAGAGCTGTAGACACACCTATATAGCAGTATGTACGTATAATATTATTGTTTTGCATGGCATACATAGCTAAGGTAATGTAATCGACATCGACTGGTTGGCTAAATTACTGCCGATTATGGAATCGAAACGCAAACACACACACACACACAATACCTTCACCTTCTCCTACTGTCTACTGTGTACTGTCCTTATACCTCTTTGTTAGCTCAAAGTCTCATCAAAGGAGACCGACAAACGAAAACCCCATCAATAACTTTTGTAATATCGATCACATCCAAACATCATATGCTACTAAAACCAACTGAAACTGTGTGCAAAATTGCAGCAAAGTTACTAATATTATGAAGACATCAATTTCTGATATGGCAAAACTTTACTTAAAAAAGAAAACTGGTCGAGGTGAAAGTGGAAAAAAGGAAGTTATAAGGAACTTTGCATTATGTAATGTAGGAATTAATGGGATCAAATTTATAATCTAGTCTCAAATATGTAAGTAATCTGGGCCGTGCTTTATTTATAACGTTGTCACCCTTCTATTCCCGGTTGCCCGGCCTCGGCCTGAAGAACAGTTCTGTGTGCCCTGGTGCTCGGCACTTGGACATTAAGAATTCAGACCGGTACCGGTACCGGTAGATCCGGTACGGTGTCACTGACACTCATTAAATTTGTGTGTGTCGGTAATTGTTCCGAATTTCTATAAAATTGTAAGTATTTTATAGGATTTGACCGAATATAAGTTTAAAAAATCGGACTTTAAAAAAATTAATTTCTAACTTCAAATTTTAGTATTTTTTACCATTTTCAAGCAGCAACAAAAAATTATACCTAGGCCTTCAAAAATCTTATATATAACACACATATATC
This sequence comes from Dicyrtomina minuta, assembly GCA_949802685.1. Taxonomy (NCBI): domain Eukaryota; kingdom Metazoa; phylum Arthropoda; class Collembola; order Symphypleona; family Dicyrtomidae; genus Dicyrtomina; species Dicyrtomina minuta. The sequence continues at coordinate 22,438,239 of OX461811.1, read as the reverse complement.
GTCTGTGAAGAACCAAAATGACCCATATCCATTTGTAGCTAAAAACAATATCCACTATTTACAAAAATATTCAAATATGTCTTGAGAGCATTTAAATACAACATTGAGCACTTTTCAAAAACATGTAAATAGAACAATTTACACTTTTTAAAAATATGTAAATGGAACATTTTCCACTTTTCACAAACATGGAATTAGAAAATTTTACACCTTTTCAAAAACATGTAAATAGAACATTTTACGCTTTTCAAAAACATGAAAATAGAACATTTTACGCTTTTCAAAAACTCGTAGTTAACATTTTACACATGTTTTGCATTTTGTTTTCATGACATAGCTCATTTTGATTGTAGCTTAAATTGGATATGGGTCATTTTGGTTCTTCACTCACGATATATGAAGGTACGAATGTATTTTACGTTATTTTCGAAGTTGAATTTAAATATATACTATGAAGTAAAAAACTTTACATTTTTCCAAATACTGCCATACGTCATGGGTAATAATAACCTGCTGCTGTGCTCTCTGCCTGTGTGTTGTACTATGTATTTGTAATCGTAGTCCGAATCCTGATACTGGTTCATCTGCATATCGTTGTTGCTGACTTTATATTACGTCGGCTTACCTGTACCTGGTTTAGTTTGTTTGGTATGGTAAGGTAAGGTAAGGCCCGTTCTGCTATTTCATATTATTTGCCATTGCCATATGTACATGTAACGTACTTAACGAGTAGGACGAGGAACGAGACTTACAACGACGACGAGACAGACATCCTTAACCAATATCTGTAGACTTGAGTGAGTAGAACCATAAATAAAGAGCATCTGACACGGCATGAGAAATATACGGAGCATAAAAATGTTTAATGCATGCCATGTAAATCATTAGGCCAAGAGCAGCGGAGAATGTCTATATACCTACTCCACTGTAAATTGGAAGCCTCGCCTTTATAATATATAGTGTCATTTCTATTTTTCCTACACACAGATATTTGCACTAAAATGTATCATTGAATTCGATCAACTTCAACTTCAAAATATTCAATACAAACTATGCATAAATTGTATCCTCAGTGAAGAATAAAAATAAGTCATATCCAGTTTTAGTTAAAAACGGAATGCAGGTCTACTAAAAATAAAAATATGTTGATCCTAAAAAATGTAAAAAAATGTTTTGCAGTTTTTAAAAAGGTGAAAATTTAATATTTCGTACTTTTCAAAAAGGTGTAAATCGAACATTTTGCACTTTTCCAAAACATGTGAATAGAGCATTTTGTACTTTTCAAAAAGGTGCAAATAGAACCTTTAACACTTTTCCAAAAACTCTATTCACGTAAGGTATAAATAAATTATTTCAAGCTTTTAAAACATGTAAATAAAACATTTAGAACCTTTTAAATACTCGTAATTATCATTTTAATCATGCAATTTATTTACTGTTTTTTAAACATACCTCATTTTAATTCTATCTTAAACTGGAAATGAGCTATTTCGATTCTTCACTCATGATATTCAGTTCTCTACACACTGTTTAATTTTCACATACACGTAAATTATATTCTCCTATGCCTTAAAAGGAAACCCATCTAACTCACAAATTCAAAACCAAGAACAACGTACGAAAACCAAACCAGCACCAGCACCATACCAGACCGACCGACATTCTATTTACACAGGTAAGTTCCACAAGATGAATTGAATTTTTAATGAATTATACTGATATCATTATTTTTATTGCATTTAAACTTGTTGAATGCTCCTATCCCCATCTATGTATAGTACATATTATATACGAAGAATTATTACACATTGGCGCCTTTGACTGCGAGCAAAAAAGGGAACGCCGAATGATTCTACCTTTCCAAGTTCTGTCATTTAATGCAGGTTCGAAATCATCGTCTTAAAATGATAAATTCACCAAACGTTTGGTAACAACCGAATAGTTTCCATTTTCCATCAATGTTTTAATTCTCCTGCACATTTCTAATTAATATTGTAGGACTATTTACAATAATAATTATTAAATTGCAGTGCTACGCTGAGCTTTTAAGTTAGGTACTTTACAATCCACTTTGAATTGAAACTCAAAGCCAAACAAGAAATTTGTAAGCCGTTTAATTTAATTTAATTTACTAGAACAAGTTTCGTCAATAATGTCATCGGTTCGTTTCGCTTCGGTTTGTTACAGCCAAAGTAAAAGCACTAAATTAAATAAATATCGTCGGTGAAGAACCAAAATGACCCATATCCAATTTAAGCTAGAATCAAAATGAGCTATGTCATAAAACCAAATTGAGAAACATGCGTAAAATGTTAATTAGGAGTTTTTGAAAAGTGTAAAATGTCCTATTTACTGTACATGTTTAAAAAAAGTGTAAAATGTTCTATTTACATGTTTATTGAAAATTGTGAAATGTTCCATTTACATGTTTTTAAAAAGTGTATAATGTTCTACTTAAATATTTTTGAAAATTTCATATTGCACCATGTAAATGCTTACAAGACATATTTCAGTATTTTTGTAGATAGTGTATATTGTTTTTAGCTAAAAATGGATATGGGTCATTTTGATTCTTCACCGACGATATATTGTTTCCACTATAGTTCAGGAAATAATTGGGAAAGTTTTGCAGGTAGTTTAATTCTTTTCTCTGATTGAGTTACCACTCGCATTCATGCATTATTTGCTAAAAGAGGGGAGCTTAAGATGGAACGATATGATTTAATTATGAGTGCGTCACATTATGTACGTGGATCGATTTCGGTTTTCGGCTTCGGTTTTAGTTCCGTGCAAATTTCAAAGTTCGGTTTCTGTGAACTCGGCTACGGCTAGACCGTGAATGTCAATGTCAACGTAAATATTTAATTGGATGTTTGAGTGCATATATGAAACTGTATTGTTGATATTTTTCATTGTATTTTTTTTATTATTGTAGAACACGATTTAATACATTTTGTGTATTGTAAACACATTACGGATATTTTGATTTTACTTTTGGTAAACTGCACTTGTCGCATTCGCAAGCTTTGGGAAGGTCCCGGGGGTATATTATGAAATCGCTATAATGAACTATATCAATTACAATTATTACATACATACATACCTACTACCTACCCTGTTAAATTAGTAGGTATACGCAAGTAATAATTGCAAACCCGTGCCAACGCTTAGCGTTGTTGTCAAAAACAGTTTTCGTTGTCAAGGCATAAATATTTATCATTTCATAACGTACATAATACGGCGGATTCGTGAGCTCTCAAGTTCGTATTGTATTACAGCTCCATTAATTATTTTGCAAATCTAGGGTTTTCCAGCTCGGTACACATTGCACCTACCTACTTTGAGTATGTACAAACAGTTATGACATTGCATGCATGCAAAAAATTTGGCAGGCGACGCGGCGACTATTTAGACTGCATGCAATATTTTACTTAACGGGTTTTCGGTAGTATGTACCTTACACACATTTCTATATTGACATTCTTATTATGGTGCGGTTTAAATTTAGAACCCTATACTTATCCGTATTAAAGTCCTCATCAATGTGCATATTTGCAATTTATTTTCGCTTAATAATTTGTACCGTATCAGAGTTTTGCATTGACTATAGTGTGGAATACAGAATGCATGACACACACACCTACCTAGTTGAATTTCATATTCAAATTTAACCCCCCTAAAAGGGACCTCATCTTAAATGGTGGTGATTTATGGGAGTAATAATGATAGATTAGCTACACACTCTTGTATTCAGTTATACTGATAGTTCACCACGAGCACACACACACTATTTTTGACAGCGTTATTGTCGCCAATCGAAACCAAACCCAAGAGACTAAACAGAAAATGCATATTTAAACGGAGCACGTACATAGTGCAAATATGAGTAATAATAGTAATATACAGGGAGATCGAAAACATAAGAACGGAGCCCGTAATTTGTGTAATAGTGATCAGCAGATCAACCAATCAAGATTGCATATGGTTCAGTATCCAAAAATAAGCGTATCTTGTCAATTTTACGTAGATAGATTTAAGTATATACGTTAACGTATCGCTAATTATAAGGACATATACACTAATCATAATATAGTGATTGAAGAATCAAAATCGTCCAAATATAATTTAAGCTAGAATTAAAATGAACTATGTCAATAAAGCACTGTATGGGACAGATAGGTAAAATGTAAATTTCGAATTTTTGAAAACTACAAAATGTTTCATTTTCATGATTTTTTAAAAGTGCAAAATGTTCTGTTTAAATTAATTTGAAAGGGATAAAATGCTCTATTTTAATGTTTTTGAAAGGTGCAAAATGTTCTATTTACATTTGTTTTGAAAGGTACAAAATGCTCAATTAACGCGGTTTTAGGGTCACGATATTTTACATTGTTTTCTAGGCAGTGAATTTTAGTTTTAGCTCAAAAAAGGATATGGGTCGTTTTGACTCTTCACTGACAAGACGTATAGTAACAAAAAGAAAAGAACTTCTTTTCTCTGTCAGTATAGAGACTATCGGGGGAAGAGACAACAGTCAGAGTCAAATTCTAAATTTAACGATGAAGCTTTTTGAATTTTGTGTATGCTAAATAACTAGTTAAAATGTCCAATGCTCTGTTAAGTTCAAACCCATTAAAACCCTTCTTGCAACTTAAGCACTCTTTTTATGCATCTATTCAGTACTCCGTACCTTTAAGCCTATGCTTGCTTGTACTATGGACATTTAAATGCGCGCACCCTCATCATATTTATAGGTCGAGCTTACCTCACACAGTGTCTTACTGCACCTATCCCTATACTATATACTTCCCTTACGACATTACAAAAACAAAGCAGATCCTTTAATATGCTGTGCTGTAGGAAGGTCTTAAAAAATGTTTAAAAGTGCTAAAATTTTTGCAAGGGAGACAGCTCAGACGTGCACAAAGAAAGAGGCACTGTGCGTTGACTTTTTATGTGGAAAGTATATTTATATACAAGAAAAAGAATAAAAATATTTTATACATTTTTATTGTGGATATTTGCGTAAAGAGTAAAGGGGAACTTTCAGACTGTTAAAGGAATAATAAGGATCTATGATGATCTTCTTCTTTTCCTTGTCCATAAAATACTGTATTTGAAAATCGTTAAATAAAAATAGGGAAATACTACTTGGAGAGGGCCATTAAAAAATTCGCACTTAAGAGGATTTTACGAGTGCTATATAACGTACCTACATAAATATGCATACATTCGTATACGTAAGGCTTATCAGTATTTTGTAAAACAAAACGAGTTATCTACACCCCCATATTTTTGTAAAATACAGGTAATTGATTTTTCAATGTCTACATAATATTAGCCTATAGAGATGTGTACATAATTAAATTCTAAAGCTAGATACAACATCTTGCATATCCATAGCGTTTGTTATGCGTTGCGTTGTGTAGTGTAACCATAATTTGTCTTGGTCTAACGATAAGCTATCAATTTTGAAATCAAATCAGGACAGTGAGTGATGCTCTGTCGGATAAATTTCGCGTCATTAAAAAGACAAATCCGCAACAGCAGAATTTGAAAAAATAATTCTACCAAGCTTCTTAAAACGCTTAAAGACATAAATAAGGTAATATGTCCCTTCATAATGGCGTGCATGTGAAAAACAGATCGAAATCAAAAGCGAAAAATATATTATGCAAATCTGTACGTACAGAACATTTAGACACGTTAAAATGAGATCCCTGCGGGAACTCAAAACAGACACAGATTAATAAGCGAAACAGATAGACCGAGTCTCAACTCAGCTCATTACACTGCATTTTCCATTGCATTATTGCTAAACCAGATAAAATTATGGCTTTTAGTTTTAAAAAATGGAAATAATTTTGAGCATTTTTCTGGCAGATTCTTGCTTGCTCTGACTTGGGGGATTTGCATTTCTCAAGTCTCAAGGTAAAGTCATAATTTAATTTTTATGAGCTTATACAGTGTTACTATAGACTTAAACCCATTTATATTATTATAATTATATACATGGATCCCGTCAGCGTGTGTAAATTAAATTGGTAAATTGGCATTGTTGCACGTACATTTAGAGAATTATTACAGAAACACACAACAATCAAGAACCAGCTCCAGCTCCAGAACCAGAAACAGCTCCACAGAATTGCCGTACCATTCCCGGCATTATAATTATCACATATTATGCATTACGCTTTGGAGATTGCCATTACTACGAGCGCTACTCCTCAATAGGCATAACAAGTGAATGGAGAAGAGACAAGATATAAAATACATACTAATAAAAGACGCCCATGTTAATGGCCATATAAAAACTAGAAAGAAGTTACACATATCGTCTTTGAAGAACCAAAATGACCCTTTTCCAGTTTATGCTAGAATTAAAATGAGCTATGTCAAAAAAATGCAGTAAATAAGATACATGCTTACAATGCTAATCACGAGTTTCTAAAATGAGCAAATTGTTCTATTTACATGTTTTTACAAAGGTAATAATGTCCTATTTACATATTTTTCAAAATTGAAAAATATTCTATTTACATATTTTTCAAAAGTGCAAAATATTCTATTTACATATTTTTTAAAAGTGCAAAATATTCTATTTACATGTTTTTGAAAAATGCACAAGGTTCTATTTATATGCTTTCATGAACAGGTTATATTAATTTTTTCTGTAGATAGTGCATTTTGTTTTTGACTAAAAATGTATATGGGTTATTTTGGCTCTTCACAGAAGATATACGCAGCAATAGCAATATTTCATGACAAGATATTATATCTACTATGAAAATGCAATGGCTATATACTAGAATCTTCTCCTGTTTATTCTATGTATTATTATCTGCTAAAATGATAAGTAACTACCTACACAATATATAGAATTTGGATATTTTTCTTATAGCAACAGATATCCTATAGCACGCACACTAACACAGTATATTTAACAAAAGATACACAGACTTAACTATAGGCATGAGTTCTATATAATACTTGACATGAAAATTGGTACTTGAAATTTTCACCCTTACAGCGATTCTCACAATTTCAACATCTTCTAAGTCTCTACTTCAAATCTTGAGTCAAATTCAAATGTGTATCTGCAGCGCATATCTACATTCCTATTCTCTTCATTTTTTTTTCCTTGCAAAAATGCCTCAAACCACAAAAATAGTTTCGTTTCACGTTTCTCAAGATCAAGAGCTGGATTTGTGTTATAGCCCAGCCTACAATTTGAAATTTGACTTGACGTCTCATCCTCATTGCTATATAAGAGAGTGCAAAAACCAAAACCAGAACTAAACTAAAACCAGCTGGAACTACTTCATTTATAGTATTTATACTACTTGGAACATAAAGGGGAAGAAAACGACAGTCAAAATGGAAATAAAAATAAAAGCAATGCCAAAAATGAGAGAACTACACTACACAACAGCTTCGCTGTAATTGTGTCTGTCCTTTACATTTAATTTACAATTTACATGAGCTGCCAAATTAAATTACCTACATGGTTTTTCAGAGCCTGACACGTGTGTGACTCTCTGACTGACTGACTTCGCCTTCTCCACTTTCGATTCTCAATTGTATTCCTTATATACTTGTTATAAACTTGGCAGAAACGGAACGTAACTGACTTTGAATTTTCAATTTGAGTTTTAGTCACTCACTCACACACAATCGCCATATGCCATATAGTGTCAACGTTATAAAGCGTATCTCATATGTAATATGAGACGACAGACAGTGACAGTGAAGCGATACATAGCAACAGCCCAGTAAAACGATTCCATATTTGTAATGTACACTATACATACGACAGACGTACGACGACGGGACCACACGAGACCGCATTAAAATAGTATAACGCCAACACAAAAACAAAACTCACATAAAGCATAATATGAAATATATGCTTACCTAAGGTAATACATAAAACATTTATATCTCATATTACTTTATATAGCCGCCGATATTATTATATTTAATTCTAGTATTTATGATAGACTACATAGTAATACATACATGTTGCGAATTCCACGTTTTTATGCTTGTAATATGCGAAAACGCAAACTAAATTGTACGTAATCACGATAGAATGCAATGACAATTATAAGGGAAACAAAGGCCTATTATTGATATTGAAGCCCAAGCTGAAACGAACGACCAATCAATGGCAATTATTATCCCTATATAGCAGGTATATAGCCTGAGTAAAGTACCAAAATGACCTATATCCATTATAAGCTAAATACAAAATGCAATATCTACTGAAAAAATTAAAATAACATGTGATCATAAAAGCACGTAAAAAGATCTTTTACACTTTTCAAAAATATGTAAATAGAATCTTTTACGCTTTTCAAAAAAATGTAAATAGAATTTTTTACAATTTTTTAAAAGATGTAAATAGAATATTTTAGATGTTTTAAAAATATGTAAAATAGAAGTTTTTACACTTTTCAAAAACAGGTAAATAGAATCTTTTACACTTTTCAAAAACATGTAAATATAATCTTTTACACATTTCTCAAAAATGTGTTAATAAAACATTTTGCACTTTTGAAAACGTGTTAATCGAACATTTTTCACTTTTCAAAAACTCGCAATTAACATTTTACGCATGTTTCTCATTCAGTGTTTTTTGACATAGCTCATTTCACTTCTATGTTAAATTGGAAATGGCTCATTTTAATTCTTCACATAGGATATGTGTGTAGCAAATGACGCATTGCGAAGTACCTATAACAGACTACATCTATACGTACATAGTAAGCGACTCTGAACTATATCGTTAAAAACTTAAAACCTTATGTACCTACATAATATTTTGTAATTACTATGTCATGTCATGTCATTATAGAAATCAGCAACCTGAGAAAGGTGCGTGGTATGACTGGTATGGTGCGGTCAGGAATACAGAAATAATATGGCTATGATTTCGTTTTAAAGACTTTTTGCAGATTTCGAGATATGAAACCCCCACGTTATTATTCAGATTCAGAATATTCGTCATCAACGCCACTAACAAGAGCAAGAACAAAATCAACCACGCACACTGTGTTCCTTGATATTAATTATACACACCCCCAATATACATACTACACACAGTTTCCTAAATCCTCTCAATTTGGAGTTTTCAGCTATGTATTTTTTTTTGTCTTATTCTTTTTTTGTTTTATGACAACCTTCGAAGTCGAACTACGCTCACTGCTCTGCTAACCTTTAAAAAGGCATGATGATCAGATTGAGGATGACACGAACACGAACTGTGTATAATATACAGCATACGTAATACGTTTGCCAGAGCCAGAAGAGCTAATACATGTTAAACATAAGCAGCTAATTGACATTTACAGACAGAATCATATGTCACTATATGCCTACGATCTTAACTAAACTATTGTCCGAGCGACCACGACAACTGCATATTATTCCATGGGTTGATGAGTTTTGCCTTGTCTTTGGATTATAGGCTCGCATAATATTATTATGCATCTGTAAATACTAATGATCAAGTCAAAAACGTCCATTCAAGTTGAGCCAAGTGTAAGTCAAAAACCTCAATATTCAAGATAGACAAGACCTTCCCTATTGACGAGCTAAAAAAATATGAAAGAATTTACACGACTCTGTTCTGTATTATTTATACAATAAAAAATAATGAATATGTATATTTAGATATGTTTGAATATTTAAATATTTAAAAAATAGATAGACGAAAAATAAATATGTATTTTTGTCGGTATAACTATGCATTTGAGTAGTACGCAGTTTTCGCCTACAGATATTTTTGAAGGGTGGTTCCCAAACAAACTCAGGATGACAGATTTTTAACTTATTGTTACAGACTGGTATATCCTTTTAGTTGCCATTACAAACTCGATTTAGTTTTAAAAGCGACGATATACTAAATACACAGAAATAGAATGACTCAAAATTAATAAATGCACAAAATCAAAAATCAGAATTCTTTAAAGATCTTGCAAATTTAAAAGTGTCTGTGACAGAAACGAATTAAAATTATGATTGAAAAATCAGAGTTGTCTCACTTGTAATATTGAGTAAAGGTAACGGTAACGGATGTAGTAATTAAAACCACATAAGTAATGACCATGTCCATTACAACTGCGTTATCCATGTTAAATTCATTTTCATATGATTACCTATGGTAATGGATACGACACATGTATGCATGTAAATTAATACGCATGTAATATACGCTGAAGGTTCAAATTTCAAATTTCAAAACATGCAAAATATAATGGTGATATGCTATGGGACGGATGGCTGATCTTGTAACACACACTAAAGATAGTTTTGCGGTTGTAGACGGAATATTTTTTGGGTGTGAAGTAGTCCCATCATATCACACTTTATTCAATTTAGAACAAAGTCCACACACAGTTTCAAAGCCTTGGCAATTCATTAGAGATTGTTTTTACGGTTACGGCTACGGTTATGGAGAAACATATATCAATACGCCACGCATATACATATATGATAAAGAAATAGGAAATTGAAATAAAAATTGAAAGATGAGAATAATTCCACTTTCAATTGACAAATGGCTCTGTAAATTAAAATGACCTTTCTGCCTAGTAAATAAAATGGGACGTAAAGCATAATGTGTATAAATCAACCATGAGTAAACTGGTGGAGTGATGACAGCATTTAGTAAATGATATTACCACATGCATATATACATAATATAAAAATTATACACTACCGCAAATGCAAACTACTGACTGACAGGTCCCAAACAATAACAGTATATCATGCCAGGCTTTAATAATAAATATACAAAAATAAATCTTAATTTTTCTGACTAATAAATTCAAAAGCTAAAAACCTGTGGAGCTCTGCGATATATTCTATAGGAAGCCTCTGCCTGTCTCTACGTACGTGTGTAGCTTTTCATATTTATTTTTCCCATTAGATTTTGACTGATGGCGATGGATGGGGATGGGAGCGAGTTCATGTTAATATTTTACGATCGAGAATTGAAGCGGACACCAGGACCAGGACCAGTACCAGGACCAGTTGCTTAAGGTTATAATTACAATTACTCATTAAATTAAATTGCAATTGCCAATTTATTTCACCGCCTAAAACATTAAAATGGAAATTCAGTAGTAGCTTCATATTTCACTTTTGATTTACATTTATAATTATAATGTGGATTTATTTCCCCATATATGACACATTATAATGATGTATTCAAGTATCACAGTATTTATTTCTTAGCTAAAAACGCAGAGGATCTATCGTTGCAACATTAATTGTTGCAATGGATCTCCCTCCAACTTTCATATCGTTAATGGATCACAATATTCTGGTAGGCTACATATATGCAGTAAATCATATCAAATCAAAGCGGGGAGTGGGGGAAAATTCCTCCTCAAAAACATGCTGCCTTTTACATATCGTCGGTGAAAAACCAAAATTATCCATAACCATTTTTGGTTAAAAACTAAATCCTGTATCTACAAAAGTATTGAAATATTTTATGATCTTGAAAGCGTTTAAATAGAACATTTTTCACTTTTCAAAAACATGTAAATAAAACATTTTGGACTTTTCAAAAACTTGTAAATAAAACATTTTACACTTTTTAAAAACATGAAAATAGAACATTTTACGCTTCTCAAAAACTCTTAAAATAACATTTTACGCATCTTCATCATTTCGTGTTTTTTATGCGATAGCTCATTTTGATTCTAGCTTAAATTGGATATGGGTCATTTAGGTTCTTCACAGACGATATGTAAAACTACTGTAATTTTAATTCACGCGAAATATAATCCAAAATGAGGAATATAATATGCTACTATACCGCCATTGTAGACCTGTAGACTATAGAAATATGTGCACTATTTTTTTTTCAAATTCACGCTTACACGTAGGTTACCTATCTAGGTACTTACATAATATTTATTGCAATTAATCAATCTTACATGAATTATTAATTAAAAATATCATCGAAATACTTCATAAAAATTTTACATTCAAAAATTGAATTGGTCTTATTACAGCAGATTTATATATTCTAAAAAATACGCGGCTCTTATAACAATAATATACTGGATAGTAGCGTGAAAATACAAAATTAATCGTTACGTGGGCATATCAGATACGTTTTAAATCAGAATGTCAACGCCGAGCCTCAAACGTGTTTCAGAATCAGATTTACAAATTAAAGAAGGATCCAGAGAACTGAACTAACACATAGGGGAGCGAGAAAGCATGGATTTAAACTAAAGGATTCGAATCGAAGAAGGAGAAGACGGAGTGAGATTGCATTTCATTTTCATTTTCAATATCGTTCTGGATATAAAATTACCTCAGTACATCATCCACATCCACCTGTCTGGCCTGTCTAGTATATAAACTTAGGTACGTGTACGTTCTTAAATGTATTTTATCGCTTCAGATATAGTGTATATAGTATATGCCTAGTCAAAATTTAAAAATCGAAATGTAAAAGCCAAAAGGCGAGTGGGCGTCCAATTGCTTTGCTTTCCGCTGGCCTTGCTTTTAATTTTCCTATACACTCCAAAAGTATGTACCGTACAACCTACAGGATTCACGACCAATATAGATACTTGTATAATATATTATCACTAATATTGTGTGAGCATATGGTGTGCTGTACGCTTATAGTCCCCTTATATCATCATCAAAATTCAAAGTATATGACCAAATCCAAAATCGAAATCAACCACTTGTGTACAGATACTCCCTCATCTTATGTACTTCACTACGTAAACACGTATGTACCTGCCTAATGCAAAATGCAATTCGCATGACATGCATCAGCAAACTTTTTAAGAGTTGCCTTAATACCATACACACATGCTGTGAAAATACCTGCCCACATAAAAATAGACACAAAAATCAAAAGGGGATTTTACTCATAAATTTTGAGAGCGATTTCGCACCATTATACATACGGATGCTATAGCTATAGCTGGCTTAGGCTTAGGCCTATCTATCAGTATGGTAGCGCATCTTCCATTTCAATCAATGCTCTGTCACTATGTGCGCTATACCGTCGCCTTTGTTATCACTCTTGTTAGACCGAGCCTACCAACTTCCTCTGTAATTCAAAAACACACTATACTTACTGTTAGACACTAGGTAATTTTTCAAATAGGGATTTCTATACCTCGGAAGGAAGCAATATAATTATCTGAATTTAGATTTACAATGCTGGTCTGTTTAGAATTTAGAGTAATAAAATATCCGTCACAAAATTTGAAATTTTGAATTGCCAGAGTTAAAATTTAAAGAAGCCTCTTCATTTTTTTTTAAAGCGTATCATATGATTAGAAACGTGAGCGAGCATAATCTATAGCCACACAAAAAAAGGTAACTACTTATGCACCTAAATAGTTGCATGTGCAGCGAACAAAAATGTTTATGCAAATTACACTGATTAAAATAAAAATACTAAAATGCCTATTTCCTACTCTTGTACAAAAACAGAACCTACTTAAAATGTACAATGTACCATAAAATAAAAAGCCTAATTCTAACAATGAAATGAATGCAATTCTTTAATAATTATTCCATTTCCATAAAATATTTGCCATCCTTCTTGCCCAGAAACAGAGAGACACAGACGGATGAGTCCCCAAAATGGACACGCGCTACCTTAAAAGTACATTTCATTTTTGGATGATGCATCTTCTTCTTTTTTAATGAACATTTAGCATTGAAATTTAAAATATTCTTTAAACCAAAAACGCCATATGAAAATAAAAATGGACTTGGAATCCTACTATATAAGTAAATTCCGCTCATAAGTTGCAATCCAAATTAAACAAAAAGGGAGATACACACTATACACACACAAAAAAAAGACTGCAATCAAATGGAATTAGCCGTAATAATTCATAATAATATTATTATTATTATTTTCATTGCCAATGCCAAAGTCAATGTCAAAGTCAAAAAAGGGAAAAAACGAGAACAATGAGATTTGCTTTTGCAAAATTAAAGGTGTACCCATTTTTTTGTGTGCTGTGCTTTGAGGATAAACTGATGTGCTTTGTGATAACATCATAATTTTGTACAACTAAAACTGGAATACATATATATAGGGCCTTCGTTCGTGTTTAGAGCAAATTATGAAGGTACATAATTATATGTATGTATGAAATTGCGTTTACAATTAAAATCTTTACATACATATAGTATAGCTACACGATTATCAACGTCGGTCTCGGTCTCGGTATACATTTATTTCGCACAGTTACCCAAAAATGCAAGCCTATTATGTATATTATTTTCCCTGTATTATATTCCTATAGACATTTTTTAATCGGAATTCTGAACAGTGCCTAATAACATGGAAGATTACAAGAAATTGCAACGAAATAATTGCTGCCGGTGAGGTGCATGAATGCCAAATGCAAGCAGTGCAATTTAAAAATACTCACAAAAAATAATTTTTAGATAATAAAACAAACAACGACATTAAAACACAAAGGATCTTTTTTCCTCACAGGAAAATTCAAAATGTTAAAAAAAATGTAACAATAACAACAAAGCACCGATTCCGATGAGTAAAACTAATACCGATCTCAAATCCTATAATACCAAAACCAAAACAAATCTGTCAGAAATCCAGTTGAGCAAATATTACACAATACAAAAATAAATTTGCCGTGGCCAATGAGTAGCAAATATATTATGCTTCAACTCTAACCACAATAATTCCCTATAGAATCTCTACACGTCTAAATTTTAAATCCTGTCCTGTAAAATGGTAGTCAATTTTTTTCTGTACTATTGCCTTGCACGCATTAAAGATCACAGAATCCAAATCCAATTCCACGTGCATTCCATCCAGTTTCCATTTTTATGTATTTCCATCCATATACTTTAGACTTTAATGATAGACTCCATTAGAACTACATATAGAACTATGTATGTACCTACACATGCAATCTCTATACTCTATGCTACATTCCTCTTTTAATGATAATGATAATGGCAGTGTAACGAAAACAATTTTCTTTTCGTAACGCACTCTACAGATATCTGCACGGAGACATTTTTATTTCCATTAACTTCCCTTGCTAGACAGTACAGTATTCGCGTTTATTTTTTGCATTGGTTCTGGTTATTCAATTAAGTCCTTTGAGTCATTCAGGAGGCAGGAGGCCTTCATTTTCATTCCACACTCCACATCCCCATCACTTTGTTTTTTTGGGAGGTTTAATGTGGCCACGTGTAGACTGTAGACTGTAGTGAGTATACAGACAAGTATAAAAAATATATTCAGCACACATCGAGTATTATGCAATTGGGCAAATGGAGCTACAGTAGAGCCTATAGAAGAATTACCTATTGAACCACCAAAGCATATACTCCAAGTACAATTAAAATTAATGTGATAATTGCTACAGGTAATTTTGTACATTATGTATATAGCAGGACTGTCTGTACTACGAGGAGTGAACATCGTACGCATGGACGCATAATATAGTGCAATTCTATTACTAATGCAGTTCTCAATTCTCAAGTACACCTCATACAGTACAGTACAGTACAGTACAGATAGGGACAGGGGAGATCATTAAAGCTAAATGCCCGTTTAAATTATTCAAAAACTGAATCGAAATACACACAATGATACACAGAATCCATCTTCATCCATGTGGTATGGTATGGCATGGCAGTGAATACAGAATCACAATGAAACTAAATGGGAGCCAGAGCCAGAGAGCCACGCCATTGTAATTGTAATTGTAAACAGAGTATTCCTTAGTATCTACCTATTTTGGTTCCAGACTAAAGGGTCATGCATGTTAGGCTCGCTTCCGAAAAATTATTACAATATTACACACTTTGGGAAAGGAACAATGGGATTTTACGTTTACAGTCCATAATATTATGCACGTGGGGAAGGTGTGAGGGTAACTCCATTACATCTAGATCTGTGGAGAGATGTTGGATTTGGAATGCGCTGTCAAAATCTGCTAAAATATACTTATAGGACACAGAAATATATCTGTAGGTTAGTGCAACTTATAGTAGTTAGTAAACACTACTGATATATCCAGTGCCAGTACAGCGAGCACTCCATGCCATGGAATAAAAATACAAAATTAAATCCCATCTTCAAAATAATTCAAATCTCAATGCTAACAACACATAACAATATATAACGTTAGAAGTATATGCCATTAAAGCGAGTGGACGTGGACACGGAGCATGACTACACAGCACAGTACGCTAAGGCAGCCACGGCCACGGGCTCAAAAGAAAGACGTCACCTGACTGCCTGAATACAGAAGACTGGGAATTCGATATTCGATTTCGATTTCAATAGTGGACACTCCACCATTACCATTAGCATTATATCATTTTTTTTTAAATGATCCCCATATAAAACAACACTAATACATACAAGAAAAATTAAAGAGACAATTCTGAGACAACCAAGCGCGCTCCCGATGAATAGGTCAGGCTCATCTGATCATTTCACATGAGAGCTATTAGGAGAGCAACCTGTGGTGAGAATCACTGGGTGATATTTATCCGAAAATGGTCATAATTAAACCATTTGGTCTGGGTCCATTTCCATTCCCCATTCAGCATTCCCAGTCAACAATCAGCAGGATGAAGAAACATGGATTAAGAATGCAGACAGTTCTACTGTATACATGTCTAGGGGGTAATCATATATAGGGAGGTATATACACCCTTTTGCCTTTTAGCATTTTAGTCTATATATTCTACTAAACAGGTAAGTACGTTGCATCAATGGTGTGCATGACGTGTCTACTTGCAGTTAATGTAGTATATAGGCAGTATTATAGCTATACTATGTTACGCTTCTTTCTGAATCTCTCTTTTATTCACTTCCACTTAAGCGTACGTTTTAAAATTCTCAACACAGTCTGAATGGGAAGTCGAAGTCGAAGTCGAATTCGAATTCGAAGTGAAGCTCTTCTCTGTGAACAAACTGTACAAGTTACCGAGTTACATGACATGTACATACCATCTCTTAGGAGAAGGACGAGAGACTCTGACAGAGCGTGTCTGTCTTCTCATTGTACTACATGAGAATGGAAGCCTCATCCAGCATCTAAAGATCCAAGACGAAAACGAATATCTGTAAACACTACAGAAAAAAACTACATCACACTGGTACTATGGTCTGGTCGACTGGTCGCCGTACAAGTGCAGATACGGCAGCGACAACAACGACAAGCAAATCATTTTTTTTGCTCGTCACTACACAGATATTATAAAGAATCTCTTCACTATTTGTTGGTAGAGTAGTAGGTAGGTAGGCTATGTTATGGAATATAGATTCCAAGTACGTTTGTATGTACAGGTATGGTATGTACAATCCCAATCCCATAAGTAACTTATGACTAACAAGCGAAGGAACTTCTCTTTCATCCTACACACACACAGTCCCTATCTGAATCCAATCCAAAAATCCAAGCAAATAAGAAGACGAAGCTGAAGACTCACAAAGACCCAAGTACAACGTATGTATATTTTACGTACTGTACTGTAGGCACAATAAGGTAGGTACCTACTTCATTCAAATTCAGATTCAGATTCAGCAGAACTAATGTCTAATGTAAGTTCGCACGGACTGCTACTAAAACTAAAACTAAAAGGCAGTGGGAAAGGTATAGACATTTAAATGTGAGCATTACTTGCCCTTTCTGTATGATGAAAAGCTGAGGCTGTTAAATAATTATTATTTATATTAGACTACCTTACACGTTACTGACGTCTATCTGTGTGTCATTGTAATACCGCAAGGAAAGGAGAATCCCTTTTTGGTTTCATTTTAGTTGGTTTTGGTAGGCATTTGGGGCTATGTATATACATACATAGGACAGACGGTGTGCATCTCCATAAGATCTCCATGTTATTGATGTCGGTCTCGATTTCGGCTGCTTTAAGGTTTAAACTGATGATTCACTGCAGCAGTGCTCTTAGCAGGAGGCTCTCATAATAATTTTCATAATATTGCACACTCTTAAACCAAAACTGCAATCATTATGGAAGATTAGTGAAGAATCAAAATGGCCCACATTTAATTTTCAAGCGAGAATTAAAATGACAGTTACAATGTCGAATTTATTATTTGAAATAGATGCGTAAAATATTAATTAGGAGTTTTTGAAAAGTGTAAAATTTTCCATTTACGCGTTTTTGAAAAGTATATATTTTTCTGTTTACAAGTTTTTGAAAAGTGTAAAATGTTTTATTTACGCGTTTTTAAAAAGTATAAAATGTACTAATTACAAGTTTTTGAAAAGTTCAAAACGTCTTATTTGCGGGTTTTAAAAAAGTATAAAATGTTCTAATTAAAAGTTTTTGAAAAGTACAAAATATTCCATTTACATACTTTTAGGACGTACAATAATTTTTTTGTAGATAGTACATTTTTGTTTGGAGCAAACATAAGGAAATGGGTCATTTTGATTCTTCTTTCACGAAGTCTATGTTTTCTTTATAGCTATCCTTCTCTCTCTGAAATATTCAAGCTTATATAATAATGTTTAATGTTTTTTTTCAGCATTCCAACAACAACAACAACAACGACAACAACAACTTTCAAATCTTAAGTTTCTTTATCCTTCGACCATCTTCGCAAACATTCTGTGTAAGACAATCAAGACTAAGTCAGACCAGACCATACAGTACAAGAATGAAAAGGCTTTAGTAAATCAAAAGCGGCTTTTGCATGAGATATAAAGGTTATTCATAGAAAGAACTGTATGTACTGTATCAGTTTAAAGTATGAAAGGGAAAGAATGGCAACTTATTGCGAGTTGCAAATTTGAAATTGTGACTTACGAATTGCGAGAATTACAGGGAATTAGCGACGGATAGAGAAGATAAAATGAAAGGATAATTATTATTACAGAAATAGAGACAGAGAAACAGACAGAGAATTTACGATGGAGTCACGACAAGGAAAGGCACAGTGACATAGCCACATTCGAGTACAGCAGTGAACGTTAACGTTGTAATTTCGTCATCACGTCCACGTATACCTCGATCATTTCATGATTCGTCATGTAATTTGAAATGCAATACTCACAGTCACAGTTATGCAGATAGGAGATGGGAGATAGATAGGAAGCTACATAATCTCTACACATTTAAAATGCAAGTAAAATAGTTAGTGTTAACAATGGAAGGATCGGAAATCGTAAAATGTGATTACTGGGTCTCTGCCTCTGTAATAAGATGATAATACTATATAGACATGTCTCCTGTGTACGCGTTTGTTTCGGGCAGAGCAGAATCATAAAGAACAACTGAATAACAGAGCAATACAACGACAACGAAAACGACAAAGGAAAGTGCCAAAATAGGCACCTATAGGTACTAGGGATGGTCTGTAAATGATGCCACTAAAAATTTTAATCTCTTGTATATAGGACCGACCCACCCCAATTTCATCACCTTAAAATGGCTCTTTAACATTTGGGATGTAATCAATACCTAAGAAGACCCACTGACCCAACAGATGACATCATTTATGAACGATCTCTTATGCATATTGGGGAGGGTCACATTGCTATATGTAGTAGCTGTAGACAGACTCTGCACAGTCAGAAGGTGAGGCTCTATAATGTGATGATGAGTATCAAATTAAAATTAATAGGATGTTGACAATGGGAGGTTGACGTTGACAGTCTGTTTGGTTTCTTAAAGTTATAACTACGGTTCAAGGTAAAACTCCAAATCAAAGAACTGCTCGTTTCAAAGTCGGACCTACCTACTCGATTTCAATAGCAATATAAATCACTACGGATTAGAACATCGACCGTGCAAAATGAACTATGTATCTGTAATTTTGATGGTACATTGGCGAGTATCCCATTTGTGTAGTCTTTAAAAGTTGAGTAAACTGTTATTTGCAAATTTCTAAAAAGTACAAAACACAAAAATTAAATTTACTTTGAAGTTTTAGAAAATTGTAAAATTTATATTATTTAAAAGTGCTTTGCCCAAGCGAGCTTTAATTAAAAATGAAGTTTTGCGATGGCAAAATAAAACTTGCATTTTTTGAAGGAAATTAAATTCTGTGCTAAAATTGGGATTTTCACATTTAAAGAGGCTATCCATAAAAACTGTAATAAGCAATAAAAATAACTACAAAATTTAATTCCAATTTTGCTTAAAAAGGTAAAAGCCTTATCCATTAGTCATTACTTAAATTATCACGTTTTTTAAACGCGGAAAGCAAATCTGAAAATGAAACGACTTTAATGATGTAAAAAAAAGTATCAAAGGACGATATCGTCTGTAAAGAACCAAAATGACCCATATCCAATTTAAGCTAGAAGCAAAATGAGCTATGTCATAAAAACAAAATGAGAAACACGTAAAATGTTAATTAGGAGTTTTTGAAAAGTGTCAAATGTTCTAATAACATGTTTTTGAAAAGTGTCAAATGTTCTATTTACATGTTTTTGAAAAGTGTCAAATGTTCTATTTACATGTTTTTGAAAAGTGTCAAATGTTCTATTTACATGTTTTTAAAAAGTGTCAAATGTTCTATTTACATGTTTTTGAAAAGTGTCAAATGTTCTATTTACATGTTTTTGAAAACTGTCAAATGTTCTATTTACATGTTTTTGAAAAGTGTCAAATGTTCTATTTACATGTTTTTAAAAAGTGTCAAATGTTCTATTTACATGTTTTTGAAAAGTGTCAAATGTTCAATTTACATGTTTTAGAAAAGTGCAAAATGTTCTAATTAAATGATTTCAAGTATTTTGAAGACATATTTCAATAATTTTGTAGATAGTGGATAATGTTTTTAGTTGAAAATGGATATGGGTCATTTTGGTTCTTCACTGACGATATCTGCCAAAGTGCCAATACCAATAGGTATAGCTAATCATGAATATCGTCTGTGAAGAACCAAAATGACCCATATCAATTTGTAGCTAAAAACAATATCCAATATCTACAAAAATATTCAAACATGTCTTGAAATCATTTATATAGAATATTTGACACTTTTAAATACATGTAAATAGAACATTTTGCACTTTTCAAAAACATATAAATAGAACATTTTACGCTTTTCAAAAACTCGATTGACATTTTACAAATTAACATTTGAAGCATGTTTTTCATTTTGTTTTTATGACATAGCTCATTTTGATTCTTTCTTAAATTGGATATGGGTCATTTTGGTTCTTCAGTGACAATATGCTCAATGTAATCCTAATCCTACCAACATAAACAGTGACTGTGTGGGAAAAGGGGAAAATGGAACCCCTCTGATTGAGATGTACAATTTGTTACACGAAATTATATTGTTATTTTTTTTACATTCTCATAGGTTACTCTTACTAACGATAAGGCTAAAAGCAAAAGCAAGCACGATCTTTGCGACTTTTGAATGTTAACACAGATGATCAGTGAGAGATGCTATGGTACTGGTGACTGAGACTGTTTTTCCTTTGAATCATCCCTGACTCTTGAAGGTACGTACATTAGGACATTACACTACATACATACAAATAAATATGATATTTTCTTACTTACGATTAGTATTTGGTTCACACCTTCGCTTCGCCTGCTCCTAGTTGGTGCAATGGTGCTGGATACATACAAATGCAACGCAACTGCTAACTTATCCTAATGGTACTTTCCTATGACTCCTCATTTGTATATGAGAATTTAAAATTTACATTCAAAACACATGGAGACAACATGGTTATCCATTACCCATATACTCCATGCGTACAGATCCCCATGCATGATTCGTCATCATAAAATATCATCATCATTCCCAGCCTCCGTCCCTTCAAAACAACTACAACCTACATTCTAATAATATTCTACATTTTCCTTTTCAAATGTTTAAAGAGGTTCATATAGTTTCAAATTTAAAGGCCTTAAACTTCCTTTTATAGACAGAGGGACGTAGTATGTAGTCTGTACTGAGCACGATTATGATGTAGTTCACCATATTAATATTCATGTGACTTAATCTGAGGAAGAAGGATAAATATAAATAAATGTGACTTTCAATTCTACTACACTTAATTTAATGCTAATTCGGCTACACAGTCTGCTTGTAAAAGACGCAGACAGTGTCACATGATACATATGACATGACACTGCAGTATGACAGCCATCATTTGTTGTACTATGAGTCTTGGGTACTTTGTGCTTTGGCTGGATTTGGATTTGGGATTTGGATTTGAAAATAAAAATATAACTAGGGGAAAAAATCGACTCGTGTCCATAAATTGACTAGTCAAAAAATAACAACGCTATAACAACTGCAGCAACAATGCTATGACATTGGAATGTCTGTATGTCACCAGTCTCAGTGCTTAATAATCATTATTATTACTGACGTCTACACGCGTCCTGTCCTCAAGCCCTCACATTTCAACTTCAACTTTAATTCTATATTTGTAATTCTCACTCTAACTAACGATAGGCAACGACAGCGACAACGACAACAACAACGGTAACGAGGGGTGTCAAGGAATCATATGTAAATTTAACATATATTACGGATCCAATTATTTACTACAGGAATAATCATGGGAAAGACACACGGCTGGTACTGGTACTGGAACTGGGCTCTGTCAAAGATAAAGACGAACACAGCTTTTTTTAACTCATGTATAGAAAATATTGCAAATTATTTTTTCTTCTTCTATAAGGACAGCGGTTTTTTTTAGCCTACAGTAATTGCTATAACGAGAACGACTCTCTTGATCACTGACAGCCGCTAATTACAATTATTACGCTTCTTAAAACTGAGATAAATTCATCAGTTCATCCCAAATTGAGAATAATAACAACTGATATATTATTATTTTAATTGTGATTTGTGTGATGTGATGTAATTTCCTGTAATTGCTCACTCCTTCAATTTTTTGAAGCGGGAATAAATGAGAATCATACGAAGCCAAATAAATGTACAGCACTGATACATACGGATCCAAATGCTTAAATCTGTACATATAGATATATTGCTACGGAAGCACACATTTACAAATTAAAAAACAACTACGACAATAAGACATGAATTAGTCCTACCAAAAACCACATTTAACCACAGGAGACCGCAATTAAGCCCGTTTTATTTCATTTTGTTTTTGTCAGTACAGGATGAAATATATATATTTTTTTTGTGCGAATTTGGTAACATATGGCTGCAACTAGGGCCATGACCAGGACCAGGACCATAGGACCAGGAACAGGACCACAGTCCAACCACAAAACAACTGACCACAAATTCAAATGACACATAAAAGCAATAGCCGTATAGTCATTGCCATCCCATATATCCATATCCAAGGGGAAAAAAATTGTAACAGCTGTTTTTGTTATGTTCTTATATAGTACTACTGGAGATGGTGGAGACTTATATCTGTAAAATCAAATGTTCGCACACTACTACTGTAAAATCCAAGCTG
Source organism: Dicyrtomina minuta (assembly GCA_949802685.1). NCBI lineage: Eukaryota > Metazoa > Arthropoda > Collembola > Symphypleona > Dicyrtomidae > Dicyrtomina > Dicyrtomina minuta. Next base: position 22,414,795 of record OX461811.1, on the reverse strand, counting down.
GAACTACCAGCACTAGCGCATGAGTGTACATAGATATGTAATTAAATAAGTACCTTTTGGTATATAGAGTTTGCACTGTCTTGGTGCTTTTAAACGACACATGTTTTGGAGCCTATATTATTTTGACTTATGTATTCCACACATGAGAAGAAAAAAAATCAAAACCACGAACTTACATTTGGCGAAAAAAAAACATTTTCAATTCCTATTTTGTCCACAGTCCACACAGATGCACGCAAGGAAAGACTATGTACATTTAATATAAGTTTTATTGTGTTATTTTTGCATGCTTGCAAAAAATAAAAAGGAGACGGCTATGATGATAATAATATGTTCTTTTAACAACTATATGGCAAAAGCTTATAGTTTTGATCACGTCTATAATCCAAACTAGTACATGCACAATTGGCATGAGGACTGGGTACCGTCACCGGTACCGATGCCGATGCCGGTACCGGTACCGGGATTGGTGGGTCGTGCCGTTGAAATGTCGTTTTCTTCGTTGAGTTTTTTTTAGTATATTTTATCAAGTTTAAGTTGTTGGCAGTTCGTGACGTTGAGCAAGGTAAACCATTCGTCCTGCTAGTAAGTAAGTACTCGTGCCTCTCTTTTTTTTCTAGATCTACATACCTACTCTTTTTCTTTACGGTCTGATATGATGTAGGTACTACCCGCACTTATAGGGAGGTATATAGATTGGTAGATATGCGCTGGTTTTACACAGGTAGGTAGGCAGGTTCTGCTGACTGACTCGGACTACAATTCTGCAAATTGAACGGAGCTCACTAGTCAGCCAGGCCAGTGCCAGACAGTGAGACTGCAATGCACTTGGTAGGTTATTCTGTATTCTGTTTGGGTATGTATGCACCTAGGCACATACGTATGTACGTGTAGGAAACTTTTATTGGACCCCAAAAATTCCTTTCGCTTTTGCTCACCTCTATATACAGATACACACCAACTCGCCAATCGATTTGGATTAAGAATTCATTTTTTCCGATTCTCTTTTTTTTCGACTGTACATATAGCATAGCCAAATGGAAATACTAAGATCCATTTTGAATAGTCATAGTAAATTGTATTTGTATTGTTTCTCTCTATGTTTAGCTTTTTGCATAAAGGAACTATTTGTACACACCGTACTTTTAGCCGTAGCCGTAACCGTGTAACTGTATAGGCTCATAAGCATAGGTAAAAGTCCCAAGTAAATATCGAAGCCTACCTAATGTACATAAGTCGCAAGTCGCAAATCTTGCAAAGGAGTGAACGTAAATTTATTTATTCTTTAATGCATTAGTTTTATGCAGTCTGCTAGGAATAAAGGACTATATAGCGTTTTAGCTTTTACAATTATCTTATAGGTTTACTCATGGGCTCACACAGCTGTATTCTATATTTCAAAACACACGCTCTGTGTGTGGTATGGTGTAGTACGTTTACAATTACAATAATTTACTGTACAATCCAATACGAAATGAATCCCTCAAGACAACTATACACTATACATAATGCAAACGCATACGATTTCCACTAACACTACAACAGAGAGCATAATACATATTTCATTGGACATTTTTCAAACCCGTTCCCGTTTGTTGTCTCGTTACCTAAATAAATTGACTTATTTGCCCCTTTTTTTCCCTCATAGGCTCCTATGAGTTTCTGTGTCGAAGATCAGTTTCTCAGCTCAGAGTCAGTCAGTCCAATTTCAATTTGCTATTATAATCTCATGCAAAAAAATTAAATATATAAATTTGAATTAGTAGCTCAAGTTTGCAAAGTCGAAGCCGTTCGATCTACGATGTCGATATCGCCTGTTGACCTATCGCAGCAAAAAAAAATGTAATCCTGCAATATTCACTTCATTATCATCATCATGAAATTCATGTGGCAAATAGGAGAAGCATTTGGAGAAATTAGAAAAGCAGAAGAAAAGAATTAAATAATGAAAAAAAATATGTGTAATGTAATAACACTTGACATGACATGTTAAAACTTCAAATTATGCACTGTTTTTGCCGTAGCTGAATAAACTCCATTACTGATACTAAAAACTAAAAAATATTTCATTTTTAAAGTGTTTACTTTTTGTTTCTTTAAGTAGACAGAATTTTATATATTTGTTTTTTTTCTGTACAACTTTTGAATTTGAATTTCGAAGAACATTCTTGTCAGCCTTCAATCCAGGTATGCAGACATTGTAGGTATATCTTTGCTGGTAAGTCTATTGGTACAGGTAGAGTAGAGGCATTAGGTAACCGGCGAAGTTATTTGGAAATGTCAATAAAATGTCATTCGAAGCGATGGAAGCTAAAGGAGCTGAAGCATGTAACAAGATGCTTTTGAGGAGCTTCTCGAGGAAGTTCCTTAAGAAAGCATACAATATTGAGAGTATCTCCACATAAAGTGCTATTGTCTCTCAAATGTCTACACCTACAGCCCACAGTCGCCAGTTCACCAGTACCAGTACCAGTCAGTGTTTATATATAAAAATGACGTAATGTCATCATGCCTTTCTATTCCGTGTGTATGTGTGTAGGTAGTAGGCCACACTATTCCCATTCCCATTCCTCATCATTATCCATTCTGCATGAGAACAAGAAGAAGAAAAAGGGGCGACATTATAGGGACAATAGCACATAAGTAGCCAGCAGTTCACAGCACGCAGAACACATAAAATAACTCTTTTTTTTTCTTTCTTGAACAACTTTCATCTCCTAAAAACTTCAACTCACGAAAGTTCAAATTCAAGATGATATTGCAAATTCCCTTTGCAAAATGAAATATTCCAATATGACTATATGACACTTTCAACTGTTTAAACGGATAACATGTCAATTTTGATACTAAACTTAAAAAATTTGCATCAGATTCCCTTATCATCACTTTAAAATTTTAAAGTTCTTAAAGCTTAATATTTTAAAGTAAGTTGTAATTGCATGATAATTCATAATAAATTGCGCATTAGCACATTTAGCACTAGTATTAAATCCAACATAAAAGGGACCAATGAAGTGCCCATTTAAAATTCAATTCCAATATACACTGTAATAAATGTTGTGAATTGCTCAAATAAAATATTTAAATCTGTAATGGATTTTTTATACTCAGAGCAACCTGACGTCGACGTCGATGCAGAAATGAATTCAAACCAACTCAAATCAAAGTCGACCAAGATAACTTTTGGCCTACACAGATAATAAAATGTCTCCACCACCACCACAAGACTATATGAGAACTGAGGTTAAGCCTTTAGCAATACTTCCCCGATGATACCGATACCAATATATACTGAATAAGAATGCGATAGCGATATGAACCCAACAACATATTGTACTGCGGGATCAACACATACGTAGATCTCCACTTAACATTTCTATACAATCCCGCAGCCACAAAAGCCACGAGAGATCAATTTAAAACACAGCAGAGTACGTACATAGTGCCGATAAACTACAATCTAAAATCCAATTTTCTTTGGCTAAAAAAACGAAATGAAACGAAACGTGATCATAAAACACAGAAACATCACACACTGTCGACTTGGATCAACTTGGATGTCGATGTCGGTGTTGCTATCGAAGGATATAAGACCAAGACCTAAGACCCAGTCCAAGATCATACATAATCTAGCCAATAAACAAAGAAAGTCAGAGAAGTAAACACAACACACAAAAAAACCAGAACTAAAACCAGAAAAAAAACCAGACCTATACAATATACATAGATAATAAAGAATCAGATCAGATACATAAAACAAACAAACAAAAAAGTAAAACAAAGTCAATGTTAAGTGAGACCCTGTAAACTTTAAAGGAACTCGATATACATGTAATAATAAATCATAAATTACCCTCAATACATACACAATTAGTATTGAGTAGAAATTAAAATACTCAATACTGACTGACGAACTGACAGACTAATAGGTATTCAGTATTTGGAACGACGTAGACAACGGCTTACTACAACGATGCTCATTAAACTTAAAGAAATATATTTCACTCTTGTGTCTCAGTTTCTTGGCATTTAACTTTGTAAATTGAAGCAATATTATTGTAATTGAGATTTTAGGTAGTAGGTTTGTGGAGTGGGCAGCAGACGCAGACTGCAGTTGCATATTATTATACATACAGATCATCTTTTGAATTTGGATGCAACCATAAACCCAAAACAAAACCTATACCTACCTAAAAGGAAGGCAAGCAAGCCGGTACTGACTCAATACCGGTACCGGTACCCGTAGCTGCAGGTTCATTAAATCGTTTCTATTATTTGAATCAACTCACGTCCGTCTTACCTCTCCATTTAAAAACAAAAACAAAATTTCCTTCCCCACCTTCAATCCTAAACTAAAAACATACTAACACAGCACAGCCTTAGAATTACTTTGTAGAACCCAAAACTCATAAAGTTTCCTTTCATCTCACAGACAGACGGACGACGACGGACGAGAAGAAACTACAGAGAGCAGAATTATTATGATTATATGAATTTACTTTTAAAAACTGTAAGAAACCAGAAATTTCACATTTTGCATTTCATTTTAATTCAAAAACAACACAGAGCAAGATAGAGACAGAGAACAATCCATCTTGCTTATCTTCAGATCACATTCAGTATTGTCAGGAGTTTTTTACACTCGTCGTTAGACATATACAGCCATACAAACAGACAACCGACAACGTAAATGACTGACTGAACGACATAACCAATCTCAACTGCCAACAACCTGTAATTAAGATAAAAAAAATAACAGAGAGAAAAATAATAATATATAAAAGATAAAACCCATTCAGTATTCAAATCATATCACATATATAGGATATTATAGAGATTTCGTGTATCATCACACATCATCATAAATTTACTATTAGCACAGATCAAGATTTTACTTGTGTGAACAATTCAAGAATTCAACACAGATGTTGTTGGTGTTGAGGTGGATGTGGATACTGTATTATTATTACTACAGGATTTTAAATTCAAATTAATACAACTTGAACCAACTACTTACTGGGAAGCGATAAGAACTGACTATGACTGACTAACTACTTAACCCCTATGCCTATAACTATAACTACCACTAACCTGTCATAACTCATAACCGTGCCATTAGTCCCATCTATGTACTTACTGAATATGACTAACATTAAGCACAATCTAGGTAAAAAGAAAGTTAAATATGCTGCTGCTATACTTATAGATTAAAATTTGAATTTAAAGTCAAGTAGAAAATTGACTGCGAAAAAAAAACATTGAGATTTTTTTTAAAGCTGAATTTTGCTAAATTACTATAGAGGCTAATTACAATTCAGGATATGCAATACTAGAAAATATAAAATATGCTTTAAAGTACCTAGGTATGTAATTATAAAAACTGGAAGATGATGTTTGTGATCTAGAACATTTTTGAATACATGTTGAAAAGGAATTAATAAAAACCGGTTGACTCTGTTTCTGTGTTTGAGTGTGAATGGCAAGGCCATAATATAATCCCGATACAAAAGCCATATACAATTTATAAGATGTGCAAAAATTAAATTCAAGTGCTTTAATATTATTATTATTTTTATTAAGTTCCTCACTTTGCCTGTGTGACTTTAATTTTGATTTTTAAATCACTCTGTATTAGTGGGCATGACGTGATATTAGCTAGACACACACACACACAGATGTTCAATGTTAATTTTTTCAAAGCTATCTGTCACACACATAAGTAGTAAAGGGCTTTATGCCTTCAAAAATCTCAAGACTTTTCAAGCACCGCGAACACCATCATCATTCGTCATCAGCCAAATTTTTCCTTGCACTCTACTGTGACTGTAATCCTCATGCAGAGCTCCATTTTTTGTGTGTAATTAAGCACAGTGGAGTAGTGCCATGCCACATCATACATTTGCAATGGGATTTCATTTACTACAGGAAACTAGTACATATTCCTCTATCAATGCCAAATGTGTCATGTCATGTCACGTCACGTGGTGTAAAAATACAGAAAAAATCTTGTATGTAATGCACCGGCCGGGACCGGGCCGGGAGTTCGTGAAAAACATGAAAACAAATCATACTGAGCCAGTAGAAAGGACCCTACTACCCGCTTATACGGCTGTCAGAAATAACTAAATTTCATCAGTAAAATAAATAATAACGAAACTTTATAGCGAAAACGGATACATTTTAAAACCGACAACTAGGCGGTCTGTCTCCGTTGCGTTGGTGTTGGTGTTGGTTTTGGTTGACGTTGTTGCCCCACAAAAATTTGTACTCCGTCCAGTTTCAGGTTTAGAAAAAAAAACCAACTGACTGACGAGCTTTGTCGAATCCGCAAGTCAAAGTCAGCAAAGAAAAAACCGAATAAAACAAGGCTCAGTCTGTTGTCTGTCAAAATCGAAATGGAATCGAAACACGTGGAATAATTGGCCGAGGGCAAGGACAAAAATAAAAATAAGTAAGCTTAGGTAAGTAAGTAAAGAATTTGAATGTCAACTACAAAGTTAAAGGGAAAATACACAAATACACGAACTTTTGTGATTTACCTATTACTGTTACTGTAACAAAATTACTACACAATTATATATCCTTATCCTTATCATGGTTTTTAAAAGTGTTGTTATATCCCTACTACAATATTTAAATGTAGAATAAATAAAAAAGCGGATAATATACACATCTCAAATAATTACTAACAACTATATATAGGCACACTCTAACTTAAAGTAATTAAATTCCTATTTTTTCCCCCTGTATATTTTCACACTGACAAAATGAATCTCTGAATCAAATCCAAGTTCAGACTGTGACTGTGAAATAAACATGTTCAGTTTCTCAGTGTCAGGAGACAGTCTCAGTGCAGTGCAGTGCAGTACTGTATTATTATTAAGTTTCGTGTATACGCTACGAAACTACATAATATATTCCCATTACAAATAATTAATCTGATTTGGTGACGCCCGGCCGGTATGTAAACGCTATAAAGACACCAACCAAACAAACCAAGCATGCAGAACCTCTTCATACTACCTACTTAAGTATTCACCCCACTATATCAATTATCATTATATAATAAAAATGAGATTAGACTTTTGAATTTGGAACTTCCTAGTGAGTCTAAATACTGTACATAAGTCAAAGTCAAGGCAATAGGCTTTCACACACAGACAGAATTAGAATTTCAAACTGAATAATAATAACTATATTTACAAGGTGTGACAAAACGAACATCTCTATAATTACTGGGCAGACCAGAAAAAGAAAACTCGTGTTCTCTGTATATATCTGACATCTTGAAATTTTTCTTCACCACAAGAAAAGGATGACGCGAAGACAAATCCTGTTCTTTGTTACCATTATATACAAATTGTATAGTTATGCACTTAGCAGATGCGCTATATCCCAGTGCCAGTACGAGCAAAACCCAGAACCAGAACCAGAAACTCTCAAACGTCAAACCAGTGCAGAAAAGTGTGAAGTATTAAGATTGAAGATGCTGTAAGTAACTTACAAGATCATGACCGTTCTCAGACTCACTCCCAGATTCTCACGGCCACTCGAAAATGAATAAAATGGAAAAACACTTTGCCACACACTAAAGACTGTACGCAAACATTTCATATTCCCTCTGATTTTTTTCTTCCTTCTTTTAACTTTTAGTTTTAAACTACAGACTTTTCGTAAAAGTAGCCTGACCAAAATCCATGTGTATTTTAATGGTACAGAAGTAAGTCCTTATCTTTATCCTAATTTAATCGGGTTTACTTTTTTTTTGGTACAATTTCATTTCAGAAAAATGAAAAATTCCACACTACTCACATTGTATAACACTTTTAGAAGTTTGGTTTGTGTGCAGCCGGTGGAGTGTCTGCCAAATTACTAAATCAAAATTGTGAGTTTTAAATCTGAGCAGAGAGCTAGAACTATATACAAATTACCACTCTCTACAGTCAAAAGACTGAGGCAATGACTCAAACTTTGGGAAATTTGTGAGTTTAGAACTTTCAACAATATGACATATGTGCGAACAAAATAATAGAAAAGAAACCTTGTAGTTAGGAAAAAAATATTCAAGTGTAAGAATATTATATGAAATAATGATAAACCACCTGGTTAGTGTTGGTCTTGGTATGCACTTTTACACGTGAATTCAATATAGTATATAGGAATTGCGTAATTGGTAATATACATAACAGCCGCATTGTATTTTTATTTTTTTGCATTGCATGTACTTAATCGACAATCATCGTCGTGGATTATGATTTTATAAAATAATACAATACGCAAGCATGCCTAACTCGTAATAGTAATAACTGACTGCCCAGTTGCACAGTGCAGTGCCTGTAAAAATATTAAATGCCTAACACATTCCACATTCTTCTATCAGGAAAGTACCTACATAAATATATTATGTATTTTGTGGTAGTTAGAAACTGTGTTTCAATTATCGTAACATCAACTAGATTGGAATTAATTGTGTGTATAGATTAGGTTCATATTTTCTAACCACATATTATTATGCCAAGTGAATGTCAATAGCTATGAGTTACTATATACCTTTGCCGACTCACTAACTTTGACTGACTGACGATGCCGAATGCCGAAATATGTAATAATTTAAAGCTGTAAAAAATACCTGGCATATTTTTCTATGTGTCTTGTAGAATACTATTCACATTTTTGAAATTAAATACTTTCTATACCTTTCTCAAAAAAATAATCCATTATTAGTATTGGAAACAAAGAAACGATAAATTACATATTGATGTTGTAAAATGTTGTTATGCTTGAACACTATAGCTCGTAACTAGTAGGTAAAATACAATAAATTGTCCTATGCATAACATATTTACGAAGCTGTGTAAGTTGGAACCATTCGACAATTTATAATTGCATAAATACGTATACTTACACTGCACTGTGACTGTATACACAAAATTATTTAATGCAGAAAATGAAACTGAAATACATTAATGTGCACTTGAAACCGCTGCAAGAAAATTCATGGTAACAAAAAATGTTATCTGACTGACTTTGACTGCATTTTTACAAGGGAGGCTGGGAATGACTGGCATGACTTTACCCGCTGCGCTTTATACTGATATTACCATATAGGTTTCAAGTGCTGGTTAAAATGTAGGTAAGTTTTTTATTCTTGAGGATTGATAGTAGGTCAGATAACCAATTTCAATTGGAAGCCATGGCAGTGAAATACCCTATGCTTGCTAATTATAATTTCACTCACGCTATACACGCATATCATACAAAAACATCATGTACCTACCTAGGTAGGTAGATAACGCCTAGCCACTGCGCACTGCATTGGATATTCCAAACCCGGGCCAGAATTATTTTTATAGGAAATAAATTTTTAAAAAAGCCGACGGTATAAAGGGGGAAATATGCTCCCCTCATCAAAATAACGAAAATTAAATCACAATCATATAATTCTGTTCTTTATGCATTAGAACGAGTGCTATAGGTATATATGCACTGGGTATCTCATTAGTATGTGCTCTGTTGCTTTAAACACGTAGCACATTTTTGTTTCGTTTCGTTGACTGGCGCCTCAATTTCAAGTGCAAGTTTGGACTTTCAATTTTTGATCGCTACAAATTTCACTCCTAGTAACAATCCTAGTAGCAAAACTTGGTATCTGCCATTATAAATGTTAGTTTTGATTTTGATAGAAATTTACCTTTATTTACAGAGATGCAGATAGAATATTTTTCACTTTATAAACTTTAGACGACGAAAGACGGGATCCGGGTGGTATCATATGGTCATGGTGAGAATGCAATAAGTGTGTGTGCATCAGTAATGGTAATGTAATGTTATTGTATATATCTGTATCTGACAGACAGAACAGAAACGTATAGAAAATGGTTGCGGTACAGATTGAAGTTTCATGTATTTTTTTTTCAAAGTTGAAGACATGGAACTTTGAAATTCGAAGGTGCTAGTGGAGATATCTGTAAACATGTAACCTTCTACATGGAATCTCAATCTCAAGTATCAAGTAGTAGATATATAGAGAAAAAAAATCAAAAAAGCTGACAGCATGTATGTAGGTACATAGTACATAGTGCCTACCTAAGTATGTAGGAAACGCAACTTACCCGCAAGTGCAGATTTCACAGATGCATTTCGGTTTGGATGTTGTTGTTGTTGTTGGAGTAGAAGTCGACGAAGAAGCTCCAGCTCCTGTCGTCGACTGCTTACTTTTTGGCACTTCTGGTTTACTCTGTTTCTTCTCACTTCCCTTCCCATCATCTCTCCGTCCATTACTATCCTTGATTACCATCTTGAAATCTGAATTTGTTTATATATTTTTCACGATTAATTTTTCTCCTCTTCTGACACTTGTGATGCGCGCGGAATTTTTTAATGCACTCAACAAGATTTTGATTTTTTTTAATAATAATATTTTTTTTTCCAAACAAAATCAATAATCTCTTTCAGTCACTTTAAATTGCAATTCTTGACTTTAAAACAGTTCCGTTGAATATCAGGTTAGAGCTGACAAAAATGGAGTGTGTAAATCAAAGAGTCCAAAAAAACTGTAAGAAAGAAAAATATAAGTAATTATTATTAAAACTTGATACAATTTATTTTAGGGTTTTAATAAGTGAAATTCTATATATGTATAACATAATCAGTATAAAGGTTTTTCAACTCAAGAAAACTTTTGTTTAAATAATACAGTGCCTATATGATTCTGATCTGAAGTCTGAATTAATTATGTTGAGATACTTAATTTTCATTGTAAATTCTGTTTTCAATTAATTCCCGTCCATATTATTATTATTACATTTATTGCTTCCACAATTTTAATTTCTATTACGTATGTACACTCACACTTGTATACGTTATGTAAAACAAAGTGCTACTTGAGAATTTAAATCCGAAAACAATCACCATCAGTCATATAACTCTAGATAAGATTTATCTCTTGGATTTTAGTTTTATTATTATTACAATTTAAATCCAAACACCAACAGCCACGAGGAGAAGCTTTTGTAAACAAAAAAGAAAGAGATACCAACAACTTAAAACAAAGTTCTATTCGTACCGTACAGGATTTAGGATTTTCAAAACATTAATTTTAGTGTAAATATTTCACTCGTGTTTATCATGTAAACATCATCTGTAGGTAAATCTAATTTTAAGCATGATGTTTTTTCCACGTTGTAAAATGTGTAGAAATTAAACAAAATAAAACTATCAGTTACGTGGTAATTTGTATGTGTAGAAACTAGATTTAGTATTTTTTGCATGTAAGGAACACAAAATAATTTTATCTGTAGCAGTACTGTGATATTACATTGGATTAACCAAAGAGATATACTATATATTTTTGACTTTTTAATGATGATGTGAGAGTTTCTAATTTCACCTTCACCACCACCACTAAAACACGAACAAATCATACACATTTGAAAGCATCACACTCTCACACACGCATACACAACACCAACACCAACACCAAAGAAAAATATTAAATATATTTTTGCAATTAATCTTAGATTAGAATTACGTGATGGTAATATAATTATTACAATTTAATAATTCACGATTATCGTAGTAATTAATGTTGTAGGCACTTCATCCTACAGAATTAATGCCAAAAAGGAACACGTGTACTGTGTTCCTTTAATTGACGTAATCTTTTCCTCATCCAATCCAAATTCAAATATCCAAATCCAAATCCAGTAAAAGTGAAAATAAATAATATTAAGTCTGATTCGTCCTGCTCTACTACTCCCGTTAGACTGACCAACTATATTGCCACTGTCTACTGCACTGCAACAAATTCAAAATCCCTATACCTATATAATCCAAATCCAATCAAACTAACAACTAATTTAATATTTAATTTTAATACTAATTCAATGCATTTTCCTACCTAGGTACTTTAATTTATTCACAAAAATAATGAGATAAAAAAAAACTTCTATCTTCTGGATTCTCTGCATCAGCTGAAGAACATTAAAAACATATGTATGGCTGCATCTCTAAATAAAAACAAGCAAGAAGCAAACTATCACACACACCGGAGCCGGAGCCGAGCGCCGGAGCATCTGCATCATTCATTGAGTTTTAGATTAGGTGAAGGCTACGTTCAGATTTTACCACGAGCAAAAGACTCTATCTCTACACTACTGTTGTCTGTCTACTGTACACGAGCTAGCATGAAGAGGAGAGAAAAAAAACATTTAGTTACGGACGATACTTTTAAGTACATACTAAATGAATCTTTGAGAATCTTTGCAATCTTTTAAAAGCTACACTACCACCACTACACCAATATAAATGCCTTTTGTAAGTACTGACATAGTAGCAGGGAACACCAAGAAAGAAATTTGCCACTTCACTTTACATATATGTACTCCACTCTGACTGACTGACTTGCTAACTTAAGAAATGAGAAAAGACCTTGAGTAGGAATAAATTTTTAACTATATACAACTTTACTCACCAAATGCTAAATGGTAATTTCAACTTCAACTTGTAATATTTATTTTTTTTCCAGCCACCAAGTCGGACTGCAAATTATATCCTCTTATATTTTTTTTTGAGATAGAGAGAGAGAAATCCTTTAAACTTCTTTCTTCTGAGGTCTGTCAAAATAAAAACATGGTATACGATTAATATAACAAGTATAATGTTCACAACACACAGTAACAATCAACATAATTACATGGAATTAGTTTAGTTTTCCCTGTAATCAAATCATTAATAAAGTCAATATTATTATATATATCCGATTATTCCCATTGGGCACTGCGATTCAAAAGTATACGCACATTTTTCTTGTAATGATCAATTTAAAAAATAAAGCAAGGGGTTAATTGATTTTAAATCAATAAAATAGATAGAATTGTAATGATTTTTTATGGTATAGTTATGGCATGGTTTTTATTATTATGTTGCTGTTTCTGTTTCAATTTTCAATATGGAGAGCACTATTGCCGCTCTGCCGCTGTGTTTTATCGTTAGTATTCTTAATTACTACTTGAGTACAGTCAGTACTTACGTCAGTTATTATTATTAATATTTATCACTGTGTTAAAATCTGACTGAATTGAATGGCAAGGAAACCATATGTACCTACTTACATATCGTCGGTGAAGAACCAAAATGACCCATATCCATTCTTAGCTAAAACCAATATCCACTATCTACAAAAATATTCAAATATGTCTTGAGAGCATTTAAATAGAACATTTTACACTTTCCGAAAATATGTAACTACAAAATTTTACTTTTTAAAAACATGGAATTAGAACATTTTGCACTTTTCAAAAATATGCAAATACAACATTTTGCACCTTTTCAAAATCCTTTTAATTAGAAATTTTTGCATCTTTTCAAAAACATGGAATTAGAACATTTTGCTCCTTTTCGAAAACATGCAAATAGGACATTTTGTATCGTCGAAAAACATAAAAATAGAACATTTTACGTTTATCAAAAACTCCTAATTACCATTTTACGCATGTTTCTCATGGTCTTATTACGACATAGCTCATTTTGATTGTAGCTTAAATTGGATATGGGCCATTTTGGTTCTTCACTGACGATATCTACTTTTCTCTCTTTATTATATGAATAGAATTGAATGAAGTTATACAAAAAATTAAGCTATACTCCTATCAGTCCTATCCTCCTATTTTATCTAGAATTCACATCTCAAATGGTATATGTTTAAATACTTAAAAAATTATACAACGCATAGTATATGCACTTTGACTTTATCAGGTTGGATATACACGTAAGCATTGTACAGTTTTTGGCATTCGCTCTTTTATAGACTTTAGAGTGTATTATATAAAAATCTTGTATATCTTCACGTTTGACTTTGCAAAAGAATTCTCACGCACGTGGTAGAATAAACTCTCACATATAATTTCAGGCCTATACACCTCCTACCATAAGAAATACAATAATGGCATAAAGGTGTCTTCCACGTAAATACAGATAATAACAATAACAACAGCCACACAAAAAAGAATTACAAAAATGAAAACGAAAACGACAGCAGTAGCAACAGCAACAACAACTGAATTACAGATGAACACACTATGCTACACACGAGTAGTGTAGTCAAGAGAAGAACGAGCAACTTAAAATAATAATAATAGCACAGCACATATTATTACATTAAAGGTAACACAACAGAACCAAAACCAACCATAACAATATTGGATATATAAAATTATTTTAACACTCTATAATCTGTATCCAAATTTCACGGATGAAAATCACACTATTAACAACAACAAGACCAAAAATGGCTATATACGTATAGCTCAAAAACGAGTCTGATTTTTATAACTGCCTATATTGTATTATTTGCTTCGTATGTAAAACTTTCCTATTTTATTCATACGTCTCTTCCTATATATCTGACCGAACGACAAATAACAAAGTTGAACTTGTATTTTTTTTAATATTGTTGTGAACGTCTTTGTGTCTTTTATTATCCAAAATAAAACAGAAAAAAATTTGTTTTAGAAGGAATTATTTCTTGTCTGTGTAGAAATTGGACAGTGATTGGGATTGTAAATAATAATTATTGTGGAATGTGAGACATGTATAGTGAGTTTATAGTGCAAGTTTATTTTTTAACATGGAACTTAAATGGTTGGAAAATGTGTAAAAGATTTTACCAGTCCGTCCTTGTAGCTTGTAGCTCTGTCAGTAGTTGAATCAAGACTGAGCTTACGGCTGACAGTCCACAATTTCATTGCATACTTGTACAGCACCAGCACAGAGCACTGCACAGAAAAGAAACACACACAGCCGGTTACACCTCAGCCTCCACACTCCATATAATTTCATATAGTATAGTGCATAATACGGAGCTATATAGCCGAACTTGAGTATATACTGAGCCTACCTAAAGCATATTTGAATTCATACCTACCTACTTACATATAGTCTGCTCAGTATACGATCTTCTTTTTACTTCACCAAAACCTAAACTTAATGATAATAATGCTTATGCTAATGTTAATGCTCAATGTTCGAGTGGGTTTATATCTGCAGAGTAACGTCATGTACATGTGCAATTTCCAGCAATGTAAAACTCAAAGTGGTACCTACTATTAGCCATGTAGGTACATACATAGACTCAATTTCGATTTCGAGCTTTAGCCTTTTAACTATACGGAGTGAGAGACAGACGTTCACGTTCAAACAGAGAGCACTGTGAAGCACTGGCTGTTAAAGTATTAGCATTGTGTGCATAATATTATCTACATTACGACATTACATAGAGTATGGCAGTGGAGATGGAATGCCTACACAAATGAAGCCTAAAAAACAGGTTATGTTGCTGGAGTGGCTTTTTCTCTCTCTCTCTGGTCTGGCTCATATGACGTCTCGTTTGGTTTTGGTGGACAGATACAGATATGACGAATACCTACAAAAAGAATTAGACTCCCACTCAATTCCCTCTCAAATCTTGTATTTTAGACTGTACCACAATCTTTTAGTCTATATGCACATTCCCTCCTTAACAGCATAGCATACCTGTAAAATATATAATAATTACAATGTTGTTGCTTAAACTGTTAAACGCTAACAATGCCCACGTCTGACGATGACGACGAGGACTGACTAGGGGCGATAAAATCCAAATCCAAATCCAAGCAGCAGTAGAAGGGAAAATGGCTATCTAATGTTGTACAGATATTTCTATGGGCACTTGCACTTGCAGCCACATCCACATCGCAATCTGAAATACAGAGCAAAAATACAAAATACAATTTATATGATTGTTATTACAGAGTTCGACAGAATATGAGCTCTGACTCTGACTGTAATTTGTAATAGGAATAACGTAGGTAGGTAGCCAGGTACATGAAATGCTCATTAGGAGCAGTAAATAGAAAGGTGGAGTTATATATATATACGATCATGTAGGTATATCACATGTCTTATTATTTTTATGAGTTTTATTACTACAGATATGCTGCAATATGTGTCTGTCTTCTGTATAAATAAAGCACCTACATATCGTAAGTTATTAATTATTTTGCCAGATTGTACCTGCATATACAGATGCGAGGCACGTGTGACGTGTATTGACATTGCTTAAATTCGAATTCGAAGGCATGGATCCAATAATAATAACACACATACTCAAATGCAGTATTGAATGATGTCTGATTTGTGATTGGTGCAAGGCAAGGATGTAATGTATCGTGTAAGGAAAAGTCATATACTAATTAGATGTGAGTCAGTCAATAGTCAAGTTTGAGTCTATTGTTCTTGTGAGATGACGAGTGACTGATTCATAGGTATGCCCACATAAGTATGTAAATAGTCAATTTTTGTGAACTATGTTTAGTATGTATGAATTAATTGAGATGGACGGACATTATTTGCTATTGATTATTGATGCTAATGCAATAAAGTAAAATAAAGGTGAGCATTTGTTTAAAAATACAAAAACTTACCAGAGTCTGTCGCTGCATTGTATTAAAGTTTACCTTCTCACCTCTTTTGAAATTAAAATTGAAAGTAAATTGGCATTTTGTTTTTTTGGATTTAGTCACATCTTATATAGGTATATAGTTTTTTAGATTTATTAATATTTCATAATACTATACGAGATTCTTATGTTATATTAAGTATGTAGGACTACCAATAAACTAACGATATACCTTATATAGATTTCTATAGGGATACAACGTACGAGGGAAGGCTCATCTCACTCAGCTCAGCCAGCATCCAAAGGATCAAGAAGCAGAATTAGCATCTTCTCGGTATGGTTATACCGTAAAGGTATTGTATTATTGTAAGAGTTTCTGACTGAGTACACCCACATACAAGCAAAAGCAATCAACCCACGACCAATAAACCATAACCAGACCCAGACAAGCACCTACATAGTAATTATATCTGTACTCTGCTCTCTGATCTCTGTAAATCGGCAGATACAATGCTGAGTACAACCTACGGAGTACCTACCTTTAAAAAAAATCTTTTACTTTAAAAAAAAATATAACAGTTCATATAAGATGCACATCACTACTATTGTGCATTGGTTTTTGGATGTCCTTTAATATTGAACTAAGGAATTGTGATGCGCTCCCTAATCACAGAAATCAATCGAATTGTTTTCAGTATTATTCTTTGTACATATTTATGTATGAGTTATTACATAAGTATTTATGCATGCATATTTAACCTTTTAGTTTTTGCCTTTACCCCCCTTGGATACAAATTAATCTCGTCAAGTTAGTATTAAATCAAAATTAAATTTATCATACCTATATCTTAATAATAGGTAACAATATAACGACAACGACAACAATAAGTTTGTTTCATAATATACCTATAGAAGCCGCCAAAGAATTATTCAGAGGCCGTATCAATTCTTTTTTTTTCAAAATTTCAAACAAAAAATAAACATAAACTGAACTGTGATTCAGCCTTCTTCCAAGTAGGTATATAGATTTTCAAGTCAACTTACATATAAGCTTCATTTACTTAAGTAGGATATAATGTGAGTATTCGTATTCGTGTCAGTTTTTCTAGACGCATTCTGCAGCATGGGAAACCAAATGAGCTGATTAAAAGCATTGTATCTATTGATGTACATGTATTATTGAATCTTTTATTTGTATGATCAGTATAACAGTATATAAAGAATAAAATTCCAAAGGGTCTATACTATAGGAGCCTAGGCACTGTGAGAAAATAAAAACAGAATTAGTAATGAACATGTAAGACGTTCACTCCACTCCAACTATATATTATCCGCAATCCGCAATCCAATTAACGACAGTAGATATCTCTATCCCTTCGACTTTAGTTATAGAATAGAACGCGACTTCAAATCACTTTAATAACTTATTGAACTGAGAAACTGAATGAACACAAGGCTACGGAGGCTTTATAAGAATTTATCATTGTTACTAATTATGAACTAATTTTAGTACCCTGGAGTAATATATAGTCATTTCTGCTCTAATTATATACTCAAGATATCAAGCGATAGCAATGCCAACCATGCCGTCCATAAATACTGATATAGCACATATACATAATTATATATAACTATTAAAAAGTGCCAACGCAAATCGTAATCGATTGTGGTTCATGTCATAGTCTACTATATAGTGTTGATGTTGGTGTTGGTGGTGATATATGGTGATACATGAATACATACTGCAAATAATATTGTTGGTCCAAAATCCCAATTGCCAAAAATGCCAATGGCTAAGTAAAACCTTATGCATTTTTAAAATTAGTCTGCAGTCTATGCAGTCTGTACTAAACTAAACTGGACAGTCTAATTTTCCATGGAAATGATTTAGGATATACCGCAGATAGATGCACACGGTCTCGGTCCTGTAATATAAAAGCCGCATGATATTATGCACCTACCATTTTAAATTCATCCCTATAATGTGCATCTTGTATGTAAATGTATGTACCCATGTAGAGATTAATTTCTTGTAATAGCTATATAATTATACGTATATAGGTATATAGGTATATACTCGGGAAAATGGTGGGTTTGCATGCGATATTCTACGCTACGTTTCATGCGTGTATGAAAATGAAACTGTTCAAAATCATAGGCTTATTATTACATGGGCATAAAACCAAAATCAAAAGCCTTCATTAAAGTTTGGTAATAATTATTACAGAGATACAAATTGAAAACTATGAGAGAGGATGCTATAACGATGGGCTCGGCTTTGGCTTCGGCTTCGGCTTCGGCTATGGCAACGGCAACGGCATAAGTACTTTCTATCAAGCCTTAAAAAAATATTAATTGCAATATATTGCGATATTCCCATGCCCCTTGTTGCCCACAGCAGAGAGTCAAAATATAGCAAAAGGAAAACAATAGGGAGAACATGAAGAATATACTGCAGTCGCAGTCATGTTATCGTATCGTGCCGTACTATAAGAATTTATATACCTACTTACTTACTTTATAATATACGCCAATGACATAATGGCAAACTAAAACTAAACCACAAGAGAATATCTGAACAGGCCATTACTGCACTTTATTACACGTACCAACGCCGATGCCGAAGCCGAAGCCCAAACACCAAACCAAACCACAGTGTAAAATATAATAATATAATATCTGCAAAGGTAATGGAAATGGCAATGGGAGGCGAAGAGCTTATGGCAAATGGCATGTCTGTATTAATTTTTATTTTTCTATACAGGCACACACACAATACATTAACTACAGGACGACTACGATTTTTCTACATGGAGTATGACTATGAACTAAAAGCACGACGACGACGACGACGACGACAAGAATTGAGAATGAAATGGGAGGATGTAAAGATGTCTTTTTATGGGCATGTTTAGTGAGAAAGCCTTCGAATTTCTCATAATATTATCATATCATAATTTCCTTTACAAACTTAATCCCTATATATCATCCCATATTCCAACCACAGCACAGTGATGGTGTTGGTCTCCATAATATTATGCATTATGTAGCTTCATCATACGTAACATAATTATACCTGCGTATTTGGAGTAAGCAGGTATATAGGTTAGTTATATTATATTGTAGGTGGTGTTAAAGGTATGGTCTAACTATTTAGTAAGGTTGATACACATTTATAAAAATATAACTACAACCATAATCGGGATTATTATTCTGATTTTGAGTAGAATATGCCTACCTTGACTTGGCCTGAGTCCTGAGTGACTGACTGACTGCTTGACTTATGAATTATGATGAGGATGACGACGACGACGATGCGACCGAGCGACACTTGTTTGAACGTTTGAAGTCTTCGAGACCACATTTAAGATAAAAGGGAGTTTGTATGAAGTATGGATAACGTCTTGTCTTCTCCTTTTGCGCCTTCTGAGTTCCTCGCATTTCAGAATAAATTAAAGGCTACTCCAGCAGCAGCAATGTCGAATGTCGAACTCGAAGTAGAAGAATCAAGAACAACTCACTCAACCCACGTGCACTGAAATTTTGAAACGAAATGAAAGCAGATTATAAACCAAAACCAGGCCAGAGCCCAAAACCAAAATGCCATCAAATCATGTCAAGAAGTAACGTGGAATCATACTCCTGTCCCTGTCAATGTCACCCGTTTTTCTTTTGCTTAGTACTAAATATTTATATTTTAAGGATAGTACCCTGCACGGATATTAAAAAAAGCGGTGTTATAAATAATATGTAGATGTACCACGTGGCCACGTGACTATGAAGATTTTGAAAGGTAATATTAAAATATTTCCATGTTATTATTATAATTCATATAGAGAACTGTCGCTGTCACATCACATTATAAATGCATGTCGTATTTTTGTATCTTTTTGCAGTTGGATTGAAGATATATTTTAATTTGGAAATTGGAAGCTGTAAGATTATATATTAAGATGGGCATGGGGATAAAAATAAAAATACAAAGTACAAAGGAAAGGAGGCCACTAGGCCTTTGCAGAAAAATTCGTAGGAGAAGGAGAGGAACCAGGGAAATGCAATTATTATTATTACTATTATGTAAAGAAATTCTTTAGATACAAACAAACATTGTATGCAATTATCAGTACAAGTACATTTGAAACTTTTGTTCTTGAATTTTTGATCCAATGCACCTTTTAAGTTGCCTACCTAAAGGTACTTCTGCCTTTATGAGTAAAGAAGCCCATGCTGCGCTGAGGCTGAGATAGATAGATTTGGTTCGTAATTTGAATAAGAATGAAAATGAAAGACTTAAAAAGGAGATAACACAAGTTACACAAATATACTGATAAAAGTGGTATAATTAGAGAGATAACTGTCATAAAATCACAAGATATTTAATTATAATATCTGTCCGCTTGAATAGGTGAAACTATAACATATAGAAATGTACAAGGTCTTGCTAAATAAGGAAACGCTTTTGTCACTAAGGTAACTGATAATGTCATTGTTGTTCATGGAATGATGGGAGTGAAATTGGGATGCAGATACAATAATAAATAGGTAGGTATATATATACATAAACATTACAACAAATGATAACAATCTGCATGCTATTATTCATTTACAATTTCCTCTAAGGTGTATTTTAATATTTTTACTTTTTACTTTTTACTATGTATGTATTGTACCTATGTGGTCTTTATTGATTTTATAGCCCCATTTCAGTTATTGTTGTGAGATGTCATAAATGATAAATAAATTGTCAATCGTTTGTTTTTTGCTGCATTTATCTGCTATCTAGACTAAGACACCATAATGTGTTGACATTGCGTGTTTACTAGTAAACTACTTAAAAAAATGTAGCGTATTTAATGCCTATGTTCATCTTTCATCTCATAATGCAAGACACAGCTTTAGCTTTGCAGACTTTTGGAAGAAAAAAAGTGCTGAGACATTTAATCAAAAAGCTAAGATGTATGTTTCTGCAATATATACATACCTAGCTCGGGCTATAATGTGTTTTACAACCTACTTATTACTTTAAACCCAAGCCCAAGAGGTGTGTATCATTTTTACGGTTACGGTTAAGTGTACGTAAGTAAGTAGTTGTCTTATAAAAATTGGAGAAAAAATTGAGCAATAATACAACATGAATGAATGCATTTTTACATTCACACACTGCTGCAGTTCAAATAAGTTTCGCGTATAGTAAAAAACTATGAGGATATAATATGTATTGAATATTGAACAAGTACTAAAAGTCCCTACTACTGATATGCGCTTATAGATGAACATAAAAAATTGAACAAGAGTACTTAATAAGTAGTCACCAACACATCATTGTTTTGTTAGTAGACAAAATAGGAATCCAGATTCAAACTGAAACGCTATAAGACTTCCCGCGCCGATAAAATCAAAAAATGTTATAACATAAAAGATAGCAAAATTTCAATATGGTTGGGCGTTAATATCGTTGTCATTGTGGTATTTTTATTATTAATGGAGTGGCATTTGAGGTTTGTGTTATGACGTGTACCAGCACCAGTACCAGTACCAGGGCAGTGACTGTGGAAGTATATTCTTCGAAACCAGAAATGCACATTTAAAGTTCTTAAGATCCTATTTAAGCCCTGCTGATCGATCTTTCACCCTGCTTTTTCTCAAATAGTTATGTAATTCATTGTACAGTAAATTAATGTAGGCGAGATTATTTATACTACATGATTGCTACTATTGTAGATAGTAGATAGTTGGTAGTAATATAATTAAATTCGATGAAGTTGAAGTTGAAATTGAGGGCGGGGTACAGGGTAGAGAGTAGAAGGGCAAGACAAAACAGGCAGTCCAACGACAAGACGTTGGGAAGTTGTGGGCGTATAATCATCTGATAAGACATGACTTCCAACGTCACTGATCGACTCATCGCGCTGAATACTGGTTGGTTTTGGGATGGTTGTTGCGTATATACTGTAGAATCTACTAAAAAAAACTTTTTGATATTCTTGGAAAACTGATTAGGTCGAATCAATAACCGTCTTCCACACACCTTTTTTGATTGAAAATACGAACTTTAATACGCTAAATATCTAGTTTGAAATTGAATTTTTGAACTTTATCAACAAATCGATACCTATTTATCAAACTTTTACATTCGAAGTTTATGTAGAAGGTAAATTAGTTTAGTTGAAGTAGTAAAAATCTGCCTCACCTTTTAGAATTTCAGTGTTTTTTTGTTGTTAAAGTATTTAAAAGGGTAAAGAAGCGTACTATTTACACAAATCTTTAACGGGTCAGAAGTCAGAAGAAAGGCAAGGTGACACACTATAAAACTCTTTTACCAACTACGCCAATGCATCCCCAAATATATTAAAAGGGATAAGTTAATGTTACTAACGCAAAACTTAATATGAGGATGTTAAAGTTTCAAAAATTCAACTTATAACTTCAACTGCTTGATCCTACGCAATGTCTGTAGGAATAAGTGACACCATGATTTTTGGTTTTAGTAGGTGGTGTTGCAACATTAAGACTGCATGCTGCTGATGACTACGAGAATTTTACTTGTAATAAAACATGGAATGCAAATATAACATAAAGATGAGTATCGACTTACCAACAGCAGCTAATTTAATAGCCCATTAATATGACGATTGACGATGGAGCTCCAGAAATCGGCATTTGCATGAGTATCGGTGTCAGCATCGGTATCGGTATCGGTTAAACCATGTTCAACATATTATCATTGTATTGACAGCTGAAGTTACAGTTGTCAATGATATCATCATCTTAAATCGGAATATGAATACGAATCCCAAAGGCATGATGTAATAGTCAGCAGCTAACATATATTTTTGGAATATGGAATTCTTCGATGAGTAACTTCTGTAAGTACATTTGTATGTATAACACCTTCGCAATTTCGCACCAGAGAAAAAGTGTTGGTGAAGTAGGTAATAATAATAATTCTTGAGTGTTACGTTAAAGTAGAACTTATGATTAGACTCTACCACTATACTGCAGCCTCAGCAACGTTAGTAAAATGTCGCACCATCTTTAGCTTTTATTATAGCCATATCTGCAAAAGGGTGAGCGAGTGAACCACCTGCATGGAAATTCAAAATTACTTGAGTTTGTTAAACACTCCTAGAATTTCATATATTACAAACTCTGTAGTTAATCATATTTACCTACATGATGGAGGAATATAGTTCTTTAAATAATTAACCTTTGAACTATTTGCATTTAAAAAACTAAACTTGTGCTTAAAAGGCTGTCCTTTGAATTTGAATAATCTCGGAGGGTGTTGCAGCTGGATTTGGCTCAGCTTGTCTTCGTCATTCTCATTAGTGATGTAATTTTCTGGACTTATAAGGGACTTTTTATGCATCATCGCCATCCACATATTTACAAGTGTTAAAGTCAGTTGATGTTTTTACTAGTTTTGAACAGGAACGTTGGCGGAAGTAAATCGATGACCAAATGACCATTTAATTTGACATTCCCACTATTTATACCTCTGCCACCTGCGGAACTTTTGATTTCTTGACATTATTTTCATTCATTTTTTCTTCTTTTCTAGTTTAAAGCAGCGATTACGAGCGACACTTTTGTTTCGTTTCCCACGTTGAAATTTGACATTGTCGTGGTCGTGAACATCAAGACGTTCACGATAGAGATTCTAGTGACTTGGTTTGGTTGATGATTTATGGATTTTCTCATAAAAAATATGAGCATAACTCCAAAGTAAATAAAATTTTTTAAGTAATCATAACTGATTTTTTGGTTTATATTATTCAGCTGTCACGTATGACTAAACATCACATACAAACTAGTTAAAGGAAGTTAATGTGACAAGGTCAACTGAGTGATAGTGCCGTAATATTGTAAATTGTAATTGTAATTGTATTTTTATAAAATTACATTTACAATTAGAATTGTAAATTGTAAATACAATTACAATTACAATACAATACAATATAAAATTTATTTTCTGCAGTGTGTTCTGAGCCTTTTGTTTTACGCTGAAATCGTGTATCTACATGATAGTATTCATGGTAAATATCAAGTCAGTAATTTAATCCTAATTAGGGGTCAAATTAAGGTTCCAAAAGTTCGAATTGTAATTGTATATTGTAATTGTATTGTAATTTACAATTACAATTACAATACAATATTAATTTACAATACAATACAATATTTTTCTTACAATAGTTTTACAATATTACGGCACTACTGAGTGATGTACAATATTGGTAGCAAAATCAATAACTGAAATATTCGATTGTTGCCATTTGCCATTTTGTGCATAATGTAGAGTGCAGCACACCAATTTACGATTCACGATGTTCGAATTACCTAAATTTCTGTGAAAAAATGTATTTTTGATGTTGGTTGATCTTGATTGTGGTATCAATCATTACTTTTAACTTTAGTTCTTTATTGTAATACGAGTCATATATAAGTCCGTAAGTGAAAATTATATGGCCATAAAATGTTAAAAAAAGTTTATATATTGACATTGACGACTTTTGAATTAATTTTTGAATCGATGAGAGAACAGAATTTTTTAAATAGCATGCATTCATTCATACTTCCTACATTTGGAAGACAGTCAGTGTATGATATAAATGCCCATTGCCATGATTGATTGTTGTTCTATTTCATTTTATCGATCAAACACACACCCAACCTACGACCTGCACGCAACATCTGAAATCAACTACACATTGCCATTTTTGATATTTCAACAACTG
This sequence comes from Dicyrtomina minuta, assembly GCA_949802685.1. Taxonomy (NCBI): domain Eukaryota; kingdom Metazoa; phylum Arthropoda; class Collembola; order Symphypleona; family Dicyrtomidae; genus Dicyrtomina; species Dicyrtomina minuta. Next base: position 22,389,625 of record OX461811.1, on the reverse strand, counting down.
ACATTATATTTCAAATATTAAATCATAATATTTCCCAAGAATTCTCAACTTGAGCAGTTCAATAGTTTACAAGTTTTTAGGGGCACAAATATCAATTGTTTATCTATTTTATTCATTGATTAATTACTTCAGACCAAAAACTTTCATCACTGATGAACCCATACTCCATTCTAGTTTGTCTAGTCAATAATTATTGTTGTTCGTTGTAGTCAATCGCTTATTGTTGTTCCGTTTATGGAGTTTTGTTCTGTGAACAAAGAATAGTTGGTTGCACTTTGTACTTCTCACTTCACTTCTCACAGACACCATCGTCGCCTCGCCAATCGTATAACTTGTAACACACACACTTCGTGTTAGTAACATCTAGCCTGTCCAGTTGTTATCTTTAACAAGCTAGAAATGCTCTCTTTGAGATTTTAATGCACTTTATAAGTAGTAACAAGCATTATAACTTAGCCGGCTTAGGGTTTTCGATTTTTGGTAGATTGGTCTGTTAAAAATGTATTAATGATTAAGCAAGGACAGTAAACAGTGAACACCGTCAAACTGTGAACAGTAAATCATAATAGGATTCTTGATTGACAACTGGCAGGTGTGTAATCATTTTTTCACTGAATACCAATTAACCATTATCGGCAGTCGGCATTATCCTGCTCTAACACCATTATATTTTAAGCGTCGCGTCGTTGAAAATAATGCAAATTAAGCTAAGCAGGCAGTAGTTTAATTCGCTTTTTTGAAAATAGGCAGGTCACACTATTTTTACTGTTTTAGATGCACATATTTTTAACTGGTGTTAAATGTGTGCAGTGACGGTCATTCAAAGTTCTATATATATATCTTTAAATATTTTTTATTCGCGTTTCAATATTAAGATATGAATTTGAAATACATGCATTTTTATTTACAAGTGACACCCCATGCTAAAGATAGCTAATTTAGGAAATGCTTAAGAGAGTGATCCCCCCTTAGAACTGCGAGGGGGGAATTAAGGCGGGTGGGTGAGTCGAAAAATTTGGTAAATTTTGGGTGGCGTCATTTTTGTCCAGCCCCTCATAAGGTGGGCACATTCTCGTTAGAAAATTAATATAAACCCACACAAGGACTAGTTTAAGATTCAGTATTAGCATCTTTAATCTTCACAGGCATGATGACATATGGTTCGGTGTCCAGTGCCATCTTTCAAAATACTTTTGCATTTGAGCTCAATTAGACTAGACCAGACTATATGAAACCCCAATATAACCTCATCTATTTTAATTGTTGCTAATAAATAATATTCCAAAAAAAATCTGTAGATTTGATTAGTGAATAACACGAGCAATTCTTTTCTCTTGTACATTATAATTGTAGGTAATCAAAGGTTAAAATATGCAAAGTGAAAAATTAAAAGCACTGCTCAAAATATAGGCTGACTTTGACCTAATTTTTTAAGACTGCATGCTTCATATGATAAAGCAAAAAAACAAAAACCTTGATATTAATATTAACAGAATCGTATATAAAATGGGTCCCGCATTTCCCCTACACGTAATCCATAATGCACCCGTCATAATATACAACACAAGCAAAGCCAGTAGAAGCAAGCGTTGTTCCTACATATACCTACCTAAATAATCTGATAATCTGATTTACTGGAGCAGGAATAAAGCTTGTAAATAACCTACAAGGTTTTTATTTATTCAAAGCGAAAGTCAAAGTCTACTACTATACCTCATGGAATTACTATTGCTGAATTTGCTGACGCTGGCATTGAACCCTGAAAAAGTAAAAAAAAAAAAAAAAAAGTAAAAAAAAATCAACTTGAAGTACACGTAGAAGGAAAAAGTTTCATCTCCGTGGTTCGTAATTGCAGGTATATAGTTTTGGTTTCGGTATCGGTATCGGGGTATCGGATTACAAAATCCATTGCCCTACTTTATTCCTATTTTAGTCAACTAACTTTTGACATGTCTTGCTTGACGTCTTGATTCTCAATATTATTTGGACATTTTCTGATTCTAATTTTCCCCATTGAAAATCCGTATTGCATGTTGAACATTTATATAGACTTCGCCCCAGACCCCCAGTATAAAAACCAGGCACCAGAGGCCAAAGAGGAAGACCACGATAACACTATAGCCTTTATTGTTATTGTTTTTTATTTTTTATATAGAGATATGAAAAGACTACAGCCACAGAGCACGGAGCAGCAAGAGAAGAAAATAATAATAGTAACAGTTCTATTTTCTATTTATACCAATTTATTGTGTGACTCCTGGACACTGGACAAATAACGTGTAGGCACTCAAATCCATATATCTTGAATAAAAGTACTAGTACAAATATTTCATTAATACCTATAGGTACAAAGCTTCCAAGTGCAATCAAAATGGGGACAAAGGTGTATAAATCCTAGAAATTATGAAATACTATTATTATAAATACATGCTTTTACATATAGTTCGAACCAGCCGATGTTTTCAACGAAAACAAGGAAGTGAAATATTATTTTGAAGCTCTTAAAAACTAAAAAATGCGGAAGTCCTTCAAAATTCTCATTTTCCCTATTTACTGTTTTTTTTAGATTTAAAAAATCTCGGGTTTTTGGAATTTTTTGACTCTTGAAAACACTTGAAAAATATGCAATTTAAATGCAGGATAGTGTTGCTTACGATTAGTTAAAGTTTCAATTAAAACATCTTTAAATAAAACTTTAGTTTTGTTACAGCGGCCATGCAAAGAAATCGTTATTATTCCCTTGTATGTTTTAAATAACACTAGATTCTAGATTATAATTATTTACAGCAAGTATCATTTCTTATAGTCATTATAGGTATATATATCACCCTTCTCCATGCATTTCAATCCACAATTCGATTCCTTTTTCCTTATTCTAAAATTCTATTCTATATGTGTGCTTTATTAGATTGTTATACGCTGGAGCAAAATCCTGAAAAAACACTCTCCGTCTCCGGGCTGAGCAGATCGACACACGCATTAAAAATGTGTAACGTGCCAGGACCACTTACTTCGTCGAATAAAAATACTCAAGAGCTGCCGAGAACAGTTATCTACTCAAAATATCAACTATCAAATTGCACTGCGTCGCTCTCTATGAACGTCCCGGTCCCTGTCCCTATGTCCCGGTTCGTGGCATGGCGTGGATTGTAATAAACGAAATCGAAAGCTTTTAGATTTAGATTTCTATCTAGTCTACACTTCCCTTGCCTTCCCTGGCCCACTATCAGTTCAGTACATAAAAAGAGAGCTGAGCGAAAACAAAAATGAATTTCGATTTTGATAAAAATGTTGAATGTTTGTATGCCATGCTCCCTCTGACTCTGACACTGGAACGTTATTAACGATTAAAGCATAAAACGCATATATGAGCCCCATGTAGGTTAAGTTGAGTCACGTTAAAACACAGTTAAAATAATAATGGGCTAAATTCTAACTTCTAATCCTGTTGGTCCTGGTCCTGGTCCTGGTGCAACCGTTCTTTCTAGTGAATGCGTGGATATATCAGTAGGTCTATACCTCGCTATACACCTGTCTTTAAGGACCACTGAGCTTTAAGTACATTCATACTATAATACTAATTAATTAAGCCTCCCTAGATTAATTGTAGTTCAACGGTCTATCTACCTGTATATGGTTCAGAAACGTAAACGCAAAATGAAATAACTTCATTTGAATTAAAAGCTACATAACTTTTCCAGTATTTATACATCAATTAAATGGAAGTGCGTAGATAGAACAAATGGGTACAACGATGTAGCTGTAATACTATAGAGCAGTGTTGTAGAACTATGTGCCGAGTAAATCTAATCAGGAAGGTTTATTAGGTAACCTTGCTCATGTCCACATGGAATTATATAATACACTGAAGACTCTATAAATGTGCTGGAGAATTGGAGCAGTATTCATATAGGTATGTAAGCAGGCGTGCTTGGGTGAGCGGTTAGGACTGCAGACTGTAACGAAATTTACAGTCTCAGACCCGGCTTCAATCCTCGGCCACTGCTAATCGTTTACGGCTCGGTGTTGTACGGTAAACGTCACTGGATGGTTGATTGAAACCCAATCTCCTTCGGTGCTCCTTAGTGACCACTACTTACTGTAGGGGCCTAGGGAATGAGACTCCTTTACTGTGGAGGAGGGGACGGGGATAGGTGAAAGGGTACAAAGACCGAGACGATCTAACGCGGTAGCCTCCTATTTCCTCACCCACAGTGACTGGTTGAGTCTGGTTGTATGAACTTCGGTTAAATCGACCCAATGAATAAATTATTATTATTATTATATAGGTATGTATGAAATATATGCAAAAGTGAATTTATTTTTACAACACTCCCGTCCTTCGCTTGAACTCCCTACTTCATTATTATTCATCGTGACCGTAGTCAAGTAGTCACTATGGCTGACTGCCACTGCCATATGCCCCACTGTGTAGTCCTTCTCGTTTTCGTTCTGCTTAAATTCATTTAATAAATATTGTTGACCCTGTGTGGGCTGGAACTGGAACTGGAACTGGAACTGGAACTGGGGAACTGGATAACTGCAAACATGCAGCTTAGCATATAGCTAAAAGAAGGATTATTAGGAGTTTATATGCGTAGGTACATATTTATTATTAACGTATGGTTGCTTTAATTATTTTATTTTATTGGTTCTAAAATAAGCTAATTAAATAAGAATGTGAATCTTGAGCGGAATATTAATCCTATATAATGTTGCAAATTCAAATCTGCACAAAAGAAATGGTACACCGAGTGAAAAGCACAGCAAGTGCTTGTATGGAAATGAGAAATTCATAAAATTTAGAGAACAAAAATAGAGCAAGAAACTTCAATATTATAAAATAAGCACGACCAAATTTGAGTATTGATTTCATATAATTATATAGTACTACTTAGTTGTTGTATTTCCCTATATTCTTTGAAAGTCTCAACTTTTGAGTAATGTCCAGGCAAGCCCATACAGTGAAAGTAAAGTAAACATTTTATATCTGCAGTTATAATGGGATATGGGAGTGAATTTAAAAGTGAAAAGGAAAAGTGTGTAGGAGTGAAAAGTATCAAAGACATGCAATATTTTTTATGTTTGATTTACTTTATTATTATCTTCTAGTCTTCTATGCATATAAGCCTTAAGTACAAGTACATTGTGCATTGATATATATGGATATACAGAAGGCAGGGCAAGGAACTAAAATAACCAGACACACAGACTGCAGACTATATACAGGTGCAAATACATCATATATTAAATCTGCAAGCCTACCCACCTTACCTATGTAAGTTACTTACGCACAATAGGGAAATGGGAAATGGGAAATTACAATAATGTATAATACGACTTATATTAAGCTATAAAGTATTCAAAATCATTTCCTGCTGAACTGGGCATGAATGCTTTTACTTTTTTTTCCTGGAAAAAAAATCTTATAATGCTTGCGAATAGGTTCAATACTATTGCAGTGAGGCAACCAGAGACTTTCTTTTGTATCAGTTTCCAGTTAAATGTACAGTAAAGCTGGAATTGCTAGAAGCATATTATACTAGTTGAATTAGTGCTGGATACTGACTCTGGAATTCTAGAACAGTAAGCACCTGCAGGCAGGACCTACATATCTAGCAGATCCAGTCGATGTTTAAGGTCTTTACCTGTATAGTTTTTCAGATATTCTATGATTTCTAGAATTCTACCCAAACCGACTGATTTCGTTTTCGTTCACTACTTCTACTTCTACTATGTATCTACTTCTATAGGTCATTTCCCTCTTACTTTTTTTTATTTAATGCCAAGGATTTTTGTTTTGGCCCGTTGTTTCTATGGTGACAGCTAACTTGTAGCTGCATACATACCATACTGTAACCTGTTTGCAAAATCCGCTGTACGTTCCACAGTATCTGTATAGACAGACTCGATGAAGCGGGTAAAGTGCCAAGGCACACAAGTGGGCATTTTCGGATTCGTACAGGTATACCTATTAGTATTCTCGCAATTCGCATGCATGACGTCGACGTGGATATTTAATATACATGTGCAGACAGTATGATTTTTAGCAGATTATAGTGCAAAATCAGTAAATTACATATGAAACTAAAGGGAAGGAATTATTAATACATAGAAACTATAAAGAATGTATGCTCTGCTCAAATATAGTATACGTGCCTAAATTTCGTGAGCGTCCACACACACACGTGGCCAACAATTAAATATAGCCAAGTAAATAAAGGAGTGCTTGGCTTTGCTTTTCTTTGGTAGCAGAAGAACAAAAATCGCTCTACTTAAGTCAGTCATTTCTACAAGTATGTATGTGGTATTATTCGTTATGATTACTATTTTGCAAAATATACATACCTATTGATATTATATTATGCCCACGCAAAGCTAAAACTGGAAATAACCAAACTATCTGGGAAAAAGTATCGGTGCAGGTTTTCGGTCGGTCGGTGTTTTTGTCTTTTCGTGAGATATTTTCTATTGTAAAAATCCTCCCTCTAATATTCATGAATTTATGATTTATTTGTCACGCACAGCAATTATAGCAAGGTATAATAATGTATAGTACATATGACACAATGATTACAATTGCAATGGGATCTTTGACTCTTTCTTTTGTGGTATTATTTTTTCTAAAGTTTTTGCTAAAAGTGCAATGCCAGTGCCAGTTAATTCAGATATGGATAAAAATAGTTGTTTCCAGATTCCAAATTTCCAGACGAAGTACACATTCCCTCAGAAGCTACTCCGGAACCGTACCAATATAAGGTCGTTCTCATCTCAGGGTCATTGGAGTTTCAATATTTGAGGTGGCTAGTTTGACCTTAATGATACTGATATTAACAGAATACTAATTTACACCCTACACGCTATATGAAAATGATCAAAACTACCATAGTTCCTTCAGTGGTTTTTATTACGATCGCGATACAATAGATAAAATCACAGAATTCTTGCCGTTGACAGCTTTAGTAGGTATGCTCCATAATGCACTTTGTGATATTGATAGGGAATAAAATGTGAAAAAAATTCAGTGATATTCACAGCAATACATGGAAGAATTAATATTCCCATTCATAATATTGTTAAAGCATTAATTGCTGAAATTATATGCAAAGCCAATTTGTAGCTAAGGTTACATTAAGTAACGTAGGTACGTAGGCAAATTTAGTTTTGCAGTCGGGCAGTGCCCGGCGCCCGGGAATGCTGACACTTGAAACAATATGGGAGACGTCACGGGTACCGAGATTTCGTATGAGAATTCTCTTTCAAGCTAAGCTTTAGTCTAGCATATTTTATTGAATTGGTTGCATGCATACGTGTGGGATTATGATTTATAGCTATTATACTGATAGACGCATGGGGCAATAGAGAATAGAGATTAGAAATCACAAGTGGTGAAAGTGTCCAGGGTCCAGGTTATCCCGGCGCCAGGTGCAGGTTAAATATAATATGTGAAATGCAAAACTTCTGCAAAAACGGGACACGTATTATGTATATGGTGTCTGCAGAATTCGGAATATTGTCAAATTTCTTTCACTCACACAATTGTCCAACGTCTGCATAAATGCATACTTATAGACAACTTTTACTTTTGACTGGTATAACCGAAGAAATACCAAGAGCTATGCTATGCAATTACTTATAACGAACAAAATCAACTCGACTTACATTACTGCCTGACACCCAAATCTCCAATTGTCCCACCTTATCATTATGACAATGACACTCTTTGCCTATTGATATCGACATCGATAAATGGAACTGAAATTATAGTAGCGGTGGGCTACGTTCGTCTACAGTCTACAGTATGACGTCTGACGTCTACCAAGTTTCTCGAAATATCAGAGTATAAATTGCCCCTACGTTAGCATTAGAATTTAGTAAATAGTTGTATTGTAGTTTGTCCAGCTTCATACTCCACACGTATTCTTTATGTATTCCCTTGAAATCGTATCTGAGCTGAGAGGACCTCTGTCATTGTTAATCATAATCCACTCCACGAAATCTGGAGCATCAGCCCCGGAATGTATAATCGTCAATTGTAATCCCCACGGACAATATATATCCATATTATGCAGTAAAACGCTTTGAAAGCAAAGGGCCATTATTTTAGCTATGGTCTCTATTAATTATGAATAGTTAAAGAACTGTATGCATGTATGGCAACGTTATCGTTGTGTATCCAAATAAAAAATTGGCATTTTGGGACTTCTTCAGTTCGGAGTCTACACTGCCTTACAAGCTAAAACAAAGTTGCATGCCAAAACAGCAGAAATGAAGCCCCACAGTGTTACTGTGACAGGGCATGACATTGCAAAAATATAATAAATCAAAGAAATACAAACTAGAAACTAGGCAATTAATTTCTTTTATACAGAAGTAGCTGTCGCTGTCTTGCATTTATAACGAAGAAAAATTACAATAATTAATAAAATATTATTATTATTACGGTACGTGCCATATTATTATAGGTCATATCAATTATGCAGAATACAGATAAAGGTTAACGGTCAACGTCATGGCGTTCTTTCTAAAGTCCTAAAAATCCATTAAATAGTTTTCACACCACATTTTCTCAAATCGAACTTTTAGTGCGAAGTTTTGCCATTATTGTCACGCATTCACAGTAATAATATTATGTATACCAAATTCAAGAAATCGAATCGAAGCGAGAGGGGAATGGAATAAGAACGAATAAATTCTTTAGCCTTTCTTATTAGATAAAATTACAAGCAAAAACTGAATAACTACATATGTATGTACATACTACATGTGTAGGAACTTTATGCAGGGTGAAGAATCGGCGTAAAGTAATAAAAGGAACAAATGCAGTATGCATTGCAGTGCAGTGAACTAGGTACACATAAAATTACTAAAATCCTAATCGATATGCCATAATTATTGCAGAAAATAGAGTACACAAATAGAAGGTAGCGAGGAACTATATGGTAGTACTGTAAATAGTAAATAAACATAGAAACACTTGACACACTTAGATTCTCATGTTACTTCTTTGCAACATTAAATATATTACCCCGTAATATTATTGATTGGTTTTAGTTCAGACAATTTACATATTAAAAATTCACCAGTATTTTTTCAATGTAATTTAAATCCACAGCTCAGAGAACTGATCATCAACTGGCTTTGGGTTTGATTGAAACTTGTAAGTAAAAGACGATGGAAAATACATAGGTACATACATTGTCAAAATTATTTCATTTTACTAATAGTATGCAGTAAAATTGAAATTACAAGGAAACGTAAGCGGCAACAGTGTTGAAACTTGAATAATTGAACACAACTATATAAATTATAAATTACATAACTAAACATACTCATGTAGTTAATTGGGTATGTAGTAGATATACTTAAGCATATGAATTAGTAGCTTGGCAACAAGCAGAAGAATGAAATTAGAAAATCACTACACAGTCAAGTTTACATTATTATATATAATTTACTATCAAGCTGAGACACATCCACATTAAATACAAATAAACACAAAAGGAATTAAGACAAAACTAAGCAACTGCAATTTATAGATGTATCGATGTATGGCGTACATATTAATATTACTTGTTATTATTGAAAAATAGTTATAGGTAAATTAGAATTAAACACCACTAATAAATTAGTATCACAGGAATAATATATTTATATTCAAAGATTAAATTAAAATGTTACATAGTATATTACAATAAACTGCGTTTTACCTTAACTATACATGATATAAGTAACTAATAACAGTAATAACAGATAATTCCCTACTACATACATATTAATATAGGCCATTCAACTTGATTCTCTTGGGAGAAGGGATTAAAAGTGAGTAGAATATAAATTGTATTAAATTATGGAAACGAGAAAAACTGACTTGTCAACCTTGTTTTGAGTTAAACACATTTTACTATTAGTATACTTGCAATATGGTAATTCATTCCGCAAACGTGGAAAACAAAGTTGTTTTTCCAGTTAATTAATTATAATTTTATTTACTTCAGCCCACAAACTGTACCATGTGTGCATCAAAATTATTCCGAATATGTATGTAAAAATATGTGAGTAAGTAGATAATTTAGACTGTTCACGAAATATAAATATTTAATACACATTGCGCATCGGAAACGCGATGCGCAAAAAATCAATTCCAGATTGACTTTAACATTGCCATACGCCTTAAATATAAAATAATTTGTTTTCGTACCGGCAGAAAAAATCATAAAAGTAAAAATTAAAAAGATTAGTAATACTTTCCTTAACTTCAATATTATGGCTAGCAACCATAACCATACCGTATTACATGTCTTTAGTTTACACCTATAAATGCGAACTTATCACTTCCCTTACTCAATCACTGGCATTTCAATTTGAATAATTATAAGAAGATTATTAATCATCTATTTCACCGGAAAGACGACAAAATCATTGCAAAAATCCTGCAAAATATTAGTAATTAATACTATTAACTAAAATAGGTACTTAAGAATGCATTAGTACAATTTTATAAAGTGCATTAAAGTATATTAAAGAAAAGGAGCAATTGATAGCAAAAAAGGAAATAACGTCAATTAGCTTTAGCGATCGCATTGTCAACTGTATTATGTGTACCAAATTAGGTACTTTGCTTGCATTTCAAAAATTCTTACGAGTTACAAAGCTGATTCGAAATACGCGGTATGCGAGATTTTCATTATAATTAACTAGTAGACAAAAACACAATATAAGTTTGGAAAACATCCACAACCTGGAATCTTCGAAGTGATAGTCTTAAGCTGAAATATCGATATTAGTAATAACTTTCGATCATCAAAAGTGGACGAATAGTGATCGGATTTGCAATATTAGTTTGTTTTCTCGTAAACACTAGTATTATATTATCAAAATTGATATTGACAGTAATTTACACTTACTTTAACTGTAAATTGATTAATTCATTATCATTAACTCAGAATTGAAATTGCGATGATAAATAGTTGAGTGCCAGTAGCAGAGTTAATTAGTAATTAATTGGTTTTGTTTTTGCAGCTAAATATTTTTATGTTTTCGTCATAATATTTTACACTAAAGGATCTAGCTCGTTTGTATCAACATTTGCAGTAATATTATGTAGACTACTTGTGGATTTGCTATACTGTCTTCTTTTTAGTGAAGGCGGCCGACGTTGGTGAAGAATTTTTGGACGACTCTGAATAAAAAAAATAAAACGAAAAATTTGGAAATTAAAATAAAATAAAACAAGCAAAATTAACATCACAATTCACAAGCATAGCATAGTACAAACCAAAATTTTAAAACTTTGGGTGCATCTATAGATAGAGAGAGAGTGCCTAATTATAGCCTCCGGAATCCAGATTGAAAGGGGAAGCTTTTGAATGAGCCGTTATATCACAACGGTATTTTAGTATTTTTATTTGTAACGTTTGACATTTAAAGTCCTATCGACTGATTTTGTAATTTTGAGTTTGACGGAAACTACTTAAACTAATTCTAATTTTAGTAGCCAGCCATAATTCGACACTCTCACCCTATTATAGGGACTCTGTATACGAATTTGTCTAGATAAGTCGTTTATGGACGATACTTACATAGACTGAAATAATCTTAATATTAATAAAAGAGTCAAATTCTTATTTCTTACCTTTGTAACACAATGAAGGAGATTCTCCGTAGAAGCCTCTTGATCAAATGAAATAGAGTCCAAGAAATTAGAAGACAGTGTTGCAGTACTACTCACTATTCTCATATTGTTCTTATTGGCACTAAATATATTTTCCAAGCTCTTTGCCACAGCACCAAATATGTTATCCCGCGGGTTATTTCCTTCAACGCCATGAGTCTGGGTCTCTGTAACACTACCACTGCTAGTTGATTTTGATTTTAACGTGTTTTCAACAATCGAATTACTGGTCATAACATCTTTGTCATATTGGCGCTTTTCATCTGACTGGGAAACTGTTTCATTTGATTCCAACACCGCGCTATTTTTTTCTTTACCATTTGCCTCAGTTTCAGGACGTGCTTGATCATGTTGTGGTACTGGTGAAGTAATAACTTTATCTTTAGTTTTAATTTGACTGCTGCTGCTTCCTTTAAATAAATCAGATGAGTCGTCGTCATCACTATCGTCAAATAGTGATAGTGTTTTCGACTTGCTTTTGCTTGTACCGAATGTACTATTAGCATCAGTGATACTTGCGGACCTTGTAATGACCGGAGATTTAGAATTTGACTTTAAAAATGGGGATGATATTGAATATGGCATTGACTTAGGAATTGTCGGTGTTTTTACTGCAGTAGAAAATAAATCATCATCGGACTCTGAGCTTTCAAATATTGATTTTTCCTTTAAAATTGTTTTCGACTCTGCTTTACCTTTATTTCTAGGCAACGGAATTGTAGATTCAGAGCTAATCTTTGCATTAGAATTAGAATAGAAATTGCTTTGTTTATCATGCTTATTTTGCTGTTGAAGATCAGACACCGACGGAGCTGGAACTGTTGTGGGGGAATTCAATGTATCTGCAAGGATTGAATTAGATACCGGATCTTCAGCGTGCTCTTTGGAAACAGTGGCTTCGGCAAAAACCTTGGATGCAGATGGAACAGCACTAACTTGGGTAGAAAAATCAGCTGGAGCGGATACATACAATGATGACGCAAAAGACGAAGAGTTTGTTCTAGTTATTGGTGCACTGTCAATTACTTTAATTTCTTGCTGCTGTCTTTGACGCGATTGATTCTGGGTTTTGGCCATGGACGTAAATAAATCATCGTCGGAATCTTCATCTGATAAATCTAGGATTCTTGGAGCTCGATTTAGTATTGCATTGTGTTCATCTTTTTCATTTTGTAAATTATTAGAGGAAAGGCTTTTACTAATAAATGGCGGGGGCTCATTTACATTCAATGATGCATGTAAGGGCTTTATCGTTGGTGCTTGGACTTGCGGTTCAACATAACGTTCGTCTTTAAAATATGAAATGTTTGATGGCTGGGCCGGCTGGGGTGAAGCGTCTTTTACAGAGGGCGATGACTTGATTGATTTTGATTTAATGGAGAATAAATCATCATCAGAATCGGAACTGTCAAATATAGATTTTGATTTGAGACGATCAACATTCTGTGATTTGAATTTTGGTTTGACAACGGGAGCGGCCACTGGGGCGAGAGTTGTTGCCGATTCAGGTAAACGGCTAGAAATGGGTACTTCTGGAGGTTCTGCATTTAATTGTACAGGTCCAGGCGTAGGATTATGTTTGGCGGTAGGCACTTTAGTTTGCGGATGAATTTTGTTCTGACTGTCAGTAACTACTGTCTTATTGCGAGACTGATGGGATTTAAAGATATCGAAATCATCCTCCTCATCCGTTGAGATTGTTGGCGAGGGTGGGCAAGCTGGGACTGGAGGCAGCCAGGTAGAACCAAAGCTCTGAGTATCGTTATTAGTGACAGTAACAACTTTGGGAATTCCGCTCGTAGTTTTTGTAGACGTGCTTTCTACGGAGGCTCGTACCGGGGCTGGTTCTGTATCAAAGAAATCATCCTCCACAGCTGACGAGACAGGAGGATTAGGGTCATCACTGCCATCATGAATATGGTTGGTTCGCGTAGGCGTATCTTCTGATTTTGCTTGATCTGATTTTATTTGTTTTTCATTTTCAGTTGAATTTATTTTTGAATTATGGTGTTGGCTTTGAAATTCGGAATGATCAGAGGGAGTAGGTGATGGGGTATCATTTACATTAATTGGAATGATATCTGATTCAAGACTTGCATGCGAGTATGTCATTGACTGTGAATCACTTTTGGAAGTAGCCGTTTCAATTTCAAGATGCTCAGTTTCATTTTGAATATTTTTTTGAAATTGATTTTGACTTTGACTTGGACCTACGACAGAAGCAGCGGCTGGTGATTCAAAGTTAACCGGGATTGGATTTCGATCTACAGGTGAATGTGAATCACGAAGAATTTCATGGACAGGTAAAGATGGTGATATGAGATTGAGAAAGCTGTCATTATCATTCTTATTCTTACGTTGGCCTATTTTGGAGGCATAGCTTAAGGACTTGAAAATATCATCACCGTCGTCAGACTCATTCTCAGACAAATCTAGTACTGAGGATCGCCGTAAATCTTGCTCAGGATTATTGAATTTAAAATTCTGATTGTGATTTAGGCTCGTTTGATTTTGATTATCTGATGGTAATGACGGAGGTGATTTAAATAACGAAGAAGAAATACTTTTTTGGGTCTTTGGTTTGGACATTGTTGCAAACAAATCATCGTCGGAGTCCGAGTCGTCGAAGATTGTTGTTCTTTTTGGTGGCTGAGGCATTTTAAATTGCGGGTTCCCTTCTGTTTGGGGTGGTTTTTGTGGTTCCGATTTATTTGGCTCCGCCCTAGGCACGGTCACGGTTTTAGGTTCAGGTTCGGTTTCGACTTTTCTTGGTAATTGGACATTGTGATTCACTTGAAGCTTAGACGTTGACTTTAATGCATCTCGAGACTTTGTTAGACTCTTAATGACTTCCTTGAAATTTTCCTCTTTTGAAGTCTTCGGTTTACTAATACTACTAACATCTGCGGTAGCCGCAGGATTTCCAATGACTGCATTATCCGCTGTGGCTGCCACTGTAAGTGTAGGTGCGGGTCCGGGTACTGGTTTTGGTTCTGGCGGTGGCTCATCAAATATATTTTGAGTATAGGCGTACGAAGGTACTGCTTGATTAAAAAAATGACTTTGTATACCAGAAGTATTTTGCTGGAAGGCTGAAGGGGAATTAAATATATCATCATCGTCCGAATCAGATACATCCAAAATTGGCGGTGGGCGGATATCCGGGTCCGGAGGGGTTATGGTAACAGGCCTTACTGATATTATCTGTTGTTCTTGACTCTGACTATTAAATAAATTTGCTACTGCACTCGGAACTCCACTATTGCTTTCAAAAAACGACGAGGACGTACTTGATGTTGGAGAATGTGGAGTTGGGGGACGTATGGGAGGAACATTAGAATTGAAAAACTCGGTTGGAAATGGTGGAGCTTTTGGAGGAACAAAATTTTCCAATGAATCAAATCCACCAGCTGAGGCTAAAATAATACACAAAGACCTCATTAGAATTAATCAAGTCCTTTCAAAGCAAAGGTAAGGAAAGCAATAATACTATTTTTAGGCTCAATTTTATTAAAAAAATAATAGTCTTATGGTTAGACATACCTGATGAAATCTGTGAGGTAGAATTTATTTGTCTCATCATGTCTTCATCAAAATTTGGAAAAATTAGCTTATCCGAAGCATTGTTTACTTCACTTGCACCAACGAGTGACGAACTTGAAGAGGGAACCGAACTAGCTGCGGGCGAATATCCGACTCTATTATTCTCATTCAACAGCCCGCAGTATTTGCTGGAGAAGAATTTCGATGAACCGATGAGATGAGCAAGATTAACGCTCGAAGTTAATCCAGTATCTGTACTTCTAGTAGAATCTTCTAAGCTAACAGATCTAGAAAATATCACACAATTTCATCGTCACCTTTATTTTTTTAAAACTCATTAAGCAACTTCAATTTCATTAAAAATAACGTACACACAATCCTAATCCAAAAAAAATTTAGTATGGGGTATTTTTTACCGAAGTTTATCCCGATCTTGTTGTATACTAACACCGATTTGTATAGACTCTTTCATTTTTTCAATTAATGCAGCCTCTTTCTCTGCTTTACTCGGCGCAACGACTTGTTTAGGAATCTTTTTGTCCACGACGTTAAATTCTTCAAATTCTTGTACACGATTTTCCACAAAGCGTGTATCGGCAAGCATTAGGAACTCATTAGTAATGTTAGAAATGTTAAACTGAAGATTACTGACGTCATCAGAGAGTGAATCACAGTTAGCCGATAATTCCCGGGCAGAGGTTACCAAATTCTGGAAACAGAAGAAAAGACATTTTATACCATGAATTATGAATAAATGCGGCAGTGGTAGTGGTAGCACAAGAAACACGATAACACTGCACTCCAAAGATAAAGCTACTGATTGTGAGATAATTTGAGGCAGTTGTATAATATTTCATTTTATTTATTCTATAACCTCGGAAAAATCTCTCAGTCTATTTAAGAGAGCATTATCACATGCAAGGGTCCAATCCGAGCGTCTTGACAGCAGCTCTTCGTTGGACATTTGGAATCCAATATTTGAGCTGGGATTGGGACTCGGCGAAAAGGGATGATTTTGACTCTGAAAAAATATAGTTTCAGCCATGAACAATGCTTAGAATTGCTGAACCATAATTACATTAATCTATTTATAGCCAAATAATGTCTTCATATTATTGTACACACAAAATTATATAAAAAGTCAAACATGCGATGTATTACCATTTTGGGATTGACAGATCAAATGAAAAGACTCTTCCCTGTTTGGCCACGAATATCAACCCTACAACAAACGACAGTAGAGAACGGTGAGCAGTGTGAGCATACAATTTTAGTTTAATTAATTTTTGACTATATTATTACACGGATTGCTTAGCTAGACACTAGTGAGCAAACATTATAATATATATACTGACAGAATTTTCTTTTCTAATATTTATACTATCATCAGCGACATAGTGATACACACGTGACAATTATCACTGATAGCTTTACGTTCGTTTTAATTTCAAAAGTAATAATAACGTGACACTCATGATAAACAAGTTTCTATTTTGGAAGAAGGTTATAAATTATAATACAGCTAAATAGTTGTTAAACACTTTTGTATAGCCGAAGCTTGAATATAATAATACAAAATACCAATACCAAATATCTACAAACTTTAGGCTAAAAAGTGCAACTTTGGGGGTAAAATAATTAGGTATTCACAAATACACAGGAAAAACGTTTACCTATACAACCTAATAAAGGTTAGTATACACTTTTCAGCCGGTCGATCGTGTAGGTACGAATCGATCGAGAGTACACGCCTACAATTAACTTTTCAGTTGACAATAACTATCAATTTCCAAGGTTAGGGACTCCAGCAGTTCGTGCATTCTTTTTAAATTGTTGAATTTACTAAGCGGAAAGTTATATTACAATAAAACTATTATACGAGTAACATGCACCACGTTTAAAATGATATATTATAGTGTATGCAAAAAAATAGATCTTCTAATTGCTAAGTTGTGAGTACGCTACTGATGTCTGACTAACTATGGACTACATATATAGCTCCTGAATTCGGCATTGGCGTATTGGCTGGGCCAAGGGAATAAGAATAGAATAGAACTAATCTAATCTGCATAGAAATATACACACCTTCACATATAACACAACTACTCAGACCCAGACACCAGAGCACATTTTACAACACGCCTCCCTTGCTTACTGGTGCCTAGTTAGCCAGACGATTATTTTAATATCTGCATGTGTAAATAATTTCGAATTCTAATACAAAATGCTAAAATACTTGATTTCATCCCATTTCAATCGTCTCATCGCTATACATTATAGCTTTAAGTAATAAAGTGTAAATACGAAATAGATTATAATAGAAAGTAAATAGCAAATAATGTAAATGGTTGGTAACTACAAATCCTAACTTCAAACTTACTTGTGACTTGAACTCGAGTGCTTCCACTAATTTAAATAGCTATCATCTACGCTAATGACAAATGATAATGATAGTGAGTAGTGAGGCAGCATGAAAGTCTTTCTCTGAGAGTATCAGTATCAGTCCTTTATAAATTATAATCAATAATCAGCAAGTAAATAATAGTTTAGACAAGCCTATACAAACTTTAAACTAGTAACTATTATGGTTACAAGCAAAGCAAGTCATATGAACTGAAAAATATAGGAATAATAATACTACGTATTACAAGGGATTATTTTGTATGTTGTAAGTACTACTGAATAGAATTACGTCCGATACAAAATAAGAAAATGCCATCGAAAGTCAAACTCTCTCATATGGTTTCAAATTAAAGTGCCTAATTAAGATTAAATCGAAATCGAAGTAATGTACCTAACTCAGTGTACGTGGTTGTGGTTTCCTTCGTCATTTTTCATGTTAACTGATCTCTGTAGATATAACGTCAGAGGCAGGTCACAGTCACAATCACAAAATTGATTTCACCACCATTTAAATCAAAATTCACAATTTACAAATACAAGCCGAATATAAGTGAACATGAACTTATGGTTGTTTATAGTTACTTATGCAGTCAAGAGCTACATTTATTCGACTATAACGAAACTACAAGTAACGATAAGCCAAGAGCCCTGATGGACTTGTAGTCAGCTCTGATTTCACTTTGATTAATGAAATGTTTTGATAGGATAGGTAATTGAATTAATGATAGGATGGAAGCCCAAATCTGTATTTGGCTGGTTGAATGAATCATATGACAGAAACTAGTGAATCACTGATTACTGTTTACCAAAAAACTTTTCGAAAATTCTCGCGCCAAATAAAGTGGTTGGCGTGATAAGAAGGCACGGTTTTTTGAACTTTTACAGATTCCCATACGAAAAATGTATGTAAAGTGTGGTTTAGTAAAAAGTGTAAACTTTAGTGAAAAAGAAACTGGTAATTGAGCTGTAACCTTTGAACTATTAAATATTATAACTGATAACCCTCATCTAACCGGTCACCTGTACTTTTCGTCATTTGTGATTTAACTGTGTTTAGCATTTGTTTGCACAGTTCAGTGAAGCAGTAAAACAATAAATAAATATCAGTAACGTGAATTATTAATTTGCCTGTGTGCGTGTGTGACCGCTTGATTGTTTGCCAATTGAATGTCATCTTTTCCCCACGTGGGTCGCGGCTGAGATTTTTATTTTACATAGGCCAGTCTATCCAGAGCCAGGTCTATCCAAGAGATCAAATATTCGAAATTCGAATATTGTAATTTATTACTACCTATAGATATAAGAGACAGAAAGAAGTGTATTGCGCAAATGACAAATATTTAAAAACAAAACTGATTTACGTATCTAACGTCGGATTGATAAATATGCAACATCGGGTTTTTACGAGTTCTAAGGTAAAACTATAATTTCAAAATTATTTATTTTGTTATTATGTAACATTGCTTATAACTTAAAAGTATATTCTGAAGTTAAGAGTTAACTTCAGTTTTATCACTGGTTCCTAAAGTAAATTAGTGGATGGTGGTAGCTGTAATTCAACCTATAATTTTTTATTTTAGGCATGGGCAACCAACTAAAAACTAAACGCAGGAAGTTAAAGTCATCAACTCTTCAATTAATCAAAGTTTTATTACAAGAATTGACCAGGTGTGACGACGAAGTACAGAACATAGTTAACCAGGACACTCGACTAGAAGAGATTGTAAAACAGAAGCATCTACGAGAGACCGTCATTCTTTCATCCTTGTCAAGGAAGCCGGAGGACGAGTTTTCCCTATTCTTAGAGATCCGTGGGAACTTATAGTCTGAGAGACTGACATTTTTCGAAATACAGTGTTTGATTTATGACTTGAGAAAAAGTTTGATCATTACCTAGTAAAAATTGAAGATTAAACATGGAAAATCCTGCGTTGTCTTCGTCACATGCCTCTGATCCCAATCAAGATCACACTAGTGGCGACTACACATGGGATGAAATCACCCAGCAATGGAAACTTCAAGGAAAATCTGGAGAGTCAGTTTATTTCGATGGGACACACCATGTTTACAAGGATAAGGATGGAGCTCTCATGTTTTGGGATGACGAAAAGAAAGCTTGGTTCCCTAAAATTGACGATGATTTCCTTGCGATTTATCAAATGAACTACGGCATAGATTCTACAGCAAATCTTCAACCAGGCTCATCACAAGAAATAACAAACGCAACACCTGCCAATGCCGCGCTTGACAAGGTTGACGATGAGGATACAGAAGGTGCAGAACCACCGAAAAAGAATAAGCGAAAGGATCCTGAATGGTTTGAAGTGGACGACTCGAGCAATACCAAAGTGTACGTATCAAATCTACCCCTTGAGCTCACTCCAGAAGAATTCCTAGAATTTATGAGTAAATGTGGAATGGTTGCAAAATCCGATGGGAAAAATTTCAATATCAAAATGTACAATGACTCCAATGGAAAGTTCAAAGGTGATGCATTGTGTACATATATCAAAATTGAGTCTGTGGATATGGCATTGCACATATTGGATGGGTCCTATCTCAAAGACAAGCAGGTGAAAGTTGAACGAGCCAAATTTACACTGAAAGGGGACTATGATCCTACCAAAAAGCCTCGAGCAAAAAAGAGGAAAGATAAGGAAAAGGCTAAGAAAATGGAAGAAAGATTATTTTCTTGGAAATTAGATCCCTTGAGAAATGTAAAAGAGGAGAAAAAGAACGAGCGAGTTGTGATCGTTGCAAATGCTTTTGACCCCAAAGATTTTGAAGGAGACAAGGTCGGCGATATTATCGAGTACAGCCAAGACTTTCGCGAAGAAGCAAGTAAATGTGGAACAGTAAATCGCCTCGTGGTTCATGATCGACACCCGGAGGGA
Organism: Dicyrtomina minuta; assembly: GCA_949802685.1. Classification (NCBI taxonomy): domain Eukaryota; kingdom Metazoa; phylum Arthropoda; class Collembola; order Symphypleona; family Dicyrtomidae; genus Dicyrtomina; species Dicyrtomina minuta. The sequence goes on along the minus strand of OX461811.1, from coordinate 22,369,111 downwards.
GTTGTACAGATCACTATGAAAGACAGCGACGAAGCGGCAGCTGTAATTAATTTATTTAATAATCGTTTTTTTGGGGGCAAACAAATTAAAGCTTTTATTTGGGATGGTGTAACAAAATATCATGTACAAGAAACAGAGGAAGAAAAAGCTAAGCGAGAAAAGGAATGGGTTGAGTCCTTACAAGAGTGAAACATATTTATTATTAAAATTTTAAAATACTTTGGACTACTTTGGTTTAGAATGTATTGTAAATTTTAAAAGTATTGGTTAATTGTTGTAAAATTCCATTAATTAAACTGATGCGATGTTTTAACGCATGTTTCATACTTCACTTCAGTCCTGCAATTAAATATTTCCATCCACTTTGGTCCATTTTTTTACATGTGTAAATTTTGTCTTACTGCACTACACAGTACTAAAGTACATGCGACTGACAGCAGGTAGGTACGTTGAAGTTGTTAATTTGTTGAAGATATTTTTATGTTCATATGATAGTAAATTATTTCAAGTTTATAATTATACAATATACTTTATGATAACTGTATGGAATAATGAAATGAATTTAATAATATTATTAACTTTATGGTGCAGTTGTTTTAAATAAAGAATTGTCCGACATTTCCCAGTTTTTATTTAAGAATAATATGTGAAAGTTCATTATTATCATCAAAGTTTCAAAAAATAGTACAAAAATAGTTTCACGTTAGCAATATTAATTGACCACATTTTAAATTATACATGACAGCAAATTCAATCATTTTATCTCTTGCTACTCGTGTACAAAAAGACAAGTTACAGAAGGTGGTCAACGTAGATGAATCATGACTATGACTGACCAATTCGTCGCTCACATCAGCGGGATAAAGTTAAAACACGTATGTAACTAATTGCGTTTAATTTTAGGACATTTTCAAAAATATTTTTTCGGTAGGGGTTCTTAAGGCTTTTTCATAGATACTGTGGATGTTAAGGAAGATCCTGGCGCTACGGAAATAGGAGCCCTTGAAAGTGCAATACTCGGATTAAGGACACGAATCGAAGTTGCTTTGGCTGGATAGCTACCAACGATTTGCTGGCCAGGAAGGACAGAGGATATGGAAGCAGGTACTGAGATAATTGTTGCGGGATTAGGAACTTGAGAATGATGGCCATGACTGTGACTATAGCCAGTTGTCGTTGCTATGCCTGAACCCGGTGACCCCATTGTTGCTAACGCTGTTGTTGCTGGTGCGGTTCCCGCAAATTGTTGCTTTAAAAATGTGACCATATTCTCCAAGAGTTTATTTCTCTCTCTCATCACATTTAACGATTCTTCATGGAATTTTTCCATACGCTCTAAAATCCTTTCATTTTGCTTATTTGAAATGGCGATAAATTTATCAACAAGAGGATCGCCAGTTTCAGATCCACTTTCAGCTCCTCCACCTCCTCCACTGTCCTGTTCTTCCCCTGTCTTGTAGCTACGTCTCTTTTTGATGTCCTTGTCTTCCCTCAACTGAAACTTTGCTCTTCTTTTGAATGAACTAGCAGACTTTCGGTGGGCCGTGATGGTAGGAGCACTTATTGGAACAGCGGTGGGTAGTGCGGATCGAAGTGGTGGGATCGTCATTGTCATGGTCACTGGTCTTATTACTGGCTGACTGGTATGGAGTGATAGGGGTGATGTCGAAACGTTGATTAGAGGCAACGGTAACTGCAAATCGATTTTTCCGGGTTGCATAGTAGTAATTATTGGAGGCACTGGTGCTGGTCCAGGTAGTAACAGTGGAGTTCCAAGGCCAAGGATCTGTTGTTGTTGTTGTTCTGGTGTTGTTACTACTTGCGGAGTGGAGTTTCCAGGAATGGACATGTTTACATTGACATTGTTCTGAATTGGAATTCTCGGAATTGTAAAAACTGGAAGTTCATTTTGAATTTGGTTTGCATTTGTAATTGGACATTTGTTGATCATATTAATTTGATTTTGGGTCATAAAATTTTTCCCAAGAGTCTTCATATCAAATGAGGAAGGGGATGGGATTGGGAAATCCCCAGGATCAGTTCCTGGCCCAATATCTATAATGCTGTCATCTACAGCTGATGCTGCTGCTGCAGCGACAGTGGCAAGAGTGTCAAAATCTTGACCGTCTATTGCAACAGAATTAGCACATCTTGCATTGGCAATTCCAATTTGATTATGACTTTGTCTAGTATCTCCATCTTGATTATCAACTAGGTAAAATTGCATTGCATCGTCTACAGTGACAGGTTGACCTTCACCCTGGCCTTGACATGACGCTGAGGAGAGCATTCGCGTGGTGTCTACGTCGACATCTAGATTTTGTGAAAGTGAATGGACTTCATCGGTATCATTCACAGAATGCCCACCGTCTCCAACTTCACCAACTTCCAAATCTGGAATGACGACCTGCTCATCCACAACTACTTGACCTGGGTGGGTGTGATCAGGGGGAATCATATCTGCATTATCCTCGTCCTGCTGATCTGGAACACTGTCAGTAATAGCAACTTGAGCTTCATCGTCTTCGGAGAGAACAGGAAATTCTTTCATATATGAACAGACTGTGGAAGCTTCTGGAAGACCATCTGCCCCATCAGTTGAGAGTAATTTAGTCATTTCCTGAAAGAATGGCCATTTAGTTTTCTTCAAGGGATGTTCCGGATGACGCCGTTGCTCTTCAATGGTCTTAAATGTTCGGACCATATTACTCCATTTTTTTCGACAGTCTTCTGGTGTCCACGTGTAGCTATGCTGGTGCATTCTTTTAGTGACGTCATTCCACACTTCTTTCTTTCTTCTTTTTTGCCCCTTGAATTCCATGCGGAATTCATCCATAAGAGTCATCAACAGATTTGTTTCCTTGTCTGTCCATTGTCTACCTGAATAATTAAATCAATCAAAATGAACCATAAGAATAAAATCTTCATCACTAAACCTTTAAACATATAGATGTTTTTAGGGTTTAAAAAATATTACTTTTGATAATAAATTAGTCGATCACAATTAGAAGCAGGCATACCACAATTACCAGACTTTACAAACTTCCAGCTCCGTCAAAGAGCGCATGGTTTAAACTAGTGCACTGAAATTGTGAAATATTGTTAATTTATATTGTTATTGTTTTACGTCCAAGCGTATAGTTTTCATTTTCAATGCGTTTTGAATTCACAATAAATCACAATAACAATAAAAATTCACAATTTCAGTGCACTAGTTTAAACCGTTGTCGATTAATAATCCAACGACCGAATTTGACGAAATTTAGAGCAAATTACTCAAACTTTTATGTGCGTAAAACTTATAAGGTCATTGCGCACAAAATTGTTTCTACTAATTGTAGTTTTACGGCTACCAAAATCGAATTTTTTTCAAAAAGCGATCATATTACAAAAGCCACTACGCTATGCTTATCACATGTGACACAGAAATCCCCACCCTTATTATTTATGTGTTATACAACCATCGCATCGGTTAGACGTTTCATAAAAGAGTTTTAAGTTTCATAAATGAAAATATACACACGCTTTGCATTTGAAAGCGAAAAACCAATATTTATGCAAACTTTTTCAAGGAGGTTTGCTATATTTTAATGCACATAATTTTAAATTTTAATTCTTCCTTTAAAATATGTACCGAAGCCGCGTCTGAGATTTAATTCAAACTTTAGCAACATGTTATTTGGAGGAGTGATTTGACGTCTCCCAGAACTATGTAACTCGCATCAGTACCAGTAAAACACTGAATGAGATTTGTGAGATGATAACAACACAAAAGCCTAGCATAAGTTTTGTGTTAGTAACACAAACAGTCAACAGTTAACATTTGATACTTACAGTTATGCATCTTCAATACTGAGTTGACTTAACGGTTCGACAAATCAACCTTTGCAATCACTGATCACATGGAAACCTAAGTCATATATAACCCTGATACCAGGCACCCGACTTTCTCAACAAAGTCTTATATGTCATTTTCAATTATGATTATAATATATTTTAAACCTATACGCTATATTACGAATACCGCTGATAACTGATAAATAAATTATTAATTACCTTGAATACTTCCTTCTTCTAAACCTTGTCGAAGTGTAAGAATGACAGTTCTCCCACGTTTGAAATAATTCTGAATATTATACGAAGAATCCATTCCCGCTACCGACTTTTAAAATACTTGAAAGCAAATTTAATAATAAATCTGAATTTTTTGTGAAGAATTTTGAGTGTCTCGCTAGGCTAAAAAGTTGTTGAGGCTTCGAAATCTGGAATGATTCAAGTTGAGTGAGCAATAGTGAGGAAGACTGAGGTTCCGCATTTCACCTCACACAATCCCTCAGTCGCCTCACACACTTCACCAACGGCACTGACCGCCGATCTCAGGAGGTGTCGTCCCAGTCCAAAGTTACTCATCTAATGTGCTTTAAACATTTTATCTTACAAAAGGTTTACATACTTATTACTTAAGTAAGTACACAGCTATATCCTAATCAAATTAATTAACTAAGTAACAATAAGTATACTCAAACCAGTTTTATGTCAAATTAAATCGAAAGCAAATTGTTTTCACTAGCATGATCCCAAGTTGAACCAGCCGTATAGCCGAATAACTAAATATTTTGAAAAAACTATTGAAGTCCAAGTATTTAATTCAGGTGTTTTTGGAAAATGCAAGCGGTCCTAGTTAAAGTCTTGGTGTAGAATGCTGGTGCCGAATTTTCATATTGCGTATACCCAGTGCAAAATTTACTGCATGTTTAAAAAGTTCCAGCTGTCTTAATTTATTACGCCCACGGTAAACGGTAAGCGATCCTATATTTGAAGTAAAATTTTACTGGTAGTAATTGAAAAATGCAAACATCAAGGCCCAATGAAATGAATACCTAAGAATACACAACATCAGCATGTTTTCATATTTTCTAGGAGATGCAAATCATTCTAACTTGTCTTAATTACATATTTGTGAAATAAAAACTGCAAAATTTTGCATTTACTTATTTACTTACGTAGGTGTTTCTGTACTCTGTACGCAAGTGGAACAGGGTGAAATATTTTCAGATGATAAAATGTATATTGATAAAACAAATTCTGAAAAGAATTTAAATAAGTGTCGTATTATGACTACCTTTCTACATAATTTACCGGAATTTTGAAAATTTTGCAATACTGGACCAATTTAATCGAGTCATATATCATTCGAAAGGTGTAATCACTAGTAGAATTCAAATAAAGGAACGCGCCAACATTATCACAAAACGTTTTCAAGATAACGGCGTTTTAATTTTTCAATTTCGCCAAAAACAAGTTGTATGGGCTACAATCTAAAAACCAAAAAAATGTGTCTCTGCCTATTTTTTAAGAGATTTTAAAAAGATTTTTTAAATGATATACCACTCGTACTCGTTAAAATCTGTTAACTTTTTTAAAATTTCAATTATGTTTTTTCAAAACCATTTAAAAACTAACTACTTTGGACACAAAATTGTTTAGACTCTCCTAATTATTTCGATACGAACGGTATACTTTTTTTTTGTAATTTCATTGAGTGACCGGTCGAAATCTTGAGTTAACACAATATTTAAAGTTTTGGCGGGAAATTTAAAAATTTTGATTTTTGGATGTTTTACAGAAATTGATTATAAATAAGAATGTCCGCAACTTTTTCAAATTCAAAACGTCCTATTTTGCTGCTAGGGCTGCCATTAAATAAGGGCTTCAGCCCTTTTTTAATTGAATAAGGGTTTAACAATGGGTATGCTACAGCTGTGCAACACTTTTGTGTTAATATTAACTGGACACATTACTTATTACTACCCAGAGAGCTTGAATCCCAATTTCACGTGTAAAACAGTCCTGCCCGATTTTGTTTGGAATATTTTAACATTGCTTAGAGTGCCAATTTAATAATACATATTTTTAAATAATACAGGTCCAGAGTAATTTGATTGAATTTTCCGTTGTATTGCAACAGCTTAATAAGATTAAAGTTTTGAAATTTTGTCACCCTGTAACTGCTAGATTTCTTATCCGAATTTGATTTAATTTGAGGTTTTACAATCCTTAGATTATTTTCATCTAAAAGGTGATTTCAGGGTTTTTAAAAATTCAAAACAGTGTTTTTTTTTTAAATAATTATAAAATAGATATATAATGTAACGTTAGGCACATATTTTAAAAAACAATTTGCCATCTAAGTTGAGCCCTTTGAAGTGTTCTATTTTGATGACTATTTTGATGACTATTTTGATGACCCAAAATTTGTGAAATAGTTAGTGAGCCAAGAGAAAAGAGACAGTTTCTTGAACCACTCCGTCCACCATTGTGAAAACCATTTGTTTATCGACATAGTAGCAAGAGCCGACAGTGCTCTTTACTGGACTTAAACATCTCAAAACTTTTTTGAGATACATTTTCTGAGCATGAACCTCCTCCGGTCGTTGATCCTTGATAGAAAAGTCAGCTAGCTTCAATGAGTCGAGAACGGATGATGACCGCGTGTGAAACTCACTTAGCAGGGCGAAGACGAGAAGAAAAGCGATGAAGACGTAGAATCCCAGAAAGCTAAGAGTGATGCTCAGGAAGTCAGGAAGCCTTCCATTCGAATACCGCAGAAGGTGGACATAACTACAATCGTTATCATAATTGCCTTCGCCGCAGGGAGGTTCAGTGGGGAATATATTTCATTGAAGCTTATCATCAGGACTGTGACTGCTTTGAACATGTGCAGTACCCTTTGACACTTTGGGAAAGTTTTTATTTCTGTCGAGCATTGTATTCCGTCGCTGTAAAGAGACCAATGATTTTGCATTCAATCATAGCATGTAACGGGGGTGTTCTTTGATAAGTCTTAGACCATGCGGTAAGTCCCGGCCAACTCTCGCATCTGTAATTCTTGGCCAACTTTGATTTCGATACTGTCTCGTCGAATCCGTCGAATTTTCTCATGGCCGGATCTTACCGAAGTCTTTGTTGGATCAGACTTGTCGCTTGCCCCAAGACTTATCAAACAATCCTCGAAGTAAGTAACTAATGAGTTCCAGCAAACAAAGTCCAAACAAATGGATGCATTTGAAAGAATTGACCCGTTTGCAACCCCTTTCGAATGTATTCTCTCATAATAGGCGTGAAGAGTTTCCCTCCGTTTCCGTTGATAATCTCTGTCTTCTTCTTCTTCTTCGTTGTAGTCTCCTGTCTGTCTCTTTTTTTCTCCATCTTTTCTGAATAAAATTGGAGGAGCCTTTATTTAGCTAAAGACTTGACCATAGTTTCCCGTTTCCCGTTTCCCGTAACTCCACAAATATACTAGGACGCTTTGTAGTGCTTCTGCTGGATTACGTATTTGATTTTTCATGAAATTCACTGTGCTAAAAGTTAGTATACCATTTAGATAAGTGCCTTTCGGAATGAGTGAACGAAATAATCAACGAAAAAATATTAAATATTCAGTATGTGATGAAAATGTATTTTCCTGCATAATATTTTGCACAAGCTTACTGGTCTTAATATATCCGAGAAAAAGGGACACAGAAAAAACTGCGTGGGTAGAGTTGCGATGAGGAAAACAATATTTAAGTTCGTCTTTACAGTAGAACTGAAAAAATACGTATTCATACAGCAAATAAATTATTTTAGGATATTCAAAGACGCTATGAGTTATAAAATTTGCTTCTACCGCTGCTGAAGCCCCACGTCGCCAATTTTTCGTGTCCAGTCATATCTAGTTTGCAATTGGCAGCTTTAAACTTGCTAAATATTAATAAGTATTGTAATAAATCTGTAGTAATTTAACTTCACTAAATTATGCTGTTGAACAGTGTGACATATTTTGTTTTTACTTTGGCTCAACATTTTTTACAATTGCGAATTTAAAAAATAAAAATAAAATTCAAACTGCCTATTGTAAATGTACATAATAGTGCATACTGCCAATTGCTGCAAAATTCAAAAACTTAAATGCCGATACAAATATTCAATAATTACCAGTCAATTCCCCTGCAGCCGTACTTAATAGCATAAAGCTCATAATCGATAATATTTTAACTAAATAATGAACTGAAATCAACAGCTTTACTTACAAAAATGTTCAATCTTTCATATTTAAATACTTTTGTAAATATTTTCATTTGAAATTTAGTTTTACATGTTTTATTAGAGTTCATCTGTCGCTTTCCTAACTTTTCTTGTCCGGACCTTTATCATAGGTGCCACTGTACTTTAAGTTACGCCTATTTCCGAAAGAAATAAGAAGGAATATTCGGTTGGGTGCATTAAATTATTTACATGTCTTTAATACATTCTTAATTCAGTTCAAGCACAGTATGAATTTGAAGTATCGGCGTATTGGGTAGCATGTGGAAAGAAAATAAATACATAAGTATCTACAAACGGTTAAGGTTTTAAATAAATATATATAAAGTTAAAGTTATTTTTAGTCATTTTTCCTTAGTGTATGGAATTTATACGACATTTCCCCTTTACCGTTTTTGGTGAAACTGCGGAGCTAAAGTATTTACTTTACTTCCGTCATATTTTTAAAATTACTATGACGTTGAAAGTTTGACAGTAGAACAATAAATCCGCAGCCCGATCCATTATAGTCAGAGGATATCTATAGAATATAGGTTACATTTAATGGCAGTGATTTAACAGTTTTAAGGACTTTCAAAATGACCATACAACACTATGCGGGGCATTCTTATATGAAGCTTCCAAAAATAAATAAAACGAAAGCAAAAAATGAAAACGACAAATAACAGGACACAACTTTTTTTGTGAAGGATTTTCTGTTTTTAATTTTTAATCATTCACGATAACGATCATCAGTGTCATAATTATAATGTTTGGTATTGTAATAATTGTATATTATAGTATAATAATAATATTGTTATGTACGTTATTCAGTCTAGCACAAACAACAAAAATAATTTCCAGTGTCAACTGCTTTTTTTATATAATTGTTATACAATAATATAATATATTATTAAGATATAATTACATACATTATAGAATAGATAGATAGTGTGTACTTTTAATATATAGAGGAGATAATCATAATCGTATTATTCGAAATCGTTATATAGTATAGATATATATATGTATGTATGTAATTCAGAATATAGTGTGTAAATAATAGGTGAAATTCATCATTAATTATTAACTATGTACTAATTTAACTGAGTAACATAACAATAATCCCTAACACTAATGTAGTACACGTAAATAATTTATAACCATTTTCCTTTTCTTTATTTCATTGTAGTCTACATCTGTTTCAGCCTCGGTTAGTGTTTTTTCAGCAATTGTGGTTTATTCTCATAACTATTAATTGCCTACCCATCATGCAACCATCTTTTCACGTTTTTAATTGTTCAATATTTAGGTAGGTTTTTTCTGTTTCGTAATACATATTCGTAAAGAATAATAATTACATAACTTCATTCTGCCAAACTATGATAATACATACTAATCTACATAATATAGCTTATTACTCTTAAAAGTAAAATTAGAAATAAGCTACAAATAAATGATATAATGTAACATGTAACATAATCATATTATTTAAGCAATGATAGTAACTATCTATTAAATTTTTTTGATTTGACTGTATAATATTAAATGATGTAATACCAAAATCAGAAAAAAATCCTTCGTGTCTGAAGGACTTTAAAATTTAAATTAAAACGGTATAATAATAATGATAATGACAAATGTTTAATTTACGATTCTGTCTGACATAAACTATAATAGAAAATTAACAATTGCAATAATTATTAGAAAAAAAGTAAGTTTATGCATTAATTTCAAGAGTAGTTTAACGCAGTATACAACATCATTGATTAAGGGAGCATCAATTGTTAAATAAGTGTGCAACTACGTATACAGCAGGAATTAAAATTAAAATTAATTCCGTACATGCAAACAATTCAAGGTACTTTTTCCGTTATTTTTTCTAGTACATAATATTTAGTTACATCCGCATATGTATGTATAATATATTTGCGTCTTTCGAATATTTTAAATCCTGATTTTCACAACGATTTAAACTATCAAATGCTTAATGTACAATTTATGTTACCTTTACGATATTATATCCACTATCAATTTTCAACTACGTCTAATACATATTTTTGTTTGATCTTGGTAAATTCTTGTTTTTACACAATATTAGTACAGTTTAACAGTTAATATTTTTACTATTTATTATAGTCACATCTCTCACTATGAGTTGATTTTCATTGCGAATTTGATTTGATTTTCAATCGTCGTAAGTAATATAATATGTTATTGTAATTTTGTTATTATAATTAACTATCGGTATTATTAATCATCTGCGTATGTATTTCCTTATTCAAATACCCCGTTTACGCTTTTAAATTTAAAGTATATCGGTTTTTGGTATCGGTTTCGGTACGGGCCTACTAATTATAACGATTTCGAATTACGTTTTTTAACGAAATTAGGTAATTTATCATATTACCGAACGTCATAGGATCTTTGATTTTTTTACAACCACCTTATAGTGTTTAACGCGAGTTCACATTTCACAGTGTGCTAACTACAATGACTATGTGATTTAGTCACTATAACATAATCTAGTACTTAGTAGGTAATCATAATAATATATTCCAGGATCGTTTTGAAAAATCTATATGTTTAACAAAGCACACATTCAAACAATCAGAACTACTTATAATATGGCTGCACGGGTTAAGGACCACAGAAGACCAGAAACCATGTAACGAATAATGAGAACTTATTACAGTTTTAATATTTTAAACTTTTGTTTACGTCAGAGAGGGGATTAAATAGCAAATACATTACATGATTTGATGATTATGACGTTTACTATTTAATTTCATGTAGCACAGAAAATAGTAATAACAGTCGCACTCAGCCATCATAATAATCATTACATAACATTATTTGAGTAGATTTCATGACTACAATAAAATTCGCATGTGCCAATTTAATTTAATTTCGTCTACTTAAGTACAGCTACTTCGAGTATATTACGGGTTTAAATTTTAGTTTAAAACTCTAATAGCTTGACTTTGACCATTGACTTTGTATGTTTCATGTAGCTCTCGTTGGGAGCCAGAACCAGAATATTCATTGTTTGTATACTACACTAATTATTATTTTTACTTTCACTTAGCATTATAGAAAAGCCCGACAAATAATCACACTTTTACTTTTATATAATTACTATTATGTAAACTAGTATGCAAGAACAATGCAAGTAGTGAAGTTTAGTCAAGACACAAGTTCAATGTTAGTTACATAATTATGTGCTTGTAAGTACATTACTATTGACGATGACTAATACACATATATTTTGAATCAGGTAATTTATTAATTTAATTCAGACGCAGTCATCGACACTCACACGTACGAACACTGTAGAAAGTAAATTGAAAACAGGAAATCATCAATTTGATATAAAATTCGAAACAATAGCATATTTAGGAGCAAAGTGATACTACATAGACAATAGGAAAATCAAAATGTAAAGGTTTAATTTAATTACTATTAATAATAATTAATACTTTGAAACTGACCAGCTTTAGCTTTAATTTTTTACTTTATCCAAAGTTTTCACAATTTATAATAATCCTTGCCATATTTTTTTAGCTCAGAATATCTTACATTTACAATTTCGTATATGAACGACTCGGACTAATTTATTATATTACTGTTGATCAGCAATTCACATTTTAAAATTTTACTTATACTGCAATTCACCAGGAATGCGGCATACGGCATATTGCAATAATTACTTGTCATTACTAAATAGTAAGTAAAATTATTTGTAGTTTGTAGATTTAATTTACTTTTATAAGTGACATAAACTTATTTGAAGTTTTAGCCACAGATCCTGATCAACATCAATATCAAGGTTCATAATATAATAGTTTAGTTTAGGATAGAGTTACAATACATAATACATTAATTTTAGTATAGTATGCATAGTATTCTTTTCTCCTTTTATAAAATCAGTCACAAGTCCGTGACTTGACTTTTCTACAGGTTTGCGTTTAGGCGGGCGTAGACTCGTACTCGTAATTGTAGATAGTGTGGATTGTGTACCTACCTAGGTTGTAAAACTATTCTGAAAATATTACATTAATTTAGTCTTATTAGAAATTCAATAATTAGCTAGGCAATGTAATTACTACGTAGGTAGGGTAGGTACCTACTTGTTACATACTTTAATATGTATAATGAGAAAATCCAGAAGAAGGCTGGCAACAGTGGCAGCTCACACAAGTTTCAAGTTTATAATTATTAATAATTATTTTTTAATAAATTATAATAATATTATAGCATTATCATGCTAAAAGCCTTTTTTCTATTTCATGCTCAAACTCTATATTTCATTAAAATTGTAATTTTTATTATTATCTTAATCTTAAATTCATCTATTTTGATTCTTTGATTGTTACAACCTATTTTATATTTTTTTAGTTAATTGTGTATAGAACTTGAAGATTTGGAAATTAAATTAAAATGGTTTATTACGCACACACTTTTCTCCGCGGAAACTTCCCGCTCCTGTCCAGTACCCGATCAATTGAACATTGAACTGAATCCATTAAACATAAAAATTTTAAGTTGTTGACAGGCTTTAACGACAAGGATAACAGTAAATGTAAAACTGTATAATATAGTAATAGCAGTAGTAGTTTTAATTAGGTATATTTATAATATATATATATTGACTATGTTGATCTGTGTATTCCGTACGCTCAGCTACTATAATTATGATTATGATTATCTACATAGGTAATTACATATTAATACATACACCTACACTTCCACACTTCACACACTTTCTTAATGCATAATATAATAAATTATTTACAATGTATATAGTTGTTATCATTAGTTGTCTCTTTTAAAAAATATTATGGCTCGTATTTTCTATAAAATAGAATCATCATTCGCATTACTATTTTATGTATATTATATATATCATTATATTATTATATAATTCTTACCACATTACGTAATAATAGTAATACGATTACGATAATGACTGTAAATCACTTACAGGATATAATTGCAGTTTTTTTAACGTGAACCTCACACAATAATATTATGTACATATTTTCGTTACGTATTACGTATGTATAGTATATAATTACATTTATATATTTCCTATAATATCAACTCATATACTTTTTTTGAATATATAATCATATATATATACGAATTACATATACGTATTTTTTTATACAATTGTATATTATCGATAAATTTAGACAAGTTGCTCGTTAAAGGTGGGAGCTTTGGCCGGCCATCTCGTAAAACAAAACATAGCCTTCACTGGACACAACGGTATTCGTCGTTACAGGTGAAACTCTGTAATTTAAAAAAAAATGAAATTTCATTAAAACTCATATAAGTAAATATCTAAAAATAAAAAAAAGTAAGTATTTTCTATTTTAAATGTACAAATTTTGGAGACTAGACTTTATTTAACAAACCTGGAGTCATTGTAGCAATGCCATTCACCGGAGTAAGGATGCTTACAGTAGGCAATATAGTGACCAGAATAAGTTGAGCCAGAGTGATTAGAAATTCCATAGAGATTAAAAGTACAGCCAGCATTGGCAGCGAATGCGGTGAGGTCGAGTCCTTTCAAAGGGTACTCCACACTCGTGCTCAGCTTCCCACGGTAGCGCTCATTGGGGGAGAAGCGCTTCAAGTGAATTACCAGGATACGGGGAAATTTTTGAATGCACAAACTCTTGGTACACTTCCGCCGAGTTTGACATTTGGAACAAGTCGGCTTCTCATCCCCATCCAAAATTTCCTCACGTGTAAATAATTCAAAACAATTGGATAATTTCGTTGAGCTGGCTCGGGACGGGATGGGGAGGGATAAGTCCCAGAAGGGATCAAAGGTGACGGAACAATGACCGCAAGTGGTACATCTCAATGTTGACTTTAATTGACCCACAAATATGTCCACAATTTTACTATCGTCATAACGTAAGTAGCGCTTCCATGACTCGGCTGCTTTTTGAGAATCACTATAAAATGAAATAAAATTAAAATTAATCATTTCTGTTAATATTAAAATATGATATCTAGAGATGTCTAAAATATCTATTTATGTATGGTGGCAGTGCCATAGAAAGGATGAATAATAAAGTGCTCTATAGTCGAAAGGCTAGAGAGGAGATAAGATTCAACTGCTACTCGGATGAGTTTTCTAAGACAACTGTTAATTTATTTAATACTGGTTCTTTGACTTCAACTTTAACAACGTAATTTGTACAATATAAATAATATAATTGTTGATCGAATGATGTCAATTTCAACATCCTTGAGTATGTGTGAAATTGTAGTTTCCTTCTGTAAAAGAATATTAATCCAATAATATATTCCAAATAATTATGAGCTCATGCTGAGCTGTATGCTTATACATGATAATTTCCGAATTACAAATAATTCTAATTATAAAGCAATGTGCATCATTGCACTGTGGCAATGACTGCATCCTGTGAAACAGAAGGATGTGGTGGCCTACTCACTTCATAATGAGCTGAGTGGCAAAAACATCTAATGCAATAGTAGGATTGAAGATCCTCACTATGCAACCGGAATGAACGATGACATTGCAGTGGAATGCATCGTGTACATTATTCCTTATTATAACCAATTAATAAATAAACTAGAGAGGAAGTCTCTACATACTTCTCTCTGTAGAATGCAACATATTAAATTTCCAATGTAATAATTACTGCAATGGAATGGTCGATCTTCAATATTCACAATAATATGAGATCACCATTATTGCACAATATCCTGTTCAAATTATATAGAATGCGGATAATAGAATTTAGGTGAAAGATGTATAATTATACTAATTATAATTACACCTTCCTCTTCTATGCTATGTATATTTTAACACCCTCCTTTGGATTAGGAATCTAAAAATTACTGATCCAATACGGAAGATACATAGATAGGTATCATAGTTCATATAGCCAAATACATATTCATTTAATTAATAAAACCAATCATATAATGCCAAATCAATAATCATGCTCGTAAATCTGCTGCGCTTCTGTGCTGGTCCAGATTGAGTCTTGAGTTTCGGTAATCCTCCGGGTCTAGTTGGCCGGGCATCACTCGGGCGAGTGGAATCGGTGGGAGAGTAATGTACATATCTTCAGGATCCATCAATTTGGATTCTCGTTTCAAAGTGAGGGTATTCATTTCTTCCTCGAATGCTGGCTCGGTCTGCTTGGTGTCCGGCTTACGACTGCGGCTACAATGCTTCTTTCTGAGCATGTTGGCTCCTCCTCCAAACTTCCAGTAGAGGGTAATGAGAGCTGAGCAGATGATCGCTGCAACGGCGATTCCAGTCCAGGCTGATAAATTTCCTCCCGTGTCAATTGGGTCATCCCAGTGTATCTGGTCTATGTCGCTGTTCCGTATAGGAAATGTTACATTCAGCTGATTCATGTCCAGTTGTGGCGTTAAATGCCAGCTTATTTTCTCAACAAATGTCGGATCCTCTCTATCAATAAAGATGAGGTCCATGACGCTTCCCTGGTAAGTATTATTCAGAATTCGGAAGGTCGTGCTAATCGGTAGCGTAATGACATTGTTTGGACATTTTATTTTCCGTCTATCATTGACTGTGAGCTCCAGTCCTGGGCAGTAAATATAGTACTTGCCATCATATGCCTTTACTTGTACGGCATCCTCTTCATCATGAAGGGTAGACGGGTGACAATTCGTAAGTGCGTAAAAATCTTTTCCGCCTTTGAAACTACTGCGTGGTCTGCAGGTTTGCCTTGTCGTGGCAGATACTCGGTTTTTATATTTGAATTCTAAACCTGTATCATATACACAGTCTTCAACTGTTGATATCAGTGCATTTCTCGGTCCAATATATTCGAGATTGCACGTCTGATTCTTCTGCTTCGTAAGTAGAGTGAATGGGTCAGCTTCTACTACTGTCAGATTCGGATTGATAAGGGGAATGATGAATTCCATGTAAATATTTTCTACATCAAAATCCGTACGGCACGATCTGAAGTCTGCCATAATCATGGGGCAATGGTCTCCACAAGGTAGGGTGAAATTAAGGTACTCGAAAAAATGTTCGTCCATCTTGAAATTTCTCCACAACTTTCCAGTCTGCTTTAATATGCTTACGCTGGAGGAGAGTCTGCTTGCAAGGAATGCTATATCGAATTCCATATCGGTGAGAACATTCGGTAGTCCGTTCACCTCAGCTACTATGTTGTTCATTTCTGATGCCAATATCGCCATATGTTCTTTCAATAATTCTTGATTGTTTGTGAGAACTCGAACTTTCGCTTCAAGTGAGTTAAAATGATGGGCCAAATCGTACGTGTGCTTCTGATTTATTTGGGCTTGATGTGTGGCGTGCATGGACATACCTAGTCCTGCGCTGGTCATCACGAACATAGCTGTAATTGCCAGAGCTGTGAATACAAATCTCTTTTCCCGGTGCGGTGCCGTGGACACCTCCTTCGGTGGGCAAATATGTTTGAGTTCCGTCAGGAACGTCCTTCGGTATTCTAGATCGCATCTCTTTCTGAGCGATAGTAATGAGCTTTCAGTGGCTACTAGTCTGTCCGGTATCATTAATCGGCAGGGGGATAATAACTGTATCTTTAGCTTCACAGTGTTGTATCCGCTAATGGCTGGATGGTCTGACCTTCTCCAAATAATCGGTGGTCCATCGTCAATTTTCGAACTCAGCCCTCCTGACAGGAGCACGGCGATGAGGAATAATGCCATTTTCATAGTAGTCCATAGTGTAGAAAATCCAGTGGTTTTCTTTCTCGTGAATCTTTCAAATTTCGATTCGGGGCGTATGTAGCCTGCGACTGCTTCAATTCGAGTCGGCTTGCTGATGTCAACCATACCCATGGCCTTCATGAGGTCTCCATGTCTCGGTTGCGGTAGGGATTTCGTAAGCATGTCAGCTTGTAATTCTTCTGAGCGCTTATGAGCTAGTATTAATTGATCAGTTTCAATAAGCTCCCGGACCCAAAATATTCGTGTACGTACATGCTTGGTCCTTTCGTGATTGCCTTCCATATTCGCAATCAATTTCCATCCAGCTTCTGAATCTGTGAACTGGTGGATTGGCTCATTCCATTCTCTTAATCCCATGTCACACAATAAATAGTGTGCCCAGATGGCTGATCTTGCCATGCTGTTGATGCCATAGACTTCTGCTATGCATGTTGAGTGTGCTACCAGGTTTTCTTGTTTTGAGGTCCAAAGCCATACTACTCCGTTCAGTAATATGCATCCTCCCATAATTGATTTTGCTCCTGGTGCGTCCGCAAAACTTGCGTCTGACTGTACTTCAAATTCAAGTACTCCGTCTTCTGAGTATAAATACCTGATCGATTGATAGATCGTATTGATGAGATAATGAAGGACGTGCAGGGCTGCTTCATAGTCCTTCTGATCATAGTTAGCGAATCTCTGCGTAAGTTTCTGTACGGCGAATGAGATGTCGGGTCGGCTAAGGCGACTAATAAACAATAGAGATCCTACCAATGACTGAAATGGTAGATCTTCATGTAATTCCTCCACAATATTCTTCTGTGGGTTGTAATCTCTTTTCATAGGTGTGGTAACCTTGCTGTAATTCCCTTTCTGTTGGAATTTCAATTTCAATTCTGTGATCTTGGTCACTTGATTGATCTGGACGTACTTGTCCGTAATGCGAATGTCCATTCCTAAGAATTTGGAAACGTCGCTTGATTCAGTGATGTTGAATCCAGTTTTCAGTAGCCGTATAAGTTCATCCATGTCGTATCTGTGAGTGGATGTGGCTAGACTGTCATCTACATACCAACAAATGTATGTAGTGTGTTCTTCTCCATTCGTATCCTTGTATCTGAGGATGTAGAGGCATTTATCATAGTCACTCTGTCTGTATCCAATGGATAGCATAAATTTCCGTACTTTCTTGTAAAAGTTTCTTGGACTTTGACATAGTCCATATAGTGACTTGATGAGTCTGCACACCTTATTGTTGCCTTCCCTGAAACCTTGAGGCTGGTGCATATAGACTTCTTCTTCCAGTTCGGCGTGTAGAAAAGCAGTCTTCACATCTAACTGTGTGATGAACTTCTTATTCATTCCGGCGTCGCTGAGCATGAGTCTAAAGAGCTCATATCTTGCGGTCGGGGCGAACGTATCAGTATAATCAATTCCTTTGATTTGTTTGTTGCCGAGTACTACAAGTCGGGCTTTGTATCGGTCTCCATCAGGCTTATAACCATAAATCCACATGCAGGGGATTATGTATCTTGTCTTGGGTCTCTCTACTAGCTTCCAAGTTCCAGTGCTGATGAGTGCATTGAATTCTTCATTCATAGCTTCTATCCAGTAATTCCTGTCCACTGAGGCTAATGCTTGCTCGTAATTGGCAGGTATGAATACTGGTCTTCTGTGAGGTATCGATACCTTTTCTGATGCTTCTGGTAAGCGTGTTTTCTGGATTGATCCAGGTAGCTTGCTCGCTGCGAACATGGTCTGTTCCGAGGCTTTCGAATCCAGGTCTATAACTTCTGGATTTTCAATTTTCGATTTCTTTGTATCTGATCGCAATGTTCGATCAGTAGGCTGTGGAGTGGCCTTCCGCTTTACTGTAGTTCCAGCGGGTCTGCCTCTCTTCTTTATTATAGGAATTGGCGGCTCGTCTCCTACGATGCACTCCATAACGTCTGTGGGTGCTGCCGGGCCATCCTTTGGTAATCTCCAATTAATAGCGTTTTGCTCTAAGAATGTCGTATCGAGTTGCTCTCTGTGCGGTACATTCTTGTTATCTCTTGATTCAGTTTGAGATTGCTCAGGTATAGGTACTGGCTCGCTTTGGCTGTCAGTTTCTATAATCTCTGGGATTAAATAATCTTCAAGCGTACCTTCAGGTCCTTCGTCAATGAATGAGGCTTCTGAGTCTTGCCCATCGGAGTCTGAAAGGTCTGGATTATTTTCTCCAGGCTGTGTCTGTCTGAGGCTTGGTTGTATGACGGTAGTGACTTCGTTGTCGTCTTCGTCCGTATCATAGCTCGTATAATTCGGTACTCGTTCCGAGTGAACCGATTGATTTTTGTCTTTTATTATATCTCCATTGATATCTCTCTTGTGGACGAGGGTCCTTCTGAATTCTCCAATGTGAGCGCCCTTTGTCTTATTTTTGTTATTCTTGTATTTGTGTCCTACATACCACTCATCATCCCGGTTTAAGTGTGACGGAGGTGGTTGATCCGGAAAACGGGCGTCGAAGAAATCAGCATGTCTACCATAAAAGTATCTCTTGGTTTCGACATCGTAAAACTTGTATTCTCGGTTGTGTTCCACATATCCGACGAATATCCCGATCCATGTCTTCCCCTCCCAAATTTGACCTTTCATAATTTTAACGCCTGCGTTGCATCCGAAAATATGGATGTGTCCCAAATTTGTAGGTTTCTTATGGATCATAGTGAAGGGTGTCTGAGTCTTCCCTTTGTGTAGGATGCGATTGTGTAGATATGCTGCTGTATCCACTGCATCTTCCCAAAATTTATTTTGTAAATCTGCTTCAATGAGCATTGCTGTTGCGGTTTCTTTGATAGTGCGGACTTCTCTTTCTAATTTCCCATTTGACTGTGGGCATTCCACAGGGGTCGGAACATACGTAATTCCTTTTTCTCTGACATAGTCATGCATCCAGTGATTGTCGAATTCTGTTCCAGAATCCGTCTTGATAAATTTGACTTTGTTTCCAGTCTGTGTTTCGAGCCATGTGGCGAAATCAATAATTTTCTGTACTATTTCAACTCCATTCTTGTTTGAGTGAAATGTAATTCTCCTGTAGTCGGAGTGATCGTCTTTCATGAGTAGGAAGTATCTGTTTCCTTGATTTGAGTAAACTCGGGCATGAACTAGATCTGCATGGATACATTCTCCGTTTTCGAATGTGTCTTGATCATCTTGATCTGGGAAAGGCTGACGTGTAGCTTTCGCCTTATTGCATACAACGCAATCGTGTGGAGGTTCAAGTTTTCCTCTTTTTCCTAGTGAAGCCGCTTCAGTGTTGACTGTCTTTGCAATGTATGGATGACTAATGTGTCCCATTTTCTCGTGCCAGCGTTGAACTGCGCCTAGCACCATCCCTCTGGCTAACATAGCTTGGGGTAATTTGTTAACAGGCTTGAACATCATGGTGAGTTGTCCAGAATTTTCATTCTCTTGTCGAACCATGATTCCTCGGAATATCAGTCTCTTTTTCTTGAGAGGCTCTCCATTCTCATTGTAACTTTGATAGAAATTGATGTCCTCATTTCCACCCATGAATTCTAAATTCCTGTCCTTGCATGCTGAGGAGACTGAAAATAGATTCGCTGACCTTGGTAAGTACCAAACGTCATTCAGTTCTTGTGGTTCCCAGCTGTGACCATTAAAGGCTGAGACTACCACTGTCCCGGATCCTGGCGATTCTACGCTTGAGTTATCTGCGAGTCGAATCCCTTTCG
The DNA here is from genome assembly GCA_949802685.1 of Dicyrtomina minuta. Taxonomy (NCBI): domain Eukaryota; kingdom Metazoa; phylum Arthropoda; class Collembola; order Symphypleona; family Dicyrtomidae; genus Dicyrtomina; species Dicyrtomina minuta. The sequence goes on along the minus strand of OX461811.1, from coordinate 22,348,583 downwards.
GTCCATCGGGAAATGGTTCATATGATGTAAACCATTCTTTCCTTCCGCATAAATGCATGGAAGCTCCAGTATCGCAGGGCCAAACGAAGTGCTCCTTGACTGGGGTATAATCGTCAAATTCGGTTTCTGACTTGTCTGTTGCTGCTCGAATGTACTTGTAATTAGCTAAAAAAACTCTGTTTCTGATGTGGCTACCCCCTGGGGTAGGCTGTTGTATTTCAATTCTTTGATGAGAGCGGGCTGGAGTCTGACTTGACGGTCCAGGCTGATTCGTGTTCTTCTTGGGTTTCGGACGTGTGTCCTCCCTTTGACATGATCGTAAGTTATGAACACTCTGAGAACCTCCAGGTTGCTTTGATGTGCTTAGGCTGGAGGGGAGGTCCCTTCTTCGATCCATGTTTCTCGGATCTATGTCTTTTCTATCCATATCTTCCCTCGGGAATGGATGACAATTTCGATCCATACATTCTTGATAATTTCGAGTGCAATCTTCACATCTCTTGATGTAGTAATCGTGTCCACATTTGGTAGTGCATATGTTATGCTTGGTGGGGCAATATCCAACTGCTCCCTTTCTTCTTTCCTTCTTAGTTGGTGGACTGTAGAAACATTCTTCTAGTTTCGGTTTCTGTGTTGACCGTCGATCACGAGTGAACGGATTCGGTTTATAAGCCGATTCCTTCCACCGTGCCTGCGACTGTGGAGCCGTCCTCTTCGAATGAGAATTCTGAGTGACGCTCTGCCCTCCTGACTGTGTCATCGGTGGGTCTGGTTGTCTGTGTGCTACAGTTGTGTAGGCTTGCGCAGCTGCCCCTCCCACCCCTTGAAGGGTGACTTTGGTATGAGGAGTGTGCTTCCCGGTCGTTTGTATTGACCTGTCAATGGTGACTTTGCTCAATGTTGCTTGAGGCTTATTCTTTATCTTGTTTAGATAGTATTTGCCTGATGTCGGCTTCCATTCCTGTCGTAGGAAATTGAGTAGATGTCTATCGTACTCTTCTTTTGTTTCTTGTGGGGCGAATTCAATGTCTTCAGTGATGCCCGGGTACATTTTTCTAGGGTCGAGTAATGGACAATTCCAGTCTTCCATACTCTGTCTTGTAGCGCTGAGTGAAAATAATTCCAATGCGCGTCGAGCTCTTCGTCCTTGCTTTCTTGGACCGTGGGCTCTGCTGATGGACCATTCGTTGTCCATGTCGACTGATTCTCCGGTTCTCGGATCTATCATATCCCATTCCGAATCAGTACTGCTTTCTGATGAATCTCTTGTTGAGCGAAAAATGTTCCCCTCCTTCACTTGCATAAGTTGAAGGGTATCGTCATATCGAATGCAAAAAAGATTTGTTTTGCAATCATGCCAAGTGGTTCTATAGGTAAGTGGTCCACTTGTCGGCTGTAAGGGTAGGTGACTGTGACCTAGCATGAGACATCCTGTCTCCATATTCGGTACAAGTAAAGTCTGTACATGTTTCCATTCGTTTCTGAGGAAATGTCTCTTCAGGCTGTCAATCTTATAATTTTCTGAGTCCGCCTGAGTTCTGACCATAAATGCATGGGGTAGGTTGAGAGCTTCTACCTTCGAGGGCTTAATAACTTCAAGTTGAGTTTCTGCCTCTTGTTCTGTGCCAATGAATGGGCTTATTGTTTCTGAGGGCTTATCTGTTGTTGCCTCCTGTATTGTGCCTTTGATAGGACTTAAAGGTTCTGAGGGCTTATCTGTGGTTGCCTCCTGGATAGTGCCTGTGATAGGGCTTATAGATTCTGAGGGCTTATCTTCACTGAGTAATGCCTCTTCATTGTTGTTTCCAATTGTTGGGTTTTCAATTTCCAATTCAATTTCAATGCTTGGGGCGTCCAAGGCTTGAGTGCGACTGATATGCACTGGAATGAGGGAGCTTGATTTGCCTCCTTCAATCCACTTGATAGTTTCCCGTGCGTAGGGAAGTTCATCGATGAGATAGCAATCCGTAGTAGGATTGTACTTGATAATTGTATCCAGTTCTGACCTGTCTATTTCGGTCTTGTTGCCTATGTTGAGGGCTTTTTCAGTGCAGGTAGTCTTGGCTTGCCTGACTTTCGGATCTGTATCCTTTTTCTGTTCAAGAAATTCTTTTCTCAATTTTGTTTCTGCTGGATAGCATTGCGGCGTTGATGCGCAGTCATGATGAGTAAAATTGACTGGTAATAATTCCAGAATTTTCTCAAGTGTACATGGAGCTTCAGAAACCATGTAGCAGTCCGTAATGGGGAAAAATGTTACTGCATTGTAAAGCTTTTCAGTTGGAGTAGCTGGTATTGCGACCTCCCCGGAATTTTCTTCAATTCCTTTTTTCTGTCTCATTTCGAGAGCTGTGCATGGTCGGACCATATGTGCATGTCCTCCAGCTTGAATTCTGATTGCCTGTGTCGGGGTAAACACGGCATCGCGATAGAGTTTTGGATGTGACTGTGAATATCTGTAGTCCAACATCAAATCTGAATAAGGAATAGCAATTCTTGCTCTGTTTCCTCCAGTTGTATTATTCGGACTCCCTCCTTGCTGTGAAGGCGAGTTATGTGGAGGAGAATTATTCTGTGTAGTATTCTGTCCTCCGTTCCCGTTCGCGGCGGCTGACTGTGCGCCTGGGGTATGTTGAGCTGTGTTAGCTGCTTGATATGCGGGAGCTGTTCTCCCTCTTCCAGCCATTCTACCTCGTCCTCTTCCTCGCATTGGGGAAGGGTGGTAGAAGGCCTTTTCTGGTGGATCTTCCGTGGCTTTAGGGTCACCACGAGCTTTCTTTTGGCAATTTATTTCTTTGTGAAATCTGTATCGACACCAGTTGCATCTTCCCTGGAATTCATATTCTCCAGGTTGTCTCCTTCGGTTTCCTCCTGGAGCGGCGGGATGTAATTCATTCCCGGCTTGTGAATGCTTGGCACTCTTGTGTGCGTTTCTTCGGGTCAGGATTTGTTCTCGGACTGATCCCTTTGGAGGCCCTTGTCGCTGAGCTTGGAATGCGTTTCCAGTTTGACTTGCTCCGACTCGGGGACTCTTCGTTGCATTATCGTCATGATGTTTCAGACTTTTCTGAATTACACTCATGAGTATCTTGTTATCATCTGTGTTCATATACCATGTGTCGAGGAAATGTACATATCTGTTCGTCTCTTTCAGATGATGAACAGTTAAACTGACCAACATGTCTTGGGGTACTGCTGGTCCAGTCTCAGTAATCTTCACGTTGAGATTCAATACTTCGGTGACATAATCTGTCCCTGTTGTGGTGACTTTAAGTGCGAATAGCTTCACCATTAAATCGGCTCGGAGATCTGTCTTGGCAGTTCCGTATAGGGTATCAAGTTGCCCTAACATTTCAAGAGATGACTTGAAATTTGAGATTCGGGGTTCAATAATTTTGTCCACTGCTGCGGTTATCGTTGCCCGACAGCAGGCATCCCCGGCTTTCCAATTGTTGGAGATCTGAGTGTTCGTATTGATGGTAGCATCGTTGGTTCCAATTTCAATGTTCTTTTGATCTCCAGTTGCTATCCCCCAAATTCCTAATTGTTCTAGGGTCATTTGGAGTTTTGATTTCCACAACGCATACACATTGTATGGTGTGAGCTTCTCAAAAGTAATTTTCGGTGTTTGGTAAAATACCGGCAACACGGTAGACGCTGCAGGTGCCATAATGACCTGTTCGTCTTCTTGTCGATCTTGTTGTCGATTGTTTCCTCCCGGACTTCGTGCGTCGGGGTTTTCAATATTATTCGGACCTGGTCCTGTATTATTGTTCACTGGCGGCGGTTGGCCGTTATTACCGGACATGGGTTTGATGTCCTGGGAAATGTTCAGTAATCCGTAGGCGTCTAGGATTCTATCTTGAAATTTCCGAATTTGTGTAGTAAATTGTACTTCGTAAAATAAATAGGCTCTGTCAAAAATATCAGTGATTTTGACACCTCTTCTAAACTTGAGTTTATTTTCACCAGTCTGAGTATTAACAACTCTCTGGGTAATTTCTTCGCCGTTATATCGGGGAAGTTCTTCGGTTGCTCTGAGAGTGAGTACTTGCTCGTGATGAGCGATTAATTCTTCACAACCTTCTAGGATCTCGAAACTGTCAAATAATTCAGCGAGATTTGGTTTCTGATCGTCTGACATCAACTTCTATGAGCTTGATGTGGGAATTTCGGCAGTATTGCCTCTTCTTTGAGTTTAGGATTTCTTTTAATAGGAGGTACGGCGATGTGGCCTCGTCTCGTCTATTAATTTTGGTGAAGTTCGGCGATATTGCCTCTTCAATTTGGTATCTGCCCTGTGGTACGGCGATATTGCCTCGTCACTTCGGGTACGAAAAATAGGAAGTACGGCTGTATTGCCTCTTCGTCTCTGTTGAGTACTCTGTGGTACGGCAGTATTGCCTCTTCACTTCGAGTATGAGATGGGAAGTTCGGCGATATTGCCTCTTCGCTGAGAATTCGGCAAGTGTGCCTGTTCTCTTGTAAATTTCGGCCGGAGTGCCTGTTCGATTCAGTAAGTACTTGGTGGTGCGGCGGTATTGCCTCTTCACGTTGAGTACGAAAAAAATAGGAAGTTCGGCGATATTGCCTCTTCGTTGAGAATTCGGCAAGCGTGCCTGTTCTCTTGAGAATTTCGGCAGGAGTGCCTGTTCTCTTTGTATGTGTGTGGTTCGGCAGTATTGCCTCTTCACTTGATAATTTCGGCCTTTGGTCGCCTATTATCTTCAATTGACAAGAAGTTCGGCAGTATTGCCTCTTCTTTCGATATTTTCGGCCTTGTTTGCCTGATATCTTGAGTAAATGAGAAGTTCGGCTGTATTGCCTCTTCTTTCGATAATTTCGGCCTTTGTCTGCCTATTATCTTCAATTAGTAAGAAGTTCGGCTGTATTGCCTCTTCTTTTCAGGAAAGTATTACTGCGGGAAGTTCGACGGTATTGTCTCTTCACGGGTGCAGTAATTCGGGGCGGTTCGGCTCGGTAGCCTCTTCGCTTTGGGTAATGTGTTACTGCGGGAAGTTCGGCGGTATTGCCTCTTCACGGTTGCAGTAATTCGGGGCGGTTCGGCTCGGTAGCCTCTTCGCTTCGGGTACGTAGCTGGAGGTACGACGGTATTGTCTCTTCTCGTTGACTACGGTTTAGATGAGGTTCGGCGGTAGTGCCTCTTCTCTTCGGTTACGGATTTGTAAAATTTCAATCCTACCTTACGGCCCTACTCTTATACGTCTAGGTGCCTAATATCCTTGGGAGAGAACGGACTGTTCTACTTCGTCAAATTTTCTTTACCAATAAGTCAACCTTGTTAGGGCTGGTTACCGGTTTTATTAATTCGACAGGTAAAATGCAAACAGAAACACAACGGTTAGTGATGAATTGTTTGATTTTGTTTAGCAAGGGAATTTACTCAATACTTTTAGTACCTTGTCCAGAGGATTAAATAGGTAAGTTTGAGATTTCTAAAGATTTCAGACTGAACTTTAACAACTCTGAAAATCTTCCTAACACTTCTAAAAACTGAGTGATTTCCTGGGTGCCGGCCGGCTTGAAATCACACTACTTCTACCTTAGTAACTACAGTGTAAAAGTTTAAATAAAATAGTCACGAAGAGCTGGTATTGCTACTTCGTGCCGTGTTAGGAATTGGCTTGACCTACGGGGTCAATTGTGACCGCTTGTCTTAGCCGTGCTGATAACGTATTAAAATATGATATCTAGAGATGTCTAAAATATCTATTTATGTATGGTGGCAGTGCCATAGAAAGGATGAATAATAAAGTGCTCTATAGTCGAAAGGCTAGAGAGGAGATAAGATTCAACTGCTACTCGGATGAGTTTTCTAAGACAACTGTTAATTTATTTAATACTGGTTCTTTGACTTCAACTTTAACAACGTAATTTGTACAATATAAATAATATAATTGTTGATCGAATGATGTCAATTTCAACATCCTTGAGTATGTGTGAAATTGTAGTTTCCTTCTGTAAAAGAATATTAATCCAATAATATATTCCAAATAATTATGAGCTCATGCTGAGCTGTATGCTTATACATGATAATTTCCGAATTACAAATAATTCTAATTATAAAGCAATGTGCATCATTGCACTGTGGCAATGACTGCATCCTGTGAAACAGAAGGATGTGGTGGCCTACTCACTTCATAATGAGCTGAGTGGCAAAAACATCTAATGCAATAGTAGGATTGAAGATCCTCACTATGCAACCGGAATGAACGATGACATTGCAGTGGAATGCATCGTGTACATTATTCCTTATTATAACCAATTAATAAATAAACTAGAGAGGAAGTCTCTACATACTTCTCTCTGTAGAATGCAACATATTAAATTTCCAATGTAATAATTACTGCAATGGAATGGTCGATCTTCAATATTCACAATAATATGAGATCACCATTATTGCACAATATCCTGTTCAAATTATATAGAATGCGGATAATAGAATTTAGGTGAAAGATGTATAATTATACTAATTATAATTACACCTTCCTCTTCTATGCTATGTATATTTTAACAGTTAATGCAATTTTCAACTTAAAAAGAATGTAAATTAAATATATATGTGTGTGTATGTGTGTAAAATAAATCCCATAGTTCATTCATTTTACCACACAAATTACAAACGCATTACAATTCATTATTATAAAATGATTTTCTACTATCATATACACAACAAAAGTAACTTAAATTTATAAACAACAAACAACAATCCACTTTTGACTTTTGTATCATTATCATTTATCATGTTACCGCATTTCCATGAGCTTCCTGTAGATTTTTTCCGACAGACTGATTGATTTTAAAATAAAACAATAAAATAATGTCACGCTCCAGCAGGCAATAAATTATATTTACAATTTTAAAAACATAACTGAGAAATTTAAATTGCATGGGCTATTGATTCCAAATACAATTCACAATAAAAACTTCATAAAATAATATATATTTTTATAATTTTTATATTTTTATTTTTTAAATCAAAAAATAAAAATTAAAGATGAGATATATGTATATGTATACTCTTTAGCGTCACGCAACACCGTACCGGTTGCTCGGTCAAATTTTAAGTGTTTAAATTTAAATTTAGATACGAATAAAATAATAAATCATGCAGTCGGTGAGTCAGTGCACCTACAGGAAAATTAGGGGTTAAAAGTTAAAACAAAAGTTTGTGATAATAGAAGAATAAGTCAAAAATAGGCTATAGATACGTAGCTAAGTCTAGGTAGTAAAACATGCAAACATAAACACGTCAGCATGTCAAAATAAATTTCAAATCCTAAATTCAAAAGTACTTTCTAGGTGTATATGATATTATCCATCTTGATGTTTAAATCAAACTTTAAAAAATGCAATTTGATGATAATAGTTTAAAAGTTTAAAACGGTAATTTGTATTCTTAAGCACGGACCTGAGAGCATCATCAATGTCTGTCGTGATGGGCTTAGGTTTGGCCGCGACTCGGTTTACATCCTCATGAAGTCCTTCGAGAAGATAACGAAGAAATTCTTGAGAGTCTTGCTGACTGTAGCCCATGAAACGTGGAGCAAAACGTTGGATTTGATCTTTAAAGGCAGACGTGTCCACGGGCCGGGTTTCTCTCCACAGCTCTTGAATAACTTGTGAAAATGCTACATATTGAATACATATAAAATACATGTGCAAGTCAGTATTAAATCACAGAGTCACATTATAGATTCAGATATTATATCATAAATTTAATTCAAAATCGAACCAAGGCAAAAGTTAATCTATCGTGAGAATGTCTGAACTGTACAGTTTTATTACTTTACTCATTTATCTCATCTACTACAAAGTAGTAACCACTGACACAGATTGGTTTAAGTGCCGCTCTGGCAATGGCTTCAATTTGTCTTTTTTACCCCTTTGCCTTGGTCATTTGATGTTTGAACGATAAATCTTGCACGTGAAAATGAGTGCATTTGGTTCATTAATCAAAACATTTCATTTTTATTTTCTTTAATTTTCTAGAAGCTTAATTCTAGTGCCGAACTTACATCTCATTAAAGCTCCTTTCATGGATGACGTTGAACTATTAATGTCATTTGAAAAATTATCTTGATTTACATACTCGAGCAGTGGCTTCGTATTACTCAAACATTGGACGACCGAGTTCATAAAACACTGAAATTATAACAAATTAAGAAACCATTTCATTCAACTGTTTAAATATTAATAACTGTAGGATCATATCAAAGATAAAGGTATCAATCATAATTATTTATTTTTAAGAATCTTGAAAGAAAATTTGAAATTCAAAAGCTCACAGTATTTCCTATATTTCTTAATCCCGTTAACCCAGCCTTCTCAGCATCCCGAGTTCTGAATCGCCCACCAGTACTTTGCGGTGATCGTGAGTACTCTTCACTGTCCTGTAAATATTCATAATAAAATCCGTATTAAAGCCAAGAAATTCAAAACGTGCTGCAGCTCCAGTAATCAAATTCACTGAAAAGCCTCGTAATGTGCCTATATGTAAGTATTGTCTTATTCAAGTCTTGTTATCTTCGGTGTAATACTCGTGTCAGTATTTAAAACCATTTGAAATATTTGTCTATTGCTTAAGAGCTTGTAATTTGTCCTAATTAAATCAGTGACTTTGTAATAATTTTATTGTAAAGAAGTAATTGAGTTAGTTAATTTATTTGTAACTTATATGTTTGTTTGGTTTTAATTATTTAACAAAAATTTAATTACATATTCCAATTTTATCCTGTGTATACTGTAACTGTATATAGACAACATGATGTAAGGTAATATGTAATTATATCTGTATATTACTATGTTGTGCAATAAAAGTACTCTCAACGTGTGTAATTTATGCCTCAACGTTGTTCTAATTAATTAGATCACTTAATTAACTAATAATTATTGTGGTTTAAACGTTGAACGTGTGACATAATAGTACATTACTAGAACACTATCACACAATCACACACAGAGTTACAAATTCTAGCACCAACTACCAACTCAAGACTGAACGCAATCCCAACGTAAACATTATTGATTAGTATAATCCAATCGATAATGTTCAATGTATATTCGAAACGTACCCCTTATTTCCATTCCAGTACCCCAGTACATTGACTACACACTCACGAATTAACTCGTTCATAGTTGGGGAAGCTACAAATAACTTAATTAGTTAATTAAATTAAGTTCACCACATCACAAAACTTGAAATAGAAACTAGGTACCTAATCACAAGAGTAACTAAAGATACACCCGATGCAAATATGTACATAGCAGTATACAGTGACTATATACTACATAGCAGTTTTGGTGTATAAGTAGGTTGTAGGTACCAACTACACACTACACAGTATGTCACAGCACAAGTCACAAGTACCTAAACCTCCAAAACCAAAAAGCTAGTCCAACGCTGTTAAATAGAGAAAATGGAAAAAAACCATGCGACCCACAACTTTAAAAGTATAAATATAAATTCATACTTAAAATAAAAGAAGGAAAAAAACCTAAGTAATAAGAAGAAATATAATATACAAAAATAAAAAGAGGGGCTACCCAAATATCATAGAATTCCCACACAGAGGATATTGTACTTGGAGTTCCAGTTGTATTCGAATGAATAATAGACAAAATAGGGCCCATACTAAATTACCACTCACACATTAATTACGAAAGTACTCAAACTAACTAAATAACTACATTGAACATTTAAATTACTTTTGATGTATTAGTCCTTATCCTTCAGTTTCAGTCGGCTTGTTGGAGTTCAGATCACTCACACAGTAGTAAAACAGAAGTATTATAGTGCAATGTAAAGAAAAATTCATTTAAAATATTCCACACTCCACCCCTGCGCTAGTTTAACCCTTGTATACTGAACACATTGGATTCACTGTTACCTCACTAACTAGTAAAATAAATCTATACTAAACTTTTTAGGGAGAGAGACTTATGCATTCTACAACAGTACTACTACACAAAAATAATGTATGGAAAATATGGTAATATAGTAATACGTAGGGCTTATCATACATAGTATCAGCATGGTGATTAAAAAGCAGTAGTTTAGTAGGTAGAAGTCAGTCCCTATCAATAATACGTACTTCATCTTTATCAGTTTGAAAATCGAGCGATCGCTGAACGTATTTTAAGTGACAAGCAATATAACACTATAAATACGTTCCGCATTCAACATTTCCACTGCAGCACATAGTAGTAGCCCATTTCATATAACAACTAACTACACAAGTGGAAATGATGAAATTCAAAAGAGGACGAGAGTGCAGACGACAGACCAGAGCAGAGAGGCAGAGGGAGACCTTCGAAATTTAATTGGGAAAATATTTCATTCATACTCCCGCTCGCTTCATATTTTATATTCAGCGTATAAATATTACAATATTCACATTCTCACGCTGCATGTAATTATATTATTACAAACACAGAGTTTCAGCCTGAGCCAATATATATTCCCTGTTCACAACAGAATTCTCGAATTTTCTAAACCCCCATTAACCCTTTTATAAAGCTTGTAGCATGACGCTGTTATACTGACGACAGTTTATACTGCATTTTTAAATATGAATACATTATGTGTGTACTACTTAAATATACTTTTACTTACAATCTAGCGTCAATAGGGTATCGCTTATCGCATAACTTTCCAAAAGGCCCAGTGACCCAACCATTACCTTCGTAATAAATAGTAATTAATAAAATATATTCCATTTTGAAAAAAAAGTACGGATTGTGGCTGCACCTAGACACAGTGTCCACTGCACAGGCTGTAATCTACCAGAACGCCAGGGCCAGGGTTTTGATTAACATTATGAATATATTTTGAAATAGTAAAAGTATGTAGGTACATCAATGAAATTTTTATATTCAATATAAATTCGTGTGCGCACAATTATGCCATTCTGCAATCTACTCGAAGTCAAAATATTGCAATATAATTCCCCTAGATACTTTAGCTATATAGCTGGCATTTAATTTAATGGTAATTTTCCTGGTCAATGAAAGGTTATTAATGCTGACGGGAGATTGACAAAAGAGCGGAATACAATTGATTTTCAATTTCAAATTGACAACTTCCCTATTTTATCTGTACTTAAAGGAAGGTCATCTAATTGTATGGATTACATTCAGTATCAGTATATTATTTATTAGTAGGGAATACCCTATATAGAGTATATCAAACACCTTTCCAGGTCCAGCTACAACTCGACCTCCTTCATCACCATCATCACCAGCTACGTAGTATGAGAGAGAGGCAGAGAAGCGCTTGTACTGTCTGAATAAAATCATCCGATCAGTCTTCTCTGTCTTCACACCATGCCACGTGAGCAGTGTCATTCTTTTATACACAAGTATCCTCTTCAATAATGTATTATGTAGAGAGTACAATTGAAATTGAAATGGGCTTTCGACTTGGACTATTTACACAGTTTACACTATTAACTATAAGGATACCAATTTTGGTATTAAATTTAGATTTAGACCCTGTCCCCATTTACCCCTCGATGTCGATATCCGTTTCAGGATGCGATGGAATGGCCCAATTATTTTCCTATTCCTGTTCTATTCTATAATTTCAATCACAATTCCTGAATTTCTCCAAATCTCACAGCATTGTATCGTAGCGGTGACACTTACATTGTATTAAGCACTGACTGTGTGTCATTGAAATTTTGTAATTAATTGAACTTTAACATTAAATTGTAATGCTGATCTTTTTGAATTGAAAATTACACTAATTTTTTTATTTTTGCATTGATTTCTTTTTTACTTTTTATTGATTTTTTAGTTTTTGTGCAAAGTAATATTATTAAATAATCAGAACCAGTCACACGTAAAGAATTTTTTCCAACCACATTAAACCCCGCTTGCATATTTTAACAAAGGTTGATTGAATGCGGACTACTCCCTTACTAGATTGGAATTATTGGAATGCAGAGCTGGAATTTTGGAATGTTATGACAATACAAATTTTGAAGAATGATAAAATTTTAATCGTAAAAGCGTTTCCAAGTTAAACGTACGATAATATTTTGAGCCCTTTATAAATAGATAATTTATAATATAGCTCAAATATATTCAAGTATATAAATTATGTACATTCAGCACTTTACTACCAATAAAAATTGGTTGCATACTTAAATCTAAATACGGCTGCAATGAAAAATAATTTGAATAATTGATAAGCTGGACATGACATGAGGTTAAAAATAAAATGTAATTTTTATTCACACTGCTATGCTGCTGCTAACAGTCTATACTGTTAACTGTTATAACCTACTATGAGTATAGTTTTTAATTTCCAAGAATTAAAAATATACATGACGAATGTCAGTGGATTTGAACATTCGACATTCTGCATTTTTATTTAAACTTTAAGCCGTCACAAATTCCATTTTTGACTCCTGCATGACCTCGTAAAAGGAAAATACCAACACCAAAATTGAATACTAAATGAGCAATACCTTCCCAGCCCAAACAAATATCAGTATGCCCACACACAAGAAAATGAAAAATAAATTTTAAAAATCCCGTTTATTTGTACATGTACATAAATACGCTTTGAAATAGCTATAGCAAAATTAAGATTAAGACTCATAATATATTATGAGTGTCAACGTGACGTCAGCCGTCAGCGTGAAGCCATAACGCATCTCGAAGACAAACCAAAACCAAGTTCACGACCAAAACCAGTAAACAAAGCAACAGTATAACATGTGCAACACCAAGGAAGGGGTTTTCTATGTTTTGGCTTGGGATTTTCCTCATCAGTATCAGTGTACCACTGATGCCACCAGACCAAAACGATGACGAATATACGAAGACAAATGCGATAAAACAATGTATTTAAGTAGTAGTAGTAGGCACATACGCATGTGAATTACTAAAAACTCTAATTACATCACAATTATGTATATATGCATCTCTACTTTTATTTTGCAAGCGTCACGCGTCATCTTGAACCATTACCATTACAATAAACATTGCCCCCGTAAAAACCGCATCTCATCACAAGTCAGAGCCACGATCACGATGCAGTAAAAAGTAAGCACGTGGATCAATGTGCAGCTGATTGTTATTGTTATATGAGGAATTGTAAAGACCTCCTTATAGATGTACCTACCTACCTAGATTAGGTACGGTATTTTAAATCTAAGCATAGTACCTAGGTACAATGTACGCCTACACGTTCACAAAATACAAAACATCTTAACTACAGATACCTACACCTACTTATAGCAATGACGTCAGAGCCCGTCTTATTACTCGTCGTAAGTTCTAATATATCTTGTCTTGGTTTCTTATACCAGTAAATCAAAATATTAACCTAGCTTTCTGGTCGTAAAAATATTGCAAAATCTAGACCTAGACCCAGACCTTAAAAAAAGAGGACGATAGAATAGCCACATTGGTGTGATTTTTCTGGGTTTTTTTTGGGGGAATATTTGCATCATTTTAGAGAGACTGGGATGCTGCTGGTGAGATTAGCTTTATATAGGTAGCTTTAAGTATCTCCTATATGGACTAGACTCTAAAGTCCAGACCCATAGGGAAATTACTCGAGAAAATGCAAATCATAAGCATGTCAAGTGTCGATGAAATCACTATTGCCTTAAGGAAAACCTACATGCATAAATTCCTGCATTTTTATTTTTTTATTTAATGCTTAACTAATGTTAAGGCTTTAAAATTAATGTGTTTGCCAACATAACTATACGATTCTATGCTACTAGTAGGTACAATATGGTGTTTTTTTAACTTAATAATAATATTAATTAGTTTTTATCTGTCTAATTTGTAATTTATACTTTTAATCTTAATTATTCCTCTATGGTGTCCTTGGGACTTTTGCCTTAAGGCGAGTTCCGTCCCCAGTCGCTTTATGAATAAAAGCAATAAATAAAAGAATATATTGCACATTAACTTTATGAATTAACAATTTTAAAAATCGTAGCAGACAAACACACATTTAAATACCTTGTACTTTTTTAAATATTCGAGTATACTACTGATATTTCTTAATGCGAAAAAAAGCAATCTGTTTTGGACTTATTTCACTGCATCTTTTCCATATTTCCAAACCATGCCATGTAGTAAACATTTAAATATTCAAAATACTGTAACTGACTTGTTTTGTATCTTTTTTAAACATTGTAATAAGCACATTTTAGCCTATTTTAAAAAATGATTGAGCTCATTTTGAATCATTGCAATGCTTTTATATCTCACATTTTAAGCTATTTGAAAACTTGTGACCAGTTGAATATTTTAAAATCTGATATTAGACAACCGTACTTTGGTTGGTTACATCTTAAAATCAAAAAGTTTTATATTTGAAAAAATGTTTTGTCTCGTTTAAGAAAAAAAACGCTCAAAAAGGTAAAGAGCTATTACATTTTGTTTCTTAAACAACAACAGCAACGGCAATGAATTGCATTGAAACTTGTGCTGATAAAAAAATGTTATGTCACGACATTCACATTCTAAAATTTAAATCTCAACTGCTAACGACTTGCCTTTAAGCCTAGATACGTGTATTAATGATCTTCAGACAGTTGACAGCCTAGTCTGCCATTGTTAAATAATACATATAAATTACAAAATGATGATTCAGCGTTTGACTACCAGAATACAGATATAAAATTTTTCCTACGTTATTTTCAGCTTCATAAATATATTTTATACATGTGTTTTAGAGCAGGAAAACTAATGATTATAACTTAGGAAATAAGACGTCTTAATACCATCAATAAAAATAATAATTACCTCACAAGATAAATGATAAAGTGACGAATTGTAATTCGCATTAAATCATGACTTCTATTTACTTCTGTCTGTGTAGTCGAAATATTCTCCCTAGTAAATACACATTACCTATATGCTACAGGCTACAGGCTAATGCTAGAAGCAGGGTCCATTCTTTGTGTGTAGAAAATAGTATTTGTATTTCTATAGTTATATAACGATCATATAATAATACTTATTTCATACATTTACTTTTTTGCAGTTATTACTTTTATGCTGACTGTCTAAACTGTATTGTGATTGCAAACTATTACTAATGTTATTTAATAATAAAAAGAAATACAGTACCTACAATTAATTACCCTCTTACTACATTAAATTTAAACTGACGCTTTTAGAATGTACCACACATGCAACAGAGCTATTAGGCTATATAGAAACCTTGAAATTGAAAAACTCAAATGTAAAAATGATTGGATTTTTAATGGGTACCATAAATTGGTACGAAGTACGAAATACACATAGAGACATTGTTAGTTTTAAATGTTTTAATGGTATGTAAGTTCTTCAGGGGTTTTAAGCTTTTAGCACCAGGCTTGTAAACATTTTTAATGATAGTACCTTAGCGAATATTTCTGTTCATTAAGCACAATATAGTTTATTGGGTTTAGTGGAATGTTCTCAAAAATTTTAAACATTTAAATAATGTAGAGAATTTAAAAATATTTTTTATCGGAGCCGTAAAATTAATAGTAAAACGTAATAGAGAAAATAATAAAAAACTAATAAGTATAGTAAGTAGTCCAATGTTCTTCAACGTCTACCTAATTGTTTTTTATTATTTATAATAATGTTTTTATTGTGTCGCAGAGACATAAATCATGTCATTACTTTCTGTATATTCTAAACTTTAGCGACTAAAGTCCGTTGATGTAATACCGATTACATACAGAATAAATAGCATACACAACATTATTATATAATTTATTAACGTTAGGTATTTTTAAAACTGTCGATGTTTTTTTTTAAATATTCAACTTTGCTATTTTATAACAAAAGAAGACCAAACATGATAATGCTGAACATTGCACTGTAGCAGTATCTGTATTGTACCTATATAGGTATAGTATCTACCTACCTAGTTTTGTGCATTGTATTATATTTATTCTGAATCTGGATGAGAATCATTGAAGTCAAGAGTCATGAATAAATTAAAATTATTTTATTGGTGTTATTAGAAAATAATGAATGCAATGACTTTGGGTTTGGATTATTGAGTTGAGTGACAAAGACGTATCCTTCATAGGTCAAGAGAATAACGAAATTCTTGAATGTTGAATGTCGTTGAAGGAGCAATACCGGACATGACTGCATGCCTTATATAGTACTGTGTTATAATTTTAAAATAAAATATTTTCTAACTTTTCAAGAAGGACTATCTGTATCTGTAATACAAATTACAAGGTACGATCTAAGTGATTGAGATATTGAGAACTTCCCAGTGTGAAAGCGAAATTGAAATATTTTAAACCTTTCAGAACTATAACGCAATTAAAAATGTGGATCCTTTGGAATCTCAAGGACTCAAGACCCAAGAGGTAAAAGATGTTTTGGTCTGGCTGTCTGTGACAGTAACAGCAACAGTAACGACTGTACTGGCTCTTCATCAGCTACTTGTAATTATTGTAATTAAAATGTAATATACCTGCCATGACTAATTGGCAAATAAATCACACATTACAAATTCTACACAGATCTACGCTACACATAGACTACAGTCTCCAAATCCAGACAGCTCGGCACCTTGTAATCCCTTGTATTTAAATTAACTCTCTTTTAATTCTGTTTCTACAATTCTTTCTTTTGAATTACTAATAAAATACTTCCCTTAATTAGAATGATGACCATCCAAATACAAAAAATGTATCCTCGCTCCGAGTCAGAGTTAATAATATTATGATGTTGACAATAGCACAGAGAGAACTTGCAGATTAATTATTATTCCCTTTCAATTTATCAATTTGATTACCATCTTATGTGTGGCATTGCAACAAGTGCATTATTATATACGTTAACATCATCAATTGTTTATTAGCAATTTAATGCAGTTGTAAGTAGTACTACGGCTACAGTAAGAGTATACAAGTAACAAACAGTTGGTCAGTTCGTTCAGTGCCAGTAGGGTAGTGGTCTTGGTCATAATTAATATGGATCATGAACCCTGCGCCAACTCTCACATTGTATTATTATTGTATTGTAAATTTTAATAAGACATTTTAATCGTAATCTTAATCATATAACCGTAATGCAGTCATAATTCTTGGGACGACCCATAGAACCAAAATTAATATAAAACAACTTTATTGTTAATTACTGCCTCGTCATCTATCTGTGTTGTAATCACCTTCCAATCCAATAATAATGCAATGCCTAATCCCAAATTCCAACTCGACTATCAAAAATTAAATTTAAATTAGGATTTAAATAAATGAGATATCGAATTTTAAATTGTGGGCCGTTGCTTTTGGATTGGACCGGCCGCGGCCTAATATGCTACAACAATGGACCCATTGTCTGCTGGATACGTATTTCATCTAATTACAAGTGACCTTTCCCTCACGCCTCAAATTTAATCTACAATAATATAGAATAAAAAAATTAGTAGTAGTAGTACATAGTGAAACCATACGCGTAACGTATTAACCACGATCACGTATACTACATCATACATATATATATCGTAGACTTGTGGTTTTGGCTTCTCGCTAGATTTGATATATTGACGCTAATGTTTCTATACTACATACAGTAAACCAAAAGTTTAAACCCACGTGAGACCGCATCATGCACGTAATCGTAGGGGTAGTCGTACACACGGCACAATAAAGTAATAGGTAAAGAAACTGTTGAATACTTAACGTCAAAATTTGAATACAAAATTGAAGATTAAAAGAAAAGAGATGACGACGACGACGACAACGGACAGACTGTTATACAGATATGCTAATTTAAATCGATTCAAATTGCACGTGCTTAGCGTTTTAGATTTCAAATTTAAAAGTCTATTCAACCCTCTCCTTCGCGACTGTCTTTGGTTAGAAAGTTTGATAGAAGAGAATCTTCCTTTCTTTCTTTCTTGTACATTGTAACGTAGGTTAGGCACCTATAGGCAGGTAGGTACTTTGATTTTGATTCTGATTATGTTTTACATATATCATAAATTATTATGTATCTATATGTGTATACGTTTTTTATATTCCTGTATGCCTTTGCGCCTTTTTGCTTTGAAGTGTTGAAGTTATAAGATTTGATTTTTAAATTAAAATGGAAATGTAGGAAAGTAAATTCTTTTAGATTCTAGATTTCCATTTTAAATTTGAAATTCATAATTCTACTCAGGTGCATTCAGTAGCCAGTTAGTCAGTCAGTCAGGAATAGGAAAGAAAGAGTGTCTTGTGGGTCGGTGTTTAGTATTCACATTCAGACAATCTACTTACTAGTTAGCCACATAGATAAGGTATATATATTAAATTGTAAGTGAATACTTTATTTTAGTGAAAAGATGACAGATGTACAATGCTTACACATGGTATTGCATTACATATAGTAGGTGCATATAAAATATTTATTTTATTATTTCTTAGAATTAATTAAATAAAGCATAAAAATCTGTCTTTTGTAATTGTGTGTAAAATTATACCTCAGAATCTGTCCAGGATGACGAGAGTGATTTGGACGGAGGGTCCGGATCACATTTAATATTAAAACTGGCCCTCCTCCTTTTCATAGGTTGAGGAATAGTAAAATTCATTATAAGAACTTTGAGATGCATTTTGATTGATTTTGATTTTTACTTTTTGATTCCAAATAAATTTATTGTATATGTTTTGTAAATTATTATAACAAAACCAAAGGCGAAAAAATCCCGTTCACTTGATTTATAAAAACTTCAAAACCTTGAAAGGCTTGAAAATAACACACGTCCTAATTCTAATTTTAGTTTCCAATTTTGAATCGCACTATTTTCCTCAAAACTTCAAAACACAATCATATTGCGTTTGGTGTCTTTTTCAAAATTTCAAAATGTTCAGCGTGCTTTTTTGAAAAATTAAACTGCTTTCATTCCAACTTTAACTTTTTTTATTTTTGTAAAAATTCTTATAAGAATTGTACAGAAGTTGAAGAAATCCAGAATGGAAATTCAAAAATACTGGAAACTCTGGAAATATTTCTGAGCACTCCCAACAAAATTGCTGCGCGAATTCCACAATGTCCAATATATTTGCGCAATAATTCACAATCTGAGAATTCCGAATTCGCGAAATTGCGAAATAGTATAAATATAATTATGTAAATATGTAGCTACGAAAGTAGGTACTTAAGACTGAAGAAACTGATTTATACCAAGAGTACACAAGAGCACGCAAGTTCGTTTGTCTGCCTCCGTCCTGTAGGAGTTCTCGTTTACGTAAAGGTACAGAGCGTCAATCACCCTCGATCCTCTTTCGTATATACCTTCACCTGCAACTGTGTGAACAAGAGTGTGGAGGTAAGAATTTCAATAATGTGATGTAGATTTGTAGACGCTGTAGACAGCAACAACATGGATATTAACTTTTGCACACAGTACAGTGAGAGAGAGGAACACACTGATATGCAAGAAAAAAACAAGACTGCTGTCGCTGCCTAACAAATTGACACTGCTCGTACGATGGACTATGAAGCAATACTAAAGCTAAATTATATTTTATAAACACCATCAACCATCATCTAAAATGCTATAATATATTTCTGATTGCCGCCACTATGTAAAATACAGTCACTAGTATATATCACTTGCTCTCTCACACACTAACTTAATTATTGAATTCCATTCCGCTTAACTAATCTCACACACGTAATGTAATTTTTGTAGCGTAATCGCGCTCGTGGCCGTATTCGTAATCGCAATCGCAATCCAATTCATAACCCACTATATATAAGACTGCACAGCTACTGTTTAAACTTGTGAATAATAATAATTATTATTATTTGTCATCGAGCATTAATTATTATCAGCTCAGGAATATTGTGGCCGTAAATCCTAACCTCAAACATACATTGAACTTGCACTTTCTCAGAGTTATTCTATACGACGTCACTTGAACAGGACACTGCCACTCTCTTGTCATGTACTCTCACTACTGGCTTATACAGGTACATACATAATAATTATATATTCAATGTCCTACACTCTTTCTTTACACTGTTCAACACCACAATAGAAAACACGTACGTCCGTTGTGTATATTTAAATTTCGCAATAATTTTTTTTTAACTTTAAATTATTTTTGCAAAAAATCAAAAGCACTTTTACTACTAATGACAGTACAGAATACAGAGAGAGAGACAGGCTATGCGGCTTTGGATTTTTTTCTTCTTGGGGATCTTGTTTCGTATAAAAATGGAAAATTGGAGATACTAATGCTCAGATAGCTAGGTAAGATACTTCAATTTAAATCCTCCAGTGACAGAGAAACAACAAGTCTAACAAAAACAAGGTACTCTCCGTCTCAACTAGAATCAAAGGACTGCCTAGGAGGATCGGAGAGGCAGTCAGGAGGATAATAATAATGACAATGATTACGATATGAAACACACTGAGAGTTGAAGTTGAGACTCTAATAACGAGAAAGAAGAATGAAGACTAAAACTAACAAGACTACAACAAAACTGGAAGCAAAAGTCCATGAGACCTTCACTCTCTCTGCGCTGCGTTTATATTTCCCTAAGCTATACTCATATGTAACTTTTTATACTTCCCTTTTGCCTTTTGAAGACTCAACACTACTGACTCTCCTGATATGGTCTGGTATTATGGCAATGGTAATGCTAGGTATGTATGTAGTATCAAGTAATGAACTACTACTGATATTGGGGATTTATACTTTAGGTATATACGTTTATTATACACTCGCATTCGCATTGACATTGGTTTGGTAGGTTTTGAATTGCAGATTGCATAGCGTGTGCCGTGAGCTATGTGGGGACTGTGCAAATATACATACCACAACCATACGCCACACAGGGTAGGTGTAGGTAGTAGGTATCGGCATCGGCCATATAGGTAGGCATAAGATACTTGTAATATACTTGTAGCAAGTCAAAGTAAAGGCTCAAAAAAAACACTGGAGAATATAATAATAGTAATAATAAAGAAATAATAATGTTCTATCTACTATCTACTATGTAGTGAAATACCTATTCCATGTAGGTAGGTAGGTCCCTATACCTATAGGTACTGGTAACTATACAATTATTTTTTTATCCAGATGTATCAGTCACATACATGTAGTGTCTATGTATTGAGTACCTCAACCTCAATCCATGTGTGCATTTTTCTTCTCCCACGATCACTCACGATACGATGAGGATAACCATGTCGTTTCGTTGGTTTTGGTGTTGGTGAAGTCCACCAAGTCTTATGCTTACATTGCGTATTCTACTCCAAATTTATTTAAATTCCATATTCTCTCTCTCTGTTCTGTTGGTCCCTTCTCACTCAGTACTCAGCACAGTACAGTGAGATGAAGCCAAAGGAAAACCTACTGACTTTATAAAAGCATTATGATTATTTTACGACTACAGATACACATGTATTACAACTACCTGCAATATGACCCTAACTTGAACATTCTGCAATCTACAGAGCAGGTCTTCTAGTCTAGCCTAGTTGCCTAGTACATAGCTATGGAATTTGAATTTAGAGTTGTTGGTTGTTTTTGCTGATGTTGTTGTTGCTGTTGTCGTTGTCGGACTACACTACTATTCTTTCTACTTCAATACACTTGGCACGTATGTACATATCTGCACACCTATACCCTTACAAGGAGAAGGAGAAAGAGCGCCAGTATGTAATGTACCTAGTCGTAGTCGTACATCTGTACTATATGACACTATATATCATATAGTTATATAGCTAATGGTCATAAATTCAAAGTGCTTGAATCTGAATGCTGAAGTAAAGGCTAACATATATAGAGATGGAACATATTATATATAGTATAATATTACCTACATTCTCTAATCGTTTCATAGATTCGCTCGTAGTCGTAGTCGTATTCGTTATTCGCAAAGTAATAGCAATAATTATTATTGTAAAACTAAACGTCCTCGAAAACTTCAAGTCGATTAAACTGCAGTATGTTGTCGTGGTTGTTGTGCTCTGGCTCTGAGTTGAATTGTGAGTAGGATCAGGATCCACATCCACGAAATAATAATTATACACATCAACATCAACTCTGTATAGCAACCTGACGTTTTGTATTTATATGAAAGCTTTAGAGCTATAGAAGTCACATATATATTATGTAGAATTTACATTTTACATGAATGCCTAATGTCAAATATGCCATAATTATACGCTACGTAAAATGTAGAGTGTATTCAGATAGTTATAGAATTTTGCATTTTCATGTATAGAGCCCATTCATTCATCTCCACTAACTTTTATCTCCTAGGCTGTCACTGCTCTACACTACTACTGACTACTATCACTATGATGCGATGTAATGTCTATTAAACTACTACTGGGTTATATGTCATGTAGCGTAGTGTGTAGTAACACTAAACATTCTAGATTCATCTACAATTTAATGAAAAGGAAAATATGACAGAGCCCTCCTAATAAAAACTAAAAGCAAAGTCAAACTAATGCCATTTTTCATCAACTATAAAGATAGTGTGTGCGGTCGACGGTGAAGAGCTGAATAGAAGAGATCGAGTCGCAGCACACAGTATACAGAAACTAGAAGAGAAGTTAAATACTTATATTGATATGACATGACTTCTTCGATATCGATATGCTATAGGTATAGTTGCTCACTATATGGCATATTATTATCAGTACAGTTTCAAAATCCAAATAATACAAAACAAGTTAGTTTGAATACTAAATACCTAAGTACAAGTAATAGATATATCATATACTTTTTGTATATACAGCGTACATAATATGTCCAAAAGTCCAAACTGAGTCAAGTGAAGCTAGTTCAGGAGTGTTAAGCATGTTGTTAGGTAACCTTAATGTCCCCCTTATTTTAGATGCTACCCCAACTTTTCTTTAATTCTTTACACTTTTGTACCTTTTGTTAGGTTGCAAAAATCTTACCATATATAATGAATTGAACACAGGGCAATTGAACGTGTGTATATTGTCTATACTACCAGTGTCATTACATATACATAAGGGAAATCTCATGTGGAATTTTTTTTAAATTGCAAGATTGTATTATTAAACAACTTGAAGCCTATAAGTATGCACTGTTTAATAAATCAATTAAATCTCTATCTCTGATGGACGCTATATAAATATAGAAAATAGAAATACAAACTCGGCTTGGGCCGAACGCCTCAACTCAATAGTGTGTGAGTATCAAATTCTCAGTGACTACAGAGATACAGATACCCATCTTTTGTATATACTCCACGTGTTTAATGGTTTCCTTTGAATTTTGCTAGGGCTTCAAATACTTTTAATTAATCATATATCATATTACTACACTGATATTTGAAGCAGACAAGAAGATATATATTATGTGCAATTATGTACAATGACAAATATATTTTTTTCATATATTTCAAAGAACTCATATTATATAGAAACTTGAATTCAAATTCGATGGGGATAGCGATATGGAAGTCGTACGATGACGATTACGAATTACGAGTAATTTAATAAAGCTAGCTATATGTGACTGCAAACACAAAATGTAAGCACGCTTCGGCTGCACTCTGGCTCTGACCGTCTGTGTTAAAATTATCCCCCATTAAAATACGTGAGTGTAATCACTACGTATTACGTAGGTTGCTATGCAGGCTATATAGTATACAGGTATACTGTGATTCCATTAGGTGCATTAGCAGAGAGTGGCGGGTGAGACTTTTAGAATTTTCATTATATTTCAGTCGTTTTAGTAGAGTATATGTAAATCTCTATATTGGGACGCCATATGCAAAAAAGGTGAAGCTAAAAGCTCGTCGTTTTACAGAGTAGAGGAGAATTTCGATTTGAGCTACTATTCCATTAAGATACGAGAGCGAACAAAGAAAATTTCATTTTCATGTGTAATATCTTTCTCTTGTCGTCAATTTCATTTTGACTGCTTTTAGATTATCTAAAACTGTGAACACGTGTCAATACATGCTGATATATAAGGGAAGACGTAAGCAAATATATAGTCATATGCATACATCATCTATAAGCAGATGTACCTAGGTAGGTAACGTATACATATTCTTGCCCTTTGTCTTTCTCAATAATGCGTTTACTAGAAGCTTGAAAACTTGGACGGTCTTTAGTCTTTTTAATGGTCTGCCTGGAATTTTGATAGTAAATTCTCATGCATGAAATATTCAATTACAACTTCGTTAGCAAGGCTTACACTTTTGGTGTACATAACTACACTATTAATTTACATTTTATTCTCCTACCGTACCGACCGAGTCGATAAATTCCTTGGCTATGGCTGGCGCTGGCGCTGGCATATGCGGATATAGACTGACGTCTCCTATATGGTTCTCACTTTTGATTTATAAATTATATATTATATATACCATCCATAATAGCTTTCATAGTTTCGTATATCTGTGTTTATACCCTGCATGCTACACGTGTGTAATAGTAATATAGGCCATAGCCATAGGCAATATTATAAATAGTAAATACATAGTACTAAAGTGGGATAATAGCCATAGCGTATCATGTGACCTATTGCTTATTGTGATTCAGTATGTTGCATTGCAGCAAAACGCGGGTGTGTGGAATAAATACATAAAATAATAAAATCTGCTAATTGACCTACGAAAGAACGAGAACGAGAGGAAAGTAAAGCAATTTAAAAGGAAGCATTATTGTACTTCCAAGATAACTTCAAGAACTTTGACTTTGAGCGTGTATACGTAATAACGTCTATGTAGAAACATAAAACCCTGAGCAAAGTAATATGCAGTACCTACATAGTATATTATTTCTGCATAGTATCTAGGCTTTAAAATTTTTTACATTTTTTCCCCTAAACGTCCCCGGCTTCGTGCTCGCGAAAAACTTATTTGTGCATAAAAATCTGTACTAGATTTCGTATAGGTATTAAAAAATGAAAAATTATTAAATGAAATAAAATTTATATATTTCAGCAGCACGTTCATACCGTTCTCGTTCCACGTTCAAACTATATGACCAAGCCAAAAGCTAACACCAATTAAGCTCGTGTTCACGTACTGTACACATGTGTTCACATATACACACAACTTCACAAGGATGTGCTTTCAAATTCTATCGCAGAAAAAAACCGGCGTTGGGACCGGTACCGGGGTACCTTCACACGTTTGACTAGCAGAGGAACGTGCAAAATACGCTCGCGTTATATGGATTGCAAATTATTCTAATTTTATGTATAGTTCCCTATACATTTCCGATTACTTATATAGCAAAAAAGCATTTGCAAATATTGATATGTAGTCTCCGCCTTTATAGAGACTATAACAGCGTTAATATTATGTACTATATAGAATAAAGAGTACAATAATCTGAAAGTGCAAATTGAACTTAAGGACTTTGATCTTTATCCATTTAATATTTTATTTTACACATAATCTTGAATTCTAATATTTCCCTCTTGTATAATTTCCTGTAGATGTAACAGTGATGACAAGTGCCAACTTAACTCCACTGCACTGATTTCTTTTTATTATTCCATTTCAAAGTTTCAAATAAGTGACGTGGAGAATGTCAAAATGCAAATTGGAAATTCTACATTTTCTTTTATACTTTTTAACTTTTTCTTGACTTAGTATAGTTGCAATCGTAATTTAGAATTTATAATACATAATACTTGTGTAACTTTTGATGGTTTTGACTGTACATATAGGTTGCAGTAAAACATCAAGCATTTGCTTCTGTATTTGCATAGTCACATTGAAAATTCCTTTCTGAACTATACTTTAATATAGGAAATACATGCATGACAGGCCAGGGGCCAGGGCAATGGGCAATACGTTCTTGTTTGATATGTGTGAGCATGAAATACAATATAATAATCTATTTAATTCTAATAGAAATGGAAATGGAAATTCTTTTTTCCTTCTATCAAAACTATATAATATTAGTATTTGAGTCAGTGCGGTTTCGCTTTTTACGAAGCGAGTAAGCATAATAATAATTATTATTATTGAAAGTGTTGCATTGCTCCTGACGTTCATGTTGACGTTTGAAATTCCGTAAAAAATACCAGCTGGCCTTTGCAATGCAAAGGCATTATAATGCAAAGGCATTATAATGCAAAGGCATTATAATGCTAAGTTTGCATTATGTATATTGCCTACTACTACTAAAGACCTACAGTGCGATAGCTATTATCGAATCGTAATCGAAATCGACAATGTTAAATAGAAATTGTACGCTACACGGTACAGAACTTTATAATAAATAAATCTAATTTGCTGTATGTGCATTGCCCCTAGGCTTGCCCTAAGATCCCTGTCCCCGGCCCCTATACTATGTTTTCTGAGGTCTAACATGACCTCTACCAATTTAAACCAAAACCAAGACCAACAAATTAAGATGTTGACTAAAATTAAAACACGGATTTCGATTTATTTTCAGTTTTTTGTTCCAGCTTTCTTTCAAACTACTCTGATTTCTACTTAAGAAACCTCGCTCCAGATTTGCAGGTAACAAGTACGCTGTGACCCTGACCCTGACATTTTGCAACAACCTAACAATTATTATTGAAATTTTGATATAAATTTAATTCAATTTACATCAAGCTAAAATACGTGCATGTGTCGTAATAATTGCAGTGTACACAGATATGATTCCATCTAATTATTGGGAAATGGGTAAAGTGTTCGAAGAAATATCGGACATTATTAAAGGAAATTATTTTATTGATGTGTTTCTACTACCAATTTTCTACGTGCAAAATCGTTATATAAGAAGACAGCGTATATATAGTGTGCTATATACTATACACAGCTTGTAATAAATAGAATTGAACAAAACTTAGCGTGAGACGACAGCTCGATGTAATTAAATCGCAGTAATTATCTCAAAGCCAGATTTCAACCTTCGTCAGTGCATTAATCTTATGATAACTGTTACGAATATGACCGATTTAAATTGGAATTATATAGAAGATTACGTTACAGAATAATACAAACTTTCCTGAACCCTCAAAGGCTCAACAACAACACATGTTTCGATAAGAAACTAGTTCATTGAACATGTAAAGTTGTTGTTCAAAGATTAATTCTCGAATTCATTGATAATTATTATTGATTGTGACTGCATTTACAGTCAATTTTGAATTTAGCCTTATGTACACAGTTTACAGTTTACAGATATAGATATAATATTACTGATTACTGATATACACTCAAATATCATGATCTTGTAAGGATAAACTGTAAAAAATTAATAATATGTGACATTGTTCAAGTCACGTCGTCCCAATAAGCCATGCTAAACCTGAGCATAAACTATGGATCTAAAACACATGTCATGTCATTGTCATTACCTTCATACTTACAAGTATGAAGTACGAGTGTAGGAATTATAATTTATAATTTATTACGATTACTATCTGTTTACGAATGTGACTGCGAATGGCGAATGGGATCGCTTTTAAGAATGCCTAATAAGCTAATTTAAATTTTTAATTGTACACAACGTACCTCTAAGGCTCTAAGGTAGAGGAATTACGGTGCTATTAGAATTAGATAAGCATGACAATAACAGCAATTTACAGATTCAAATGTCACTCCGGTATCAGTTCAGTCAGAGAGAGACAGAAGAGTCTGCTATGGCAATCTGTCTGCATGCTGTAGCGTCGTGTTGTTGTTGTGTAGGTTCGAGTTGGAGATTACGCACGCATATCATTATGTTGCGTGCAGTGCAAGTGCAAATTGTGAAGGCGACAACCTGTCTCTCAATTCTCCCTCTGCTATCGACAAAAAATGTAGCTATACGTCTATCATGAATTAAAATGAGGAGCGTGATCAAAATCGATAGAGAGTGCACAGGGGCTGTAATTTTTTAAACAGAATAAAACAGTTATAATAAATTCGATTTGGTTTATTATTTTGTAGCTCACTAGTCAGTATATTGCATTGCCTACGCCGCCCTTGATTTAATGCGAATTAAACTTTTACTGCCCATAATATAGTTACTACTCACCCACACCCACCATGGCTGACTACAGTACTTCCCAATAAAATTATAAGTAACCACATTTTTATATTATAGTAAAACATTATTAACACAGTTTCCTACAACAGTATTAATAATTGCATCTTTGTTTTTGTTTCCGATACATGTATGTTACAAAGTTCCTAGAAGACCTATGAACTGAAATTGCCATTTCATTTCCCTTTTCCCAGGGAAATCCAATTTAATTCCAACAAAAATCAGAACCAGTAGCTGTGTGTCTTGTTGTGGACACACATTATAGAGCGTGAAAAACAATGCCAAAGGTTCCTGTTTGGACTGACGACTACGACGACGACGACGACGTCGTGTCACCAAAAGAAAAAGAATAAATTAAGGTGAACAACACTGACTGACAACCAAGGACAGAGAGGCAGAAAACACAAGTACGACGGCAACGGCAGCATACACAAAAGCGACATTAAGAGACTCAACTGGTTCTTCTGGATTCTGGTTATTCTGGTAAATTCTAGCATGACTGTACAATACGAACAATCAATCGATTTCTTTTTTTTTGAAAGTTCATTCTATAATGATGGGTACCATGAGCTTGCTCCCGCTTCTCCGTTCTATCGGTACTCCTATTTATATTTTATTTATTTTAATAGTTTCTGTGTTATAATGTAATGTGGATGGATGGGAAACTCCATGAAAAATTCCATGGTCATGTCATGCCATGCCATGGCAAGCAGGCAGGCCTATAACCTACCTAACATATATATATATTTATGTTCTGCGTACAGGTATTGGTAAAGTAGACCTCATCTACCGCCAACGACGACAACACTTTATAGAAAAACAGACGTAGAGAAAATCTAATAGGCACTTACATATTAGCCATACGTGCCATACCAAATAGACGTATCGAAGGGAAGATAATATTTCAAAGGAAAAATAGATGTAAGTTGAAGTCAAAGTCAACAACCGAAACTGGGAAGGACAGACCAGACACACACAAACACAACTGCAAAGTTTGTTTTTGCAGGTTTGAAGGAAAGAAAGAGAAAATCAATTTTGCTGCAGACTCACCCGCCCTCGTCAATAATCATTGTGAGCAGAGATGATGATGTGGTTTGGTTTGGTTCGGAGGATGGACATTGTGAGGAATTGATGCGCTGAATTTGTTGATCATGCTCTTGGTTTTCAATTCAGTTGCCTGTATATGAGAGAGCCTCTCATCCTTTCCTATATACTCTTCGTACTATTTCTATTATTTATTTATTTCGACTGTCTTCCTTCCTTGCTTCCGGTACTGCTACCGAACCCTACCCCGGAACTGGAACCGGTTTCAAGTTTTAACAACAACAAGAACAAAAGCAAAACAGCCACCGCACATGGCAATAACAAAGAACAACAATCAATAGAATTGTTGCCTGCCAGCGCCAGCGCCAGCAATACAGACAACATACTGCGCCTCAGTTTTATGTATTTATTTTTCTGGATTTTACGACTTACTTTCATCTTAGAGGCAGTAATTAAACTGGCTAACAATCGAAGGAGAGTTGTATCATAAAATCAAAAGCAATATAATTTGCAATACAATGGCAATATGTGGTATAAAATTTAGTTTTATTAGCAATGGCGGAAATTAACAAAATGTGTTGGTAAACTATTAAGATTTTCAATTTTTAAGATGATCTTAAGCCTTGGTATTTTAATCTATGAGCCAGTCTAATCACCTGATGTCCACTATCAGTTTATACTGATTTGGGCAATCTACACAATTATAATTATGTATAATACCCAATATAATACGCTTATTTTAATACGCGATGAAGACACCTTGCCTTGCTTTTAAACTGCTGATATTTTCATTAAGGATCGTCCAAAAATAACGGTATCAAAAAATCTTAGTGTAAAGGACCCTATGACCCCCTTCAGCAGCATAACTATTGTGTTAATTGCCATCTTTAACATGGCGTGTCATCAGTATTCAAGTAAACAATAGACCCTTTGCCCTACCCATGACGTCACTTGTGGACGAACCCTTAGCTAATCAGCCCATTTTGAGGATGCAAAAACACTAAACACGAAATACATTCTCATAAAAACGCCATCAAATTAAATTAAGTTTGTCTTTTCCTAGTTTTATTTGCAGTGCCATTTTCAAATTAGTTTTTCGCACTGTACTATACTATACTGTACTGTAAAGAAGACTCTACTAGACTACTATCCATAGGTAATATACACTGAAAATTGTAACCTTGAAATTTTAAATAGAAATTCAAACGGGGAAACAATTTATACAATTTATGTGTTCAGGATAATAATAATTTATAAGATGAGGGTAGTAAAAAACATGGATACAATGCATTCACGTCCAGAAGGTAGTACAATAGGTCAATTTTAACTAAATTGACAAAAAATTGAGAGTGAAATTACCGACATGTATTAAACAATAAAAGTAATACATGCGGATACGGGAAATATCAGCAGAGAGGTAGGAGTAAGTAGCCAAACATTTCTTGATCGAATGAAATCCATTATAAAATCCCAATTAAACTAAATTCAAAACGAAATAGAAAATAGTTTTTATTGATCACTTCAAAGTCCTCCACCTCCGCCCTCCTCGTAATTAGTAATTAAGCTAGAAACTATGTACATGTACAAAGAAGAGACGCCGAGGGGAAAAAAAGGCAAGATCAAGAATCAAGATGCAACATGTGCATAAAAATACAGAATCAGAACATTGAATGCTCTCTGTATGTACCACATACATATGGCAAAAATTAATAATGGGGTAGGCTGTGGGTAGAGCTGAGAGTGAGAAGAGCAAGGTAACGCGTTTCTTTCCTACTTCCGCCCCTTCACTTCCTGTTCAGAAGAGACAAGTGAGACAGACCACAGGAGACAAGACTTGAACATCAACATCTACTTTGTGACTATGTACATTGGGAGATGTTCACGTTCACATTAATAAGCTTAAAAGTATACCAGTGAGCAGAATTACCTACCTACCTACCTGCACTTACTTATATGATTAGTTTGGTAGAGTTCCCTAATAATTGTGGGCTCAATAGTGAGAGCTAAATGCACTGAGCACTCTATTCTATAACGATAACGATATCAGTATAGAGGGTCCATTATTATTTATTAGCGTTTCACGTCACTCCACTGCTGACTGCATACCATAGTTATTGTGACGGGGTCTGCGTAAAGTGACGTGATGCTATGGGCTTTTTTCAAGGTAGACTTCCAGGTTCCTTTCCTTTTTCATATAAATTATAAAAATACAGATGGCTATACATCCCTATACATGACATGACTGTAGATAAATTTCCACTGCCTCCTCCTGCAAATATGGGTATACTATACAAATACAAAAACTAGAGTATATAGGTGTACTACATGTATGCTATAGATATAAGCAGCCTACATAAAATTACATAGATAATTAAATTGTCCACAACATATAAAAGGTACAATTAGCCTTAGTTCTTTTAGTTGTAATTATCTGTATATTCAATGCAAGTACCTACATATGTGGTTTTAGTATGCTAGACAATGCAAGGTTCGCATGTATGCCAACACACGAGGAAAAGGAAGAGAGAGAAAAAGATTTAGATACAATAGAGTAACTAGACATTTTCTCATAATACATAGGAACTATACTCATATCTAATTAGTATCTTACACAAATTAATTTCCTATTTTATACATACTTTATATCCTTCCTTAAAATATCAATCGCCAAAATGAGTGGGTCACCGCGTGAATTTATTCTACAGAATGGTACAGATAAGGAATAATCTAAACTAAGCACTAATCACTTACGACTAGCTAGCGCGCATCCTTGTAATTTCTTAATTTTTACAGAGAGGCCCTTTTATATTTCCTACACAAAATGACTGTGATTAATTGCATTTTTTTAATGTGGCGTGGACAGGGCGCAAATATAATTACCCCCAATATAAATACAACATTTTATACAAAGATTTTTCACAAACCGCAAGCCAAAGCCTAAGGCCTATAATAAATATGACATTTTAAAATAGATTAATAAAATAACCATCTAATCCGTATAATATATGAAAATAGAAAACACATAAAAATTAGTACTGGTCAGAAAATATTCGAATTACTATCATAGCTATTTCGTTCACTACATAATATCAACAACGAATTTAAAAATAATTTGAAGTCTAAAAAAAATGACCCTGTAAACATTTCCAACTATAATTGGCTAAACATAATTACTTTACTTATGTAAGTCAACTATATTTTTATAATTTCCCTTCAAAAATGTGTTGATATATAGAGAAAATTTATAATTTGTAAATTTCAGTAATAATAAGAATTGCACGTGCTCAAATAAGTTACGATATAGTGCGTACATATATAACATCACGTGTACTACATAAGTAGTCAACATGGTGATAACTGATATTAGATATTTGTGATAATCACGATCCTGCCTGATACACAGTCTAGCGTCTAGCCTTAGACAAATGAATGAAGGAATGAATGACAGGTCCCTTACATCCTGAGAGCGTGTCTTACTCAACTAATAATTTAACTTTGATACTATCAGCTGACTCAGCCTCGTCTTTAAAACAACAACAATAACAAGCACTTACTCATAAATGACGTAACGTAATCTCCTCTCTTGGTCACTAGTTCTCGCACAGACCAGGCGAAATCAGAGTAAGAGATAATATACAAGGAAATGTTACATACATATTTTATTTTGTTTGTTTAGTCTGTCCAGTAGTATCTGTACTTTTACATAGTGAGTAATGAGCATTACAATGATAGAAAAAGAACATGAGAATTTAATGGAACTTGTTTTGTATTTAATGGGAGCAACTTTTACAATAATAATAAGAAGTAAACATCATAATTCGTAAATCGAAAAGGTAGTTTAGAATTATTACACATTTGCAATCAAGATAAGCAAGTACGCACTACACAGCATATTATAGTATACCTACGTTCCCCTAATTATTTACTGTTTACCTCCAACTGATTGATATCGCTCTCGGTATTGAATTGAATTATTTGGGGAATAAACGTTAGTCAATCAGTTTCTTCCTTGAAAGTATACCTGTCTAATGGACACGTGTCTAGTGTATTTGTGTTTACCTCTGTGTTTACGATAATAATTTAGATAAGACGGTAATAACAATCATAATATTATTGTTCACTTAATGAACTGGACTATGGATAAACAAGCTTAAAAATTTACACAAGTTTTAACAAGTACGCATTTAATATTCATAATAATATGGTACGGCTACGGCATGTTATTAAAATTTTGAAATAACTAAATGTAACAATTTTTGAATGTTGGACCACACCGTACCGTAAAATCGCACCTTGGCTTTATATTTAACAGCATACAATATGAAAATCGAGCAGTTTTAATCAAGTAAAAATAAGATTTTGATCTTGCAAAAGCAAGTATCAAGCATGCAATTAAAACATTTTCCTTTTTCGAAAATTGCAAAATTTTCTACTTCCTAAGTACTGATAATTTTATACACGTTTCTCGGAAAAATATTAGTACTCCTGCTTTAAAACATATTGCTCCCTATATAACTTTACCGAAACTTTAGAATATGAGATAAACATGTCGTCTAAAATCCCTCATTCTGACTTTCTGCGGAGTGTGATACAAAAGCCAATGCACTTTAAAACGAGATGGAAACCACAATATTATGATCATGATCATCCAAAATTAGCCTTAGAACTTAGCTGGCAAGCCAAACCAATAGATATACAATGGAATTCTCCCATATGGAATAGACAGTATCTGTGTTTGTATATATTATGTACTATAAAACTATTACAATGCCTTCTTGAAATCCACACCAAATGCCGGCGTTTCTGATTCGTGATTATTTCGAGAGAAGACGCAAGCAAATATATTAGTGTACTCTAAACTCGTGAACTCTCAAATTCTCAATTTCACATCTCTTAAAATGCACGCCTCTTATACATACATGCAATAAACTGACTTTTTTAGAATCTGACAAGGACAGCAAAAAACATGAGCTTAAGTTTCAGACTAAATATACAGACAAAAAAAATGTTTTTTAAATGGCAAAAACATGTAAGTTAAATGTACATTTTTAACTGAGATTTTAACTTCTAGTTATTCACTAGTTATTCATTGGAATTGGAAATTGTTAGAATTCTTGAAATACGAGTTTTTGTAATTGAGTACAAAATTATTGTCCCGAATAGCAATACCTTAATAGAACAAAAATTTTTACAGTAAAACAAAGAAGTAACTAGATTCCGAAATTTTGAGATTTTATCTTTTTTAAAACATGTAAATACGACAATTTGCATGGGTTTTTGAAAAAAGAGTAATTTAAAACCAAATATATTAAAAAATATGACGTAAGGGGAGTTTTGTAATTTACAAAAGCAGGAATAAGACCCATTTGCTCATTTTAAAGACACTGAATTAGAAACCTTGCAGTTTTGATTTTTTAATAAATCATATGATTTTTAATTTTAATTTTTGTAATTAATTTTAGTATGAGTTTCATCTCGTATTAAAGATACTATACTTTTTGCGTGCTTTAAAATGTCTACACTCCAAGTCCCCCCTATATATGCAATGCCTGTCACTGAATCTATAAGGACGATCAAGATATGAATAAACATATATTACCTCATGTAATCCACAATTCGTATTATTTTGATTATTCTTAAGGCACTCCTCCTGCTCATGCTCACGAATTTTAGGTATAAATATTTTTTCATAATACTGTGAATGTCGGTCACAGAAATACTTATTTATGCTACCAATACTATGTTTAGAGTTGCAATTATTTGAACCATTTGTTTTTGACTCGGAATTAGACGGGTCACCACCACCAAAGCCCACACTACTGTCACAATGTCTCCCCTCGGATTGGCTACCGTACTGAGATGGAGACGACGGGGACCGATCCGGCTCCCGATCCCGAGACCGGTGGGCTAGACGGAATTTGACGGATATTAAAATGATGAGAATGTAAAGAAAGACAAGGACACTGATCAGACCGATTGAAATATGAAGCACATTGAGGAAAAGGTCCGTAAACGGAAAAACTAAGCTCGTAATCCATGATGTGAACGAAGAGGGAGTCTGTATATCCGTAAATTGTAATTTCCCTAAACTTTTATGACGACTAAATAAATCACGCTTCCTCCCCGCCCTCCCCATGTCTACAGCCACCTCCACCACCACAATAACAATAAAAACAACACGTAACTATAGCTTTAGAAAACTTGAAATTAAAATCTGCACACACACAATTTTTTAAATGTCAAATTAGCTTGTCAAGTACGGATAGACCTGCCACCATTCACTATAATATAATATCACTAATTATCAACAATGGCCATTTGATAGGAACTCTGCTGGTCTTTTGTTTTGTTCGGTAAAACATTTTTTGTTTACTAATTATACAAAATTAAATGTTAATTTAAACATTTTCAACGTAATATATTCGAAATGTGTGTGACGGAAAAAGACTTTTAAATAAATTTAAAAGGAAATCGTTCTGAATGTAAAACTTGAACAGAGATAAAACAGAAGGAAAATAGTCCCGTCTCCCTCACTTTTTTTGAATGAAGCATACATAAGAAATAAGGGCATCACATCACATAGTAGTAAATAGTACAAAGATTCATAATTGAACTACTCTCTCTCTCCAAGACTGGGACTAAAAACTCGAGTAACTTGTACTGAGGCACTCGCACTGACTGCAGATTTGGGATGAGGCACACACTCTCTCTCTAGCTCCTACACACAATGAATTCCAAGTCTACGCCAGGAAAAGAAATTTATTTTTTACACATCATATCCAGTTGGGTCCTGAGTCTGACTCTGAAAGTGTCTGACTGAATTTGAACTCAACTCTTGCTTACGAGACGGAAATAGTTTTTTGACCCAAAAATAAGTGGGTACCTCCCTACCTAGCATGCATACATACCGGGTACTGGGTAAATGTCCCACTTTGAATTTTACTTTACAGCGGAACGAAGGTCCTATGGTCATATATACACGTACCAAAAAAACTAAACTATGGAGGCACTATATAGTACCACTACCACTCTAAACCACACTGCAAAAACTGTAACCGTTATATTATTACAGTAGCCGGCTTATATTGGAATTAGAATTAGACTATTTCTTTAGTAGCCCAGTCGTCTAGTCAGTCTGCTTCTTGCTTTTTATTTGGAGTTTGGAGCTCCTTGTAATACTACTACAGAATAGAAACTAGAATGGAATCATAATCACAATCCAAATCGCAATCGTAGCAGTAACCGTAATATCCTAATGTGTGTATAACGTTTTACTGCAAACTGCAATAAACCCTTTCCCATACAAATATAAATCTACTATAATTTAATACCCACGTACTACTAGTCACTATCAGTAGTAGAAGCTACATGCTAAATTATTTATTTACTTTTAACGTAAAACTAAAACATTTATATTATATTGTTCAACCAACCGGTAGTTACCCCTTGCCAGGATGTCGCAGGATAGGAAAGCATGTAAGCAAAAACCCACGTGATTCCTACCTTGAGAAGGGTAACTCCCGGCTGCTCCTACAGTATGCAATAGTAAAAGTAGAAATATATTTTCACTCTCACTATTTTGCTTGTGTGTACTGGCTCTGGTTTTGGTTTTTTAGTTCACTCATGTTCACATGAATTGCACGCAAGATGGTTTTACTGCAACGGTTTTTATTACATTCGTTTTGCGTTCTCGTTTTTTAGTACTTGTGACAACACGGTACTACTTTTGTAAATGGTATTAAAAATATCCGGGATATCAGGGGAACCTTTCAGTGCTCTATGTGTTAATGATCTGATTTTGAGCTTACGTTATAACGAAACACATTTTATAGTATAGTATAGTACTAATACTCACGACTTTTATATATTCACAAATATTAATACCAGTAAGACTTTAGTATGCATTTCACAAGTAGGTACTTATAGCGTAGAAAATTTATCAATTTATGCCTTTTTGGTTTAAACAACTCGACTTGTGGCGAAACTTCCAATTCCAATCAAAACGCATGTATTATGGATGCAGTAATTCCACACTAAGAATACTGGAAATGGTGTCTGACAAGCCGAGAAATGTATGGTTAGTATCATATAATTATATGCAACTTAAAGATAGCTAAAAGTGCCCAACTAAAATTAATTAATTTTAAAAATAGGTAGAAAAAATAAATCTAAGCATGTAATTCCATTAAAACTAGATCGAACTCACTTAAATTACAAAGTCACATGATTTTGTCTTTGTTAGATTGTAAATGACAACCAAAAAACTCTTAAATTCTTAAGCATTTCTGTTTTTTGAAAAATGCAACAGAAAATATGAAATCGTATGTGAAATTTCTTTGATATTTTGAAAATGAGGATGTACTTTTATGTATGTGTATATATGTAACATGTGTGTAAGTCGTATGTATTGCGTGAAAATGCAAAATGTTTTTTATATCCAACTATTTGAAAAATTACAAATCAGCTGAACACTGATTGGTGCATATAATTTGATTCTTTGAATGTAGAAAATATTATGGACTCCAAGCTTTTGCACTTTCAACGCCGGTAACGAGACAACACACAGAGCGTGTAATCATGTACGTCAGTTTGCGATAACTGCAAGAAGCAATGGACAAACAAGACAATAATTATACACCATAATATAAAATAAACAAAATATAAATTATAAAAAATATGAAGCAGAGGGGGGTGAGGGAAAGGTCCAGAAATTCGAAATTGAAACTAAGGCTAAATATGTAATACTTGGTAGGTAGGTACATACAAATACATAAAGTTTTGGAAATTGGAAATATGTACTACATACATTGGAATCGGAAATGTCTACACATAATATAAAAACAAACTACCACACTTAATAATTACTGACTAGTGAGTTTTTTTTAATCTACAGGGGATAAAGATGTGAGATAAAGACATATAGATTTTAAGGTGGTTCGAAATCATTAACGTTCCAAAGCTAACATTTCATGAAGGTGTGGGGGTGGGGGTAACTAAAAAGACATTCACGTTCGAATCAATTCGAATAATATAAATCATAATAATAATAATAACTGGGATTTCCTACGTCAAATTTAAATCATAAAATTAAGAAGGGGGCTCAAAATCTAAATCGATTTAAATATATAAATATATAAAGGGGAGAGGGGACGGCAATTCAATTTCAAATTCAATTGAGTATGAAGTGGCATGACAATACATAAGTAATTTAAGGTAGACTCTACTAATTCATAAATATATAGATATAGTGACACACTGACAAGAACAACGACATGGCACAAGCGTGTTTTTTCATCATTTCAATGAAATTTTAACGGAAATGGTAACAGATGATGACAATACAGTAGTGTGGTGTGTGGTTTAAAAATTTGATTTTTTTTGTAGGGGTTTGGATTTCGAATTTGGAATTTTCGAAACATGTTTATAATTTAGGAAATAGTGACGGGTACTGTACTGGTTTATGACTCAGATTTCAATTTCACATTTCATAATGCCCATTTATATAGTTCATAGTTTCCTATGAAATTTTTTAGCCCTTTGGTTTGTTTTTTGTACTTTTGTTTGTCTGTTTGTCTTTTTTTTGTGATTTTGTGTTTAATATTTTTTGTCTGTTTTTTTTGTAAGTCAAGGTTTCATTTCAGAACACTTACATTATCGGACGAGTCGCTGGTGTTGTTTGCATATGCCGGACTTCTCGTCGTTGTTCCACGAGGATGATCTCTCTCACGATCTCGATCTCTCTCACGCTCTGCAGAGGAACTGTCTCGATCAGTGGACTTAACTCCCGGTCCGGGTTGATTGGATGCATATTTGCTCGAGTGAGGTCCCGTCATTGTCGTTCCGATGTCATTTTCTGACTCACTATTTTTCCGTGAGGACGACGAGGCTTGATGACTCACTGACAGTTTTGGTAAAGGTGGCGGTGTGGGAGCCTTGGTTCCTATTGTTGTTGTTATTGTTGCTGCTTCTTTTAACTCGATGTCTCCCTCGTTTTCGTTGATAGAGCTAATATTATTCGAATTAGAATTTTGATTCTGACAAACTTTTTTGGCGGGATTATTAAGGGTGATGGTAACAGTGGCTGGGGAGGGCGATCGGGACTTGGTCGCCGATCGCCTTAATTCAAGCTGACTCTCCTTCCCACTTCCCGAACCGGAGCCAGACGATGGACTTAGTGTGTAGGAAACATTCACTTTACTTTTAAGATTACTATTAGCATTAGTGGAACTACTAGCTGCCTCATTATCGACAGAACTTGAAGAAATGGTAAATCGGCTCGTCCCTGATGAAGATGTTGACTTTCCTAAGCTACTAGAACTAGAATTTTCGACAATAATTGGGATGGGACTTGCTTCTTTTTCCTTTTCAACGTCCGATGAATAAGAATTATTTGAATTATTTGAATTATTTCTTTCACGTGGTGTTGAGATAAACGTTGTAATATTTGAGGGGGAAGACTGGTGGCTGTTACTACGACGACCCTGGTTTTGATTTTCCTCGTCGTCATCCCCACTTAATTTCCGGGCTTTTTCGTTCACAGTAATGTCGGGGGACTTTCGAAGGATGGTACTAGTACTTGTAGTGGAGTTTTTAGCTTCCGCACCACCAGCACTGGATTGTTGTTGCTGTTGTACTGTCGGCTCGTCATCTTCCACTTTAAATTTATGAATGATTATCTTGGACTTGGTCTGTACTTTGGTGGAGCTGAGTGTATTGGGCTTGAGAAAAGATTTTTTGACTCCGATTTCCGGTTTTTTACTATTAAGGGTCATGGTAACTGACTCGGTACTGTTTTCAGTTGCACCACTACCACTAGCAGTGGTAGTAGTATTGTTAGCGGAAGTTGCTGATTTGACGGCGGTCGCCGCGGTAGATTTCAAAATTGGGGATTTTCTAGTTTCCACTACATTCGCGTTAGAATCGGAACCAGTAGCAATGGAGTCACTTGGAGTGGGAGTAGTAGTTGATTTTGTTTTAAGCTTAATAGTGGCAGTAGTAGTAGTTTTGGGTTTAGGTTTGGATAATAGTGTCTGTTGGGGAGAAGTATCGGAGATATTATTAAATGTTTTATTGTATTTTGTATCTTTTTTGGTGTCTGAAACACTTTGATTAGTATCATCATCATCATTATTCTCATCATTACTCAGGATTGGATTTCCATTACTGTCGTGCAAGACTACACGACCACTGTCCTCTGCCTGAGAGGAAATTGGGCTTGTTGGACTCTCTTTTGTTTTGTCATTGCCATTCATATTTAATAAAGAACTAGATTTAGTTTTAACAATTGGGTCGGGACTGAGTTTGGTTTTATTACTGGTACTGATACCGGGACCGGTATCGGTAGTATTAGTATCGGGACGAGAAGCACTACTGTCATTAATATCGCTATCAAGAGCAGTAGAAGGAGACGCAGATGACGAACAAGAAGAATTCGGTGAAGTCTCACGCTCATTATTCTCATCTACATCCCTAGCCGTCATGACAATATCAATATCGACATCACCTTCAATCTGTCTGTTTTTTTGTTTGGACACAAGAACAACACTATTAGTGGGAGTAGCAGAAGAGATGGGCTCAGAAGAGCCAGAAGACACAACAGAGGATTTTGTTACCTCAGTTCCTAGGCGGGATGAGACTCCGTTGGATCCGGTCGTCGCGGCTCGACTTGCTCGGATCCTCTCCAGAGCCGATGAAGGGGTAGATCCAACACCAGAGCCAGAAGTAGAAGTTCGGTCACCTCCAGCTCCCGTCCCTGCCCCAGTTCCACTCCCAGACCGACTCCGCACAATTTCTGACTTCATCTCCACACGATCCCGACTTCCGAGAGTAATGGGGGATGTGGAAAGACCTAAGTCTCGACTCCCACTTCTTTCCCGATTATATGAGCCATATGAAGACTTGGTGGAGCCTGAGAGTGAATCTCTGTCCCGACTCCGTGTCAAGTACTTGTATCCAGAACTACTAACAAGATCTTTGTCTCTGTCGCGGTCTCTATCACGATCGCGGTCACCACTTAATTCAAGAGATCTCAAACGATCAGTTATACTTGGTGTGCTAGAAGCGTTTGAAGTGTTGGTGGTTCCTTCAACACCAAGATTTCGACGAAGACTTCCTGAAGTTGTGGTCGTCGTGGCTCTGACTGGAGAGACGGAAGATCTCGAGTAGCTCGATCCAAGACCATACGATGAGGCAGATCGGGTCGTGCCGGAACCAATGCCGTAGCCGTTCAAATACCGACTTGCCGTTGTTGAGGAAGTGTTCAATTCCGAAATTTTTCGCTCATAGAGAGGCGGTCGAGGCGGGAGGGTTGAGCTGTACTTAGATGTGTACGTAGACAAGTAAGAAGGACGTCCAGCTCGACTGGAGGAGTAAGACGAGTAAGTTTCCTCACGAACGTTGCCAATGCCAAGTCTTCGAGAGTATGTGTCTGGTACGGGCATGATGACTCAGAGGAACAAGGGGATATTATCTACCGATTTCAACAAAATAATCAAAATAAATCATAAAATCAAAAAACAAATTCAAAATTGAAATAATAATATCCTCTTTACGCCCGTTGAACTTCATTCAAATTGCTTTTGTCAAAATAATTATCAAATTTTAAATTACAATTCCCATCTATTTCACTGGGTAAAAGCAAAATATATATGTATAGGGATAATATGACACACCTCAAAAAAAATTAAATCTGTTTCAAAATTTCGAGGAACGAAGTTGAAATTGTTGATCGATTTTCGAACTTAAATAGTTCGTAATTTCATAAAATCGTTCCTTTTTCCAATTTTTTCATCTATCCATCTTGATATTTTGATTGTTTCCTCACAGTTTTGAATTTGAATTTTGGTTTTTTGGAATAATTATTTCCCTTTCCTGTGCCACTTCTGTTTATTTTAGTTTGAGTTTTTAGTTTGGGTTTGTAGATTGTTGAGATTCTTTGAGTTTTTATATCCTGCAGTCGGTGGTTTTGAATTTTTGAATTTGAGTTGAAAGTATTCTTTGTTTATGAAATAATTTTTCCTCTTGTGTAAGGTATGGAAACGGGAACAGAGGGATATTACACAGTAATTCTTGAACACGTTTGCGTTTTTGTAGATTATGTTGAGGAATTCGATTTCGGTTCCGGTTTCATCACTTTTACTTTTCACAGTTGAGTTGATGGAGTTACTTGCAGCGCCTTAGTTCTGAATTTGGAAATCTGTGAAGTAAAAAGAAACAAAGGCTTGTATTAAAAGACATGATTTATTTTAAAACGCACAAGTATCTGTATATTAGTATTTATCACGTAAACCCCTTTTTTTTAACTGTAGTAAAATCAAGTTTTTTATCTCCAGCTTTGTGTGTCCGTCTGGATTTCCTAACTTGGAAAAAATCCAAACTTGGGAAATCGAACGTTTGCTTCAATGGGCACGGAAGGATTTTTACGGAAGTATACTACGAACTCTCCAAACTACGACGTTCTTTTAAGGAAAATGCATGCAAACGATGTACAGTCAAAGTTTACTGATATAGAAACATTTTTTTTGTAGCGGGTCCGGGGAAAGCTATCAATACATATGTGGCAAGCTATTACTCTCTGCAGATAGGTCGATAGGTATATTATTACTACAGTACGCTGATATGTGAAACAACCAATATATTATTTTCATATGGCGTGTAGTAGTTTAGTTTGAGTTTATAGCAACAGTACAGCAGTACTAGTAGGATTAACTTTTCTGTCTATTTTCATTTTCGTCGTTGTTGTTTTCTGAGGAACTGCAACTATGTACAACTCTTTAGTCAGTCTGCCTGTAGAAAAAGTCTAGCAGAATACAATGCGGGATAAGTTCAATTTTTTGGCTGCCTAACAAGACTAAAAAGATAGTCTAATTTTAAATACATTTTTATATAGATAGGTATGTACAGCAATGTAGTTTGCTTTGGTATTTCCCTTGGCTGTACATACTAGCTGTGCAGTGTGCAGTAAACTAATTTTTGCCTTTGCATTTGTATGGCTGCTATGCGTATGTATAGTTATGACTAGGGTATGGCATTGACATCTCAATTTCATGGCATGAAAAAATAGCAAAAAAACGAAACTGGAATTTTATAATTGAATTAATGTCTTCAGGAACCCTACTTCACAAAGT
The DNA here is from genome assembly GCA_949802685.1 of Dicyrtomina minuta. Classification (NCBI taxonomy): domain Eukaryota; kingdom Metazoa; phylum Arthropoda; class Collembola; order Symphypleona; family Dicyrtomidae; genus Dicyrtomina; species Dicyrtomina minuta. The sequence goes on along the minus strand of OX461811.1, from coordinate 22,305,416 downwards.
ACTCTATTCTACTATCTGTACCTGTACTACGTGCGACGAATTAAAATTACCGTAAGGAAAACTTTTAAACAAAATATACACGCATATTTAAATTGAGCCTTCTATTATGTGGCTTTAAGCTTCAAAATTTCACTTCTTAGAAAATAGAAAATCCAAAAAAAAAATAACATTTGAGCATTTTAAGTATGCTGAATGTTTTTATTTTTACTGCAAATTAAAACTGGCAGTGTACAAGCGTGGTATTTAATACACAGTTTTATTCAATACAGTTTGTAGGTAGTGAAAGGTACGAAAAGAATTCAAAATTCAATACTAATTGCAAATTTTAAACTTGTGATTTTCATAACGTAGATATAATGTAGATATATTGGCAACTGTAATTTCTTTTATGAATTTAACCATTTGATTTTATAATAAACAAAGTTTGTTAAATCAATTTTAAGCGAAACTGTTTTTGTTTTGATTTCATTTTCAGTCATGAAATTGTAGTGTTAAAAGTTAAAATGCCAGCATTCTAACTTAGAAATTCACTTCAAAGATAAAGTTATAAACTCAAGATTGATACTTAGATACCGCACTATTTTAAACTGTCACCCACCCACTAACCAATCTGTGAACAACTGAACGAGAAGCTATATTAACCCACGCTTTTCACTCGTATTCGGGTAGTATGTACAATATTCCTGCAATATTTCCTTCCTTGTTTTTATTTTTAGCCGAATTTTTTCTATCTTCTATGTTTTCTCACTGTATACTGCCTTATTATGTGTCGTATTCGTAGTCGTATGGGTTGCCTGGCCTTGCATTTATCTTTATCAAAATTTAAAAATCCAGATTGTTGTTGTAATCCGAGTTATTGAAAGTAAAGTTAATTCGATTTAAACTTTTATGCGTACATATATCGACTTGGCCGGTATCAGTTATACAGAAATGTTGTTGAGATTGCGGAAGTACCTAGCCACCAAGTTCTGAAAATTAAAGTTGATATTAAAAACGTTTTTTACAAACACTTTTGAACTCTAAAAACTCCGATATTTTATTGCATTGGAAATTACAGCAAACTAAAACTTTTCCGAACAATTCCCGCAGTACAATCCGAAAATCAAAACTCCTGCTGATAATAAAGAAAGGTCAAAGTTCGCAGATTCAAGTGAATTTCACTAGCAGTATATTCAGTTGTAATATTAATAGTATAGCAGACACTTAACCCGTAGATTCAGAAATGTTATTATTTCAAATTTTAATATCATGTAACAGTTTAGACAGGCTCACAAACGGCTGACTAGAGAGAAAATTTCAAAATCTGATAGATACAGTGTTATACGCTGTAAAACTAAACTCGGGACCGACAAGTGAGAAATACAATGGGACAATTACAAACAGAATGAGCAGCCAAATGAATGTTTGTTCAAGGAATATTTGCATAACTATGTAGAGATATTAGGCATTCTTACCTATATAAAATGTACTATAGACAATATACAAGTCTATAAACTGACTAGTGAGAACACTTTCAAAACCAACACATAATTACTTTGAGTGTATATGGGACGTAGTACTGATAATATATGCAACCCTATTATACGGATTGCAGTGTAAGGACAATAACGGGCACGGTTGTCACTCCCGGTTAAAATTATTAACCTCTGGCTCTGGCTCTGGCTCTCACTCTGGCAAGAAGGGGCTGGTTTTGGTTATGGTCCTAGTTCTGTTCTGGTTCCTTGCTCTGCCTATATCCCCCTGTAGAATGTTCAATCCACGTAGACACACACACAAAAAAACTGCTGATGAAGGAGACGAAAACCAAACTGTCTCTCTGCCTACACTTGCTACTATTTAGCAATTTAGTAATAATAGCAATTCGAGCAGAGGCAGACAGACAGACAGACCCAGAGACCACCGTTTATATTAATAACAATAATACAAAAAAAAGTAAAATGAAAACGAAATGTATGGATAAAGAAGACTAAGGGTCGATCTCGAATTGAATGTGTATGTAGTAGGCACCTTACTAATATTAGTAATTTTATATATGTAATGTATGCATACCTATTATATTTATACAGATTACTGCACTGGGACTGGGGCTGGAAGGATATACTGCAATGTAATGGAACTGTACACAGTATTAGAAGATAGAAGAAAGAACGTAGTAGAAGAATCTAATGAATATCTCCACTACTGCTCCTGTTATTTAAGAATGAGTCACCTCTCCGTGCCATTGCCATTATAATATGAGCTGAACACGGATACGGATCCGAATAATCCCATACTAAACCCAGAGTGGCAGTGGTGGTACTACAAGACACACACACACACACAGTCGTTCGACACTACACCGTGGCCGTTGCAGTTGGCAGCGGTAGTACAGAATGAATACTGTTCCTCCGCTTCCCTTCAATTTAGCAGGGAAATGGGATACGAAACCGACTTGGACTCCGAAAATCCGAATCCGGACCCGAGCAAGAACGAAAGACTGTATACTTACATGTACAATTACGTTCTCAGGTCCACAGGAGCTAGAATCTGCGTAACTTCATGTGCCTTCACACAGTAGGTAACACTTTTTGAATGTAGAAGAAAGAGGTCGGTGAAAGCCTTGTAACTCCGATGTACCGGATTGATACGCTATATATACCGCTATACCATTATTGTAAGAAGTCATAACAAATAGACAGGAACGGAAAGAAACGTCCGTGAGGGAAGTAGACCTGCGCCCCTTCGTCTTTCGCTTTCGTATCCGAAAATATTTTCACATTCTACTACGCTACCCGTCTACCAGCAGCACTACAACTACAACAGTGCCCGTCTTATTAGAGTTAAAAGCCCTCTCGTATTATTATACGAGCGAGTAAGTTCTAGTGTATACAATTCACATCCCACATTTTACTATGCTATGCTGTTTCCTTCACCAATGTTTCAGCTGTAGAGCCCACAGAAATTTTGAGTAGGAAGTTTTAAACTAGTGTATTTGGAATTTACTTTGGGTATTATGTATATTGCTTCGTTGATTGTGGTATGGGTATTGTAATACACCCACATATATCTGTATTTACGGTATATTTGTCGTAGTTCAGAGGCAGCTTTTGTCCTTATACTACTTCGGCCGATGTAGAAATGCTGCGCTAGTAAAGCCAGTTTTCAATTCACTTAAATACTAATTTCAAATAAACGTTTTTTGTTTGGCAGCACATCCAATCGCCAATGAAATATTCGGATCTTCGGGACTAGACCACAAGGTCCAAAATCACAAAAAGCTGCTACAGCACATTTTGCACATAAATGGTGGGCTTCTGGACTACTCTTGTGGACCAGTCCAGAAGGATCTTGTGGACAAGTTCTTTGGTCCATAGGACTGAGCTGCTTCTGGACTACTACATATAATTATTTGAGTTGTGCCAGTTGCCCATGCGGGTAGGAACGAGTCATGGTGTGCATACCTACACAGTGTTTCAATCTAAAACATACAGTATTACTTTTCGTTTTACAAGTTGTACATTATTCATTACACACACATTATTATATTACAGGAGACGATGTTTAAGGGCCGAAACCCAAACCCAAAACCGAAAAATCCTTTTATTCTTTAAATATGCACATATACGAACCTATGGGAATATATTTATAGGGATTCGAGTACGGAGTTTCGTACGGAAAATCATTATAGATTGTAGTGTTCGTCCTTGCATGGCTTAAAGATGTGAAATGCAAATTTTGCCATTTGCAGTTTCAAAGCATTTAAACATAACCTAATAACTTTGTTTGGGTTGTAGGATTATTCCCCGGACTTTTCCTACCCGGACTATTCCTACCCGGATTATTCCTACCCGGACTTTTCCTACCCGGGCTTTTCCTACCCACGACCAAACCTAGGACTTTTTCTACCCATGTACAAAAAAATACTACACATCGCGCAAAGATATACCCACAGAATACAACGTTATTACCTATATCTTTTGCTGTTCTATCGTCCTTTATCAATTCATGTAGATTATATGTAATACTTTTGAGGGATAGTTTACGTAAATTAACATAATTAATTAAAGACAATAGTCGCTAATAATTATAAAAACTTATTTAAATGAAGCATTTATTCTTATATTAGTAATAATTTAATACATTCGTTTGACACTGCCGCATTATTACGGTACACTCATAAATAGTAATACTTGTTTTTTGTTTTATGGTCATGGGTAGGAAAAGTCCTAGGTAAGGTCGTGGGTAGAAAAAGTCCGGGTAGGAAAAGTCCGGGTAGGAAAAATCCGGGTAGGAATAGTCCGGGTAGGAAAATTCCGGGTAGGAAAAGTCCGTTTACCCTTTGTTTGATGCTGAAGGACACTTGTCACAGAGATGTTTTTGAAGATGACAGTAATAATTAGGATTAGAGGCTCTCTGTTGCCGCATTATATTACAAAAAGCAATATTTTCTGATTGGATGCTTTTTAAAAGCGCAAAAATACAAGCTGTGTTTTATATATTTTTCAAAAAGCGAGACATCCTTATAGGATTAGATTTGTTAATTATATGTACATACCCATAGGAAGTTCTATAGTGTAAACATTAAATATTTTGTGACTGTTTTTGATTGCTGCAGATAGAACAAGATAGCACAACTCACGCCAACGACAAAGACGAAACAACTTCATATGTAAGGTGGTATTGTATGACAGCTTCATAACTTGCGTGAAGTGGTGCATACTGCAGATTATGCAAAGAAAATGTGAATATTCAAAAAAGGGTTCGAGCGGGTAACGTAAACTTAGCCCACATACATATTGAAAACCCGGGGGTTTTCTTTCGTCTGTCACGTACATGTTTATCGCTCGCCTACTCTTCACTACATTATTACACCCTTATTGCTACAACGTGACTGTATATATCTTATGTAGGTATTGCAATACTAGACAGAGAATTTTCTCCCCTTACACCTATGTCTCAACCAGAAGACATGGCATTGGTTTCTGTTCCGGTTTTGGCACGAAATGACATGGCTTATGGCATGGAGCTGGGCACTGGTAGGTACTTCCGTTTTATTTTATCTTTTTAATGCAATGCGTTCAAAAATTCCTAGTAATCTACATATACATGCATCCTTTAGAAAATTGCATTGAAGAGGACATGGATGCAAACAGCGCAATCTACATTTTCTAAATGCAAATATCTGTAATTTACATTTTTGTTAAAATTTTACAATGAAACGCTAAAGTTGAAATTGCTTCAAGCGAAAAGTGATATCTTCGCATTTATACATTTTTGAATAGGTAGACCTGAAAGCTCACTTGGATATTTTATAAGATTAGAAAATTGTAGATGTAATATTTTTAAACTATAAATTCTAAAACTCTATACATAAATACAAAAAAAGGCAATACTGTATACTTAGTAGAGATCTAGATTTGCTTTCGCTTGGAGCTTAGTCGTCGGAGACGCAAAGAGGACTTCACTCCACACATACACCTTAAACGGCTCAAATCAGATAAACAAATAAATCCAAGCACCAAAGATCCTAAATCTCAAGAATGTATTCTACAACCTTGTTCGTGAATACAGTACAAGGCACTAGCATATATTATGCATAGATATATACCCCTGTTGAAGATGTAATACTGAATGCTGAGAGTTCTAATAGTATTTAATTTTCACAAAATGCAAAAGTATGTACCTTCATTGTAGGTTATATTGCCTAGCAACAAAACCGGAAAGATAGGATTTTGCCTTTAGATATTTTTGAAAAGATACAGATTTGCTTCCACAAAATATTTAAAAGATACATATTCGGTTCTATACAGCAACGACATATCGCGGTTGAAGGATCAAATCCGCTTCCTTCCATTTTACCTTAAAAGCAAATCCGTGTCCTTCTACTTATGATTTAAATAAGCGTTTTAGCTGACAATTTCATAATAGCATGGTCATGAAAAGTGCAAATTATCCGAACTGCATGGTTTTAGGTTGCAAACTAATCTAACTGCACGATTTAAAAAAGCTCAAAATGTTTAAATTACATGTTTTTAAAATATTAAAATGTAATAATAATTGCAAAATATTAAAAAGTGCAAATTGGTCTAAATACAACATTTTGAAAGTGCAAACAGCTCTACCTATAATTTTCAAAAGCACGTAGGTAAATAAAACTTTTTAAAATCATTAAGTTAGAGCAATTTAGGTTTTGAAATCATGTAACTAGCAATTTACGACTAAAATAATGCATTTAAAGCATTTTGCATTTTTTTAAAGTCACATAGTTAGAACGTTTGCGTTTTAAAATTTGCAATTAGAGAGAAAATTGCACTTTTCATAGCCATTTTATTATGAATTGGTCAGCTAAAACGCCTACTAATATTTCAATCAAAAGTGGAAGGACACGGACTTGCTTTTAAGGTAAAATGGAAGAAAACGGATTTGATCCTTCAACCGCGATATATTATATTTTTAACAAAAGTTATAAAATTCCCTGAGCTGTTGTAAACATACAAGCATAGCAGTATTTAAAATATGGCCTATGTGGATGGTATTGTATTTTTCAAAGCGATAATAATCCTCCATGCACGCTCTTCATGAAGCTCACATTGAGATAGTAGAAAGAAGAAAATTTAAGAGTACAACTGAATCTTCTATGTGAATCCGATCCGTAGTTAAGTCTGTCTGTCTGTCTGTCTGTCTGTCGGTCTGTAGTAGAAGTAATAACATAACCATAAGAAAGAAGAGCACATCTAACAAGGTTGCAGGATCCTTTTGGATTTTCTCGGGTTTTGAATGGAGATGCGGCTGCTGGCGGGTAGTCTCAGGGCACTAGTAGTAGGGACTCTGTTACTGTTATTGCACCATGCTATGCTTTAGTAGAAGAATTGCGTCTTTGTATGACTACAATGGGAGGTAAAGAGCCAGGGCCATGAAGGCAGTTCATGTCAGAAATGCAAAACATGGAACATTAGATTGGTTTCTGGATCAATGTATATGAGAATTACTACGAAACTTTTACACGGGAAGATGGTCTCTCTCTCGGTCTCTATTTCTTGTTCACGTGAATTTTCTCTCTGTTTCTTATCGTTAGCTCTGCTGGATCTGGATACTGGATTCTGGTTAATCTATCTGTTTCTATACTGTATATAGGTACCGATATGGTCTGACGCCTGATATGTTGGCATTAATACACTACTCTGTCTTCCCTTGGATCTTGGCATGAGACCCTCTTAACATGCCCTCCCACCTACATCTATGCCTTGACAACAGCTTATTAAGTTAGTTACTTAGGTAGGATTTGGAATCGAATTTAAGATGTTTTTATTTTGTACTATTGTTTTTGTTTATTCTTCAGATTCTGTACACCACTGCTTTAACATTATAAACTACAGGGATTACGTGGGCTTTTCATTTTAAATCTAATCTTCTTTCATGATGACAAAACTATAAGTAATAATAAGAGCGTAGGGATGAGTGAGAGCATAAAATGTAATGGTTGAAAGGGTAAACTAATAAACGGCAAGTTACCTTGGGTGGTAAATTAGTAGGCGTGAATTAAATTGTAGAATCTTTAATTCATATTTCAGATTTAGCCAAGCATATAATTTAGCTGAATTGAATTTTTTAAGGGGCTGACACTAGTTGTAATTACATTTAAATTGTGAATATAAGTTGTAATTTAATTGTAGTGAGGTTTACAAAGTACCAACTTTCAAAAAGTGTAAAAAAATTAATTTTGTATTTCCAATAAATTATTTTTTTTTAAAGTATCTAAAGTATCTATGTATATATTATGAAAAGTATAGAATGATCTGGCTAGTTGTTTTCAAGAAGCTCAATTTAAAAAAAAATTGTACGTTTTGAAAAGTACGAAATATTGTGGTTACATGTTTTCAAGAAGTTCAATTTTTTAAAAATTATTTTCTATGTTTTGAAAAGTACATAACGTCCTCATTACACGTTTTCAAAAAGTAGTAAATTTTCTACTTACGCTATTTTAAAGTGTAAAATGTTTTTATTACATTTTTGTAAGGTGCGAAATTCTCTACAATAATTATTATGTTCAGTAAAATTATGCTCTTGAAATTTCAGTGAGCATGTTTTTGCAAAGCAATTAGGGACAAAATTGGTTACTAAAATTTATTTAAAAAGTTAAATATATCAATCACTGACTTGCTTTTTAAAATTCTGTGTACATGGTTTATGAGTTGGGCCATGTTTGCTTTGTATTTAATAAAGGTGTCTTTCTTTATTCTCTGCTTAAATTTCGTGTTGCTTCGTCAACGACGATGACGATTTGTATCTGTCATATACATGTGACCCTAATTATCCCACTGCCTACGATGACAAAGTTTACAGAAATATAATTCCACATGTGGTGTGTGTATTAATCAAAGGTTATGGAGCCGAAATATTCTGAGACATATGGACATCTCTACTAAATTTGTAAAATAACAAATTATATATTTTCAAGTTCATATTGCATTATTATTATCGCGTTATCATCTTGATTGCTATCATCACATTATGGCTATGGCCTGGCACATCACAGTCACTTCACTGTTATTGTGCAGTATGTCTGTAAAATTAAAATTACATACTCTTCACCAAAAAAAAATGAGAAATGAAACTGACAGTAGCAGTGTGTAGGAGAATACAGGCTCGGAAACTTGGAAATTTGTACGCTTGTTAAATATAATGAGCCCGCCGGGGTAGAGAGTAGGCGTCCAATATACATTTTATGTTAGCTTACTCAAAACTTTTTTTTACAATAATTTTGTTACCAGTGCATATCTAAAGTTATTATATAGCTTTGAAATAAATTGAAGAGCGGCAATTTTGCCCTTAGTAAGAATTGGAGATGGGCAATTTTGCTTCTACTGTAGCGATATATCAAGGTTTCCTTTTGAATGTCTGAAGTCACATTCACATTTTTACAAATCGGTTACAAATCGTCCAAAATATATGAAGACTGGCAGCAATCATCAAACTACAAACTAGGCCACCAAGACATGTCAAGAAGTGAGTGACATGTCATGCCGTGCAAACCACACATGTTTCATTTTCGATTCCGATCCTCGCTCAATATAAAAAAAGAAACTGAAACCGAAGCCGAAACCGAAAAAAATAAAAAAGTATAAGAAAAAGTTTCGGAAACGCAACTCAAATTACTTTTTGCCCGTGTCAAGTTACCAGTTACAAAGACCATAAAATGACATGAAATTAGCCTTCTTGAATTGACTTTTGAATGCCATTAGACGTTGGACAGAGGTTGGACAGAGGCAGACGTACAAAATGAAGCTCCTAGTATTAGTGTGTTTTGTGTTGTTTATATTTGTCACTCAGATCAACAAATCAGATCACATTAAAGAGAAAATCCCGGGGAAACCGACCAGTACGGTACTAGAAACTGCAACTGTGCTAGTGCCCGGAATTTACACAAAAAATAATTTTAATCTGAAAAGTGGTAGTGAACAATTAGTTTCAAAATGGAAATTGTTAAGTGAGTCACGGGCAGATAAGAAATGTAGGTGTGTATTAACCTCTACTAGTTTAGGAAGAGACCTTCTACAATTTATATATATTACGGTACTTACTAGAAAAAACTGTCATTCTCTAAAACTATCCATTGTACCCTCCCTTGTGTATATACGGCGTATAGCCAAAGTGCTTATGCTACGAAGTGGAGTAAATACTGCAAACCCTGGCCCGTGTGGCATATGTAAATTAAATGGAAGGCCCAACCAACAAAAAAAAACATGTACAAGCTGTAATAAGTTATATCACCGAACCTGCCTAAAGTACTCTACGAACAAGTTCAAGCAAATAGTGGACGATACTACCTGGACGTGTAATTACTGTACTCAACGCCACCCGTCAATGTGCTTGATATGCATGTCTTACAAGAAAACATGGTTAATACAAAATTGTGGTAACTGTAATTTATCATACCATCAAGCCTGCATACGGAAAAAATGCCAGTTAAAGAAGGTCTCCACAACCTGGATATGTAATAACTGTACGCCGACAACATCTACAGTTCAGCAAATCCCACCACATCCCAGCGTTAAAGTAGAAAATCTAGGTAAAGGTTTGAAGATAGGACATCTAAATGTACGTGATATGCTGTCACTCTCGAAAAAGGATGACATTATAATAACTATCGTTAATTACGATTTTGATGTCTTTGTTGTGAGTGAAACGTGGCTATATAAGACAATATGTGACAGTGAAATAAAAATCCCCGGATACACTGTAGCAAGAAGAGACCGTGCTCACGCAGGTAAGAGCAAAGGAGGGGGACTGCTTATCTACATAAAGGACGTATGGATTGTTACTATGTATTCCGATCCTTTTCCTTCCCCATTTGAATCATTGAGAGTTACAATCACCCAGCCGCAGCATAAAACATTAAATGTGATTGCCTTGTATTGTCCACAGAACATTCCTATTCCATTTCGAGAAGCATTAAATAAGGTGTTATCAACATATTCAAACAAGGAAACATATATTTTAGGTGATTTAAATTTAGACCTTAGTGCTCGAAATTCGAATACTATAGAGTTTCAGTCAATATTATCAGCTCATGGTTTTCACCAAATAATAAAAGAATGCACCAGAACAACGCTAACTAGCAAGTCACTACTAGATGTTATAATAACGAACGAGCCACAGCTCCAATCCAAATCAGGGGTGATACCATGCAGCATAGCAGATCATGACATGATATACTGTGTGAGGAAGCAGTCAAAAACAATAAGTAATCCAGCGGTAATAACGTCAAGAAAGTGGAATAAAATTGACTATGACATTTTAAGTAATAAGTTCGCAAGTGCGCCGTGGTGGATTCTTGACTTGTCAAAAAATGTAAATTGGAGTTTTAACATGTACATCTATATTACTTCGTTTGTAATGGATTGTGTGGCGCCTATGCAGAAGTTTAGAGCAAATCGTAATAAGCCTGCATGGCTAAGCCCGGAAATTAACTCCTTAATAAAAACAAGGGACAAGTTAAAGCAAGTTGCAATGGAGTCAAAAACTACCTCCAGTTGGATAAATTATAAAGCAGCTCGTAATAAAATCACACGATGCAAGGATAGACAGAAGGCTGAAAATATAACATCAATAGCTAACAATGGAGGTAATTCGTCAAAGCAAACTTGGAACTTGTTTAACAACGAAATTGGAAGAGGTAAATCGTCGACAAGAATAACGAAGATAAGAGAAACGGATGATAGTGACATAGTACAAGAGCTCCAAGTATCTGAAACACTATGTTCCCACTTTGCAGCGGTGCAACCCCCAAGTACAGATAAAGATCCTATTCAAATATTACAGGGAGCAGCCAAGAAGCCCAACTCAGTACTGGATTCTATCTATGTTTCTGACAGTGACGTCATGAAAGCCATTGCAATGCAAAAAAATGGCAAATCAGTAGGAATCGACGGATTGAATATTAAGCTTTACAAAAACCTAGCTGTTCCCATGACAAACATATTGGTATACCTGTTTAACTTGTCAATTGAGTTCGGAGTGTATCCAGAGTGTTGTAAAGATGCGGTTGTTGTTCCAATTTATAAAGGCAAAGGCCAGAAGTGTAATGTTGACAGTTACAGGCCAATAGCAATACTACCAGTGACAGCAAAACTTTTTGACTTTATAATGCATAAATATCTTTTCGCCTACCTAGACAATAATAATTTGCTATCTTCCTATCAGCATGGATTTCGAAGTGGTTTTTCAACTGTTAGTGCCGTAACCCAATTTACAAACGACTGCTACAGCGCGGGTGACAATGGGATGTACACTGGGGCTGTATTTATCGATTTTAAAAAAGCTTTTGACATGATCAGTCACAAGATCCTAATTCGTAAGATGAAGAATTTGGGTATAACTGGAAATGTGCTGAAGTGGTATGACTCATATTTACAAGATCGAACAATTAAAGTGAAACTAGGTAATAGTATGTCCAGTGCCAAACATGTAAAGAGAGGTACTCCTCAAGGAAGTTGTCTGTCCCCATTGTTGTTCTCCATTTACATCAACGACCTACCTCTGGTGTTTACAAAGTGCAAGTGTAGTCTATATGCTGATGATCTAATTTTATATTATTCATCAAAGTCGCCCGCAGAAATTGAAAATGTGCTTAACTTAGAATTAGAAAAGCTGTATGAATGGACTGTTCAGAATGAAATGGTGATAAATTATGATAAATCAAAATTCATGGTGTTTAGGTCACCATACATAAGTTCTGTATATACACCAATTAAAATTGTAATTAATGAAGATTTATTGGAATGTGTAACTCAGTTTAAGTATTTAGGAATAATATTAGACCCTAAACTAATGTTTGATGAGCACTTCAGTCATGTATGTTGCACAGTAAATAATAGAGCTAAATTAATTGCTAGATATAAAAAATACTTTAACCACGGTTATTTGAATGTATTTTGTACAAGCTTAGTTGTGTCAGTAGTAGATTATGGAATTGTTGTATGGGGGAATGTTTCCTCTACGAAAATACAAAAATTGGATGATGTACTGTTTAGAACTATAAAACGAATTTTTGGGATAAAGGAATCAAGAAGTGAAACAAGAAATGACATATTAGAGAAGCTGAATTGGCTGGCTACAGAAGAAAGAAAATCGCTACATCAATTAAAGTTCTTCCATAAGCATTTTTTTCATAATAGTAAGGTACGGGAGGTATTTACAAGTACAATAAGACTACGATCCGAAAGAAGTAAAAAGGAATTACGAAAACCGTTAAATATAGAGAGTACTCAAATTACGAGCGCATATGGGCGCAGATCATTTGGATTTGTTATAATTAAATTGTGGAACTCCCTACCGCATGAAATTCAGAATGAAGCAGATTTTTCAAAATTTGATATTGAAGTAAGGAAATGGCTATTGTCTAAGAGAATAGAAATCAATTTTATGTAACTAGTAACTAGGTATTTCGACTTATTAAATTAGACTAGGGTGTCGGTAATGAAAAAAACGTGTAAAAATGTTATTACTTAACACTTGAATAAATTGAATTGAATTGAATTGAATTACTGTTATCGTGTTTGTTATCCAACCGAGTGCGAGTGTAGAGCGTTGCGCGACATATATATACTTGCATAATGTGCGGTATATAAGGAGGCGCGTAGCATGTATTACGCTAATAATCAAATCCAAATAATGTACGAGTGTAATTAGACTTGATTAGGAAATCAATGGGAGTTCGTTCTTTGTTCGTTCTAAGTTCAAGTTAGAAGTCAAAATAAAGGAAACCGAAGGTAAAAGTGTTAAAAGGAAAACTGTGTCTGTGTGACATTTCATGGCCGGCGTGGATCACATCACTATGTGACATGAAATAAACCGAAATCTAGTCAGCGCATAGTGTCCGTCCACGTCGAGTTGAGCTGAGCTGACTTTGGCGTGGTGCAAATTGGAACCGGTAACGGGACTGGGACCGTGCCGCTGGGACTAGTGCCGACACTGATGAGCTGACTTCACATTTTACATTTCAAATGGAATTTTTGTAGGAAGTGGATGGAAAGTTGAAGTTAAATGGGAGGTTTAAAAAAATGTAGATAAAAACATGTCAAATCACATGGTATTAAATACTGATACTGATAAAATCAACCGGTGCCGGTGCCGGTGACCATGTAATATGTAAGCCTATATCTGTACAGCTGCAGATAAATCTTTTTAAAAAATCTTGCTTTTTTCAACTATCTGTATTTCTTTGCCGCACAACGTAAAACGCAACGAGGCCAAATATAAAGATTTGCGATCAGTTATTAGACATGGGACGACGAGTCTCTGAGTCAGAGATAGGAAATAATCTTTTCCTTTTAAAATCAGAGCCAAATATAAAACCAATGGAATGATATCATCCACCAAAATTGCTTGAACGAGTAACCAGGAAAGGCAGTAAATTCAAGTCAGTCATATATATTGTGGGTATAGCAGCCTATAGCTATTAGGATTTAGGATACACCTACATAAAGGTATGATAAGGTATCAATATATATACACACTATACTGAACTGGCTGAACATCGGCATATTCGGCATCAGTGCTCAAGTTAAATTTAATAAATAGTTCCTTAAAGCTGTATCTACATTTTAATAGATATCATGCACCGTTTAATTTATTCACATGGGTGCTATGTAACTTAAAACTCCATATTACATTGAGATACAAAAGGTTATATACCGTCCGTGAAGAATCAAAATGGCCCATATCCATTTTTAGGTTAAAAAAATGCAGTGCCTTGAATAAATCGAATATTTTGTACTTTTCACAAACAAATGGATCAAATGGATCATTTTGAACTTTTAAAAAAACATGCAAATGGATCATTTTGCACTTTTCAAAAAACATGCAAATGGAATATTTTGCACTTTTCAAAAAACATGCAAATGGATCATTTTGCACTTTTCAAAAAACATGCAAATGGAATATTTTGCACTTTTCAAAAAACATGCAAATGGAATATTTTGCAATTTTCAAAAAACATGCAAATGGAATATTTTGCAATTTTCAAAAAACATGCAAATAGAATATTTTGCACTTTTCATAAAACATGCAAATAGAACATTTTGCACGTTTTAAAAACTCGTAATTAGCATTCCACGCATCTTTCTCATTCAATGTTTTATGGACTTTTTTTCATTTTAATTCCAGCTTAAATTGAGATGGGTCATTTTAATTCTTCACAAATAATACGATATATATAGCTCAATTTCATCGGAAATGATAAAAAGTACTATTTTGTAACAATTTCAAAATTTTGACCGAAGTTTTTCAAAATTACAGCAAATGTATTTTGAATTTTCGAACCTTGATCAATGTAAGGGTATTATAGGCACCTTATAAAATACAATAAATTTTACATTTCTATTAAACATGAAATACTAATAGGTACTTTATTTTATTTTATTCAGTTAATACAGCTATACATATTATTAGAAGCGAGTGGCAATGCCAGAAAATTCCAGATTTTGTGGAGTTTTCCCCGTCCCCGTCCCCGTCAAACTCAAAACTGGCATAATATTATCAGACCAGTATGCAATAGAAAATGTGAATCAATCTAATCGTATTAAATGGCAGAAAAGTGTATTTAGGTAACTGACGATGAGTAAGAGTTCTACAGCCAGCAACGAACTACAGCTGAAGGCAGGAAGATGTATAGGCAAAAAATAAATAGGACACAGGGAAAAGTAAAACAAGAAGTTTTGTATAGTATAAATCTATAAAATCGAAACCGGCCTACTTATCGTTAGACTCATACTGTATAATATGTAGGTTGCCTATTCTCTGCCCGTCCTACTATACTGTGTACATAATAGTCCCAGTTGTCAGCACTTGTTTTGTTAACTATAATATTGGAATTTTGCCTTGGTACTTATAGCTCTTTTAGACTGGCACCTTAGCTCAAAGTGAGTCTCATAATATATCGCCGATCAGGGGCGGTCCTAGAAAAATAATCTGGGGTGGGCAATCCATAAAGGTCGGCCATCTCATTGGATGTGAAACAAGGGGGCCCCTACATATGTGTTGACCTATGTTAAAAAATTCATTCTGGGTTGGACAACTGCCCACCACCGGCACCACCACTGGATCCGTGCCTGTTAAATATCGCTTGGCTACTTTTTGAATTCGAAAATTCGAATGCAAATTGCTATTATATTAAAAATATCTGTAGCAATACATACGGTAGTAGTAGACAGTCGTCTTGTGTCTCTTGATCCGTAAACCTTATTTCTTTTTAGCGTATGCATTATTTTAATTTAATAGTATGGGATTTCGAAGGAATGTTATCTCATGTGAGCGTGTACCTCACTGTGTAGGATCTCACGGTACGATGCATGGTGATGATGGTAGTTTGATAATATACATTTTATTTTATTTTTAAATCAAACTTTTAGCTTTTGTCACCTCATAATATATAGTGTACAGAATGGTAAAATGAATTGGTAGTAGGCAAATATTTTATAGTGTTCTATTTAAAATTTTTTGCGTGTAACTATATGCAATAATAATATTGCTTCCCATATATTTAAATCATGAGGTTTTGATTTCCTTGGATTGCATTATTATTATGAACTTTTATACTGTCCTTTTCATTTTGCTCGATTTTTTTTTACTTTTGTTTTTAATTCCTATGAATTTTTGAGTGCTACTTATGACTACGACTTCAATTTTACTGATGGTTTTGTAGAATTTAGCTAGCGTAAAGTTCAGTGTTTTTATGGCGTATTTTTTACTTTTTCTACTGTTTCTGGGTGTATGATTAAATAGCGCGACTTACTTCACTACTGCAGGTTATTCATGTGCGTAACATTGTGTATAGATTGTAATGAATACGTTTTATAATTTTGTATCGATTTATTGATTCGAAATCAAATTCAGATTCAGCACGCACACATTATGCTGTTGACATGAACTGGTCTGAATACATAATATGTTGGTTGAACTGCACTGTACAGATACTGCATATAGAAGTGAAGAGTCAAAATGAGCCATTTCCAATTTATGCTAGAGTTAAAATGAGCCATTTCAAATGGAATAGAATTATAAAAGGATCAGTATGTATGAGTTTTTGAAAAGTTAAAAATATTCTGTTTGCATGTTTTTGAAATATGCTAAATGTTCTATTTTTTTGTTTTTGAAAAGTGCTAAATTTTCTATTTACATGTTTTTAAAAAGTACAAGATGTTCTATTAATAGGTGGATTTAAAACATGCAAATTGTTCTACTTTCCTTGTTTTTGAAAAGTGCAAAATGCTCTATTTACATGTTTTTAAAAAGTGCAAAATGCTCTATTTACATGTTTTTAAAAAGTGCAAAATATTTTGTTAGTATATGATGATAAAACTATATAGTCTTATGGATGACAATGGAATGATCACTAGAATATTTTAATTTTTTGGATTTTGGTAGTTTTGATTCTATAATATAGTGGATATGGATAATTTTGCACGTTGCATTACGTAAAATTTTGGATATAGGTCATTTTGAATCTACTCTGACGGTACGTATAATGTGGATGCATAATGTTATTGTTATTGTTGTAATGAAGCTAATTTTTATTACGATTATTATTTATTAATATGCAATCACTTTGGTGGCAATGTTTGGTAGCAATGTGGAATAAATTACTGGTGTGCATGAAATTGCGTGATTAATTTTTTTAAATGTCAAGCTTCGTGTCATGTCAATGTCAAGTATGAACAAATTTGGCTGACTACTAGTAAACTGTGTATAATGGGAGTTTTCACTGAAGGTGAACTACATTTGAGTTTTGAGTAAGAAACATGATGTGGAAATAATATAACTTAGCAACATATTATTGCGTTGTGAGTTCTGCGTTCTACCAACCAATCTACGTTGCTGTTATAGATCAATAAATGACGTGCTTCTACTAAATTGTAAAATAATTACATTTGAAACTTTGAGTCTATTTATGCTCATACTTAATGTACCTAGTTACATATGTCTACAACACAGAATTATGGAATTAAAAAAGCCAAGATGCCTGTCATCTGTGCGCGTCCATACTTCAGCCATTTGCCATTGATGTCTATTTAAGGAAAAAAATATAACAGGCGACATAACAGTGATGGTACTTATATGGTAAGCGTGTACTACTATTCTAGTAATTATTATAAAATAAGAATTTCCTTATTTTGGAACAGGTAGTGATGACATGCCAAGCAATGTTAAAAAAATGGTGTGGATATACGTGGGTCCTAAAGGAATGAAAATTTAGGTGACATCATGTATAGACCATCCCTTACGTCATTCACATAAAAGATTATTAAGTAGCAATAATAATTACTTATTAAGTTAATCGATTTGGCCACAACGATAAGTTTTTAACTCGATTTGTGTAATTAAATAATAAAATTTTAAAACTGGATTTATCCTGTACGAGCCTACAAATAAAAGCTTCCTATGTACGAATCTTATCATCGCATGATTTCGTGAGCGGACAGTATTAAATATGAATTTAAAATACAATAATTACGAGATTTATTTTGTAAGGTGACTTGATTATAATTCCATTACATGCTAATCCAATCCAAATACAAATTCATTCACCATTACTGAAGTGTAGGACTAACTACTCTGCCACTTACTACTACGCTACGGCTACGGGTGCTCACTGTTCACAGCTTTCCTCTACGTATTCCTTACTCGTTAACCTAATTCCCATATGTTGTCCTTGTAGCAACGTGTATTATTAAATATATGGAGACTCTCGCACTGTAAAATTGCAAAACATTCCCTTGAGGACATCCCATGCATTTTGACATAGTTTCATTTTCCTCTTTATCAACTTCATCCTTTTACTCAACCTTCTCCATTAAGAATTACAAGCATACGGACTACGGATATATACCTATAGACCTGTACAGGCTGTACTTATACATTTTCTCATTCTGATTCTAATTCTGAAATAATCTGAAAACCACGACGACGAGCGATGCGATGCACCGGCAGCGTAGGCCGTCGACTCATAAGTGTACTGATATTTAATGGATAATCATAATCTTCAAGATTCCCATTTCCCATGATTCGAAATTCCTATATAATTACATTGCATTATCATTATCATTATATTTCTGTCGTCGTGGATTATGATGATGATGGTGTATGGCAATCGACGTCCGCCAAGTCGGACGCGCGTCCCTGTACGCGTGCATATATGTCTTGAGCTTGTAAAGTGCATCAGAGTGAAGGAGAAGAAGTTTTGCTTTTCCTTTTTTTTATTCTTGCAATTCAATTTTCGCTTTCATCCTTTGTACTTTTTACTAAATAATAATGGGAAGACCCCTACCTAGTTTTTTTTAGCTGTTCCTTTGAGTTTAACTCAGCAAGTAATAAGACTCAGCTTTAAATTACTTTTAATTTTCTTTTTACATCTGACACGAACGATGTCTTTAGTGAAAATGAAAGGTAAAATGTTTTTGGTAATTTGACAAATTGTTATTACTTTTCGGGTAAAGAAGTGTTGGATTTTTTTTACTTGAGATTTTTAAATATTGTTAATGGAATTAAATGGAGCGTAATTCTGTGGGAGTAGGAACAACCGAAAGCAAAGTGTCGTATTATTAATTTTTGTAATTATTACTTATGTAAATAGATTGTATAGATATAAACCAAAAAAAAATAATAATATTAAAAATTATTTTACAGTTTAAAAAATAATTAATTGGAATTTTTTGCACCTTTTCCAAAGGTGTAGTTAGAACATTTTGCACTATTTAAAACCATATAATTAGAAACTTTACCACCATTCAAAAATATGTAATTAAAGCAGTTTGGACCCTTTAAAAATATGCAATTAGAACATTTTGCACCATTCAAAAACGTGCAATTACAAATACTTTGCACTTTTCAAAAACATGAAATTAGATAATCTTTGTACTTTTTCAAAACTATAATTTATTTATTACATTTTAAAAATATTTGTCTAGAACAATTCGCCCATTTTAAAAATGAATGTCAATGTGTTTAAATCCAACACTTAAAACCATTTCAGAAACACATGCACACACAATTTTCTACTTTCTAATAGCGCTGTATTAGATTATTTTGCAATTTAAAATATCAGAAGTTGAAACTGCCTCACAATTAGTTAGTCTATTCAACATAAATCAATTCAAACAACCCCCCCCCCCAGCTTTTGGATGTTTTGAAACCATTCAATTTCAATTATCTTTTTGTACCCTCAAATTGGAAATTTAAATCCAGCGGCTGAAAGAAATACCATATATGTAGTCAGAATAAGGATAAAAAACATTAAAAATGAAGAATAGCCTAAAAATTACCGCGTGATACCTCTTTCTCTCTCTCTCTCTCTTATAAAGTCCACTTTCTTTCAACAAATAATAGTTTAAAGAATTATTGCTCAAATTGGCAAAGAAGATTGGGACGGTAACTGAGGATATCATAAGACTGAAAGATCAAAGGAAACTTTATTTGTATTTATGTAATGTATAACCTTGATGCTTGTGTGTGGGACGAGAGCTAGACTGCAGCTGGTCTGGTTTCATTTCACTTCACATTCAATCCGCAACTGTGTAAACACAAACTTGTGCGTAGTGAGACTGAAACCGAAACTAGGACCCAGTCCAAGACCGAAGCCAAAACCGGTTCCGGCTCCGGCACCGGCTTCTGCTTCGAACTGAATCCCGTCTACTATAATTTCCCTGTAGCAACTCAATTACCTTTGAAAAAGGAGACAAAAAACCTGCATGGGTCTGGAATCTCTGGAAGAGAACTGTTCAAAATTGAAAAAGAGGTTGAGTGCAGAGAAAACATGAGTAGGATGTATAGGACGTGGAAAGATGGGAATAAGGAACAGGAAGTAAGTCCTATTATTGACGACGACGTCCGTGGAGTAAAAAAAGTGTAGAAAAAAGTACCTATACGTATTTATACGGGGCCGTCCATAAATTATGTCATGGAATTATCTTCATTTCTACAGGATACTATGACCCCTCTCTCATTAGCTTAATCATTGCGTAAATAGCACGGGATAATGTCATGAATATCCAAGTAGACCCATTAACACTAATACCTGTGACGTCATTTACGGGTGACCCCTATGCGAAAAACGACAATGAAAGCGAGTAATGAATTAGATCAATATTACACGCTAATGCTGAGCAAACTTTAACTTAGGATGGTAGACGGTAGATAGGCTTAAGTAGACACCTGAGCTTCTTCTGTTCTATACTCTTCACTGCGTATAATTATGTACTTATATGACGCTTTGCTATATCGCAAAAATGGTGTGCATGAGAAGTCCTAATATTTGCTCAGCGTAAACTTTTATTTTACTCTCTTTTACAATATTCACTCACCGGAGATTAAAATCGATTTTTTTACACCGGTGGGAGAAGAATTCAAAGACACGCAAAGCGGGGTTACAAGCGTAGATGTGGAAATACTGTCGAGGAGCAGGCATCCTATCCATTTTTGAATAGCATTGGGTATAATCTGTCTATGTACTTTTTAACTTTTTACGTATACACATGCATACTATACTTGGATTTCGGATTTCGATTTCTGTTACGTAATACTTTGATATAGGTAATTATTATTTACGTAGGTATAGGTCCAATACTTACTTGTATTCCTTTGGGTATATGCACCTAGATACGTACGTAAGTATTGTAGAGCCAACCGAGAATTATGGAACCGGCAAGAATAAGATTGCATTTAAAATGAACGGGAAAATATAATCCATAATATATAAGTACCTACAAGTAGAGAAAGATTATTATTTTATGTTTAAAAGTAACGGAATTGTTTTTTGTATTGAAAAATTCCCAGTCTAAAATTAGGGTATTATGTAACTAAAACATCGGGTCGACTGTTTTGAAAACATTTAATTATTAAAACATTTCATACTTTTCAAAAATACTGATAGAATAAAACGTTTTGCTTTTAAAAATCATGTAATCAAGAGAATTTGATCCTTTTAAAAATCATGTAATTAACAGAATTTGAACCTTTCAAAAATCATACAATTAACAGAATTTGAACTTTTTTGAAATTATGTAATTAACAGAATTTGAGCCTTTTAAAAATCGTGTAGCTAACAGAATTTGAACCTTTTAAAATTCATGCAATTAACAGAATTTTAATCTTTTAAAAATCATGTAATTAACAGAATTTGAGCCTTTTAAAATTCGTGTAGTTAACAGAATTTGAATCTTTTAAAAATCATGTAATTAACAGAATTTAAACCTTTCAAAACTCATGCAATTAACAGAATCTATACCTTTTTGAAATTAGGATATCTCATGAAACTTATCTATTGCATTGGGGGAAAGCAATAATTGTGTCTACAATTTTACTTTTCTCAAAAACGTTTACAAATACGAAATTTCCGATTTCTAAAAGCATAATGGGAATTTAACTTCTATGTAAGCCTTCATATCTTTTTAAATTGAAATACATTATTAATTCTTTAAGAAATTACACAGCGTAATTGCTTGGAATTTGTTGTTTAATCAATATTTTTATTACGTATGGAATTTTTTAATATTATACAGATCTCACCTCTGACCTCTGGCTGTGTACAAATTTTAAGAATATTTGTACAGACACTACTAAACCTGGATGTATTAATTTTTTTAAATTTAATACCGCTCACATATTTAAACGCTAAAATTGATTTTCTTGGATCCATCTGTCACTTACACAAAGCCACAAAGCTAGGTAGGTATAGGTAGTGTAGGCACAGTTACTGTATATTCTGCGAGGTACTATAGGCACTATAGTCCACTTTATAAAGTATGACCTATACCAATATATTAAAATATATAGGTAGATCTTACAGACTTGAAATGGATTGACTTTGATCTACCGCCTGTCTATCTGTTTCACTTCACTTCACCGCCATGTCCGAAAGAATTGGCACTGAATTGAATTATGACACTACCAAGACCCCACAAGCCACACCACACCACATCACACTACACCATTCCCATTCGCCATTCTGGAACATTATTAAAAAAGTGTATATGAAAATTGAAAAAGTTTTCCTTTCCTTATATTCTGTTATTATTACTTTTCATTCTATTTGTCTCGTGCCAAAAAAAAAGAATAAAGGATGTCAAAGGTCTATGGTGTCAGGGTTGGATTTCAATGCATATTTTCACATATAATAAAATACGTTTGCTATAATGTCACTGTCACTTTTCCTACCGTTTCCCAGTGCGACTACCAGCGCCAGTTAATAACAGAACAAAAGATATTTCTTTGGATTTTGCAATATTGCCAAGAGTGAGGTGGTCGGTCATAGTATTGCAAAATATCAACTTATTAAAATTTAAAATTCGAAAACCAATGTTATTGTCACTGTCTACTGTCACTACAGTAGAAATACTGATATGAAAGGAGCTATAATATGCTGAGTGCTGATTTACGATTATTGTATTTGTATTATTATATTCTAATTTTAGTATTTGAAGTTCTTATGGATTTTTTTAGTTTGTAAATAAATGAATAATAATTCCTTTTCCTAATTTATTTCAGTTGCAAAAGCCTGAATAATTGTGATTTGTGATGCAAGTTATGTGCTGAGTTCAAAAATGTCAAAGTCGGTTTTTTATTAATAGTTTTCTAAGAAGCTATTATGTGTCTGAACGTACGTAGGTACATGCGTGGCAAACTGCGTTTGTATATTTGTCAGTTCTAAAATAATTTCTCTCGTTAGTCATCGCTATTTTATTAGGCAGATATTACATTGCCTTATTTTTGTTTGTCGTCATAATCTCAATAGCGGTAGCGGTTAAAATATCATCTAAGCTTTGTAAACAGTTCATTTATGTATTTTTGTAATAAATTACGATTATCATTGCCACAATTATTGTGATTACCTGTAGGTGTATAAGATGGCTATGTTATAGGGCAATTTTCATCTGCATATTTTATGAATATCTAATTAAAGTTATATAAAATTATATGCTTTCGAAAAGTTCTTTGTATCTTAACTGTACGATTAGCTCGGTTGTAGGACATTTTCCTCCCGGACAATTTCCTCCCGGACATTTTCCCCCCTGGACAATTTCCTCCCGGACATTTTCCCCCCTGGACATTTTCCCCCCAGGACATTATCCTCCCGGACATTTTCCTCCCAAAGCGTACCGAGGACATTTTCCTCCCAGTATCAAAATCACACCACTATAAGAACAAATGGTTCAGCAATTGTTTCTTTTCGGAAAATTTAGGAATTTGAAGAGGTTCCGAAAAATGCATTAACAAATAATATCTAACTGAAGAACTCAAATATTTCTCCCAGCTGTATAAAATAATGATTACTTTAATATTTATTAATTAAGAACAACGAATGTAAGTTAAGTATTAATTATACTTACTATTATGTAAGGATATGGTTTGTGCTTTATATACAAGTATCCCTCGAATGCTAACTTGTTTTCCCCTGTGGAAGTTTTTATTATTTCTAGAGCCATTTCAATAATAGCTTTAACCACAGATTCAACGTATCACGAAAGAAAACTAAAATTGCTAGTTATCTTGCGAACTGTTGGGTGAGGACTGATAAAATAGTAGTTTGACGAAATTGTTTAGCGTTACTTACCTTCAAAAATTTGACACAAATATGGTAAATTAATGTAAGCAAATTATTGCTTATTCGTGGATTGTTAAATTTGCACAGTTTTGCATTTTGAAATAGTATTTGTTAGGGTAATACGACTAAACCCACTTCAGCTTACGAGTTTTGCATATAATCGAGAACGGCTACGAACACATAGATTTTTTAGTTAGATACATTCGTTTCTTTTAGTGATTTTGATACTGGGAGGAAAATGTCCTGGGTTACAAGTTGGGAGGAAAATGTCCGGGAGGAAATTGTCCGGGAGGAAATTGTCCAGGGGGGAAATTGTCCGGGAGGAAAATGTCCGGGAGGAAAATGTCCGTTTACCGATTAGCTCACTAGTCAGCTATCTTAGCTCAGCTCTCATTACAAATGTTTTAAAAAAATGGAAAATTTGTTGTACTTATACCTACTACCTACTCATTTCCTCAACATATTTGAGCAGGAAAAATGTATTTGATTAAAGTCAAGCATTGTATAACTAAGTATACTTAATTATGTTTTGTACATGATTTACAAATTTTCCGTATGTTGCACTACTACAATTATGAGTATATTTTTTCCAGATAATCGCGTAGAATGATAATATTTTCCTTATTGCCATTATATTCCATTCAGTTCTCCTTGTTTACTATTTACCACTTGTTCTGATACTACTGATTAATAGTTACTTATGCACATCGTCAGTACAAAAATTAAAATCAAAGCTGTGTTAGCAATAAGGCTAAAGTTGACTGTACATTATCTAGATCGTGGTCAATCATAATTTTATTGTCGTAATCCTAATGATATAATGTAAGAGGAAATCGTCCCCATCATTAGTCACCCGTAATTTTTTGTTTAAATTGAAGTTGAAATTCTCCTTTTTCCAGACTTTTCCTTCCTTTTAAGTATGTCCACATCCCTGGATCTGGATCTGATTCTGTGCACTGAATAGCTTGTATAATAGGGATGTAGAAATACGTAGAAAACATGAGCGTCATAACTCATCGTAGTATACCCACATGACGTCATGGTATTGTAGTACATGCTGTAGTATGAAACCAAAACCACAACGACCAATTTAGATGTATTTTCCTACCTCACTAAAAGGACTAAAATTGAACTGAACAATTCATGTTAAGTATTGATATGCGTGTGATTCCAATAATTGTAAATGTTAAAGAAGCATTCTATTATTACTACAACCTACCCTAAGGCTGACGTCATTTGTGAATGATTCCTATGACAATGTATGTATGTCTGTGGGATTTGATTACAAATTACAAATTAGAGTGAAATACCACGACGTGAGTGAGACGGAAAAGGACGATGGGAACGCAACACAACGACAAAAACTACGACGTTATTAACAGTTACACAGGAAAGCTGAAGCCATTCCCTGGATCTGGATCTGGATCCGTCGTGTCTGTGACTGTGAACGAAATTGTACAGAAACAGAAACAAACCAAAAGCGAAAGAGGGGACATTATTTATTATTGTTATTACGTTTTCACTTGGAGTGATATTAACAACAACTACTGAATATGGGAGCCCAGAAGGATACAAATAATGCTATGCCCAGAGTTTTAATATGCTATACTAGCTATAACCCTATAGACTATAGGGCCTTCGCTTCGTTATATAAAATCCAATGAATATCAATTCTTCATAATTGCAATAACAACCACCCAAACATCCATGAGCATAACCATTCAATTTCATAGAGGCAAATCAAATCCGGATTCGGAGTCAAGTGCGTAGATATAAGTGTACGTAATAACACGGATAAATTCGGTCCTACGGACTTTCTTTTCCGGATAAAAAAATTACCTATACTATAAGTGTGGTCTTTGCAGAGGCAATATCAGTTCTGTTACGAATATTATTATGGCAGTATTTTTACCGGTGGGACATGAATTAAAATTCGGCGAAAATTTTCAAGGAAGTAATGAAAAACGGGCTATACACGTTATAAAGGACACTAACACAATATTGTAAGCAGAATTTTGTGGATGTCTGCTAATGAGCAGATGGTATTACATCTTCAAAATTAAAGAAACTTCTGGCGAAACTTTTACCTACGACGATGAAATGAAGGGAAATACCTCCAACAACGGAAATAGAGTATTAAATTAAAATATCAAAAACTAAACTCATTAATTTTCGTTTTACTTTTGGCTCAACGGACAAACTTAATATAAATATTAATATATAATCCAAAAGTAATTGCAACTCTAAGTTACAAGCAAACTTTCTCGGAGCCTTTCCTGATATTTTGTATAACTTTGAATTTATGTAGGCACAGATGACCTAGTACCTTCCTTCTATTCTAACCTTCTTATATTTTAAGTGCATTACGTACTGTTTTTCCTTCATGGTATTTTAAACAACAACTTTGTGTGCATAATATGTACACAGAATGTTTGTGGGTACGAAAAGGTTTTTTTATTTTGAAAACTTTTGTACGTGTTTTTGTAAATAAAAATCGAAATCCTTCATAATCCAAAACAACAACAACTAAGAAAAGCAGAGACCCGGAACCGGAAGATTGCCGAGTATTGTGAAGTTATATAAGGCAAACCATGTGTTCCACAGATCTCAACCTGCTACACTTTATTTTAATAAATTAATAGGATTGTTGTAGACATTTTGTAGCATAGGTAAAAACTTAAATATTACTCTTAATAAAGAAATATTGTTGTATAAGAAGTTTAAAGAGCAGATATAGAAATTACTCTGTAGACAATAATTTTATAGCACAACGCGCATATAATTCAAAACCTTATACAGTAGTTTTAGGATATTTGAAATTTATTACGCCTTTGGTTTAAATACTGTTTAAACAGTAAAAAATACTATTTGCATTTTTTTAAAGCACCGAAAAGTATTGTTTTACATTTTTTTGAAAAGTAGATTAAAGTACTATTTACACCTTTTTGAAGCAGCAAAGAGGACTATTTGGGCTTTTTTCAAGCAGCAAAGACGACTATATGACTGTTTACACTTGTTTGAAGCAGCAAATAAGTACGTTTTTCGATTTTAGTTACTACATCAAATTACTACACCCGTAAGTATGTATAATTTAAATTATATTCAATATTTTTATGAGCAGCAAAACTTACTTTCTAACATGTTTCTAAAAAGTGCTATGTACTATTTTCTCCCATTCAAGCCACAACAGTTCGCATTACTCATCACAGACATACACTTTTTTGAAACGCTCTGCTCATAAAACATTTTTTATTTTTTTAAATAGCGTTTTAAATAGCATTGAAATTTTTCAATAAGTTTTATTAAAGCCACTTTGGAAATTTTCCAGAGGCCAAGAAAAAAATAAGCCAAATACTGTCCGTTGTAATATGTGAACTATTTAAGAGACGCATGTAGAGGGTTTGGATTTTGTCCTGTTGAATGGAGGAGATATACGATTCTGACTAGTGAGCCTTGCAAGACTCCATGCATGCAGATGTCTTTGCCAAATACCATCTGCTCATATTATCTCATCTCATCGTATGAAACTCTCCAGACTTGAGATGTCCAGACCAAAAGAGCAATAAGGCCCGCCTAGAAGTATAGTTTGCTGAATCTGGATAGAATCTTAATATTACGCTCTCGACACGTCTCTCCACTAAATGATCTACTGCGTAGTTTGAGTCTATATAATAATAATGAAGTGTTCGTCCTCGAAAACTTTGTGAAAAATAATCCGTAAGAAATGACACAATAGTATTATATCCATTATATTATTATGTATTCACTGTCTCCCGTCTCCACTAATATGTGCACTCTATATACCGATATACTGTGCTCTACCGCCACACTGAAGATTGTAACTTTTGGAAATCTCATTTGTAGACAGAAGGAATTTATCATTGTGATGCAGTGTCTGTCGCTCTCGTTGTCGTTGTCGACGTCGTTGTCATTATACGTGTAGAGTTTTGCCAAAGTTAGCTTCCCTTTATTTCACTATTTCTTCAGTATTTGAGCCTAAAACTTAAGCGTTACGAAACAGAAGACCGACCGAAAGATAGACAAAAGTGAAATAAAAAAAACCAAGGCTTTTCATTAGTCTAGTCTACTATATAAGCTCCGAGTCCCAATCTAACAGTACAAAACTCGAGGAACTAAAAACTTTGTCATTCACATCATCCGAGATCCGAATTCCAAGGATAGAAAAGTACAAGGACAGCTAAGCTCACAATTATTAGTAGATTAGTACAGCATACTTAAAAAAAAGTAGTTACAATGCCTTGCAATTTTTGAGAACTTAAATTTAAAATATTGCCCGCTTTAAAAATAATTAGACAGCGTCACAATTTTAAGAAAAATATATCTATAAAATACACCAGAATATTTCAAATAAACAAAAAAACATATTTGTGTTGTATATTGCACAACAGATTTGATTACATAAATAATATTTAGCCTAGGAATTAGTAGTAATCTCCAAGTAAAATGACATCTCCATATTTAAATATATGATGAAAGTGCTAACATCTAAAATAAACGGTGATTCAGGAATCAAATCCATAGCTGCTGCTGCTGCCCTTTCTGTCACTTTTCATTATTTTTGGCTAGGGAATGTGCTAATGTGCATAATAGTGCAATGGAAAGGCGAACAACTGGCTATAAAATCCCACGCAAAATTCAAGCTTGTATTGCTAATGCGTTATGTACACCAGTAAATGCCTATGATAATAATATAATACATTCATATTTTTCCACGTAAAGGTACCTATACCCATCGTTAAGACTGTCAACGCCAGAAGCAGATGAGATTTTCATTTGCTTCAAGAGGTAGTAGCTATAGGCACTTTTATTCCTATGCCTAAATCTATAGACATGTACCTGCCTATGTGTATTATATTATTAACCATTTGCATTAAAAAAATCGTAGTTAAACTTTTATGATTTTAATTTTTAAATAAAGTGTGTATATATTTAAATGCTATAATGTTTTCACTCAATGCAAAATCGATATACTATATTTAGACAATGTTAATCACAAATGAGTGAAAATCTAAATTATTTGAATACATGTAAATACAACTTCTTTTAATTTTCAAACAAATTTAAATACAACTTTTTTCAATGGTACATTTTTCACTTTTTAAAAACATGTAAATGAAACATTTTGCACTTTTTAAAAACATGTAAATGAAACAGTTGACACTTTTTAAAAACATGTAAATGAAACATTTTGCACTTTTTAAAAACATGTAAATGAAACAGTTTACACTTTTTAAAAACATGTAAATGAAACATGTTACATTTTTTTAAAACGTAAATCGAACACTTTATTGTATGAAAAACTCGCATACGGAAATAGATCATTACAAATTTAAAATCATCAATAAATCACCTTTTTAATTGTATGTCTTGTAGTCGTATAGCACTTAACACATTTTAAATATATATTTATTTTGTAATTCTTTTTACTATTAAAATTTCAATTACAAACTTAGACACAATTCTGTGTCAATTATTTATTGAAATCAGAAAGCAATATTTTTTTACATGTGTATGAGCACCCAGTTATCATTTTGATTTTCATTGTAATCAACACAAAAAAAACAAAAAAAGTTTGTCTCTCTCTTTACATCTCAAATCTCAAAACTCAAAGAGACTGACACACTTCCCCAGTTTTTAGCCCGCAAAAATGCCAAATCATCTAAATCCAAATCCACATCTCCACACACATTATCACAACATAGCGAACAACGCAACGAAGAAAACAAAGTAATAAAGAAACTTTAAATTCCTTCGACTTGAAATGTAAATGAACTGAATTGAAAGTTGAATTGAATTCAGAATCCATCACAAAAACGACAAATATAAATTATTAGCACTCATATTACATGCATACATACAACATTGAGTTCTCCTATTTGCAAAAACCCAAAGCCAAACCACAACAATAGATAGATGGAACTCAACAAAAGCTACATCATAGCTACTCAACTACTTAGAAAATTTAACGTCAACTTGGACAATATAACAGGACCGCAGGACAATCATCATCAAAGAAGATTTTCCCTTGTACTGATTTACTCAGCGTATTATCAGTTTGTATACTGAAAGCATAGCCGTTGCCGTCGCTGTCCCCGTCATCTTAATAATAAAAGAATTTTTGAAGTAAAATAATCCTAATCTACAAAACCATCGTGTCAATCTGTAAATCTGCCCATTTGTATAAATTGTGGTTCAAAAATTATGAATTGCAATGCAAGTTTAGTTTAGTGGCTTTTGTTTCGGCTTCGGCTTGCGCAGGTATATAAGTATATATTACATGTGTAATTTTAATTTATGATTTTTTTGTGGGTGACATTTCCTTGCTTTCTTATTATTGCTTGGAATACCTGTGAGAATTTACTGGTAAGTTAACAAGCGTGTATTGTTTACTAAATTTGTCAAAGTGGACAGTATAATAATATGCAAGTGATTTATTGCAAATTTTATAACTTTCAGCGAGCTTCTACTATGCTATGGTTAAATTCTTTATATTAGTTTCTATTTTGGCTAATTTCTCATAGTTTTTTTTCACAAATTTAGATAAAAGTAATTTAATAGGTGCGCAGTGCAAACCAAATACTAATGGGAAAGCTTATAACATTTCAATAAAGCTTATTCATTATTCTCCTAAGCAACTTGGGCCACTCTATGTGTATGAGACATTTTTGCATTTTCCATTAGTATTCGTAGGAGAGCTAGACAGCGACGCGGGGAATGAATATGCAGTGTTTTTTCTGCTATTGCTGTTGTTGTTGTTGTAATGTTGTTACTATAGAAAAAATTCCAAGAGCCAAAAGAAGTGACCTTCGTTTTCATATATATGAGGAGTATCTTCACTTCACATGACTTCCCATCTGATGAGCCATGTCATCCCATAATATTGAAGATAGGTACGCCAACTTAAATATATTCACAACCAAACCACACTGTATAGCGTCCACAGGCACTTAGATGAACACCATCATGTCCATTTTCATAATCCAAATATTTGCGAGCAATTTTTATGCATGTGAATAGAAATCCGTATAAATGTGATGTGAGTATACATATAGCGCCCCACAGATCAGAATTTCAGAATTTAAGTTTACTTTACGCTAAAGGAATTTTTGTATAGGTATAGGCACCGACCGACGTAAAGGCAAAAGGTGTGTTTGTATTATAGTTATGATGTATGGTGTTTAAAAAAATATTAGCGAAACACATTATACCCTAGCACTTTACACCTACTCGCTATCCTATATGACTTCATCATTAGGAAGGTAATAATTATTGCTTTAGACATATTTGTTATGACTATGACGACTTGACGGTTTTGGTTTGGGTTTGGGAAAAATTCATCGCCTCAAGTCAGACAAGTTCTATCTACGGCTTTGCTCAGTTTCAGTGTGCTATTTAAATACTACGTTTAACTACTACAGTAAAAGTATTTTCAAAATGTTTCAAAAGCTTTTAAAACTGGATCTACTATTTTAACCATTTTATCTGTGCAAAAAATATCATTTTATTTTTTCAATAGGTGTAGGTACTTATGTAGAGGTATAGATACTATATTTCTATTTGCAAGTGGGAAAGCTTCCGCCTCAAAGGAAAGAATTCAATTAACCCTAGGCTGTAGCTCACGTCACGGTTGAAACACCTACTTACATATTCTTATTGCACTCATTGTCAGTATTTACAGATATCCATATTTTGCATGTTTGAATTTCACCAAAAATGATGGGAAAGGTATGGGTGTTGATATCGATATCGGTATAGCATAGCATAAATATGGCTTCATTTTAGCGGTAATAATATAAATTACGGAGGTATGTTGATAATATATAGGATTAGAGTCTTGCATTGAATGACATTTATATTTTACTTTTTTTCAGGTGGATAACTACATGAGTGAAGAATCAAAATGAGCCATATCCAATTTAATAGCTAGAATTAAAATGAGTTATGTTAAAAAATACACTGATTTGGATAGATGCGTTCATTGTATTATGAGGTTTGTAAAAGTGTGAGAAATATTTTATTTCCAGATTATTTGAAAACTGTAAAATATTTTATTTGCATGTTTTTGAAACGTGTAAAGTATTCTATTTACATGTTTTTGAAAGGCGCAAAATTTACTGCTTACTTGTTTTTGCTACGTGCAACATATTCTATTTGCAGGCTTTTGAAAAGTTGCAAAATATTCTATTTACATAGTATTTGAAAAAAGTGCTAAATATTTCATTTTGCATGTTCTATAGAATCAGTATATTTTATTGTTTTTATCTGAAATTGTAAATTAATCATTTTGAGTCTTCACTGGCCATATGCCTCATAAGTAGTAAGAAGATTTGACTGCACCAAAATCTGCATTCCACATACCTACCTACCTACATACATAAAGCTTCACTAAGGATGACGAAGTCAAATTTCAAGCCGCAGACTAACTAGTAAGTAGAAGCCGAAGCCGCTGTCGAAAAATCCACATTCCAATTATGCTTATGAATGGTGGTGATGAATAAAAAAAACTGCAGACATATTATAAACGAAAAGCAAAATCAAAACGGAGAATAAGACAAACATCATCATAACCCGACGAAAGACGAGAGCCTTTTTACTTGTCTGCATCTGTATATCTGTAGATGCTCATAGAAGTTTAGAAGCATATGGAAGGCTTTAAGAGAGCTTGAATTTGAATCTGCAAAAATGCATATAGAACATTTTAGAAGAATCTCATCTCTCTCTATCTCTCGCTCTCACAGCTGATTCTTATTCTCCCCTCACCTGACCCACTTCCATCATTTATTTTCCTTTATGGGCTCTTTCTGGTTTCCTTTGGATTTTTCGTTTAGCCTATGATTATCATTAGGACTGGGGTTCTCGTATTACACATACCTGTACATACCTGTTGTCTGCTCTGGTGCTGGTCTGGTCTTATAAGTAAAATCCCCTACTGATAAATTCTAGTGGGGAAAATGAATGGGAATTTTTTTACTGTGTAGAATTACATATTGTCTGATAGTCTGTGAAGAATCAAAGTGAGCCATATTCAGTTTTAGTTAACATAAAATCAACTGTATATACAAAAAATTAAAATATCATCACCTTGAAAATATGTAGGTAAATCGGAATTTTTGCACTTTTAAAAGCATTTCAATAGAACATTTTGCACTTTCAAAAACATGTAAACTGAAAATTTTGCACATTCTAATAACATGTAAACTGAACACTTCGCACATTTCAAAAACTTGTAAATGGAACATTTTGCATCCTTTAAAAAACATGTAAATGGAAAATTTTGTACCTTTTAAAAACATATAAATAGAATAATTTGCACCTTTCTAAAATTCCCTATTAAAATAATATCACGTATTTCATTCATTGTATGTAAAAAAAGAATATTTAAAAATTTTCAAAAACATGTCAATACATCAAATTTGCACTTTTCAAACAACGTTTTACGTTAAAAGAACATTTTGCACTTCTCAAAAACATGAAACAAGAATATTTTTGAATTTTATAAAAACCTAAATACAATTTGCAATTTTCAGACACTCGTAATAATTAAACTTTTACGCATTAAATTATATCTCATTGAGTGTATGTTTTTGCAAATATTTTAAATTCTATCTTAAATTGAATATTTTGATTCTTCACTCCCGCTAGAGGTTATACGACATTCCAACAGCCTACGCCATTACGTATGTATATGAACGACGAACGAGCCCAAAGATTAGCACACCACCAAACCAAAGCATAGACACAGACACAGAAAGGGAACGAGACTTCTGCCAAATAATTACACAGGCGGAGGAGGAGTACGTACATACTAGGGACGTGTGATGAGACCACGAAAGGAAGGCTATAATTATAAAATGATCCCTCCATAATTGTTTCTACCGCATGTAAAAGCCTCAATTAATCTCCATCCTAAATCTTGCTAAATGGCAATGTTAACCCTCAACAAAAATCAACAGCAGAACTACTCATATAGATCTAAAAATTATAGATGACTATTTTAGTATGTACGATGCATCTACATACATATCGTACGTCGTACATACTAGGTTTCTTACAGCAATATCAGTTCCCTAGCTGTCTATCTTTATGCAGCAAAGCAATTATTAAAAAATTCCAACCGAATTTAATAAATTCAAAAATTTAATGAATTGTGCAAAATACCAGTGTACTGCAGTCTGCAGTGTCTGCACTATTTATCAATAGCATTTTTATAATTGATACTGCATTCTACGTTCTTAAGTTGAGCAGCATTACAAGATTCAACTGCTCTAATGTCAGGTTACTGATTACCGGTTACTGTTTTGTTACATTTTTCACGTGTTTTATAATTTTTTTTTCGCATTATTATGTAAAAAAAACAAATATGTGGAAAAAATAAAAACAAATAAAAATTGAATAATACCGCAGAGCAGACGGAGTGAGAAGTAGGTACTAATCTTTAAGAAGAGGAACCAGAAAAACTTGAATAATAATTTTAATAAGTGTTGTAAGGCAATGTAAGGTGATCCTCAACCGTATTATGTGTCTCTAAATTGCCACTATACCATAACAACTACATGAGCACTCACTAACCTTTTATTTTTTGCACTGGCTAATGCGTGTGAATTTGCTACACAGTTTGTAGTTTGAAATAAATTAGGTCTCTCTTTTTTGGTCCAAATTCATAATACATATAGTAAGGAATGTAAGGTAAATACGTTGAGAATATTGCTTTGTAAGATGAGGCGACGAAATATAGATTGTCGAAGTAACTGCAGAATATTATGGAACCGGGTCTGGTACTGGTACTGGTCTGGTTTCCAAAACTTTTGGGACATTATTAACTGTACATTTATAAAAAAAGTGCTGCAATTTTAAATACGGTTACATTTTTTATATGAATTTTTTTACATTTGTATTTTAAAGACGGCTTTTGGCCTTTTGGTAAACGATTTATTATGTATTTATGGGCATTGCATTGGGTACATAATATTTAGAAACGTTCAAATACAAGGCCCATATTATATCGTCTGTGAAGAATTAAAATGTCTCATATATCAAATTTAAGCTAGAATTAAAATGAGCTATCTCAAATATAATAAATGAGATAGATGTGTAAAATATTAATTGCGAGTTTTTGAAAAGTGCAAAATGTTCTATTTACATGTTTTTTAAAAAGTGCCAAATTTTCTATTTACACGATTTTAAAAAGTGCAAAATGCGCTGTTTACATGTTTTAAAAAAGTGCAAAATGTTTTGTTTGAATGTTTTTCAAAATTGCAAATTAATCTATTTGCATGTTTTAAAAAAGTGCAAAATATTCTATTATTGATATGTTTTTAAAAATTTCAAAATATTCTAAGTACGTGTTTTTTAAAAGTGTAAAATTTTTCATTTACTTGCTTTTAGGATTAGGATATTTTACATTATTTTTGTAGATAGTGAATTTCGTTTTCAGCAGCAAATAGCTATGGCTAATTTTAATTCTTCAGCTTGCTTTGTTTTAATTGGTAGTCACACACTTATTGTTAATTACTGTAAAGCGTTCCGCTTTATAAATCGAGGTACTTATAGGTAGATTCTTAAAGAACCAAAAATAAATTACAGAGTATATACACTCATTATCATTATCCTTATTTAGTACCACAAATTATAAGTTATGGGATATTTGATTTTTGATTTTCAACGTTAATAAAGACTAATTCAGAATTTAGATATAGTAAACCTTCGCTATTATAGAAGTAACAAACCATGGCCATGGCAATGGCTACTTATAGGGATTACTGGTACTGGTAATTAATTGAAGTTAAATGCACTATACAACAAGAACAACAATTGGGAATGCAAATATGGGAAATGAACTGACTTAAGTGAGCTGAACTGTAAAACGACGCAATAGAAGAAGTGCGCACTCAAAAATATTCCAGAGAGACCACCGTTAACCGTTATGTTTTTAAAGCCTTAATTACTTATATACCATAATATAACCTGACTAATTATGAGGACTGAGCTATTAAGATTACGATTAAAAATATTAACTATTACAATATTATAACAATGCTATAATTATGCTGCTGCTCAAAGCCGGCACCGGCACCGGTACCGGTACCGGCAAAAGCTGCAGCACTACAGACTCGAGTAAACACTCAAGTTCAAGCCTCAAGTGCCCATTTAATGAAGAAACTATTCCCCATTTAAGTAGATATACAAATGAATTTTTTCATTAGCAACGCATTGTTGATTTTAATTCTTGATTGTTCAAGCATCTCTCTGAGTCTCTGCTGAGCTTTTCGTTTAAATACTGTGTAATAGTCATCACGACCAAGACTACGACCACGAGAATGGATGGGATTTCTATTTATAATATGCATTGCAATCCGCTCAATATACACACCATTCAATAGCTATACATAATACATACAATGAATATGTTCAGTGCTGGTCCTGTGTTACTACGTGCGTATAGAAAAATATCGCATTTAGAGAAGTCAGCTGACTGACTGACTGACTGTAACTGAACACAGACAAGAGGGAAGTTGATGATAATTCCATTCAAATTGGAAAGTCAACGTACGGAAACAGAAACAGAAAATAAAAGAGAAGGATTGTCAATGTCTATGGTAGTGTGAATGAGTAAGGGCTTTAAATTGATATCAAATTCACATATATGTAATAGTAATAATAGTTGCACTATGTTTATGAATTATGAATATATTTAAAACTTTATTTAAATTTTAATCTACTGTCACATTTCACAATTTCTATTTTCTGCCGGAATAATTGATGAATGTAGCTGAATTAAAAACAAGTAATATTTTTGCATAATGCAAAATCATATACTGTGAGTGAAGAATCAATATAACCAACATCCAATTTAAGCTAGCATTAAAAGGAGCTATGTCAAAAAAATTAATTGAATGAGATTGATAGGTAGCAGGTTAATTACGAATTTTTGAAAAGTGCAAAATGCAACATTTACATGATTTTGAACAGTGCGAAATGCAATATTTACATGATTTTTAACAGTGCGAAATGCAATATTTACATGATTTTTAACAGTGCAAAATGCAATATTTACATGATTTTGAACAGTGCAAAATGTTCAGTTGACAATGTTGACATGTTTTTAAAATAAAAAGTGCAAATTGTCCTACTTACATGTTTTGAAAATTGCAAAATGATCTATTTACTTGTTTTTGAATATCTCAAAATATTTTTTTGCCATATTTTTAGTACCAGCATATTTAACATATTTTTTTCCCATAAGTACTGCGTTTTGTTTCTAGCTTTAAATAAATATAACTCATTTTGAGTCTTCGCTATTGCGATAGGTATGTTCATTTATCTACATATAGAATACAAGGTGAATTTTTTAAATACACAGCTACTTTTACTTTTGTGTACTCATTCCAACAAAAAAGAATTTATTTATGTAATTTAACTCCCTGGTTTTCTAATTTCCTAAATTTATCTTTTTTGTAATATGTAATCGTTCTTATATTGTTAATTGAATTGGAACCATATACTTACTTAAGTAGTAACCACATAATATTTGCAAAAATAATTTTTACATATGTATACAATACAATTTCCACGTATAAAATTAAACAACAATACGATATGATCGAAATAACGATGAATTATAATATTTCACCCGTGCATTTTACATTGTGAATTGAGTTTGAATATTCATTCTCTAGTTTCTATAGGACAGCATTCCGAAGCCGAACTGCAGTGGCAATTATTTGACCATGTGTGTTTGGCAGTGAGAAAATAATGATTATAGATTGTAATATTTTATTGCTTATTTGTTGCTGTTATTGTTGTTGTTATTGTTGTACCGTTGCCCATAATTTTAAACGGGGTTCAAATATCACATCATAATAATAATACAGTTGTATGATTTTAAGGCTGTGTGCTAAAATTTCCACAGGTTCCTCGCTTGTTTTCTTGTTGTTCGCTTGTTATTATTACTGCCCTCCTGTCTATTACCATGCTGTTGCATTACATCTGCACTGCAGGACCACAAATATTGCTCTACTCTCTTGCCCTCATTTTGCTTTTTTGCATTTAAGTCTGTGTCATAATAAAATTCAAATTGGCTTTTAAACTATTCAATATGAGAATTCAAAATTATCACCACTGTTATTTATTATGATCCACAAATCATATGAATTTTTTTCAATATGAGAATAATGCACATTTTTTTATTACAGATATTGACATACCAACCTACCAATTTTCTATACAGGGTTTCAATTTTGGTAAGGCACTCTTAAATATTTGTAGGTAACCATTTAAATAGTCCTTTATATTGTAAACCCATGCAAAAGTTCCTGCTTGAAATTTAAAAGGTATAGCGCTCCATTTAAATATATTTCATTACGATAATAACGACGTATTGATTTTTTAATTGTAATTTAATGTCACGTAATAGTGTTGAGGTTGACATTATCTTCTATGAAGAAGGAGAATTACCCACATCCATTTTTAGCTAAAAACATATTGCACTATTTACAAAAAGGAAAAAATTATCATACTGAAATCTTAGTTAAATACATTTGCACGTTTCAAAAGCATGTCAATGGAAGATTTTGCACGTTTTAAAACATGCAAATAGAATATTTTGGAGTTTTCAAAAACATGAAAACATAATATTTTGCACTTGGCAAAAACATGCACACAGAATATTTAGCACTTTTCAAAAACATATAAATAAAACATTTTGCAATTTTCAAAAACAAGTAAAAAGAGCATTCTACACTTTAAAAAACACCCGTAATTAAAATTTTACGCATCCATTTCATTTATTACCATATAGTCTTTTTTGACTTTGTATATTTTGAATTTAACACTCGTATGACTCTTCCCTATTTTATATTGATTTCCCTTACTACCATTTTCTGTCCTCACACCTTCGCTTTGGTTATAGTATTATTAATAATTAATTAAAACTTCATTATTGACACTACTACTGAAAGTGAGACCGAAACCGAGACCGAGACCGAAGCGGATGCTGCTGGGGCAGAATGAAAGAGGCGAGTAAATTTGAATTATATATTCATATTTAGTGAAGGCGTATGAAATGTAAAGGTTGATTTATATAGCGTGTTCTAGTTTATAATTAAATATTGACGATATACATTGCATAGGGATTCTAATGTATGTATTGTAATTACAATTTTCGAAACAAAATACCAACTATCTAAATTACTGTGGACAACACAGTAGGAAACAAGACTGCGATACGTGACAAAACTATTCTGTAATAAGAATTCGCACACCTTCCACCTACACGCCTGCATCTGCCCTATGTATCCTCATACTGCCTGTACAGAACAGTACAGTTGCAGTAGCGAGAAAAACAGATCGATATTCGAATAATCTGATGAAAGAGAATAGGAACAGGAAAATAATAATTACAAATTGCAAATTTGCGAATTCGAGGCCGACACCGATATCGATACCGATACCTGTGCCGGTGTCGTGCTACGGGAGCATCATCAGCTAAACTGTATGTGCAGACACTCACACTTACGCGTTTCTCATAGAAACCAAATACGAATACTACGACGACACGAATGCAAGGGCTAAAATTGAGGGCAGAGAATAAATTAATCCACGCGCGTAAACAGAACACATTTATGAGCATTGATATAGGGAACTATATACCTAAAACATAATTATAGTGTAATTTCTGCCCAATTTATGCATGGAGGGATTTTAACCTTGTGCCTACATACTCTCATGTATAAGTAATTCTGCTCGTTCGTACTTCGTACATTGTATGTATTTTGTAATGATTAAGATTGCGAAATATTTTCCATGTTAAAATGTAGGTAGTATATACTATACTAAATACAATACGATCTAATTTCCACTTCCATGCAGTTTGATTGCTTTTTCTTCCCATTTAGTTTTATTTTTATAACGGTTTTATAATGGGTAATTTGTGCAGGAGGCTGGAACTAAAACGGATACGGACTGTGCTGTATCAGTATTTACAGAAGGCGTTCCAACTAAAATTGAAAAATAATTAACTAAATTAATCCGAAAGTGTTGAAACTTTCTCAATCAAAAGCGTGCAACTTGTATTACTTTTCTATATGAATGTGAGAAAACCCGGGTAGTTGAACAGAAATTGTAGGAATACTGATAGAATTAATTTGAGCCGAAACTTTAAGTGTAGGTTGCTGGCTTTTACTTAAATTAAATTGTAATTAGATTGGTTGAGCCCAGTTTCTTATGCTACATATGGGATATGGGTATTTTTACAATTATCAATCTGTTTATGGCTAATTTTGGAAAACATGTTGAGAACATTTGGCACTTTTCAAAACCAAGCAAATTGAATATTTTGCAATTTTCAAAAACGCGTAAATAGAATATTTTGCACTTTTCAAAAACAAGAAAATTGAATATTTTTCACTTTTCAAAAGCATGTAAATAGAACATTTTGCACTTTTCAAAAATATGTAACTAGAATATCTTAAACTTTTCAAAAAACCATCTAAACGGACAATCATCGCTTATCTTAAAAAACATGAAAATAGAACATTTGGCATCATACTTCGCAATTGAAAAACACGGTGACTAATATGCATTGCAAAAATTGGGACGAATTTAAAATTCTTTATTTTTAAAATCCAATAAAAAATTTGTAAAATATTAAGTTTCAGTGATTCAAAATATATTTTGTCTTTTAGATTGTTATTTTCATTCATTTCAAGACCGTTTATTTAACGATATACCACAGACTGGAAAAACATTAACAATTAAAAACATTTGCGTTTTCCTTAAATTTGTTCTACTATGAATAAGTACTTTCACAGCCAACAGTCGGCAGTCCTAGTTCCCAGTATGGGGCTTACTTTGTTTATAATAATGTGCCGTACTTCACACCTATAAGCGTACACCTTATACACCTTATCCACTTTATACGAGGCAGTTAAAAAAGTTAAAAGTTATGAGCATATATGTAAATTACGTGTATTAAGATTGCACTATATATTGTATTACTGTTGTTTACGACTCTGGCAAAATGGCTATATGGTTCTGATTCCGATTCCAACAACAAACAATAAGGGCTTTTAATTTCTACTTTCTAATTACAATTCAATTCTTTATACGGTTAAAGTTATATACTTTTTTTGAGTACGTCTTTCTTTTCTTTCTGTTTGTTTTTTTGTATAGGCATTGTATATATTACATATGCACTGTGCTTAGTAACATTTTAACCGACTGCAGTGATTAACAATAAAATATATTGTTTTTAATGCTTATTACTTGCGGTAGGTAATATTTACTTATATTTTTGCAATATGCAATTTTGAACTTACTTTCCTTTCCTCTCAATTGTCAGTGTATTTTTTTTATAAGTTTGGGATTTGAGATTTTAAGCTCGTGATTGTGACAGTGATTTAATTCTACGAAATATAACAAGGTAAAGGTAAAGTTCAAAGGCGCATTTTATATATACTTTAAATTGCATATTTCAATCAAAATCCCAATAAAATAAAATTGCACAAAGGTGCTGCTGCTGAGCCGAAGCCGGAACCAAAGTCTACTTACTTTTAGTTGTAAGATGAAGAAATTCTTTGATCCTCTCTTTTTCTTTCTTAAAAAAAAATTTAAAAGAATTTCATAGCTGAATTCAACTGCAAATTTAAATTCAAAAGCTTTACTCACTAGTGAGGATGAAGACTTTCCACTTGGCAGATTCAGATTTTAAAAAGAATTGCAATATAAAGGATGCAGATAGGCGCTACTGATACTAGTACCAGTACCAGTACCAGTACCAGCACAATGGTAGAGATGCGCATAGAGATAAAATATAAACCTACTTATGTCAATTTTCAATTTAAACTTTGACAGAATTAATATATCGATCCATGTTAACGATCTTCCCAAGTAGATTAGTTGGCAACGAATTCGTA
Source organism: Dicyrtomina minuta (assembly GCA_949802685.1). Lineage (NCBI taxonomy): Eukaryota > Metazoa > Arthropoda > Collembola > Symphypleona > Dicyrtomidae > Dicyrtomina > Dicyrtomina minuta. The sequence goes on along the minus strand of OX461811.1, from coordinate 22,263,407 downwards.
CTATATATATTGATTGGCATAATATCCACTCGTAAAAATAATGCTAAAAAAACTAACGGTCAAATTTTAATAATATATAGTATAAGTAATTTTATCACCTGTCAATAATAATTCCACAGACTGACTGACTGACTGTTGTATGCACATAATATAGAACAGTAAAAATAAGGCTGATCACGATCACGACCACGACGACGTCTTATCCATCAAGATTTTTGATAGGAAGATGCGTGTGATGAGAGGCGCGAAGTGTTATTAGAAGATCCACTGACTCATGGTTCACCGGCACCGGATGATAATGATGTAGGAGCGATTAGCGATTATTATCAAATCAAGTGCATAAATTCGAAAATTTACTTTGAACCATAATATATAAAGTTTTTCCGTTTAAAATATTCACAATCAATATTTTTTTCGTATAATATTTTTGTATAACTAACACGTCTTTGTACATATAGGAATTTTAGGGAAAAAATTTGCACATAAATTTCAAATTTAATTTCTCTCTCTAATTAGGACCGGCTTGTTTATTCCCCGCTTTAACTTTTCACAAGACAAGATCCTAGAAGCTTCGATCAATCACGCAAGTTCACACTTTATTGCGTTTAATTTTTGAATAGAAGATGGCTTTGCAATTTAATAGCACAATAATTAATTAGATCAGTCACAGTTTTTAGCAGAGTTCGATCAATCCGAATCCGACGATTGGTTAATGGCAGCTTATTATTTCCAGTTTATTTTCAAGTCTTAGCATTTGCAGTACTTATAGGTATAGTAACCGAACCGAACCGGACCGGACCGATTTTGGAGCAAAATGAGAGAAGAAACGAAAGTAATGATGTAAATTTTTATAATTTTTTAAAAGTAATGACGAACTTTTCCTCCTACACCTTCGGAATTGGAATCCGAATAAAAACTGTCCTCGTCCTCGTCGTGTAATTTTTAATTATTATTAGTTAGTATTTTCGTATTATATTTTGGCTTCGGCTTTGGCCATGAAGTCAAAATAAGAAACAAAAAAGTGTGAGTCACACAACTTATTAAGCAAAGGAAGAGATGGAAATCCTTCCAGATGCAGATGCAGATGCAGAAGATGCAGAGCCAAGTACTGATAGTCGACGATCGAGATCGTACTACACTTGACTTCGACAGTCCACAGTCGCCGTCCAAGTCTATTTGAGTTTTAAACGAGACTCTCTCGCTCGCGTAAAGAGAGCCACACAGCAATATATCTGCCCCTGTTCAGTGTTCAGAGCCAAGTGGGCTACAAAAGTTGAAGGCAGACTTTTACTATGAGACTGTCAAGACTCAAAAGACACACACGCTACTATGCCACTATGCCACACTATATTCAAATGTATAAATCGTCCGTAAATGAGGTCATGAATTACATTGCGTTTTCTAGGTAAACCCATCCACCCTAACAGGAGAATGACAACTTTTTTAACATTGCCTTTACTAGGGAGGTTTTTAGCGCCCACTTACCAAAATTTTGACGTAGTTTATGGACGATTCCTGAACTAAAAAGCAAAGGGAACATTCAACAAATGCCATCGCCATCCATCCCATATGCAAACAGAAGACCTAGTAGTTTTAGTAGAAGCCTCATTTATTCTACTACTACTACTACTACGTGTAGTGCAAAAGTTTTAAGGAAGAACTATCCACGACGATCCACTGTTACAAGTCCAATTGCAAAATATTCGGAGGACATTGCAAATTCAACGGAATAGGAATGAAGGGAGGACATTGAAATAACGAGCAGAGAGCAGCGCTTCTTCGTGTACGTCTTCGTCTCTCAGGTTGCTGGTTTAGTTGAGAATATTCTGGGCTATACTTAAAATACTACAGTAACTAGTGTGGATCCTTTTATTTTCGCCTTTCTTAACTTTCTTTATCGTTAATGTTTCCTTAGAACAATTGTTAGTTTTATTAGTGTTCCTTCTTAGAATTTCCCAGAGTCCGGAGTCCCAAGTTCGGGTCCAGGTCCGGATCCGGAGGACCGCAGAAACCGATGTTGCTGAGTTCAAATTGTAATTGAAAAACACACAAGTATTTTCTCGAGAAGGAATTGGGCAAAAATATACTAAAACTAACTTAAGCTTATTGAACATCGTTAGAATTTAGAATATTTTCAGTTATTACACAGCCAAGTTCCAATTTCTTATTATATGTACCTGTGGCCCTACTTGAGGAATGGGAAGGACAGGGCCGGATAATGTGGCCAGCGTAGGCGTAGGGGGCTGACCCCTGCTGTCTGAATTTTCTAAAAGCATGTAATTAGAATATGTTGTCTTTTCAAAAACATGCAAATAATCTATTTTTTCACATTTTAAAAACATGCAAAAATAAAATATTTAACACTTTTCAAAACCATGTAAATGAAACATTTTGTACTTTTCTAAAATATTTAAATGGGAAATTTTTGTTAACCAAAGAAAATCTTCAATAAATTCAAAATAGTGGTTTTTGCATGGATACAAAACTGCTGCCTAAAATTAATTCCTTCGTCCGGCCCTGCGTCCTGGGGAAGGAAATTGGAAAATAAACTTGGCCTGGCTCTGGCTTACTAACAGTATCCGTAGTTAGAATTTTTAATGCATTTTAACCAGCAAGTGTAGTGTGGTATGTAACATGTAGCTCAGTATTGTAGTTTTGCATCGTGTAAACATTCCAATTTAAATACATTATTTATTATGCATTTATGTTAGGTTTGGATTTGGAATATTTTGAATTTAAAATTCCCACTATTGTACTGTTCTTTATATTGGATATGAGTAGTACGAGATTACAATTTCAATATCAGAAAAGGTTTTATAGTTTCGATCCGGATTCCGGACTCCGGAACCAGCCTCTGCTTTTTAAATGAGCATGAGATAGAGAATAGGGATCCATGAAATAAGCAACTTAGCGAAACAGTCAACAGTCTGCAAAATTGGTTTTTAAAATGTTTTTTAAACAAATTTAGGTAGGTTACTTACATAAGTCAAGTCGTTTCGGGCACTGAAGTGTGTCTGCTCCATAATTCCTAATTAATTATTAATGGGAAACGGAAACATTAGTAGAATGTACAAAATGTGAGGATTGTTGAACCTAGGTAATTTAAATGGCTTATTGGTACTTATATGTAATTTTGTTTCAAAAATTGTTTTGTTTTAATAGCGGATTTTTTCTTCTAGAATTTTTGTGTGAAGCTGGAAACCAGCTAAATACTATATATTATAATATTCAAATCTGTTAAATCTTTGTTTTTATTACAATAGATATATAGTACGGGGCTAAGTAGCTATTCAGATTCAGATTACGTCCAAAAGCAGCCTCCTCCTCTTCTTTACAGAGTGCAAAATTATGGAAATTAAATTACCTATAGCTTATACTACTTACTACTTTACTTTAGTTTGGTTCCCTATTTGGTGACTTTGGTTTGGATCTGTATTCGAAATTCGGATTCAAAAATTCTTAGAAAACAAATAGTTTTTTTTTAAGTAAGATTGTCTCCATTGTCATTGTTTGTGGGTCTTGTGAATTGTTGAAAGTTGAAACGAAAGAAGAACTTTTCCAGATATCAGCAAGTTCCATAAATCTCAAACTTAACTTTGTTGTCTCAACGTGCACAACATAAGCAATGCAATCCATATAAGTACATATACAGGGAATTCCTTTTAGGATTTGAATTTAAATTTCATTCAGTTCTTTCGATTCGGATTTATACAATTTAGAATGCACAGCATCGTATACCGTAACCGTATAGCCATGTACCTATAGCTATATAGACATACCATCCATAATAGCATTGCCACCAACCGCCACTTTTTTTTTTGCTTTACCATGGAAGGAAACACTTCCAAGAATTTAAATTCTATCGTGACGTCATCTTCCTATAATATTTTACCTTTTTAGCTCGTGCTCTTTTTCTTTAATTCTCCCTTTGTTTTACTGGACCCGCACCAGCCAGGACCTTAGGATTTTTAGGCCGAGATTTAGCCGACCCACCAAGGCCCATCTCTGTATTTTTGAATTCACAACTTACCAACCAACAAATCAAATTTTGAACAATGTAAAAAATCTTCTGGCGATAGAATCCAGAGCCTAATTTTTTACTTACAATTTTGCTTCCTAGAAAAAGTTCATTAATTTCCATATATTATTTTTTCTAAATTATTTTCTGCTTTTTAGCTTGGAACAATTTTAGTAATTATTATTATTCGCTTTGGATTGCCGACACCGAAACTGTGAAAAGGTGCAAAGCCGAAAAGATTACAGATATTTTAATACGTAGTTTTTAATGCTTACGTTAACCTTCAGTTTTACTCTCATCGTCAGTCAGAGGCATTAGTATTTAGTGTGGAAAGTACAGTAAAGAACACGGTTGACGCCGTCGTACAGTATATAGCACTTAGCACTCCTTAGAGAGAATGCAAAAAAGTATAATAATATTATTATAGAAATATATATATATTTACTAATGTGTGAGAGTTGCTTTTAAATTGAGCATAGAAACTCAAAAGTAAACCAAGGTATGTTTTAGCATTATAGACTTTATGTTAGACGACGACGACACATAAGTTTCCACATCATTTCTGGTCGTTCCTACATAGACTCCATTATAGAGAAGCATCCGCACTCACCTCCTTAACCAAGGTCAACTTTTCCAAGCTTTTAAAACACAAACAGAAACAGAGCTAAACCAAATCCAAAACCCATATAAGCACCACTATATACTGTGGTGTTTGTATAGCAAACAAATTGCAGATTCGTATAACTCGTAGGTATATAGAGGATTTGTGCGATTGCAGATTGTATTTTGTATTTTCTATAGATTTACACCACATGATGGGAATTGGAGTTCTGCTACAAAAACAAAAACCAACTCAATTGTTCTCTCTACTACTTTATTAAATTAAATTAAATGGGGCTATAACTATATTAAATATCCATGGGCATTATGTAATAATTAGTTTGTATAGGGATGTGAATAGGAAATCATATTATGATAATAGGGAAATACGATATTACGCAATAACCTTACTCAAGAGTCAAGACACAAGTCAGTCAAGGTGATGATGGGATTGGTATGACTATGTGGCAGACTTACGGATGGTAAGCTGCATATTTATACTGTAATAGTAAAAACTTTGTTGGTATTTCCACATATACCTAGTAATCCAAATACTGTGTGGACTGAGCGTTTGTTTATTAGTTTAGTTCAGACGTAGGTACGTACTTATGTAATCTCCTTATAACTCATATAGACGACAACACTGGGGAAATGCAAGTGCAAAAAAAATGGAGTGTGTAATTCTGTGTAATAATAGTAAATATTAAATGCATTTAATTATATGTAGAATATGTGATTTAGAATTTAGATTTAATGCTACTTATAAATGTAATACTATTTATTTTTTTGTTGAAACCATCACCAGGATGTAATATTTTATTTAATTACCTACCTACTTATATGTACTAACTATCATCAGTCATCGCATCAGCCGCAGTGTAAAGAAGCTCGGAAAATTCTTCCCATCAGCTGAATTTAATGATTACGGTGATGTTGATGCTACTTTATTAATGATTTCAAAATTTTAGCTAGCTACTACTGTACAGAAGTGTGTATTATTTTTATTCGGTTACCTACTTAACTTTACCTTTAATATGTATAGCCGTTTAAATTCATTATGTTCTATTTAATTATTTTGTAAGCAATTTTAATCATTACTGTAAAAAATTACCTTTAGAGTTATATCATCATAAGTAAAATGATTGCTTCCAAAATATTCCAACTTCCTACGACATTCTTGCTTAAGAAACTTTGGAGATGTAGTCAACAGTTTTAGGAACCATAATACAAATACACTGATAATTTTAACAGGAACTAAAAGTAATTAAAACGATAAATGAAACAATTATTAAAACACACCACTAGTACAGTTGATTCTACATAGAGTCTCGAATATTATAGTCAAGTTTCGATCGCTTGGCCCCAGGTGGTAATTGTTCGTAATTCGTAATAGTTATGTACCACTATGATAATGTGTAGCCTGTTTTAAATGGGGAAATTTCTAAATTCCAAGAAATTGTGAATTGTTTAGTTTTTAGTTTCTATACTGTCCAATTTAAATATTTTAACTGGAGCCTGCGGGTCCAATAAGCAGATACAACGGTCGAATATTTTAAATTCAAATATTTCTTTTACAAAACGCAGAACTCCACTTCACCTCTCAACGGATTATGTACGGATTACGGTACGAACTAAGGATCGTCCCTGAGTCCTTTACACTGGAGATGGAGATATGTTCAGAATAAAAGCTGGAGGATATAGTTCTCTCTCACTATAGGAAATATTGTTCATATAAGTACAGGCACGATTTTAGTATGAGGATTTTGGTAAGGCAAGGCTATATGGGCTTCACTTTCCAATCTCCAATAAAATACAGTTACTTTTATTACGGTCACAAGCCACCACCACACAGCTATGTAATCGTACAATATGTGTCCAGGTTCCGAGATATATCACCAGTTTATTACCAGTGTACCAGTTTGTTCTGTTTTAACTCATGCTGGACAAAAGGGTGTACCAATTGTGTTGTCTTCTCCTGGTATATTACATTACATACAAATACTACTACAACTACAAAACTGACCACTTGGCATTTGGCAAGAAGCGTAGAGAGATGAACTATCGATAGCAATTTCCACTGTATGTGTATATATACCCTTATAAATTCAAAGTATAATAGACAAGACTATAGCACTATGTAGGCAAGTTTCATTTTTCAGTTTTAAACCGTCAGTATAGTACCGGTGTCGGTGCCGGTGTCGGTGCCGGTGCCGGTACCGGTGCGGGTCCGGTATATCGTCTGATGCTGTCTCGAACTAGCTGACTTATCTATCTCTGCACTCCTTATCTGGAAGGAAAACTCTTAAAATTCTAGAAACAAGAAGAGAAAAAAACGGGGAAAAAAATTCTCTCTGCTGATAATATTATACTACTGTACAGATAGGACCGCTGATCGTTCGTGAGAGTGTGTGTAAACTTGGTGAAATGCAGATAGAGACTAACTAGTAGTGGGGAAAATGAAAATGGAACAAATCAAAATCAAAGACTCTGCTGGGCCTTTCAGTTTCTCTCTCTCTCTCTCTCTCTCTCTCTCAATGCATCCCTTCTATTCCCAGTCCCAGTAGTTGTTCTTGTTCTCGTTTACATAGTGCAAGAAAAACATCTAGATTCGTAATTTGCGAAATTGCGAATATCCGAAAATCCGAATGGGGAACAAGACCAACATGAAATATTTAGGTTGATAAGATATACATTATTGCAAGGAAAATGTACGTAGGACGACGAGGTATATCTGTAGCAAAATACACCATCAATGGCGAACATTCACTTTTTTTTCTACTAAAGATATATTATTTATATACGACAGAAACTATTATTAACTATATTATACGCTATACTACAAAAAGTATATATACTAAATTTTCAAACTTTTGCGTTGGCTGTGGCATTGGTTTTCAGTTTCGGCTTCGGCTACGGTTTTCGTTGGGGTCTTATATTATGACGACTGTTACTGTAGTTTTGGTATTAGGAATAGTGGAATAGCATGCCTGCCTGCAGTGGCAGTGGCACGGCAGTACGAGAACGAAAACGAACACGGTCTCTCTCTCTCTCTACGCTTTTACGGTTCCGTCTTTGGTCTGATGACTATAGTGAGAGCGCATTGAGGATTGGACCAGGATTGACGTCATATTGTGGCCGTGGCCGTAAGAGTATTGAATTCGCCAAAAATCTTTACTATTTTCACTACTCACTACATCGCATCGTAGTCGTAGTTTCGTCACCGGATTTGTATTCGTAGTACATAGTGAGGAGAGATGAGGGCAACGGGATCAGACACCAACACACTAGGGACAATAGACAGACCGAGACCGGGACCGAGACCGAGACTGAGACCGAGGCTGGGACCGGGACCGGGCAACGCAAGGAAGTACAGGCACAATATTTAAATGTAAAGACCAGTTCGAAAGTTCAAGCATTTCCTCGTCAGACTGTCAGACAAGCTTCGGCTCATCGGGTAACTACTTAACGGCTTTAAGTACGAAGTTGTGCCGTATGTATGTGAGTAGTAGAGGGGATGCTTGTAGTACATAAAACTATTCATAAATTGTGTCATAAATAAATTATCTGTTGATTTTGGACCCCCCTCTATAACCTCTACCCCACTACTCCATTCCTGATGACATTTTGAACGGCCGTTTAGCACAGAAATACATTGACGGGAAAAATAATCAATTTTCCTAACTCACGACGACGTCACTAACGAACGACCCGACGACCCCTTGCCTTATACGTAGAATTTTCGCAATATCAGTAGGCCAGACAGTACAGTAGATGTTGGTCTTCTTGCATGGTCTTTTGGTATGGTTTGGTAGTCTTTCGGTTTCGGTGTCCTAGGATATTTTTTATGCATGTAAATACCAGGGGAAATAAGACGAAAGGAATTCCATCGGGTGTAACGTATCCTTCACGTAGACGTGTCTCCAGTCTCCGGAAAAACTCCAGATCCAGAATTCCAGAATTCCAGACTATCCATTCCAGAGATGCCAGAAGTAGGAAGAGGAGGACTAGAACGCCATAGACTATCCAGAATCCAGAACCGTGTTTTAAATTCAAAGTCAAACTTCTGTACGCGAACTTGAACCATTACCATATACACTATACTATGCACAGCAGAGGCGCCCATCCGAATCCGTGCGGCTTTTTGTATTAGGCACCTACCTACCTACTTACCTACCTTACAAGTTAGATATTTTTCCTTTCCATATTTTTCAAATTTGTTTTCCCATTCTGCTGAGTATATGCAGGCTGGCGCTGGCAGGATGCGGAGGATGCATGTGCCTACGTAATTTATATTGAGATTGGTACGGGACGTGAGAGTTGTACAGTATTGAGATCAGCCCAAAATGTCCTCCCAGATGCACATAATACAGATAGACAGAAACAGATCATACATAAAAAAAATATAACAGCACGGATAATTTTAACTAGAGTATAACCACTAGACCAGTATGCTATTATGCATACTGGTCTAGTGGTTATAGTGAATGAAGAATCAAACTGAACCATATCCTATTTAAGTTAGAATTAAAATGAGCTCTGTCAAAAAACGCTGAATAGGATAAGTAGATATACAATATGAAAAGTGCAGGATATTCTATTTATGCTTTTTAACAGTGCAAAATGTTCTGTTTTCAAGTTTCTTTTAAAAGTGTGAAGTATATTCTAATTTAAGCATGAAATTCGTATTATTCTAATTTATTCACATGTTTTTTAAAAGTGTAAACTATCCTATTTACATGTTTTTGAGTGGGGAAAAATTTCCTACTTACGTGTTTTTGAAAGTGCAAATTGTTTTATTTAGATATTTTTTAAAAGTGCACAATGTTCTATTTACATGCTGTTGAAAAGTGCAAAGTATTTTATTTGCATATTTTTGAAAAGTGCAAAATATTCTACTTACATATTTTTGAAAAGCGCAAAATGTTTTATTCGCAAACTCTCAAGGATCTCATACGTTTTTACTTTTTGTAAAAAGTGTATTTTTTATGTTTAGCGTAAAATGTATATATGCCTCATTTTGATCCTTCACAGACGATATAGCTAGACACATACAAGCTCTACTATTACTCTTTGCTTTGCACTTACATAGAATGATTTCATTTTCATTTTCCTCCCCATTTTCGCACATATCTGTAATCTGCATAGTATATATATTTAGTTATGGACATATTTAGTTATCGTCACGACCATTGGGTATCTACGTGGAGGCGTATTTATAGTGCCATAATAAATTATGTAGGCAGTCAGCACTGTACAAATGATTACATTAGTGGATGGAAATTGTGAGAAACGGGAAATAGTTACAGACAGTTCCCGTATGTCTTTATTTCTGCCAGCCCAAATTAAAATTATAAAGACAACCGTTTATGATAAGAATAACGGTAACTGAATAACCGGGATGGTGCATGGTGGAGTCTTTTGACTTTCGAGTAAATTGGTAATTCAAAATGGGAAATTAAATTCTTTGTGACTTAATCACTTACTCTTAACATACATATATATATGTTTGCCCGATAGTGGCTGATAGGGACGGTGGCGAAAATGGATGGCGATTAACAGAATATACTTACTTTAGAAATGCACATTGTAATAAAACTCAAACATCATTTAATTACCGACATGGTACATGTATTTGCAATATTTGTATGTATAGTTTATACATTATGTAGCAGCATAGTATAGTGAATGAATACGGAACACGTCAAAAATTACATGTTGGAAAATGCAATCGCAAAATACGTACTTATATGTGCCTCCCTGCCTTCCTTCATTTCACATGCCTACACAATATTATAATGACATATTTTGGAGTTGGGAGCTTTCGTAATTCATTTATTCCTCTATTTTTTTTAACGTGCTCGCATTCACATTTCCAATTTTGCACTGTGAATGTGTGCAAACAAGCGTGGGATATATAACCAAAGCTTTTGGAAAATAGCAAAAAAGTTACATAAGTATATAGATACTATCCAAAATGAAGTCATTTATCTTCCCATATATACCACGAACATGAAAAACAGTTTACCTCCAATTATTATTTTAGCACTAGAAAATACAACTCTACACCTGCGATTTTTTGGTTTGTGTTTATAATGCTGTAGAATTTTACAGAGACTCGAATAGCGGACAATTTTTGTAATTTTTGTTGAATGCAATTTGTTTTAATAACATTTAAAGTTCTACGTGAACTTGTAAGCTATATAGATGGATTAACAATTAGTAGTGGGCGTAATAATTATTAAAACGTAAATGCAGATTATCAGCGGCAGACGAGAAGAGCGAATATAACAATGATAAATTAGTGTGTATGCATGTACGTATAGATTTATTGCATGTTTGGGCCTAGGCCTTCACAAAAATCAAATAAATTGTATTCACAATTTTGCTTGTCTTACATTTATATTTTAATTTATAATAAATTAGTATTTACTAAATATAATGATGAACGCCAGTTTTGATATTTTGTGGCACTTGAATTTGAGTAGCAAAAGCAGTCAGCAGTGGCCGCGGAACCACGGGGGACAAGGGGGCATTGTCCCCCCCTGAAATTTTAAATTCCTAATGTTAATAAATGGGTACATACTTTATTATGTACCCATGCTTAACATAGTCTTGTCCCCCCCTGAAAAATTGACCTTCCGCGGTTACTGGCAGTCAGTATTGAACACTAAGCTGACAAAAGACCGTCTTAAATAAGATAGAAATTGTTTTTTCTTGGTTCTTATTGGTTGTTCTGAATTTTGACAGCTGTCAATATCAGGCAATACGCTGATATTTGACAAGCATACCCAGTACGGAATATGCAAAAATGCAAATGAATGCATGCAAGAAGGTTGTAGGACATTTTCCTCCCGGACAATCCCCCCCCCCCCAAGCATTTTCCCCCCAGGACACTATCCTCCCGGACAATTTCCTTCCAAAGCATACCGAGGACATTTTCCTCCCAGCATCAAAATCACACCACTAAAAGAACGGATATTTCATCAATTGTTTCTTTCCACAAAATTTAGAAATTTGAAGAGTTTGCATTTAGAAATAATATGTAACTGAAGAACTAAAATTTTTCTTTTCCCAGTTGTATAAAACAATGATTACTTAACTATTTATTAATTATGAGCAACGAATGTAAGTTAAGTATTAATTATGCTTCCTATGTAAGGATATATCTTTAACGAATTTTGCATATTATTGAGAGAGGCTACGAATACATAGATTTTGTAGATACACTCGCTTGTTTTACTGAAGTGATTTTGATACTGGGAGAAAAATGTCCTGGGTTACGAGTTATGAGGAAAATGTCTGGGAGGAAAATGCCCGGGAGGAAAATGTCCGTTTACCATGCAAGAAGACTTCCTTTCATCCTTTCGCAAACATGCATTGATTTTAGCTGTAAATTCTAAAGTAACAATAAATGATATTAGATTTGGAAATTCACTGCAGCAATACTTATAATGACAGAGACAGAGTCATCGTCATTAACTTAAAACATTGTGATTGTGACTGATATGAAATGATATCGAAATTTTAAAATTCAAAACTTAGATGCTACTTAGGTAGATAGGGCAGCAGTACACAATGCACAACGTAACTCGTGAGAAAACCAAAAACCGAAAATAAACAAGAATTTCCAACAAATTAAGTGTGTTTTTTTAAGTACATGCCTACCTAGACACAAACAATAGTGAAAAAAATGAATTAGAATCTCAATCAAGATGCTAGCAGTAACACTAAGTACAACACAACTAAGTTATCACGGAAGTAATGCTATATGCCATTAGAGACTCTATAATTATGTATAATCATCATCTACATTAAAGCTTTAAAAGTTTAATCCATTTAAAATATTATTATAAAAACTTATTGCATTGTATACTGAGACTTATGGCTACTGCAAGTCACAAGTGTGCAGCAGTGACTTAATAAAGTTATTTCTCTCATGTGAAATTTGATTACTGCAATGGCAAAAAATATAACGCCTGGCTCAAATTATAATATTTTGTAATTGCTCCTCGGAATAATCCATAATTGTATACAACTTCATTTCCGAACACATTGCACATGCTGAAACTGAGTATCAGTAGATAATATAGGTTACGTAGATCATAGCTAGGTAGGCTGACCATACGTACTGTTTTGCCCAGTACAGTACTGGTTTTGAGACTAAAGCATACTAAAGTACTGGGTAAAATTTAAAACTCAAACACTGTCAAACAGTACAGTTACAGTACATGTACTGTTTTTAGACTAGTGCTACCATAGAGTACTGATTATTCACCATATTGCTGAATTTCACGTTTCTATTTGAATATTATGAGCGCGTAAGCATCCGAAAATTCAAATTGTACGTTCTGCACAGCATTACAGGCACAGGTACCGACAACGAACGTCGGTGCGGATATTACAATAGAGAAGTTCCGTTTTCGAGGTCTGACTTATTTTTTTACTCATTTACTCAAAATCACTGACTCATGAGTCAAGTAAAAAGGTGGAGGTTCCGTTCCAATTTTACTTAACTCTGTGACTCCCAAACGGCGGCAAGAATGTGACAACCACTTCAAGCACTTACGGTCATGCGCAGTGCTGCTCAATAGTTGAGTCAGAGCGTTACTCAAATTTTGATTTTTGAGTAACTCTGACTCACAAAAATCACTCCTTTCTCTGGCGGGAACGGTTGCACCTCCTCTTTTTACTTTCACTTTGAGTAAAAAATTAAGTCACAGGCAAAACGGAACCTCTTTAATATCAAGCACATGTCTCCTCTACACGTTTCTACGTTTTTTTAACGGGCTCGCAGTACTACTACATTAGTCGCCGAGTTCGTGTTGTGGTATGGTCTAGTTTTTAGTATTATTTTAATAAAATGCCAAACACACGCAAATGTGCTTTTAACAGCGATTTACAAGAAGAATTTACTTATATTAAACTAGTCTCTGGTGTTTGGCAATATAATGTTCAGTGTAGTATTTTTAATTCGGAATTTTCAGTAGCTAACAGTGGCAAAAGTGCAATAAATAACTACATTCAATCGAGAAAACATAAAAATATCACAGTAGCAACTGCATTCAGTTCTAAAATGGCCCAACATTATAGAAATAAGACACTCGGAGCGACTGAATTAGCATAAGTGACTAATAAAGGATAGTTGAACCAACTTTGGTTTACTTCCTTTTATAAATTAGAGCTTTTAAAGTGAGTATGGATGAGTGGATCAGGATCATATTTACGACAAAATTAATGACGTAATTATTTATGTTACGCAAGAATAATTGCAAGAATGGAATAACAACAAGTGAATCAGCGCTGGTGTGATATTTTTCAGAATTTTAAGCAAACCTCTATTTCATATTTCTTGCAGTAGTTTTGAGAAAATTATTCAGTTTATTTTATCTTTGCCAAGTTCGTCTCTTGCTATCATTAAATATTTATAATAATTTTATCTTAAATTGAATTGTAAACGAAGTTGTCACTAAGCCCAGCGATGCTAAATCACCCATCATGGGTGATTTAGCATCCGTTTTTTGCAAACCAAAACCGGTTAACTGACAAAAATTGTTTTCAATATTTTGCGGTCCTATGTTGGTTTATTGCTTATGTTGCTGTTTAAAGTAATAAATCTAACGCTGCGCTTGATTTAAAACCTACAATTAGGTTTTTTTTGTTTTAAATTTCATATTACTATTTTTATTAAATGTACTAAAATACAAAATAATATACGTATAGTGGGTGTAACATAACTTAAAAATTGAAAATCACTTGTCAATTCAAGTGCTCGACTCAATCCGAATTCTAAACTGCCAGGGCAAGCTGTCACTTCTGTCATCCGTGATACTTTCGATTTCAATTGTAATTTTATACCGATACCGATAGGCTTTGCTCACCTATGACTTTCATAAAGCACTGATCTCAATACTTTTCAACTAAAAAAATTAACTTCGTATTTAATTTTTAACTATTGAACAGACAAATACTAATAAAGTAATTCGAGTTTTCCTTGTCATGAAGAATTGAAAAACTATTATTTTTAATTTTTTGGTAATGTTTAAGTATGGTTCAGTAGTTAATAATTTAATAAATATATATTATACAGCCATGCCATGTGTGTACCGTGTTTCCCGCCATATAACATTTTAAAATGTTTTCGTAGATGACGGCAGAGGCAGAGCAGCCAGGAGCAGTTTGCCTTCAAAATTTTTCATTTTGCACTTTTGGGAGAGATGTCAGGAAAGATGGGAAATATTTCAGTGATCTAGTTGTACGCTTTATGTGTTTGTATGGGAGATCTCACTAGTCAGTGATCTCACAACTTTACCAATCCAATTTATGTCTTATGTCTTGTTGTTGTACACGTCTAGCTAGAGTAAATATCAGCTGGTTTCGAACCTGTCCAATAATCTTAAACTTTTTGTGCTGTATCATTATTATAACGCAATTTGAAATAATAATATTTCGTCAGTGCGATACTAAATAAATTCGAGACATTAAGTGCGTTAAAAACTTGTTATTGTGTTGCATAATGTGAATTCTAAATTAATAAGTTAAATTAATTGCACTGTACTTTCTTTTTTACTTGTTTCATTCATCTTTCATCTTTGGGTACTTGACCCACGGTTACGTGTGAAGTCCCCGATTGCTGATTATTGGTTCGGTGGTAGGTAGGTTTTCAAATAATGTTAAAATTATAGTAATCTGAATCTGTTCACCTTATTGCAAAAATACCTTCTTTTATCCTTTCATGTTTTATTTCAAAATTAAGCTCAGCTGTAATCTATTGACAGCCAGCTATCTGATGTGCGGGCACAGTACTATCACTTGTTAGTACGACGAGATGCCCGTCAAGTAATCTACGTATTAGTCTTTGATTCTTTGAGGTTTTGGAGAGAGACAAATTTTTGTTTAGCCACAATTTAATAACATTCTTAAGTTTACACGTGGATTTTATGAATTACCCATTTTGTTACTTACCATTCACCATTAGACCAAGGTATAAAATATACATGATTTGCAGACTACATATTCTGACTAGGGAGATCCGATATATGAAATAGATAATTAACATGTGCAATATGGAGTATTGCATAATTTGGCTTTCCTAAATCATAATACTGCATTTTAAATAATACCTCAATCAGCTAAGTATCTACATATTCTTGTGTTCGGTATCCCTAAATTTTTAATTTGCAATTTATAAAATTTATGTAAGAATTCAGTTTTCCACATTATTATCTTTAGTAAGTAATTAATTTAACGAAGATTTTCAATTCCTATTACATAACTGCTCCACAAGTAATTAAAACGCTCTCTGTCATCTGCTATATGGTATATACTGGATTATCGGATCAATACTGTAAAAATATAATATGATACTATCAACTATGAAACGTGGTTGGTATGAATGAATTGTAATATTTTGATAAACAGGTTGTAGGAAAAGTTAATTAAATGCATTCAGTGTAATTATTAGTATCGTTTACTTATACTTTTGCAAGATTGTAATCTGTTGTGCTTCTCTGTTTTGTTTAAATTGTAGGGCGTTTTTGCTAACACCATGGGGGATGCAATCGAGATTTTAGCAGAACCTGAAATTGTTGAACCAGGATTCTTCGAGTCATTATTCTCTTCAGTCGGCTCAGGTAATTTAAAAATCTAGTAGCATATTTACATAGTCACTTACCTGCAATTTTATTAATGTCGCCTTAAACCATCAATGCTACAAAATACAATTTCGTCATATGTGTCTGGTGGCTATGTTACTGTAGATTATTTTAAAATTTAATGGTTTAATAAAGTAAAGGGATTTAAGAATAACGCATTAAGTGCTATCGAAAATATAAACTATTTTATTATATGTTGGCTTTTTTATTATTTAATTTCAGCTCGAGATGTTTTGGCATCAAATGGCTGGTACATAGTCGGATTAGCGGCGATTGCATATTATGTATACAAGAACTATTTAAGTCAAAGTGGTCCATCCGAAAGTCGCAGGGGTCGCTTTGTGCAATCGCCAGATGGTAAGTTATTCATATAAAATGTTTTTGGCTTGAAGTTTTCGGGAATACTTTAAATTTTGAAGTATTTTTGAACATGGTTTTGTATGTGAAATGCAGATATGTGGCTAATGGAAAAGGTTAAAATTGTAGCAGTTAAATAAATTATTTCTGTCCCGCTTTTCTATAATAAACGCAATTGGGATGTATTTTATAATTGAATAGTGCAGGGTGGGCCATATTACTTTTTCTAACTTGCCAAAAGGAAAAGGTTATTAATCGATTTTAGCAAGCGTTGTTTACGCTAAAATAAAGGCAATTTCTGGGATATTTGACCAGTGCCACAAGCAATTACATTGAGATGGAGTACGTCACAAAATGGCTTAACTAACCAAAATTCCAAAATATGACTTTTTAGATTTTTTGGCTGCAAAATGTTAAATTTACGTTTAAAAACATTCAGACTAAAACAAAACAAGCTAAGCAATCCGTTTAAGTTTTAAATATAATGCTTTTCAAATTAATGATTTCCATTTTCGGCAACGCATATTCGAGCACGGGTTTATCATGTTTTGGGAGACCTTAGAAAAATTTTAAAGTAGAATACTGTCTGTTTCCTCAATTATCACATGAGGCTGCTCCAAATTAGCTTGTCGGTCATTATTAACTTAGGACTTTACGGAACCCAAGAGAAATAAACCTGGCTTTTAGAATCCGAATCCGTGTTTGGAGTGACATTTTTATTGGAAGAACTTTTGCAGACCAAGCTTGGGATGAGTTGTGTTGTGAGACTGTGCAACTTTTCCTTAACCGACATACAAATTCCAAGATTTTTCTTGAATTTGACTTGTTACGTATTGAAGTATGTTTTAATAGTTTACTACATAAATTCAGATATTATAGCAAGTTAGAAAAAGTAAAATTAATGCCCCCCCCCCCCTCTATTGTATGTCATTCTGAAATTTACATTTTCTTTACGGCCGTGAAAGCCTGGAAATAATAATAAGCTTTTTATAAAGACATTAGCTGCAAGAACTTCGGATTTGCTGCATAAAGCTATAACACTAGTTTAAATTCTGCAGTTGACTTTCTAATAGTCTTTAATAGTATGGTTTTATGATTGCATTCAAAGTTAAAATTTTATTTTATATTATTACTAAATTTATTTACCATATAATTTAGGGTCAAAGTAGAGAGCGTGTTTACTTTGTAGAATATACTGTTTTTTGTTAGATATGTAAGTGCGTAAGTAGATTGCGTGTAAAAATTTGAAATTTGAACCATTTCAGTACGCTGTCAGAAAAATGGTATTTTACTGATTTGCGTTTGATCATTTGATTTTAAACACCTGACCTTAAAAATTTAGATCCGTTAACCTGTTTTGAATTTCATATTTCGTTAATGATGATGGAGATTATAATTTACTCAACTAGACTAAACTTAAAGTCTGCTCAAAAAGGATTAAGCCGACTAGTAATACCTAATTTTATTCAGTTTTGCTGTTTCTTGACATGTATTTAATTGTTGTGTATTTTTTTCTTATTAGAATTAGCTGCAAAGCAATCCAGAGATGAAGCTCGGCGCATCGCGGTAGAAAAAATGCAGGCCAAATATCAGATCGAGGCAAATGAACGAGCTGAAAAACTTAAGCAGGTATGATAGATAGAATTTATTTGACAAATAAATCACTCGCATACATTTATGCTTATTATATTATTGTTGCAATCTTTAACTATGTTTGGCCATCGTTTTTTTGTTGCGGTTTTATACAAATTATACTTTATTATTTGTATTTTAATTGTTTGAATGCTCTTTAGATTTTATTAAAGATGTTGATAGTAGAGGTATATTCTATTACATATCTTAATTTTTAATATTCATATTTCTTGACAATGTGATTTAGCGAGAAGAAAAGAAAAGGCTCGACCGTATTGCGGAACTCGAAAGATTAGAGGCTTCTCGGAAAGGGGGTGTAGGTCATGCTTTGGGAAGTAGCTACAAATCCTTCAGGCCTGGTGAGTGATTTTTTTGTTTTGGTTTTAAATTTAGCCTGCTTAACTTAATTACTTAACTAACATGTCTTTATACCCCTGTTGCGCATTTGATTTATCTAATTAAATATTATAGCATAAACTTGACGAAAATAATGAAGCTGAAACTGCCAGCTCAATAAGTATAATATTCTTTTGACTTTGACTTTTCTCTAAACTTGTAACTAGCATGATCATGTGAGAAAAAACGTTTCTTCATTATTTTCTTTTTTAGTAAATTTTAATTTAAAGGTTGTAATTACTAATTCATGCAAAATCTTTGTTTCTAGAATATAATCCTCTGATGGGAGATACGTCTAGTAGTGCCAGAGCATGTGCTCGTCCCTCCGGCGGTCGGCAAGGCGGATGAGGTTAATACCTGCAGATTGTATAAAAGATTTACCTCCGTCGGTATTTCATGATATATGATCTGCAATTTTCACTCGCATCCTCTTTTCAAAATTTTTTCGCATGCTCATCTTTACAACACTCAAATCCAAATGTGCTTGACCACCTCCTCTCTGATTATTGCTCTAATCTCATCGCTTAGAGATTAGAGACACTGGTGGACGACGGAAACAATAACTTCCAAAAACTTTCTCGTGTTTTAATTCTACCTCAACTGGACATCTTTACACATGACACTTGCAGCTTAAATAACTACGGTTACTGTTGCCGGTCGATTTTTCTTTGTGAAGGTCATTCACTTGAGGATATTTTGGCAATAATCATTTTGTATCTGAAAGACTAGCTATATGACGATACATTACATAAATTACATAATATACTGGTCCTTTTAAAATTATAAATTGTTGTTTACTGGCTAGCGTGTACGTATGACTAAATCGTTAAAAGAACAAAAAGATACATTTATTAACTAAATCATTTTTATATAAAATTTATTGTAACTGTCAAATGAAGTATGTGTGATATGATTGTGCAACTTACATATTTATTTATTTATAGAAAAACGCTGATATTGTATAGTAATTAAATTCTTGTAATTTTTCCAACGTTAACTCGTATTCATAATAAATAAGAAATTAATATCCATGATTAAGCATTTTTTACTAACTTTATGAAAACGGCTTATTAAGTATTATATCACATGATAGAATTAACTATTTTATTTTCACTGTTATCGCTTCAAATTATTAGCTTTCCAGATTAATACATCATTGATAATGCGCAATGGGTTGAAATGACGTAGTAATTTACAACTGTGACAAATTAAATAATTGTATTTAATCCAGCCGCTGACCGTGCATATATTATCGAATACCTAATAGTCAAGCCAATTAAATTAATGTTCAATTCAGATCAATTTTGCAAGCTTATTAGCCTTTTAATAATAGTATGGAGATAATCAGGAATATTCCTCAGCACTATTTTTGGCTAGATGGATGGCAGAGTAGCTTGAGCTTCATTGTTTCGTTTGGAAATTGTTTCCTCCAGATTACTTGATATTCTAGAATCTAGATTATTGAATAATATTTTGGTAAATACATACAGATGCTGTGCTTGTATGAGCTCAGATAGAGGTGCCATGCCATATAATATGCTATCTAAAATTTGTATACAAATTTTGCCTAAAGACAACTGGAAAGTAAACGGAGCCATACTGGAAAGGAAAAGCTGGGATTAAGATTTTAGATAATCACATTTCTGGCCCTGGCAATCTCTTATTTTATTTATTAATTGTATTTTATATTGTTTCCCTTGTTGGTCTTTATGCTCAAATGGAATATGGGAATACGTCGTAGATTTTTGAGTATTTCAGGACGGAGAATCTTTAAATACTAAATATTAATATCAGCAATAGCATAACATATTGTGAGATTGAGATTTCGTGCTCCATACTCCATGGTGTGTGTGTGCGTCTGTGTGTTTCGTTTCGATTTTGATGAGATCCCGACTGTGATGTGATGTGATGCTTGGACTGACTGGGATATGGGACTAGGGAAAATATCTGTAGAAATGGGAAGGACCTGCAGCTGAGAGAGGATTTTATTTATAGTCTCTTGGTCTCTTCTCTTTATCATTAGACGTAAGGTACCAACTTATTAATATTGATTATTTAGCTGGGTCTCGGTTTGGTCTAGAGCAGGACCACACAAGGGTGAGTATATAGTACTTAGCATTTGGGTATAACGACTTTTAGAAGCTGTAGTATGCATCTGTATTCATATTATTTACAGATTATTTAGTACGGGATTATGAATAAAGCCTCAACTTTAGCAGAATATCCGAACAGTAAGTCTACACAATTGAGCTCACAGCGAGGGCAATGAAATACTTATGGTAATTCACTGACGTTGATTAAAATGAAAGCATTCCTATATTCACGTGTTTTGAAACTTTTTGAATTTCTCAAACCCTTATTAACTTTAGAGTAACGGTTGACTCGACTTGAAGGTTTGTTCAAAGGATTTCATAATATCTATGCGAGAAGTAAGTACTAATTAAAATGTTGCTGCACATGTCAAATAGTTGCATAGAAAATCAGGTTTTTAAATTTTTCAAAAAAGTAATTATAAATTTGAAAAACTGGTAGGATACTACCTAATTTAAAAACCTTGGGGTGATACAAAACTTGCTTCATTCGAGCAATCACTATTTTTCCTTCTCAGACTTTAGAATAAAAACGGTTTCCATCCTTTCAAAAAAGGTTGTACTTTTAAGATATGTTACATGTTCCCAGAAATCGGGGAAATGTGCTGAGAAAGTTTACAAAAAAAAAGGTAAATCATTCAAAAGACTATAATAATTTAGAAGATTTTGGATGTTTCTGAAATATTCATGTTCTAATTTGGAATATTTTCCATTTTTGCAGAAGTCTTTCGGAGAATTAGATGATGTCGACAATCCCAAAAAATACATACTGCACAATTTACATGTTGTAAGAAGTTTTAATTGGAAGTTTTTGGAAATGACAAAAAAACAAGTAATTGCAGCCTACTGAGTTTATTTTTGGCTTTGCAAAAAATAAAAATTTCAAAAAAATGATTCATTTCCCAAAAATATGGGCTTTTAGCAAGATTAGACAAATTTCGACGTTTCCAAAAACGACCCCATGTAATTAAATTTGGAACAAAAATATATAATTCTATATAAAAACAAATAGGGATACAAAAAGTTGAGCTACTTTTCGTATTGTATTTTCCACATGGTTGTAATTAGATATACGGGTTTTAGGGGATTTGGATCACTTCCGAAATTCAATTTTGATGCCCAGATTCAGGCATGAATTTCTTACACATAGACACAGACACACAACCCCTTTACTTTCAACAGTGATTCTAGACAGATAATTATTAGTGTTTAGTGAGATGGATATGGAGACGTCTATAAAAAAAAGTCTAGCTTAAAACTTGTTGACACGTGAGTCTAGTCTGTCTCTGTATAGCCTATAGTGTCTAGTCCTAGTATAGTCTACTATTTAAATGGAGACGTATGGACATTACCGAGTGTGTACTTAGTACTTTATTACAACTTGAACTAAAAAAAAATGCTTGAGAGTCCCTGTCGTTTTCGTTGTTGGTACTTCGTTGCCTGTACTTTCTGTCTCGTATTCCCACCTTCTTGTACAATATCTAATCATGACATGTTTGCTTTGGCTTTGGCTTGACTTGAGTTCAAAAGTGATGTGATAACTTAAACTTTTATCTTGAAGTTGACAATGACAAGTTTTGTAGATCTAGCAAAGAGTCTCGAACAACCTCTCGCATCCCCTGCCTAAAGTATGTTATATACCTATATACCTCTTAAATTAGAGTTCTTCACTTTACTCCAGACATAATCCTTATCAAAATTTCGTTTTCTATTCCTACAACTATAGGTAGGTAGGTACTTGCCTTTTTATCTCTACTCGTGAAGGGTTGGCATTATCACTATTAATTGTCATTGCCAACTATTAGCTGTTTTATTTTTACTCAACTTTAGGATCTCCCTCTTACCGAACTACCACATGATTATCGTGTTAATTTATTTTATTTCTAAGCATTTTTTTCTCAATATTTAATTAGGGTGAGGTAGCCTAAAAGGGGCTGGGGAGCTAATGGTGATCGGATGATTAAATTCGTATTCTTAAACACCTCCGAAACTCATATGGTGGCAGAATCAGTAGATTGAACGTCAAAATGTTTACAAAAACAAATTTTTTAAAATTTTTACATCGACTGGTTTGAGTTATACAGCCGCTGGCCACCACTAGGGCACCGGCTAATATTAGGCTCCCTATACATTTTTATCTTTTATCTTTATATTCTAAACGTCAGCTTGCTTAAGCTATATTTTTTAATACTGCATTAGTAGATCCAAGAAGGTGGATATAGTACACGAAGAGAAGCAGTCTACTTTTACCTGTATTGTCCTATGTTTATACCATCTGGAATTTGGTTGAAAGAAGGTCTGAATTATTGTATTTTAGTATTTTAGTATTTTTGAGCGTCCTTATAACTTTACCCTTTTCCCACCCATGATACTGGTACCTATGTCGTCAGACTTGAAGGCTACATCGCAGGGTCCTTATATATTACAGGTGTACATAAATTCTAGGTAGAAAAGAACCCTTAATTTTTTTTGTAAACACGATAAGAATTGTTAGCTCAAGACACTGCGAGCACAGCATTAACTCATATCATATCATACCAAGTAGGTAATTACATAAGTACCTCCGATGCGTAAGTAAACACAAACAGTCGAGTCGAGATCAAAGTTTACAAGATCTTCTCCCTAATTTGTTCTGGTCCCTTCAGTTTTCAGGGCCGGACGAAGGAATTGCTTTTAGGTGGCAAAATGTTTTTGCATATAAAAACCACCATTTTGATTTTATTGATAGTTTCTTTTTGGTAAAGCAAAATGTTGTATTTACATGTTTTAGAAAAGTGCAAAATTTTATTTTTACTTGATTCAGAAAAGTGTAAAATGTTCTATTTGCATGTTTTTTGAAAAGTGGAAAATGTTTTATTTGCATGTTTTTCAAATTTACAAAAATGTTTATTTGCATGTTTTGGAAAAGTCAAACTATTCTTTTTTACATATTTTTAAAAATTGCAAAATATTCCATTTACATATTTTTTTTTAAATTCGGTCAGCGGGGGCTGCTGCCTGCGCTGGCCGCATTATCCGGCCCTGACAGTTTTATTCCTTATAAGAAGTCAGTCAGTATAGGCTTTCTCTCAATTCCCATCTTTATTTGTTATATCAAGTTTCTTGGCAGTGTATTTCATAAAAAGTACTTGCAAAGTATTTATTCCTGAATAAAGTCCACATATTATCCTAACAGAAAAAAGAGTACTTTAACCGAATTCACAAATATGAATTTATAGAGTGCTCAATTCAATAATATGTAAATGTTTTATTCATTTTTAGTCATTAGAGAAAACACATTTATATAGAAATAGAAGGGGCAGTAAAATATTGGTATTTGTTTTGTTTGTAACTTGTTTCTACCTATTTATTATAAGCAATTATTTTGAATATAGCTAGTTTCTGTCTGTATAGTTTATTTGTAACTGATTTTAATTTTCCGTATTACGCGCTTACTAAAGTTTGAGTAACTAACTCGAGCCTAAATTTGCTAAAATATTCGTGCCAATGTATTAATAACCGGTATTAAAAACAATTTAATTAATAATCTGAAGTACGACCATTTTTAAGCTATACCTATAGGTATAGTCTATGACTATCTACGTGATAAGGATTTAAAAGGGGGATTTATAGGTGTAATGAAATAATTCAGTATATATAGTTTAACAGTATAGTCGCCGACATCATAGAGGATATCATGAAAGATGGAAATAAAACTCGGTGTTTGTGTTGGGTCTTTGGGTTTGTCGTTGTCATTCTCGTTGCCTCGTTGAAATCTCACCCTAAAAACCAAAAGTAAACGGATCCATGAAGCCTCTTCCTGAGGGAAGCGAGACAGAGAGAGAGAGAGAGAGATAATAATAGTAATAGTCTTGTTCGATGTGGATGTGGATGTCGATCCGACCCGATCCTTTCTCTCCTACTCCGCCTACCCGGAAGAAAAAAAATTGAGTGAGACCGAGAGACGCAGGGAGAGAGGGTGGCTTGAGTTTGGTGGATGTTGCTGTGAGCTTGCGTAATAATTCCCTCCTATATGGTTCCTGGATAAGTCAATAATACACCCGAATCAGCCAAATTCAGTCGGCATATTATGTCAGACACTTTACACTCTGGAACTGGAACTGAACTTTCAAAATGGTTGCTTTTAGCTTTAGCTCCTCTTTGCGTTGCTTTAAATATTATGCCTGTATAATGTATTTTATAGTGATCTCTGTTTTCTGGATTTCATACAATCTTCCTTCCTGTCTCGCTTACTTAATACTGTGTCCGCATTTTCATCGATTCTGACGATTCAACATTTTCACTCTTGGAAACTTGATATGACTTGATGACTCTGAAACAGAAAATGAAATGAAATTATACAATGCAAATAGCGCTTTTACATAAGACCTAAAAGAATGTAAAAGGCGCTACTTTAAATAAGGAATGATTTCTTTAGGGTACTACTACTGGTAGCGGAATTTTGGTTGGAAAAACTCCGAATTTCCCAGTCATTCATGTTCCACATATACCTACAACAAGCTAAAACTTATTACCTTTATTTTTTCAAGAAAACCATAATATGTCATAAACTATAACTTCAATACTCAGCACTAACGATCGATACTTGATAGTTAATAGTTAATACAGAAGTTTACTGTCAAATACATATTCAATTTAGGATATATTTAACTAGATACTATATTGTATAAGTTTATTCTTCATCTGGGAACCGAAAACACAATTATAGAACCTGTATTGCCATTAAATGACGATGTCAAATTTTGACATCGTTGCATTTAATGGCTTATATATTTGGTAGTTTGTCGGTTTTCAACCTCGCCTCGGTGCGATGCGTTAGTTCAGTTAGTTGTGTGATTCTAAATGAACGTGTAGGAAGTTGAAGTCGTCGAAAGTTGTAAGAAAATTGTTGTTGTAATTTACTTGTCTTTATCATACATAGATATTTAAATTACAAAATTAATGAATTTACTGGTCACAACTTTTTGAAAATATCAACAATCAACGTTGAACGTTGAAACTACGTAATAGACTGGCAAGACAATCAGCTACCAACAGTATCTAAACTCATTATACTATCAACTGTATATCGGTTCGTTAATATCCTTCCTCCACACGCGAGACAAACAGATGACAAACTGTGTAAACACTATATACTGACTAGACCACAGATAACAAAGAAGAGTTGATTACTGTAAATGTACCCCAAAAGACATTCGATGGATTTTTAATGAAAAACATGTAAGTACTCTAATTGCAAATCGCTATGAAACCTGAAAACCGTTTTACGAGAAGATACTTTTGAATTCCTTTGACACATTGACAACCCTCACCACTCCCACAGTTCACAATATTCCAAATTCGCACTTTCATCGAAGAGTTTTAATTAAGACACACCTGGCGACCTCACTGACAAATCCAACATTTGGCACGTTCATGTTTCCAGCCGTATAGGGTTTCGCCATAGATAATCATGCATATGTCACTATTTATTGCCAATTTACAAGGGAACAACAATAATTGCTAAAAAAATCACCATTTCGTTACTTATTATACTTCGAGAGCACACTTGTCTTTGTTTAATATTTACTCAACCCCTCAATTTACTTTATTTTACGTTATTTCGACCGGCACATCGGCTATTCGCTATATCTGCTTTGCTGTTGCTAGCCGATTTAAAAAACTCAGATAATACGTATAATAAACGATACCAAAAAGCAATTACGATGACTCGAAGTCGAACCCAACTTTAAATTAACGGAGATGTAAATGTCAAAATAAAACTGAAAATATCCGAAATTCTATACTGTAAAATCGAAAGCACAAAAATGCTAAATTGAGACGCTGCCACTCAGCACTCCTGAATTTTTTAGTAGATAAATTGATGTTAAAAAGGATCATACGCCGTGCACACAAAATTTTCTGATTGCAACTTAGTGATGAGTTAACGACGATTCTATTAAAATCTTTTTAAACTCAAACGCAGCTCAACGCCCACAATAATGGAATTCGATTTATTTTGATGTTTTTATTATTTTTAATCATTTCACTCAAAAATATACCGGCGACAGAACAGACAACGGAGGACTCAGCTTGCAAATTAATCCAACCCTCTATACGAAGTATGGCATTTCATTTTAATATCATTTTATTATTCATTACAAGTTACTTAAGAAATTCAATTATTATTACATTAAAAACTTCGCTGGTGCACCATAAATGTATTTTTGTATTGAAAATAAAGAGAAAACGCCCGCCCCTTCCCTCCCGTGATCTGAAACAATATCCCCGTTCACGAGGACTAGGACGAGAGGGTTAAAAATTGTCCCAACTTACCCCGCCTTCTGTGGTTTCCTTAACAATTTCCAGTTGGTTCCAATAACACTACAGTTCTGCATTTTGGACCCTACAACGCGAACACGGTACGAGCGATAGTATCAGTAGGTAAGTACTTCAGTTGGTTTTCATCTCTGAATTTAAATGTCTATAAAATGGAAACACAGACACAGTTTATAGTCACTATACTGATGCGTCAATCTTCAATATCCTGCACACAAAAAACACAAGGACCTAAGTACAAATTCGAATCCCCTATAATATACTGCGTATACAAACACTGACTACCTCCTGAAGGTTGAAATACGTAATTATTGTACCTGACGATAAGACACTATTTAATACTAATATAAAACTGACTCAAGGAAAATTCTTTTGAAGGAAAAACAACTGACTATCAACTATGAATTTATTATGTCTGTACTTATGGCTATTTGACGCCTACGGCAACGGCTAACGACACCAATATCATAATACTAAATACCAACAAGAGCGATCAAGGCTACCGGCTATAAAAGTTGTAAATTAAATCTGAATATTTCGACAATCCTATGTATACCTATTCTAAGTAGGTACCACATATTTTATTTTATATTTTGTAACATCATCAGCAGAGATAAATTGTAAATATTTTACTGTGTACTTCTATCCATGAAAAACCAATCTAGAAACCTGATACTAGCAATAAGAAAAAAGACGCAGAAAAATTGTTTTTTTAATTATTGTAATACTTAAAAAATGGTTCTTTCCCCGTTGAGAATTATTGAGAGTTGTGTCGTTTTTTCTTTAAAAATTGTGAATTGTGATTGTGAGAAGATTGTATGAGAGCCATTCGGCCTCCACACCCACACTGTCAATAATCGTACCGAGACTACGTCATGAAACCTCTATGCACTTTCTATTCAAGTAAAAGTGCAGAGACACGTGAAGTAAAATGGGTACTCTCAACTTTTACATACGACATGTAAGTAAAACGTATAGAGCATCAAAGGCATGAAGCTTTACACAGTCATTGCCGTTGCCATGTACAAAGTACGATTACGATTACGAATTACCATGTACCTAGAGATCACTACACGTCTACGATCTGCAGTCGGGTCTGATGTCTATATCCTCCGACGTCCGACTTACGAAACGATCAAAATGCAAATGCAATAATACGGAGCTGGAAAACTTCAACTACAAAACTTGTACAAGTACACAGGGAAATACCCGCCTGAACGTGTGCATAATACCCGGCCTCTCGGTACATCTCTGTACATGTGCATTTCTTTCCCCCGCTGGCTAGGTACTGCATACTATAAACAGTTTTGAAGTACACATTGTAGATATCAGGGTTTGAACTGTAATACTGCAACCCTAATATTATACTCATATACATAAAAGAGTAAAACCGCACCGACTGCCTACGCCAAGTACAAAAACAAAGTATTGCTCTAAAACGTGGATAATTTCCAGACACTCATGTCAATACTCATGTCCGAGTCCGATGCCGACTCCGAATACGAGTCAGAGGTTCAGTCCAGTTTCAGTCTCATCGTCTACAGATCACAATTTCCTATGTCATACCACGTCACTTTGTCTGGTTTTCAATCGCAGATATAGCAGCCCGGAAAAAGAAG
Source organism: Dicyrtomina minuta (assembly GCA_949802685.1). Taxonomy (NCBI): domain Eukaryota; kingdom Metazoa; phylum Arthropoda; class Collembola; order Symphypleona; family Dicyrtomidae; genus Dicyrtomina; species Dicyrtomina minuta. Next base: position 22,234,726 of record OX461811.1, on the reverse strand, counting down.
TCTACGGAGAAAGAGCCCGGGTGTATGTTGGCGTGACTCGCGTTTTAAATGAGGCAAGAAAACTAAAAACAATTAGAGCACTGGGGCTCTGTTGGGCTATTTACGGTACATATTGAATCAGCATCCGCCAGCCGCATGGGGCAATGGTATTCGGAGGCAAAATCTCTGTGAATGTAGTAGGTAGTTTACAAGGTCTGTTACATTCTAAAATAATCCTGTTTTTTATATCAATTGAATAACTATGAACAGAAACAGAAGCTCTGTAATATTTTCTGTAGTCGAAATTGAAATTTGTAGATGATATAGGTAGGTAGGTACTTATACTATGCTAAAAGTTTTTAAATTCGACTTCCATGCTAAATACTTTGAGTTTCACATCGTAGTACCTGTATGCTTGAGTCATTCAAATGTGAATTTAGACTTAAGTCGACACGTTATACACTGATAGTCAGAGACTTCTTGGTCTTGTAAAGTATAAAAATTCAAAATGGAAAAAGTCAAACTCAAGGACTTTCGCATAGCTTTTTTTTTCTCCGTCTCAGTTTCTTCTGATTCTGTCTTCTGTTTCCCTCTTTTAATATATGAACCAAATCTTCTTTCTTCGACATGGTTATTGTTTTTTGGATGTGAGGCGAGAGTGACTTATTGTCTGTTTAATCTTCACGTGCTGTCTAGTCTTCTAGCTATCTGCTAAATATACTAAAATCTCTCCCTCTCGTTGGCGCTCTTCACTCAAGAACTGCCATCCAGCTATTATTTGTATCATTCACCGTGTGAGTAAAAAGGGCAGAGGACGAGACGATGGAGAAGACGAAGAAGACGAGTCGCGATCCTTTGTCTCGAAAATTTTGCATTTTCTAATATAGTCATCGTCATCGTCATCATAGTCATGTTTGTTTTAATATGCAATACAGCGTGCGGCTGTGCTGCCTATGTATTAGGTATATCGATATTAATAAAGCTCCCAAAGAGATATTTTGCAGTCCAAAAGTCTTGCTTGTTTCAATAATGTATCAGCAAATAAAAATACCGTCTAGTACATTTAAAAGCATTGCTTCGAACTTTTTTGTAAGATGTACTGGAAATGAGAAATCAGCCAGAGTTGACTTTTTACGTTTACAGAAGAGTGGTACCGTCTTTATTTCTGTGGCCGTGGTAAATAGATTTTCGGCCTCGGTCTCGGTTTAAGTTTTGGATTGAAACAAAACAAAACTTTACATGGAAGAGTTGTTGAGAAATCTCGGTAAATTTTGACTGAGAGTTGGAGAGGGATGAAGTTTTCTGAAAATGTGATTCTGTTAGCGGGACGTCGGTTGTTGGTCTTATTTTTTTTATGAATGCCTACTAAGTAGGAGTTGGATTGAGTTTTAGATTTGAATAGGTAAGGTAGTCTTCACATTGCTGGAAGAAAAGGAAGGGGAGGGAATTACGCAATCAATATACGGATCTCAATACGCAATCACAGTCAGTGTCAGTAGTCGCCTTCCAAAGTCCCAAACGGAACAGAGCTACAACATACATAAGCTCTCTCGTTCTCGGTTTCATTTGTCAGTTTATGTGTTTTTTATTCATCCAATTTCAAGCTGAAATTAAAAGTTTACGGAAGGGGAGGTTGAGGAAATTATGAAATCAAAATTGAATAGTAAAATCACATATGTGTGTGATAAATAGTTTCATACTTAGCGTTGTAATTCACAATCATAATGGTGGTCACAAGTAGCCCTTGAGAATCGTATGCAACAACTATACAGCCTATCTAAATGTTAAGTACACTCTAATTACGTAATTAAATCAGTTATCGGTTTCGGTTTTGGTATTTCGTATACTATGATGTTTTCATTCAGAGTTATTTGTCAGTGGAATTTTTCCATTGAATTTTTTAACAAGACTTATTTCAGACATATTCTTTGAGAAGTTTCTACTACTATTCAGACTATGCTCCCAGACTCAATACAGATCGTGAGTACCACTCTAAAATGTATTTCGTAAGCGTATAGTATGTGTAATAGCTTTAAGCCTGAATAGAATAAGTAGAAAGGGGTCCAGAATCTCTAGAAGAACGTCCAGGATCTGTCTCAATGTGGTTGCGTCAGACTTCAGACTTGGTCGGAGATTATGCATAGACGTGAAGTAATCATGTCCAAGTTTAAATCTAATAGTATAATATGTATGTAATAGAATTTAAGTCCTTTTTGAAGGTGTAGGTTACTATGTTAATACTGAATACATGCAGCAGGTTTGGTGGAAAACAGGCTGGAGCTGGAGGGCAGGCTTCCTTTAAAAAACTCAATGGACAGAAGAATATTATGTGGGGAGATGGAGTATATGGGAAATCGGCATCGGGCAGGAGTCGGAGTCGGAGTCTTAAAGGGTTCTTGTGGAACATGTGTCTGCAGACAGTCAGTTTTGTCAGTTGTCAGATTTCGACATTTTGTTGAAGGGTTGAAGTTAATATGCAGATGAGAGCTCTGTATGCTATTGCTATCAGCGTGCCGTAAAAAATTTCCTATACATTAAGCTGTATAGCTATATCAGAAACGAAATGGGTTTAAATTTCTTGCGTAATCATCTCATTTTGTAATAATCCCTGATTCTCTCATCAAGTTTTTCTGTGTGTGTGGACGAAGTTGAATGAAGTTTTTAGGGGACTTGTCTTTTTTTAATTCAATAAAATTCTGACTGAGAATTGAATTGAGGCAGATAGTTAAATAAAAAGCGCAATATTGAGCAAGATTTGACTAAGGGGGTGAGAATGGAAGTTGGTTGTAGCACTGCACTGGCTTGGTTTGACGAAAACTTTTTTTAACATTTTATCATATTATCAATATTTTACAGATTCTTATTCTTATATAGCCGGGAAAACCCATGTAACTTAGTAGATGCATTTATCCATAGGTATGTGTACAGTAATATATCGCTACTGAAGAAGCAAAATTGCCAATCTCTAATTCTCGCTAAAAGCAAAATTGCCGATCTCTATTTTTCAACGTATTTAATTGTGTATAATTTTGTTTCTGCAAAATAAGCACTTAGATATTTCTAGTGCATATTGTGCTGAAAAACTAAATTATACACTATATAAGTCAAAAAATATAGGTAGCGGGAATTTTGCTTTTAGTGAGAATTGGAGATAGTCAATTTTACTTCTTCAGTTGTGATAACATGGCATGATATTATTTCTAACAATATCATATTATACCATGTCACAATATACACCGTTCGTTATTCTTTTTCTGATCAATACTTACTTATAATATTGTAGGCTGTATAACTTATGTGCCGGTGTATCTACGTGCCCCAGTTTTGCCAATGTAAGTAATAGTTAGGTATTCTTTCTCAGATTTTTCACGTCTGTAATTTATTAGTAAGTACCAGAGTAAATTTAATAATTATTACATAGTAAAAAATAGTAGTTTTTATTCGTGAGGCTATTATTATCGCAATAAAAAAATATGTTATAGTGTGTAATATCTCTATCTACGAATGCAAGTGTGAATCTGAATTTAGTTTGCAAGTGCGTATGTAGGTACCTACGTATTGAGTAGTCGGACTTTCATACTTCTTTTCTTACATCATAATCTGTACTTAGTAAGTCTGTAGTAGTCATATTCTTGCCCTTCGTATCAGTAAAAAATTCCTTTGTAGTGGAACAGACTGCAATGGTTTTGTTCTGGAGATGAGGCAATATTTGCAATCTGCGGCAGCAGAATTTAAGAAGGGGGATGATTACATTTTGTCATCCGACTTGGACCAGGGTTTCATTTTCCATTATCACTAAATGTATCTCATCTATCTACAATCCCAGCACAATGTAATTTTAGTGTTGTGTGACCTTTATTGAAACTATTGGACGTACGTAAAAATGAAAGAAAGTAAAAACCCCTCAAACTCCAGCCCGGTAACATGTCACTATCAGAGAATCAATCAATCAGTATACACACATCACATACTATTAAGTTATTCATAGTCCGTTTCGGAATATCGGATCAGCAGTCCACCAGTTGCTATACTTTCACGGTGTACGAAAGTGTTTTTATTTTTCTTAAACACGTCAGTTGTCAGTAATATTAATGCAAGCAAGAATTTGTGAAAAAGACTTGAGCTTGAACGCCATTGAACGCTGGGACCATTTTTTATTAAGCTACTAGAACAATGTGTGTCGTCGAATACTTATACATTTGCTACTTAGTTAGAGGGATTTGTTTTTATTCAAATTTATTATTGAAGAGACTGTCCTAGTGCTAAAAATTGTGTATCTTGCTTGTAACATTACCATCAGTATTCGAAATCGAACGTCCCACGTGGTACGGCGGCATACTTAAGTTTTTGCAGGTTTGTTAGCTATTTACACATATAATTGCAACTTCGGTTAGGTTTTGGGTCGGTTAGAAGTAAGGCCTGAAATTACACACCGCATTTATGTGGTACAAAAACGTTTTAGTGAATTAGACCAATGCAGATACACTAAAAAGGAATACCTCAGGAAAGATTCTTCGTTTCTTCGAGTTTAATTATAGAATAACGCGAATACTCATTTATTAATTTTGAGAAGCGCGTAACCTCAAACCACGCCACACTCGTCATTCCCTATTAATTAGCCCTGCTATATATCGTGGGTGAAGAACCAAAATGACCTATTTCCATTTTTAACTAAAACTGAGATCTATTATCTAGCAAAATTTGAAATATCACGATCTTGACAGCATTTAAATAGAAATTTTTACCCGGCTTTCAAAACAAGTCAAGAGTGAAATGCGAATTTTCAAAAACTTGTAAAGGGATCATTTTGCACTTTTCAAAAACATGTAAATGGAAAATTATGCGACTTTAAAAAAAATTTAAAAAGAAAATTTTGCACTTTTCAAAAACATGTAAATGGAAAATTATACGACTTTAAAAAAATGTAAAAAGAAAATTTTGCACCTTTCAAAAATAAGCAAATGGGACATTTTGCAATTTTCGAAAACATCTAAGAATAAGGAATTTGTTTTACTTTTCGAAAACAATTTAATAAAAAATATTGAACTATTGAAAGAACAAGTAAATACAACATTTTGCACCTTTCAAACAAGTCTTACGCGTCTTTCTCATTTACTGTTTTAACTCATTTTAATTCTAGCTTAAATTGGATATGGGTCATTTTGTTTCTTCACTGACGATATCAATATGTAAAAAACTACGACCCTATATACATGCAGCTTTAAGGTTTCTGGTAAAAACGTCTAGTATCTGTAAACTCGGATATCCTCGGAATAAAGCTACTTGTGATGTGTTGAATTGAATTGATTGCATTTCCAATTGATGTACTGTAGGGACAACCGAGAGTGAGGTCTAGCAAGGATAAAGCTGTCGTTCATTTGCATGCAAAATTTATCCTTGCCAGACCTCACTCTCGGTTGTCCCTACTATAAGTCCTTGTTTCGCCGACATTCTAACTTCAGGGCTGACCGATGTATGTTCACGCTGCCCAGGGCTTCCAATAATATACTCATCCGCCCCGGATCCGAAAATGGTGTGAATTAAATATTAGTGATCTCTGAGGATGAATAATCTACTGGTAATAGTTTTGATTTTTTATGAAGAACCACTTCTGCCCTTGTTAGTTAACCAGCATGCACAGATAGATGATTACGCGGACAACTGACTGAAAGTATGGTAATCATGGTACATTAGAGTAGCTTAAAATACTGCTATCTGGGCGGATGGTACTGACCGTTCACGATTTGCTTGGTTCTAAAATTATCAACTATTATTTGAATTAACTGAAGTAAGCATCAACTGTACACATGCTTTTTTTGTTTTAGTAATTACATTATTGATACTCAATATTATTCGTTAGCTGTAGGATGAAAGGGTATGACAGAGTGGAGCACAGACAGCGGTGGCAAAATACTTTTGAAGTATACTTAAATACCTGTAATGTAATATTAGATTTCAAAAATTACTATGAAATTCCAGTTTTATTTTATTATACTTTCAGTAAGGCTTCCCCATGGATGTCAATTTTTGTTGCCCATGTCTATTAACTTCACGTAGCTTTTAGAATCTAAAACAAAGTGGTAATATTAATAGTTTAATATAGTCAACATACTAATAAAGTAAGTTTCAATTCCAAACCACTTAGGAGCTCTCTCTGACTTTCGACTCTCCTGGTGGCATGCTGTTCCCTGTCAGGCTGTCCACTTTTGCTTAATATAACATGAAGTTTTCCCAGTTTAAAGTTTTATGCACAGGCATTCTTTAATCAAAGCCGGTCGCGGCCGTCCGGTTTTAGTTGTAGACGAATATGTACATATCGTCGATGAAGAATGAAGTTTGATCATCTCCCTTTGGAGCTAAAATGAATTATGATCATCTCCATTCTGATTACAAATTGGTTTTGATCATCTCCATTTTTCATGAAATACGCCAAATAAGATATGTTAATGATTAGTTAATGGTTTAGTAATTTAAAACTAAGTATATTAAGGGTCATCCATAAATGACGTCATCAAAATATTCTCATTTTAAGTCCCTATGACCCTCCTGTCATCAGAGTACCCGTTGGGCAAATGGCTATCTTTAACATGCGATACCATGAATATCCAAATAGGCTGCTTGGCCATACCCATGACGTCATTTATGGGCGACTCCTTAATTTTTTAAACTTTCAATAACGATTTATTGATGAAATAATCTCTGGTCTCATGAAAGATGTACTAATTTATTAATTTGATTAAATTATTTCATCAATAAATCGTTATTGAAAGTTTAAAAAATTAAGGGGTCGCCCATAAATGACGTCATGGGTGTGGCCAAGCAGCCTATTTGGATATTCATGGTATCACATGTTAAACATAGCCATTTGCCCAACGGGTACTCTGATGACAGGAGGGTCATAGGGACTTAAAATGGGGATTTTTTGATGACGTCATTTATGGGTTACCCTTAATTTACTTAGTTTTAAATTACAAAACCATTAACTAATCGTTAGCATATCTCATTAGCCGTGTCTTATGAAAAATGGAGATGATCAAAATTCATTTTAAAGCAGAATGGAGATAATCATAATTCATTTTAGCCCCAAAAGGAGATGATCAAACTTCATTCTACATCGACGATATGTGTAATATCTATTCATTTTAATGAGAACTGCTTTAACATTTTTGTAGTAATTTATAGCGTAATTGAAGACGCAAATAGAAGATTAAGACAATGATAAAGATGGATGAGGCTCCAGTGTGAGATATAACAGCTGGTCGTCGTTTTTTTTATTACATAAAATATCCTTAATAATATGACGACGTTGAAAGACAGTTTAGTCTCGACGATATAACCGGCCACCGCGCATCACGTCGTCGTAAATTGCATTCGATGTCCAAAGTACAAATATAAAAAATAGAAACCATCGTTAAAATTACATGACTGCTTTGTTTTCTCACTAGTCAGTTAATGTCCGTGGCATTTCGGCATGGTAGTCCAACCGATTTGAAGTCGTAATCAACATCGATCAATATGAATAATACTGGAATAAGCAAATGTTGAATACTTTTTTGAAATGCAAAGACTAATGCCATGGCTGTCTGTTGTGTGCACAGATTCTCAACTTTTTTCAATTTTCGATGCAATAATCGCAGCTGAACTACTCTCACATCGTAAACCAAATTATCTTTACACTTCAGTTGCATTCAAATCTAATAATTGCTGTCATCATTTTGCAGGTGGAAAACTGACAAAAAACTCAACAATTTACGGATCTTAAATCAATCAAGGTTATTTAATTGTCATATCTTAATTAATTGCTTGTTCATTCACGAACTTTTGACATCGCCTATTGATCAGTTCTTTTGTCAATGTTCTGATAAAACATGGTACGGATTGTCTAGTATAGGCAGATACAACTTTACAATAAAATCTATGAAGTAGCCATGGGGAAATAAATGTAGATCAGCCCGATCTATAAAATGACTAAGTCCACACTCTGTCTCCAGACAGTCACGCGTAGATTCCTTCCTAATTACTACCGATTTGGGCCTAATTCCTAATTGGGCCGATTTTGACGCGCAATAGCTTATTTTAAAGCCCTTGAAAAACGAAAAATCCGATATTTTTTTTGTTTACCGCGAAACAACACTTTTTATACGGGTTTTTCGAGGAAAACCCGGTTTTTTGACAAAAATTCGCAAACTGTTAAAATATCTCGCTGAACTCGAACATAGCTAGATTCTGCTAATCATTACCTTTCGATTGATGTATCATTTAAGCCCATACTCATTGAGTCACCGGTCTAAAAACCGAATTTTCGGTTTCGACTAGATATTTGCGGGAACTTCAAATTGTCACCAATCACTGTTATTATATGGGACAGGGCACAAATGGCACCATCCATGTCAAAGAATCTAATTTTGTTCAAGCTCACGAGTAAATGGTCACAACCTATAAGTTCGAATTTCCACCTCGTATTTTTTTTAAAAAGAGCATGTCAAAAAAGTAAGAATGGCTTAAGAACTTGTGTCGAATGGGCATCATTTCTCGCTAAAGATTTTTTTGACAACACTAAATTGCCCATGTTAATTATATGGACGCCATAATTAAATGTATTATTTCGCATTTACTTTTCCTGCGCGTCATTTTTACACTCATACAGTGACATTGCTATAAACATTACATAAACGGCTGTCTTTAACATTACATGTCATAAATATCCAAATTAACTAAGTCAATCCACCTTTGACATCATTTATGGACGATCCTTAACCATGCGCTTAATAAAGCACGAGCAACTTTAAATAGTTTCACAGCAGCTATTTTTGGTATTTTGTAAAAATAGAGATATGTCATCAAATCTGCTTCTAGTGCAGTATGGAGATAGTCAGTTTTGATTTTAGCATGAAATGAGAATAGTCAGATATGATCTTTCGCCGGCGATGTATGAAATGAAGTTAAGTCATATATGAATATAAGGACACGCAGGAACAGTTATTTTTTAAGGCGTCCATATAATTAACATGGATAATTTAATGTTTTCAAAAAACCCTTTTAGCGAGCAAAGATGCTCATTCGACACAGGTTCTTAAGCCATTCTTACTTTTTTGACATGCTCTTTTAAAAAACAATATGAGGTGGGAATTTGAACTCATAGGTTGTGCCCATGTCCTCGTCAGTGGTATTGCAACTGTTTTTGAATGTTTAAGAAAAAACTGGTTCTAATCGATGAATCGCCATAAAAGTGTCGTATGGGCTGAAAGTGAAAAAAGAATATTACGAATTTTTCTATTTTCAAGTAGGTACTTCAAAATGATATATGTTTTCGCCAAAATCGGTCGAGTATTTCAAAACGGTTTCAGATTATGTAAAATTGGTCTAGTATTTCAAAAGCGTACTAAATTCCGTAAATAGACACACATAAATAATACTTCACATTAATCGTAGAAGAAAAACAATTACAAAAGCATATAACGCTATATGCTACATATTTTTGCTCCATATTACTGCTCCATATTACTGTTAAAGCTGCCCTTAAACAAGGGGCGAAGCCCCTTGTTTTTATATTTATGTTTTTGATGTTGCGCTTTGGTTTCAACCTTAGACCATATTAGTTTGTCTCAAAAAAATGAATAAGGGAGCGTTCACAAATGATATCATCAGTTGAGTAGGTAGGTAGTTTTACCTTAAGATGACAAAAGATGACGAGTAGGTAGGTGGGTTTTCCAAAATATGATATCATCACCATTTTTACTAAAAATATGAGTTTTCCCGAAAATATCAAAATAACTAAATCCTGCATGTTTTATACTTTCAAACTCAGCCGGAAAAGTGCACCTGAAATTATGTTTAATGTAGTCAGCTTGAGTTGTAAAGTAAAAAAAAAATACACTTTCAAAATTAAATTGCCCGTAATATCGGTCGCCGTCCCGAGAATTGTGTTTGGGAAATTTTGAGCACAAATCAAGGATATCTGAAAAAGGTGATGTAACTTACAGGGTGGGTAGGTGGTTTTTAGAAAAAGTGACAAGCGATGACAAGGAGTAGGTAGGTGGTAAAAACACGAAATTTTGATGATATCATTTGTGAACGCTCCCTAAATACTATTAAATACCAGACGATATATGCACTTAAGATACTAGGTAGTTAAGTGTAATGAGAAAGTGAGACTGGCTGATAGTTGATATTCGCTTGTTCGATGTAATAATTATGTGTACCTAAATACTATGGTCATTCTTTGCGATATTACCGAGTGGTACTGTGAGTCAGGATTCATTAGTAAAACACTAGGAATACTGTGGTAGTGGTAGGCTGCTGTGCTCGTGCTGTGTGCAATGCGGTGAGATAAATGAACGAGAAAGAATGCACGTTACGGTCAACATCGACAGATGTTTTACAATTTATTAATCGATGTATTTTACATTTTATAGTCCTTTCTAGTCTAGTACTAACCAAGTTGATTTCTTCCTTCTCGTTTTCCTTGTTGTAGCTGCACAAATGTATATACATATCTACGAATTTCTAATACATCTAATCCATAATAGGCATATGTATTTCAACATCTCTGTATTGTTTGAATTTTGAACTTTTAAAACAATGCCATGAATTTCACTGTAGTGTTTTTTATAGATCAGGTCCAGCAGTTCAGTAAAATTCGAATTCGAATCAGATGCCAATCCAGGTAGCAATGCAGTGTTGAATTAACAAAAACTTACAATCAATACTTTTACGAGTCTAGTCTGATTGCGATTTGGAGGATGCGATTGTGATAGAACATCTGACATCGACTCCTGTGTTCAGCAGATAGGTAGGTACCACCTGTACTTAATATTGATATGTATAACAATATAGTGATGTATATAGACAGTACAGAATTGTACCTCAACGCTCAATGTCCAAAAATACCGTTCGCCATACGATGAATTTCTTAGCTACTGACTGTTCTTTATTATCTCCGTGTTAACCGGAGCCTGCTGATTTCGGATGTTCATGTTGTCGAAGTGTTTCTCACGGCTGACTAGTGAGTTTAAATGCAGGTATGAAGCTCACGAAACAAAGTCACAATTACAAAAATCAATTCCAAAATTAAAAATTAGATATATCCAAAACCTCCGTTATCGTTTCAATTGATTGAATCTATTGCCACTCGTTGTTGTTTTTCTTTGTTTGAGTCTGAATATAATTCGGACTCGGACTGTATACCGTACACCAAAAGTTTGATTCTACAATACTGCTGCTCAATGTTCCTGTTCCCGTGTCTTGGTTTGATTGTTCATTTTCATGTCGTCCGAGTCCGATGAGTCACACCCCAGCCCCCGGTTCAAAGAATTGTGTCCATTTGTCATTTGTATTTGTAATGAAGCAAAGTCTGACGATGAGTTCGATACTATGCGATACTGGTTTTTGTTTGGTCTGATTTTTATTTGTAGGTGATTTTTCTGTCTTGTTATTATTCCTCAGCTCCTGCTTGTGATCATAAGTCCGAAGGAAAGTTACTTACGTATAGAAGCTGCTCTAAATCTGAAGGATTTTTCATGTTTCGGTGTCTGGGAAAATGTTCAATCAATTGGATGTGTTGCTGTTGTGATTGTATTGTGAAGGTATAAAATAAAGCTGGATCGCTATATCGCGATATAGAATATTTGTTATTCCACTGTTCCAGAGTTAGAGATCCAGGCTCAGTCCAATCGTCCAGTCAAAAGGGCTACAAGAGTTTGAACTGCGAACAAGTTGTTTTCCATGTGGTGTTCTCGCTGATGATAATGAGTACAGAGGATGTATGTTTAGAAAAATGTAGAAACTAGTTTAACATTCACCTTGGTCTCGGTTCCCAGTCTTGACCCTCCTGGATGTACTATTGAAACTGAACGTGGGAACGTATACCAGTTATTATCAAGCATATAGATTCGTACGTCTCGGTCTCAGTATGTGACACTGTGAAAATTAAAAATTATATAGATGAATCTGAGTGAGTGACCGAAAAAAAAAATTAAGTCAATGCAAAATCCAATGTCCAGTCCAATCCCATGTAGTGAAAAGCCAGTGTCAGTGTATTGAATCGAGGACTCTGATTGTATCTTGCCCTGTATAGATATCCTATCGTATTTGGAAGGATGTCATTGTGTAATTATAAATAGGTCATGCATTTCTATAGAGGTTGGAATTTAAAATTATTTACAACTGTCCCTGTCACTGATTGTCTCGCTTCATCTTTTCCTTTTTCATTTTCAGATTTTTATTCATTCGATTGATTTATTTTGAGATTTTTTTAAACTCACGAAATCCTCGTCCAAGTCCGCATTAAAAGTGAATATGTATAGCAAGATTGTTTTTTCGATGCTAGATTATAAGTGACAATGCTCTGACAGGATGTTCAGTGGCTCTCAGTCTCCAGTGCCTTTTGTCGATTTGATCAGTCAAAGAAAGAAGGTAGAAGTTCTTGATTTTTATACATTAGACTTCCTATGGTTTGGTTTTACGATTAGTTTCGACGTTAGTTTTCAACAGCGAGCTGAAAATAACCGCTAACAATTAACTTTCATTAAAATTCTATCATTGACGTTATAAATTTATAGTAAACATAAAACTTTTGTGAGAAGTAACTTCAATAATTATTACAATTACATTAAAATTTTATTCAGTAGTTGCCGTTTCAAGAGTAGTCCAAGCTAAAGAACGTTATAGTATAGGTCACGTATAAATTACAATTTTAAAATAAGTAGTACCTATAGCATAGGTATACATAATACATACGTACTTCCTAAATAACAAGACATTTTACCTAAAATTAGATAGTAGTACAAATTATTATTTCGTCACATTTGACTATTTCGATTTAAATAATAGTAAACAAATTACACGTAGCAGGAATAAGATTCCATGAATTTATATAACACAAATAATTATTTACTTATACGTAAATACGATCAGGGCATTCACAATCAGTCTACATCATTAATGGTAAGAAACGCGTAAATTTGTAAATTCCAAAAGTACAATTTCCCTTCTCCTTTCTCATCCTTTCCCATGGCCATATATAGCCGTACCCATTCCATTGCGTGGCCATAGTTGTGTATTTAAATCGAAAATAAAATATATAGTCTTGTTGAATTCTTGGTTGTTGTTGGAGCTTCATGGGTTGTGATGAACACTGTGAGGATGTAGATTGATTTCACATATAGACGTGGACTATGAAGACTCACTCAAGTGAGAGTCTATTGGTTAAAAATCCACCCCTGGGAGTTTTTTTTCCTGATATACGAGGAAATCCATATTTCCTATGTAGGCACATGTCTGACAAGGGATTATACAGATCTTGGCGTTGACTTTGCCTTTGAAATTTTTGGATATATTTCCCCTCTACTACTTCAGCATCAGGAGAACCTCGTATATATTTCCTTCAGTGCTTCTTACTTCGTGTCATATTATGTATAGTTGTAGTTTCAAGTCTCTATGTCTGTATTCTGTATCCATAATACAGCGTTGGGACTACGAATTGGGAATTTAAAACACAAAACCTTCCTGCTCTGAGTTACTCATTTCAGCTCTTCATTTACATACATAGAATAAAGCGTTCGTTCTTCGTTGTCGTTGTCGTTAGACTTCGACTTCCATCCGCATTCGTAATTCGTATATTTCTACTCAGCACTTCATATACGACTATAGTCTGTATAGTACTACATCAATCTTCTATGTATAGGCTGGCGCTGGTTCATTGGGATTGGGGAAGAGTAGGTAGGTAGAGAGATGGAGATGGGGTGAAGTACTCGGCGAGGTATAATATTATCACTTAAAATTTGAAATTTAAATCCCCTGTAGTCTCGTCTTCTCAGATGTTCCAAATGGTTAATGGTTTCCAGTCTTTCAGCAGAAATGGATATTCGTTTTTCTCTTTGTTTTCCTCCACGTTCTTACTGCTCCTATGTTGCAGGTTTTGTGTTGCTGATACTGATGAGTGATGCAATCATGAAGTTTTACACTGATGGAAGAAAATTCAAAACTTCGGTGCGAAAATTCGATGCAATTCGGGAAGATAACTGAAGTAAAGTTGGGGCGATCCATTCAGGACGAGGCAGAGCTGCAAGCAAAAACAAACAAAGAAGATAATAATTAGGTAGATATATTAATTATATGCTATTACAAAGAATAGAGACAAATACATATCGTCGGTGAAGAAGCAATTAATTGTGGTGAAAGTTCAATGTAAGTCCACTGGACTTACGTTAATCTCAATAAAGGGCTTTTTCACTGACGATATAATATCCGGTCGTGATTGTGGATATCACTATAATAATTACGTAGAATCTGGATAATTGCACAAATTTTAGCTTCCTAATGCATAAAATGTTCAGCTAGATTCATGTCATTTTATAGGTATTTTGAGGTAAACATGTTGAAGTAGGAATTGGTTGAGGCTCTTCAAAAATGTTACAAAACTGACTGTACACTTTCGAGTGTGAGTATAAACCAAAGATTCACGTTTCAAAAAACCGGGGATCTCGTATTTTGAAGTTGGCAAAGTGTGCGTTTAACTATTTAGCTTAAGTAAAAAGTGTAAATAAGAAAATTTTAGATTACAAATAATATTTCAAATCAAACACCATGTAAAATCAAAATAGGATATTTATGTATTTCAAAAAAGTAAAAATGTAGTACGCAATTGACCGTTTTCAAAAGTTCGAAGTTCGAACTAAATGCTTTTACTCTCTTTTCCAGAATTGGGTTTGGTTCAAACTTCAGAAAATAGTCAAATGCATATCACATAGAAATACTAAAATATTCAATTCTTATTTTACATATGGTTTTTAATATGTCAATCCCTTACAAAATTTTACAATGTTACATTCCAATTTACTCCCATTTTACACATTTTGAGGAAAATGTAACTTTTATTTGAGTATTTTCAAAAAACGAATGATTATTAAATGGTTTGAAGTTTTAGAAATTTGTAATAAAACTGAGTCTACATAATTTGTTTTAGCTTTGAGGCTGGCTACAATAAATTACATATGTTCAAAAATAAGGAACTGGATATCAATCAGTAAATGACATTTTCCATTTAGCTGAAATTCGATACATAGGGTAGTGTTAAAAGCTACAAAATGTATTGTGGTATCAGTAGAAAATTTGATGTACTATATGTTTTTCGTGGCCAGCTTGATAGTTAATGGAAATATTGGCCCTGTTTCCTTCTTCCATTTCTATTTCCACCTTCATGTACTAATAATTCATTTTTGATGATACAATTCGTTGGTGGCAGACTGAGTAAATAAAATTGTAGGTAAAAGCACGGTCGTGATCAACATAATATGTAGTAGGAAATACATATTTGAGAGAGTCTGGTACTGGTACTGGTGAGTGGTAGTTGAGGAACGTGGTTCATATGGTGGTGGTGGTTGAAATAATGTATAGGAAGCTGGGAAGGAGGGGATGTCTGATGTTGAGGGGACTTCTCCTATACTATAGTCAAGCTAATAAAACAAAGGCTGGAGGCAACCCTTTTTTTCCAGTCGAGCCTATTACTTCCTTACCCTTCCACTCATAGGCTTTAGACTTTTACTCTGCCAGCCACCACAACGAGCCAGACCAGAACCAGAACCAGACACTGGGTCCTCACGAAAAATATATTATACGAATAGAAAAATATCTGTGTCTGCCCAGCCCTGACTCCAGCCGTTTTTAAAGGCTTCCAGAAAGAATATAACATGTAATTCTATATAACTTAAATAGTTACTGATATTCTGACTCCATCTCACGCAATCTGTACTATCTGTATTTACCGTTTTTTGAAAACATACCATTTTGAAAGAGTTACTAATGCAAAACTCAAAAACATAAAATCCTAAAAATTGTCACATTTATATAGTTTTTAAAACACTATTGTCAAAGTTTTATCGGGTGCATATCGTCTGTGAAGAACAAAAATGGTCCATATCCATTTTAAGCTAGAATCAAATCGAGCTATGTTATAAAAACAAAATGAGAAACATGCGCAAAATGTTAATTAAGAGTTTTTGAAACGTGTAAAACGTTCTATTTACATGTTTTTGAGAATTGTAAAATGTTCTATTTACATGTTTTTGAAAAGTGTAAAATGCTCTATTTACATATTTTTGAAATGTGTAAAATGTTCTATTTACATGTTTTTGAAAAGTGTAAAATGTTCTATTTACATGTTTTTGAAAAGTGTAAAATGTTCTATTTACATGTTTTTGAAAATTGTAAGATGTTATATTTACAAGTTTTTTGAAAAGTGCAAAATATTCTATTTAAATTTTTTCAAGACATGTTTCAATATTTTTGTAGATAGTGAATATTATTTTTAGCTACAAATGAATATGGGTCATTTTGGTTCTTTACAGACGATATATGAAAATCTTCAAAAATCTTCAAGTCTTTTTGCATTTAATAATATTAAGTCTACTCCCGTAACGTTATTTGTAAAAACGGCAGCAATACTTGTATAAAATATATTTAAATTTCATCAAAATCGAAACTAATTTACGTTTAATTTCGATGATTTCTAATTGTTCAAAAAGATTCCTAAAATGTAATAAACTACATATAATTCATTTGCATGACCAGCTCACTCAGCGTCAGTCTTTAAAAGTTCACAAACTTTTGGAAAATTAGCAGTAGCATATCTGTAGTGATTGTGTATATAAATAATAACACGTTAAAATAAAATAAAAGGATAGGAAATTCATCTCATATGTACAAGCAGGGACCCGTGGGCCACTCGCAATCAGCGTTCATATTTAATTTTGCTTGTTTTCAATCTAACTTCTTACCAGCATGGCATCACAAAAACCAGTCCCAGCAACATAGTTATAGTACATCCTTGAATTTCAAATATTCGCTGATGAAACCCCGAATTGGAATTGGAAACTGAATCCGGGACGGAAACCGAATGGGAATTTATTGAAAAATTTTGGCGTTTCAAGACTGCATAGCCATCTACACGTGCTGGTATTTCATATAATAATATCCTTCTATCCCTTCCTCATGACGATAGGCCATAGGCCAACTCGATTTCATTCGAAATTAAATCCATTCTCGTGTGGCAATGAATGTAATGGCGTCATACGTTGGTGTTGGTGAAACACGAAGAAATGATTTCCACTCTCAACTATGTTGTATGTGCATAGTCCACGAGAGTAAAATATTTCTAAATTCCATTTCCCACTAAATATATAATATTAGATATCCCTGAATTATCTAGAGTTCATCTCCCTATTGTACTTGAACCCATAGGATGAGCGTTCGTTTTGGCTTTGACTTTAGCTCTTCGCCTTTGATTTTTTTTCTACTTCTTCTTCTTCTATACGTTTTCCTCATCTTCCCTCTTGATTCTTGATTACGAGTTGCGACTGCTTTGCCAAGAATTTGAAAATTTCATTTCACAAGTGTTGAAAGTTGAGAGAGGACGGTGACGGCGACGGCGGCGGGACTCACTATAACTGAAATGGAAACGGAGAAAGTATATTACATTAGAAAATGAGACAGCACAGGGAAACTGTTAGAGCCAGAGCAGAGCACCGTGTGTGTGTGGAGTGCTCACAGAAAATATCCGTGTAAAACTCAAAAAAACCGAGCCGAACGACAACTTATATAGTATATATGGAATATAAATATATCTATACCTATATACAAAATTTTGAATGTATATAATACAACTCAATGGAAAACATATTGAGCTCTGTTCCACATTCTACTTTTCTACTTCTACCCCAACTTTATTTTCCTATGCCAAGAATTTTTTTTTCTTCAATGAGTGTTGTGCTCCTTGTCGTCGTTTTGTACAGATAGCTTCGTCTCTAGTGACATCACAAATCACAATATGAGTCTTGTCATGCACGGGTCGGCCTCAATACATAATACATTAAAATATAAATTTTTCTTCATTTTTTTTCTTCTACTTCTTCGTCTATTTTCTTTAAACGCTACCACCACCACCGCCGTTGCGTTGGCCTCAAGTTTAAATTTAAAACGTACATAAACATCACTAAAAGGAGGAGCATTTAAACGGGAAACGGGAAGTGAGAGATGGTTTTATTTTTATGAGCTTTCAAGCTTTCTCTACATATACTGTCAGTCTCAAAAGTGAGGGCATGGTTTAAGGTTTGAGGTTTAAAGATTACTTTTTTTTGTGTGGAAAAGAGCCGCACACAAACTGATATTCGGTTGAGTCAGGACGTCACATGTTATCACGGCCACGGGCTGTGCTTTCCAGGTTAAAGATTAGCACATCAACCGCCAACGTGCATGGAATACCCACTAACACAAAAAATCAAGTCGCTCTTCAACAAGGACAGTAGAATTTTTATTTTCTTTAAAATATACACTTTTAGCATATTTTGTTTCAAGTATTTTGCGCTGTATTTTTTGTGTTAGTTGCAATTAGTAATGTTATTATGTACCATTCTCTCAGTACTGACTACATAAATTAAAGTGAGTAAATAAGGTTGAAAGTTTCTAATATTTATATATATATATATATATTTGGCATCGCATCGTCGTCCCCGTCCTCCAAGTTCCAAGCCCATTCCATTGCACTTTGGATTGTGCAGTTCGTTACACTATGATTGTACTAAATATGCATCGGAATTTTGAATTTCTTGCAGCAGCACTACATATTATGTATATTGAGTACTATTTATCAACGCAAAATATTTACAACCGTTGGCCCCGCCAAAAAACTACCAACGAAAATATACACTCTGGGATATATCTACCTACTTTGTAAATTTTAACTGACTCCCTCATTTGAATGCAGTTCTAAATTTGCCAAACTAAAATAATCTCATGCTAAAAATGTCACGGAAATTCGGGTTTACATTTTGCTATGTATAACATATGACATACGGAGTAATTAATCTGCTTCTGGGAATTTTCAGAGATTTGTTTTATTTTCACTTTCACATAATATACTTTCCTTAAAGTAAGTAATCAAAAAGTTGACGGAAGTGAAACTAATTTGAAGTTAATGTTGTAGTTTATAAATGTTTTGTGGGATGCACTCAAAATTTACTCTGGAAGCAGTGGGATGCATACGTGTGGAAATGCACGACGAATGCAGCGAACTTTAACAGAAAAAAAACCTAGCAAGTAAACTAAAATAAATTCCGTGTACATTTTAAAGTATTTCTGCTTGCATTTGATTTACGTAGGTAGGTACGTAAAGAAAGAGAGTTTGATTTGCCCACCCGAGTAAGTAACTGTTGAGTGTTGAGTGCTCTAAATTTTATAAAGTATCTATATTAGCTAGCTACTTATGTACATATGGATCCATTCTGAGTTTCGGAGAAGCAAAGCTATATATAGTTAGTATGACCCGCACGACTCATGAAATTTCTTGGCAAAGTTTTAATATAACCTATAGTACACACACGAGTGCATCGGATCGGAATCGGAGAACCATAAACTGTAACTAGCTCACTAAACTTTTACCACACGAATAATAAAGCTAGTAAATTACCAAAACTATGTGGTGCATACTTTTCACATTAATGCAGAAGTGGTGATTGATTCTATTGCATCAGTATCGGTTCAGTGTTTTAAATTTTATACTGTAAAGTTTGTTATTTAAAATATAGCAAGTAATTACCGCCACTACCAAAGCTACACAAGTTAGTGAAACATTACAAGTTAAGTATAGCTATCTTAACCGGAAACCACGCCACATTATGTACCATCCCGAATTTAAAAATAACAATGCCCACAATAAATTAGACTACACTTGGTTTGGTTACTACAGGCAAAAATATGTGAAGCAAAATCATATCGTCTGTGAAGAACCAAAATGACCCATATCCAATTTAAACTAGAATCAAAATTAGCTATGTCATAAAAACAAAATGAGAAACATGCGTAAAATGTTAATTAGGAGTTTTTGAAAAATCTTAAAATGTTATATTTACATGTTTTTGAAAAAGAGTGTAAAATTTTCTATTAACATGTTTTGAAAAGTGCAAATTGTTCTATTTACATGTTTTTAAAAAGTTCAAAATGTTCTATTTACACGTTTTTGAAAATTGCATAATGTTCTGTTTAAATGCTTACAATAAGACATATTTCATTATTTTTGTAGATGGTGGATATTGTTTTTAGCTACAAATGGATATGGGTCATTTTGGTTCTTCACCGATGATCTTATGTATAACCTGTAAAAATGAGCTGCATAAAATACGACATATAAAAACAGTTCATTATTATAGAAAAAAACTAAATATTTTAATAGAGTACTAGTAGTAAATAAATAATTTATTACTTTAGAATTTTGAGCCAATTTTTGTCTTGGTCTCCTATAATACAAAGGAAATGAAGAAGAAAAAGTTGTAGTAGTTTTGAAGGTTTTTTTTTGAAGAAGCTTAAAAAAATCTTGAATATACGAATTTAGTTTTGAGAAATGCTGGTAGAGTATTACAGATGTAGATTTTGTGTAGTGGAAATACTATGAGAGAGTTCAGTCAGTTTATTTATACGAAGAGAATACTGGTCAGAGTATTTAAATAGAACTGATGCTGCATTGAACGAACGTCCACACCTGAGAGGCCAACCTGTGAGTTATGAGAACGTCACAAGTTAGGGTCTCAGGGAACGGAAATTGGCGCATTTAGTATTTTAGTTTCTCATTCTTAATTTTCAATTTTTCCTTATTTCTACAAGATGTCCTAGGATTGATTTGTGTAGAATTTCGAAGACGATGAATTTTCTGATTTTGAGTAGAAGGGGTTCCATTCCAGTTTAAAGACTTACATCACTTTAAGTAATACACAGAGTAAAAAGTTATCAATATACACACACTAAAATCCATGCAAGATTTACAAAAAAATTAAATTAATTTCTATGTGTAGGTATACATCCAAAAGAATCGTAATATAGAACATACAAAATATCTTACAAAGAAATATCAGTACTACAGATAAAACAGGTAAAGGTAAAAAGAAAAGTACAGATCATTACAGTTTTTTATACAAAGTAGAATTCTTAAATTATCTGAGAGAGTACATAGTAGAAATAAAAACAAGTGTATAATTTTAAGTATAGGTAGTTTACACGAAATAACGAAACAGTAGACATGCACCTTATAAAGGTTCTTTGAGTATTGATACTGAGATTAAGGTAGAAAGGAAATTAGGCGGGAAAAGTCCAAGGTCAAAATTTGAAAGTCTGCTCAACTTTAATTAATTACGTAGTAGACATGTAGGCTTGATGACACGTGTCTAAAAGTTAGTATAGTATCAGTCGACAGGTCAATTCCGCTTCCGCAGTCCCAAGTCTTAATCGTAACAGTTTTCAAAATTTGATTTCGACATGAATAGTCTATTTTAAACAAAAATCTAAACACTATAACTACCTTGTTTCCTTGTTGTTTCTTGTAAAACGTGGACTGGCAGGGATAAATATATAAATCTTAATAGGAGTTATAATAGAATTGGAAATAGAAGATTATTTGGACTGTGAAATGTGAAATGGAAAAAAGTCACATCACATCTCTCAGCATAGTACAGGGAACGAGATCGAGTCAAGAAACTGATGGCGTCAAGCTTCGTGAATGAGACATCATTATCACACGTGTCCACGCTGTTTTAATTTAACTCTCAACTTCTTCAGTATCTCTCTAAATTTTTACATAATGTCCTGCAAATATCAGTAGTACTCCTTCCTATACACCCCTTACACTCACTAGTCAGAGTATACATACTACCCTAAGATAGTCTGATGCATTAGCATCCCATTTAAATTCAAACATTACTTTCTTTCCTTGTGCATATATAGTACCTCATAATACATAACTATATACATATAGAATCTCACAACTTATTTTTTTTTATGTACGAGATTTGAGAGTGGGGAGTGCTGTGCTATTTCTATCTTGTGTCTTTTCCACCCTTCCGTTAAATACACTTATCTTGCTCTCTTGTAAATGTTATTCGAAATTCACGTTTGTAATTTACAAATTTTCACAACTGCGAAACACAACCCAGAGTTTTGATGTCATTTCTCATCATGCTAGTCTGTCTCAAAATCTGTCATCTGATATTCAGATTGCTGATTCTTCAAAATTCAAAATCAGGCATCTAGTTACTTGTACAACTTGTAGGCATTATATCAAAATATATCGCACTGCCCATCGATGTAGATGTCCATTTATGAGTCAAGTGTATTTATATTTTTACTTTTTAATACATCTCGTCTCGGTCTCGGTCTCGGACACAGATACAGATAGTATATAAAAGTATTCTGCAGGATAAAATTAATTATGTACTGTATGTATATTATTATAGGCTCTGGATGGACGCCTGGTACTATGGTACTGGTGTCTGGTCTGGTTCTGTTTCTGGTCTCAAGCCTAAACTGGTTTTGCTATATTCAGTTTTATAAATTGACATTTGCATCAACTTGGTTGTGGTTATACTGATACTATAGCTTTGAATTTTTCTTGATTACGATATTACATACACCCAGTAGCGCAGATTAACAATTTATAAAACGTTTCTGAAAACGACAGGGCAACAAATAAAAGTAAGGAATGTGAAATTTCCCTCATGTATTATTACAGAAAATATATGTGACTTTTTTCAAGATAATCTCTAATAGATGTGATGAAGAAAATTCCTTCATTGGGATTTTCCTGTACTGACCGAAAGACGAAAGTTTTTTTCCCCGCGCGTTTATCTTTCCAAGACATGATACTATGATTATTTTAATTGTAATAATGACACTAGTCAGAGTACTTAACTTGTCAATGAAAATTGATAGGGGGCTTGAAAAATAGATATAAAGGTTTAGTATATAAAGTTTTAGAAAAAATGGAAATTATGGCCTGTCTCCCTACTCCCTACTAACTATAGCAAGTGTCCTTATGGTATATACCTGTCTATAACGTGTTCAAACCTATTTTCTATAATGATAAATTTACTATGTGAGCTACGCTCTTACACTGTACCTCTATAAAACTAAAATAAAACATTAGATTGAAATACGAGCTTCATTACAATTCATACTCTTGATGCAATGCGTCTCTGCTGCACAGATTGGAATGTTAAAAGACGTTAACGCTACCAGCGTAGTGGAGGGTACATTTCCTCACTATTGTATTTCACATTAATGGGATTAACTCACTGATTTAATTGCCAGTTAAATTCTTGCTATTCTAAACTTACGTTAAACACAAAAGTAATATTCTTTTGTAACTTTTTTTATGCTCCCGCAAAGTTTCATAATTTCTTGTGAATAATTATCAATAGTGTCAAGTGTACAATGTAATAAACCATACTGTATTTGACACTGCTTCACACACTATGGAGACCAACAGCAGTATGTTACATTTTTATTGAAATTGAAAAAATTGAGAAAGATGGCCCTACTATAGCGGTTGGGTTTAAACTTTCAGCTTTCCAATATTATAGGCACTGATAATAAACGCTATCAGTTTTATAAAAGCACGCACGCTATACGAAACACATTAGTTTTGGGTACAATTAAAGTAACCGTTAGAGGCCGATGCCTACAGGATTTTTATGCTGTACAGATGTTCCGAAATAGAGCCTACCGGCCTCAAATTTTTCGTACTGTTCTCCCCTTTTCTAAAATGCATTACTTATATATCACTACATCGTATACCTGGCCTCTATCTCATGCAGCTGTATTCGGGGAATTATGGTAACTCCGACTAATTAAAAATGAATAGCAAAACTTTGTACATCGATATAGTTGCAAAAACCGTAAATTCGACTAATTTAATATTCACCTTTTTGTGAGGGTGTGTATCTCATGCGTTGGTCCGGCCCCGGCCCCGGCCTCAGCCGTAATTAAGGCACTGAGGACTAGTGTGAATATTATAACTATTTTGCCATATGATGCAAATTACGTGGCTGACAGTGCGACGGATCTGCCATGTCTCAATACGTAGTAATTGACTTAATTGTAACGTGGAGCTCATAGAAATAAAAGCTGTTCTCCAGCAACCCCAGTACTACTGATAGTACTCTAGACTATTACTAACAATGTTGGTAACCACAGTTGGTGGATTCAGCTTTCTACCTGTAATTAGAAACCACGCTTTGAAAAATTGTCCTCCCTTGTAGGATGAACCCTTTTGGCGCAATTTTAAAAACCTGTGTCAATTATCGAAATACAGTAGAAACGGAAAACATATTATGATATGCAAATAAATGCAAACATTGTAAATTGTGGGCCTGCCGTGAAGTACCATTTCCACCAGTACCAGTACCAGGACCAGTCCAGTGTGTGTCTGGATACTTTTAATAATGGCTTCATTTGTAATTTCCTAAATAATTTCGGCCTCAATGTACACAGAGACACAGAAACAAACGTTGCACGTTGCCTCCTGGATTCACCCCTTTTCACCTTAAAAGCGACAGCATTAAAATATATAGTTAAAGCATGTCTTATAATTGCGCCTGTTTCTCTTGTGGTACTCATCATGCCGAAGTAGTTGTTACACATTCATTTTAATTTCCCTGCAGATATAATCGCTACCAAAGTACAGTAAACACTGTACGGTGACGGTGACGGTGACGGTGCCACATACAGATATTAGTATTTCAATTTTAAATTGATCTGTCCTAGAAAAAAAACCTGACGGCATGACTTTTTTTTTACATAATTTCCATATGTACCAATTAGATATGCCTACTGCGTACACAGAAAGACAGAAACAGACGGAGAAATAATAAAAAAAAGTACCTTTTAGCTACCTACCTATGTGACGTGTGTCTGACACCAAACACAGGCTACTAAAATACTAATTTGCATATTCAATTGAACCCTTTTTCGAAAATACCTACCTACCTACACCTATACCTACCAAAGTAACTTTGTATAGTTTCTGACCTCCATTCACAATTCACACTCATGCAAATGTAACCTAAGCACTGTACTTACTACGTCGGCCCTTCCACTGGATTTAATAAATTTGCATATGAATATCTAGATCTAGAATATCTACTATCCACCTTCTCTAAAGGTACGTCTCTCTCTCTCTCTCTCTCTCTCTCTCGATATTTGATTACGATGACTTTTTTGTGAGTTTGACTTGCGTCGATATAATCGATATCGACAACCGACCGCCGAACAAGAACAACACCCGCAGAATAATAATAATATAAAATCTGACAATATTATATTTTCAATAGAATCGAAAATCAAATGTGTCTGATTTTCCCCCTTGAATTTGGTCTGTCTTTGTGCGCTGATATAATTGTTGAAGTTGTAATGTAATTCGTACAGTCGTAGTGGTTCTCTAAACCATAACTCACAGCTTGAATTTACCACTTAATTCTAGTTTGAGTATAGCCCCACAAACAATATCATCCCTATAAGGCTAATGGGAACAGGGTTAGAATTAGAAATGTAGAGGTAGGTAGGTACATACAAAAGCTGAACGACTACTGGAGCGTTTTGTTCCATATGAATCAGCTATTCAAATTTGCATGTGGCATAATTAACGCATAGGGTTGTAGGTACATATTTTGGTATGTAAATTCGTAGTGTAAATCGGATATAAAAGGAATTGATTTGTGACTCTCCTTTCGATTAAGCCATCAATAAATAATGTGCAGATGTCCATGTAAATTTGTATCAGCAGAGTTTGTCCTGTAAAATGATTGAATTAATAATTTGTGTCCATTTTTGTGTTGTCTTCATATTGTGTGACTAAAAAAGAGTTGAGTGTTCGCAATGTAGGTAAGTGTCTTTCAGATCATGAGGTTATGCAACTGGCGTGGATTTTGTGGTATATTAGCGGTATTTCCTTGATTTTTGTTGGTGTTCAAGAAATATCAAAATATCCCTTAATAAATTAACTTTGACTTTTTATTGGTTTAAAAAATTCTAAATTTCAGCTCGATATTTGAAAAAAAGAAAGTATTCTGCAATAGCTTTGATGACTGAAATCAAATAAAGGTTTTCAAACAGGTGTAAAAGATACGATAAAATTAACTTTATATATTACTGTGAAAAAATTTCAAAGTGATTTTTTCTTTGATTTATTCGAAATTCCGTAAACTGTAAAATGATTAAGAGAGAAAAAACGCAAATAAATGATTTGTTTGTATGATATTTATGCGTGATAGAGTGTAATACTAAAAACAGTATAAAATAAT
Source organism: Dicyrtomina minuta (assembly GCA_949802685.1). Lineage (NCBI taxonomy): Eukaryota > Metazoa > Arthropoda > Collembola > Symphypleona > Dicyrtomidae > Dicyrtomina > Dicyrtomina minuta. Next base: position 22,208,630 of record OX461811.1, on the reverse strand, counting down.
ATGCATAATAATTTTTTCCCAAATTGCAAATTGTATAGTAAGTAACATACTGAAATTTTAGTATGATAGAATAAAAAGGGAAAATTGAAATATAAAAACATTACAAAGACAATAATAATATATAGAAAAAACTATTAAGAATTCAATCAACATTAAAAAAAAACCTACAACTCTACTTTACGAGATTTCTATCGAGATTCAGTTTCATAGTTTCATTTAGACAACCATTGAAAAAAAGTTTAGTAATTTCGAAATACAAACAAATTCGAAATGATTCATCCACATAGTAAGTAGTCTGAGAGGAAATGTCTCAAATAAAAGCTCTAAAAAGTTTCGTCAGCTTAAAGTTCAAAAGTCCATGCAACACCACAACAACGTAAGGTAGGTAAGTGAGTAAAAGTCAAGAGGGTTGAAATATTTTCATTTCGGATTTTAAAATTTCAAGTGTCTGTAACATATTTCCATAGAGATCAGACGTTAAAATTCAAAATATTGAAGTTAAAAGGGAGGAAGTATAAGGGTCTAATAAGGGTAAAGTATCTAATTTAAAAGGAATAACTAACAACAAAATTACAAAGTACAAACAATCGACACTATAATAGTAGTAAACTGTAAAAAAGTTTGTATATAGACTACAGAATTAATATAGAATGTATATAGACTACATATTATATATATATAGGTTCCTACATTTGTGTCTACACAGTGAGTCTAAATAGTAAAAGTATAAAAAGAAGTAAATATATAATTAATTTTGATTTTATTACACTAATTAAATATTTAATAGTAGATTTGATTAGATTGTTCTATTTTGGATGGGAGTTGCTTTTTGGTTGGTTGTTTTTTGTAACGAGACTCTGAGAAAGTTAGCAAGTTGTACAGTTTCGCCGGCAGAAAAATGATGTAATTCTCAACTATACAACCCACTACCTCACACTGAGACTGTTATTTTTTAGTCAACCGTCAAATCACGACATCCAAACTTCACCCCATTTTTTTTATTTTACTCTACACCCTTTTTTTATTTGATTTTTTTTATTATTTTTTTTCCACCTCATCAGCATCATATTTGTGTCTATCGATGGATCGAGTACAGACAGAACTACTACGGCTACTACAAAACGTTATTTTAAAATCTATAAAATAAAAAAAATTCCGATATACTTACAAATAAAATGCAAACCAAAAGTTCCCAAATTTGAACGATCAATAAAAGAAACACAAACTATAAAAAATAAACTTACACCAAAATTACGTCATAAATGTAACGTCATGAATCAAATCGACAAGTTATTATCAAAGTATATTACTATAAGTACTAAGTACTACACTAAAAGCAGTTTAATTGTAATCAACTAAATCTAATATATTTGAGCTATACAAAAGAACTTAAATACTAATATTAAATCTATTTTTCAAATTAAACATCCATTAATTTTTAACCATGAAAATTAGTATACAAAATCGTCACCATGAGCCTATGAATGTTATTGTAATATTACAAAAATGTTAAAAGCAAGTAACATAAAATATGTATAGAAAACCAACAATCCTGAGCCCGAGATTTACGAGATTACAAATTTAAACAGTAAAAATCCAAACCATTTATGATATTCCCTACACTTATTAATCTATGTATCCTTATCACAAAAAAAACCAAAGCATATTATATTAAATAATCATATTCCACCCATTCAGTTTACATACATATACAGCCAAAATTATCTACATACTTATGATTAAATTTGTTAACTTAATTAAATTTTATCAATTAAACAAATAGTAAAAACGTAATCCAAAATCCATAAGTTTAAGTTAGTTTTATAAGCTATACACAAAGTATATAGGTATTAAAATATAATATCTACAGTATTAATCACTACTTACAATTTTTTTAATTGCAACCCTATAACTGAATTTGAGTTACCTACGTAATGATAATATTTTATAATCACAATTTTTCATAATAAAAAAAACGATCGTCATTTCGAAATTTGAAATAATTATTAATTAATATAATTTATATCAAAAACTACTATTCAACTTTCAATGCCCATAATATAGACATTTTATTTGTCGTTTGTATATAACTGATATTTGCTGGTTGTGGAAAGGTGTGTGTTTGTATTTGTGATTGGTTAAGTAGGAAATCGGATGTTCGGACTCAAATTTCGGTTCGGTTTCAGTTGAAAATGTGAGACCATATTTATAATGTGGTTGTTAATAAAACGGATGAAATGACGAAATATATACATGAATTATGATTAAAGGTGATTGTAACTTTTCAACGTAGACCCGTCGCACCCAACTTGTGAATTTAAAAAATATGACACAAGTTCGGTTCTACGGGTTTGTGTTAAAAGTTAATGAAATTCAAAATTGTTTTTTTTGTTGCTTGTTTTTTTGTTTTGCCACACATAAAAAACCATCTTCACTCCTATAAATGCACATATACATATTATATGGAGTAGCACAATAGGCAGCCATTCAGTCTCACGATCAGTCATCACGCGAACGAGCGAATGAATGTCAGCAGCAGCAACAACAGCAGCATCAGCAACTTAATTATATAATTGTAATTAATTATATATATTATGAAGTTTAGCAGAATTATTTGTATGTAGCAGTGGTAGTGTGGTAGTAGTAGTAGCGGGAGCATCAGCAGTAGTAGCAGCAGCAGCGGCGGTGTATAACCAGCAGTTTATAGCAGTGAATTATTTTTACATATATAATTATTGATTATACGTAATTAATTAATTAATTAAATAATTCATACTCACTATTAATTAAACATTAATACAAAAACACACGTACACATATGAACAGTAGGTAAAAATTAATTTAATAATAATAGACTGTCATACCCTATTCCGTAAAAACTTACTTGCTAATATTAGATTACCTATGATAGTGCGAACAACGCATTTTCTAACTAATAAAAGTCTTCAGTTATACTGCTATAGTCGTATAGCTAATGCACTATTTCTGGTCAAAATTCAAATGCTACTAGGCCAGTAATTAAAAACTATATGATATCCCTACCCTAATATTTCCGTGACCGTTACTATACCAAAACCATTCAAAAATGTAAATGTAAGTAAATATAAACTAACCATATGGATAAAAAACCTATATAAAATCATGGATATATTTGGCTAGACTAAAAAATTAGGCGGTAAATTATATAAATCAAAATAAAAAATAATAATATAAATTAGCTTAAATAGTTTGTATTTTACATAACTTTACTTTGTGGAAGAAAAGGGTTTCCTTTATAGCTCTCAGCACGTGCCAGTAATTTATCCGTGGCAAGTAAGTAAAGTACCAACAACAAACGGAAGGAAGAAAAAGGAAGGGTCCTTTTTCATTCGTCCATTTAGTTGTAGAGAAAGAAGGAGCCCCTGTCCTGTATCATCCTTCCCGATCCCGATGATATTATGTTAGTCAGCATTCCCATTCCCACATCATTATATCATTATCATAATTTTCCTTGGTTATTTTTTTTGGTTTGGTTTTTCTTTACACGAATCCAGAGCCAGGAGAACTATAGGCAGACCGGAGGAGGGACTGCAGGCACAAGACAATGTAATACAAGGAGTCAGATCATCATCATCATCATCGGATGGGGCGGTATAAGATAAAGTGTGTAAAGTCGACAGCCGACCCGTCACTCAGCCCTGCATGAAGTGTATATGTAAGGAAGCCCCTTTAAGTACCTGCAAGAGACAAAAGCAAACAAAAAAAACATAAGAAAAGGGTTAAAGTTAAACGGTACATGTTGTAGGTAGGCACGAGAATGTATACAGTAATGTGATAACTTAATAGCTCCACAATTTAGTTCTACAACTTACAACTTCAAGATAACATTTACAAGCTTTTATTACATACGCTTGTAGAGATATATGCACATACTGATAATTTAAATTTCAAGAAGAACCCCTTGAGTCCTTCGAACCCTTTTCTACCAAAATACATAGGCGACTTTAATACGTACGAAACCGTTGCCTTATGCTCTGCCCGCAGCACACGACCTGAATATTGAATAGCGTTTGGGAGCCTTAACCCTTCCCTATGACTTTTCTTTCCTTTTCTTATACATTCATATTTTTTGCTTCATTTTTTTTATGTATTTAAAGCTCACCATGTTTCCTTATTTAGACCCTTAATAAGCGCGGTGCCCTGTGTTGAGCTGAATACTGGGACCTGGCACTGGAACTGGAACTATGCGTTAAATTGAACTGCGTTCGTGCGTGTGACTACTCATAGTCGCTATAGTGATAATCGCTTTTCGTAATGATGTAATAATAGAGGAGAATTTGCCAGTATTCATTATACGATTAAACCTTTCAAAATACATAACAGTAACACGTCTACGGATAATTCACTCCACTACTTATTCACACCTTTATTAAGGCCACTAATAAAGGAACACAGAATCACACAGAAGCACAGCCTACCTAGTTACCGTAAATTCAGAATTAATTATTGGAAAAGTTGATATTCATATATAAAAACTAAAAAGTTTAAAATTTCACTCTAAAATCAACTTTGATTTTTAAAAAATGATCCTAATAATATGAATTTAAGTAAGAAGAAACACAAAACTTAAAAAATCCCAAGGTAAAATAGTATGAAAATGAGAGAGGAAACACTTTTTGTGAGTGTGAATGTGAAAGCTGTGAAGGACTATAGTGAGATGGTCGGTCGGAAAGCTGTAACTTTTTCCCTTAGTAGTAGTAGTAGCAGTAGTAATAGAGATCTAACAAGAGTCGACAATCGAGAGTCGTCGACAAGGGATTTTGAATTTCAAATTCAAACACAAAGCGAACGTTGTTGTAAGTAAGTAATGTGTGTAACTTCCAATTCCAATTCCAAATCCAACCCCATCCCATCACAACCCTATGTAATATGCCATGGCCATCCTACACTGCCCTCAATACACAGGCTACAGAGAGCCTCAGAGACCAAACCAATGTCCTCTCACAAAAATCCTTTCTACAATTCTACCCACCAATCACAAAAAAGACACACTTTGGAGTAGTAGAGAGTTTTTCCTCTTGTAAAAAAAATGTATAGCAGGATAGGAGTTTGGATTTGGTTTTGTATTTGGAGAGACAGGGAGTAGTGTAAGATCTCCTTCTCATATCATATCATATGTTATCTTTTACGATTTGCAGGAGTAAATGTGGTGTCTAGTACAACGTACGACGAGGAGGTAGGTAGGTAGGTAGCTTTTTATTAAATATTAAGAATTTTTGAATATTCTTGTAAATAAAAAAGAGGACTTAAGGAAAGGATACCTGGAGATTAACCTTATAATTAATTAAACATGTAGCAAATATTCAATAATTTTCAATGGCCGTTTCTTCGTAAAATATGGCCAGAAAAATCAGTATGCATAAGCATTGTGAGTTAATTTAACCTAATCCGTAATAATCTGTACAGAAGGTAGATCACTGCTCACTAAAAAAACAAAATGGAATCATACCTACACTTCTTTACGATATCCACGTACCGATATATCTATATACCGATATATATGCTTTAAAAAATTCAAACAAATATAAATAATCAGCGTAGGTATTACTCATAGCTTAAATCCACTTCTATATCCAGAACTCTGCACATAATACCAAAATAAAAACATGTGCTATACAGATATTCAACTTGAACAGACACACTCCATATTGATAGCTGCAAGTGTGCCATAAAAATCCGAAGATACAAATACAACACGCATAAATAAAAAAAAGTGGAAATTCAAAGGGAAGGAAGCTAAGGCCAGGACCAGGACCAGGACCAGGACCGGGACGGACACAATAAAAGCGCGGATCTACTTCGCGTCCTGGTCTCTGTCTACTGCTGCAGAGATAGGAATAGGACCATAGGCCGCCGCCGCCGCTACAATGACAGTAGTGTGCCTTACGTCCGCGTCCTCATGTCATCTGTGTCGTCTGATCTTCTGTGTGATTCTTATTGTGAGAGACATATAGGTAGGTACATACATAGTAGGAAACACTACAGCCCTTGGGTCAAAATCAAATCGAATTGGAAATCGAAAACTAGTTCAATGTTCGATTGTATTCCATCCCGTGTATTCTTCTCAATAGAATTGAGAGCATTATTGAGCATAACGTATAAATTGGTCTCCACACAGTCATATATCAAACACACTGTCTACTGTTGTCTATTATATAATAGTGTGCTCCAGCCAGACTATACAGAGACCGAGACCGGCAGAAGTTTCCTTTTCCTCTCTCCTTAAAGGGGTACGTGCCAAAATGTCGTTTTCTATTTTCCTGTATTGGGTACCCAGAGCATTTCCTTTTTTTTTACACACACACACGGCGTCGTCACCCCTTTAGCTTTGACCTTAGAACTCATATGCCAACTGCAACTGTAATTATACATATACAGGCTCGTACATATTGTACCTCTCAACCAACTCTAATTGTAGATTCAATAGAGGACAAGAGGTTTTTGGGTTATTCCGTCCGTTTTTTTTACCCCGTTCAATTCTTTAGCCGAAGTCGGTGTCGGTATCGGACTCGGAGTCGGAGCCCTATTGCCCAGGATACATATGACATTATGCCTAATGTATTGATACGTAAATGGGAATCGAAATCGAGATCGAAGGGCATTCATTTTGAAAGAAAAGTGAAGCGATTCGATGGTTGTTGCCCAAAAGCCCGCTTATATTGCCATCATGTCTACTGCCTGCCTACCGGCCGCCAGCACCAGGACCAGGACCAGCTTGCTCGCTGGCATGCTCCCTTCTGTTTCTTTACACAGATTATTATTACGTACCCTTTCGGATTTGGATTTGGATTTAGGAAAATGATTCCAATCAAAAGCTTAAGCAAAAGGCTTTTCTCGCGCTTCAACTTCAACGAAATATGTGTGTAACGAAAAAACGGACGGAGAATATGTGGTGTATTATCATTATCGAGCTCGTCAACTCCGTCAATATAACAGCAGTCTATACAATACGCAGAGATTAGCTGGAGCTGGAGAGCTAAAAACCGAGCTACTCCTCTACTACTACTACTACTACTACTACTAAGGCAACGGCTACGGCAACGGCTCCGCTCCCGTCACTCTTCACCTGAACTATGTAGAAACTAATAACAAAACGAAAGGCTTGGGCGCAATCTGAATAATAGAATGTTTGTATAAGTATACTGTTCTGATAGATCCTGATAGATCCGTATGCTGAAAATAATTGAATGGAAATCGTAGAATGTAGAATGTGGAAGCATGTCTTGTGTGTATTGATTTACATTGTGTCTGATTTCCATTGGAAATCCGAGTCTGTCTTTCTTTATTCTTTTTACTGATGTTTTAAGGACGACAACGGGAACCACTTGAAAATCAGGGGAAGCGTAAACAATTTTGTTTTTACATTTACCCTTTTACTATATGTTTTTTATATTGGAAAAGTAACTGTAGATTTTACTGGAGACTACACGGACGTGGAGCGTGCCACATTATTATTCATAGACCTATATAGGTACTAATGTAAGTTTGAAATATTATACAGAAAGTCGGTTTTTTACCCGATGCTTATCCACACGGTCATACGGTGGTAATAGAAATTATATCGTCACATCCTCGATATGGCGGATATGCACTATTTAAGTCATTAGAATTTTTCCAGTTTTAAAAATTTTGGAAATATTAAAATGACTTAAATACATATATTTTAACACTAGAATTGTTCCAGATGGGTTTTCTCAGTTTAAAATGCAATAACATTGCTGACAACAAATATACACAAAATAAAAGCAAGAGACATTGTAACTAAGCGAGTTCTAATGGAAATTCATATTTTAACATTGAAAACAGAATTTACGTGCCAAATATATCTAAATTAGTATCTGAAAAACACGATGATGGAAAGAAAGCAAACTACCAAAAAATATGCAGGAGGAAACCCTTAAAATACGAAAACTTTTTATAACTTGTAAGCAGGTGGTAGCTCCCTCCTAACAAAACAACGCAACAGCTTAACAACTCTGTAAATTGAAACTCAAGACTGCAAAGATATCGGCATCGGCAGCGGCATCGGCCAACCGCACACATCACCAACCAATACTACCATCGTGCTCATATCAGTAGCCGCAGCAGTTTGACAGACGGGTTGATGTTAGAAAATAAATTGAAAAACTAAAAAGTTATAAAGAATTATTAAAAGGGTATAGATACTTATAGGATGAAGGATGAATAAGAAAAAGGAAACTCAAAACTGATTGAACGACACACTACACGAAATATCCTAAAGAATTTTCTTAAAAGCCCTTAAAAAATATTTGTAAAATTTCAATTAAATTTTCCACAAGATATGTTTAGTCTTTAAGGAAAACCAAAATCCTATCTGAATCTAACCCAAAACCAGCCGGCACAAATAAGATCAAGATTACCCCTACTTTAAACCAACGCCATACTCACCATGAAAATAATTATGTCTACCTACCCACCTACCTACATACTAAATGCATCTAATGGATTTACTCCAAGTTTAAGCGCGTGATGCAATGAAATGACCATGAAAACGAAATACACTATAAAATCAAACATAAAAAATACAAAATCCGGAATAAATACATATACAGTGAAAGTACCTACCTACCAACATTATATTATAGTAATGATCCACACATATGAACCTATGAAGGAATTTCTAATAAATGGAACAACAACTGTAAGCCACGAACTAACCAAAAACTCCACAATACAATATACAATACAAATCAAGATTATAAACAACTTCCCCAAGAAATTTAATACGTCTTGTCAACTGAGTATGTACACAAATAGAGAGAGAGAGAGATGTGATTAGACACGGGGTAAAAATAAACTTATGGAAAAAACGAGTGGTACAAAGAATTATATAAAAAAAAGAGATCACAGCACAGCCGGGAAGATATATCTGGACCTGGACATTATGCACAGTGCCATTACTCCCATTCGAATTCGGATCCACACTTTAAAGAAATGTCTATACAAAAGAAAAGATTGAGAAATAAGTTGTGTGCTGGTGCTGAGTGAGTATCATATAATATAGGAAGGGTTCCCATTTGTCTGCCCCTTGAATATGTTGGTCGCTTCAAATCTAAACCATTCGCCTTGAGCTTGAGAATGGAAAATATTTGATAAAAGAAAACTTGCCGGGTCATTTAGTTTCAATACTGAATAGAAATTGAGGAGGACGGTACGAAATACACACACACACAGATGTGCTCTGCTTTGAATAGTAGGAAAATGGAAATTAAATTGAAATTTTAACCCGAACTAGAAACAGATGATTTTAAACTTTCCTTATGTACTGATATTTCATTTTAAGCTTCGACCTTTAACTCCCAATTTTAAATTCTGATTATTAATCATTCTGGAAATGTGTAAATATTTTTAAAAACAATTAAATGCATTTTTTAAAATTCGTAATTAGAACATTTTGCATATTTCAAACTATATGTAAATGCAGCAGTTCTCGCCTTTTAAAAGTTTTTTATAGAACTTTTTGGATGTTTTTAACATATGAAAATCACAAATATTTCACAAAAAATTTTACTTCATCAAAACTGTGAAGTTATCCTGGTTTGCGAACCTGTACGATCGTTAGTTACAATAAAATTCACAAAACTTTACGTATGACAACTATCATATGTGGTAGTTTTAAAAATCTAAACTAAAAAATCTATTTACCATGGAATTAAATAACCCGTATTAAATTCCTCACGAAATAAGAAAGAAGTTCTATTATCCATACAAAAAGTTAGGTAAGGTAACTCTAAACTCTAAATCCCCAATGTACAATGCTTTGTAATGTATACGCTCAGCGGTGTTTGTATTCAGAAAATTCCAAACCCGAAACAATTTTACCAAGTCAACGTGGACCATATAATAATATACTGTTCGTGATTCTAATTCAGATTCCATAATAAAAATATCTAGCTGCGTTTAAATTTAGAATATAATATTATGGGTATAGCCCAAAAGTCATATGATAATAATAATAAAAATTAAGAAGTTAAAAGTCCATTCACAAGTCAAAATCTTTCACTAAACACGTGAACACACACACTGCCCTGATTCACTCTATATAAGAATGTCATGTCAACTGTACAAAGGACATACAATTCAAATGGAACAAAACAGACGCATGTACATGACACATAATGTCCATATGCATTATGCTGTACTCCTGTCCACAGAAGTCCTGTGTGAAAATCTTGAAGAAAAGATGACTTTAGTTAGCATTGCGAGTGAGAGGGCAGAGGCAAGGGGGGCGAAAAGAAAACCGCCTATGTCAATGATATTATACGATATATGTGAAAGTAATGGTTGTGGTAGTGGGACGGTCGACGGTGGACGGTCGACGGTCGGATGGACAGAATATGACAGGCTCAAATTCCCCAGACAAAGATTCCCATGTGAGTCTCAAAAAAATTTCAATCCGAAATTTTCAACAACTGTCACGCTTCGGCTTTGCCTACACTACACACATCCGTTTCTTCCTTCTTTCTTACAATAAATTCTACACACACACAAAAGCAAGCAAGTCAGGATGTCAGGAAAAGCAAATAGAGATTTCGTTTGACGTCTTACAATTATTATTAGCTCTACAGAAAAGCTTCTGCGCTGGTACTGGTACTGGATCTGGAACTGTATTCAAGAATATGATTACGATTAGACACACAGGAGCAACAGCATACAAGTTAATACCGACATTAACTAACTTATAAAAGACAGAACAGGTATATGTATCCTACATAAGATTATTAATACATCCCACTAAAAATTTGCCTCCCGTTTTCTCAATTTTTTGTCTGGGCAATATAATAATGTTTTTACAAGGGGCTCCTAAATACACGGAAAACCTCCTTCCTGTCACACATATTTCATATTCAGTATTCAGGATCTGTCTAAAAATTAAGATTTCAATTTTAACCTTCTAATAACATGTCAAGGCATTCTCATCGTCAAAGTTAGTTGTAACTGGCTATTCCTATAATTGTACATATTATGGAATCAACCAGACCAGAACAGATTAAAAAATTAGAAGGGTATAAAATATCTTGACTGAATTATTTTTCGAAAATTTTGAAATATTTGAAAATTTTGAAAATTCCCCCTTTAGCTCTAGCTACTTATATAAGACAACTTTTCGTAATATTGAACGAATATAGCACTTTTTAAAATTTAGATTAAACAAAAAAGAATATGTAAATGCCGATACTTACTCAAATCCAATTTTGCCTCCGATTTGTACAGTGGAGAATTCCTACAAGTCCCACATTATTGTTATGGGATGCAATCTGTGACTATCGCAATATACGGAGCTATCACAGTGTGTAATTACCTACATGCTGCGCAAGCTTATACCGTAGTAGCAATATTATAATGTTCATGCAGCTTTTGACGGGACTGCGTATTGGAAGGACTAGTGAGCTTACTATAGCTAATTTGAAGTGGAAGTCAAAATTAAACGAAAAATGATGAGAGTATTAGTATCTTAACAGAAATGCAGCAGATCAGAGAGTCCTTTGCACTAATAAAGATAAGGACAGAGGACAGAGCTACTAGGCTATGCTCCGGTCCCTTCCAAATCTAACAGTAAAGTAAAAGCTCTCTTCTGCCCGTCGTCTATCCTTCTCATTATCCACTGCTTCCTGGACACAAACTGACAACGAATGCGACGACGAGTCTAAACGCTCCACTAATAGCTCGAAGATGCCTCAACATTTTTTTTTAACTTTTTTTTCTTCAACACCCCAACAACACATCTCATCCCAAACCCAAACCATTATGCTATACGTATTTCTTCCTATTTCCTATATCCCTCCAATTCCAAATCCAAATCCAATTCCTCGAGTTTTTTGACCTATTCATTACGAGCATGAAAATAAGCCATAAAAGTAAAAAACTAAATGTGCTCTAACAATATAAGTGTCCCTCTCTATAGATACACTCAAATTGTCTAAACATCACCAAGGGAAGAGACCTCAATTAGCTAAGCATTTATCCACAATATCTTGTTATTATAGGAACCCGCTTTGTATTTGTACTTTGTGTCTAGGCAATGCTATAGAGGCATATGAGCTTCCCATAGCCCCATAAGGAAGTAATACATAGTAACAGTACAATACAAAAATAGTGTAGTAAAAAACAAACTTACTGCATAGTATACTTATAGCATATAGGAAAATTACATAGGGAAACATTTTTGATGGCTAAATCAAAAAATATTCCATTTCCCATTCCACTCCAAGTCGAACAAGTCTCTCTTCAAAAAATAGTTGCATTGTATACATGATTGATTTAAATCAGAGCCAGGGCCAATTTTACTTGTTAAAGATACACTTTGAGTATTGGCCTATTTATAATATTTGTACTGTAGGAATGAATGTCCCTTCTCCCAATCCCCACTGTGAGATCCTAACCTATATAAACAAACAAGACTGTGAGAGTGAATTTCCTTCCGGAGCCTTTTTCTTCCGATTTTATTTTTGTATTTTTAGATGATTTTTTTACACACACATCTTCACATTCATTCCCTTCTACACACACCAAAAAATAATAATATGTAATACTATGACAAATGAATAAAAATCTCGAGAAAATATTTTCACACGCTTTTTTTGGGTCATATTTGTGTAAATCAAAATTACATATAGGTATCCTTCTACAGAAGCTATCTGTTCATGAAAAATCTCCCTACCTGTATGTGTATGGTACGGTACACATATAATTATATATTTGTAATTGTAAAAAATGTAAAAAGTAAAAAATATCCAAGTTTATCCTGCAGGGGATATACAGTGGAACCGCAGCCTACACCTATGCATGTATATATATGAAATGAGGACCTTTTTTTTAATCGCGGAACTCATTGTGTAATCTGATGAGAACTACACAAAGTATACCTATAGAATGTAGTGTGTAATATAGAGATTTTTTTACACTTGTATTTTTGGAAATAGAGATTATATGGGAGGCTTTGAGTCTTTGAGATATTTTGAGAGGGTGCATTCGTTTTTTAACAGGGAAATATCTTTTGAGCACCTGTATTTTTTTTTCAAACGTAACCAAGACCGAATAAAAGATACTGACGACGACGATAGACGACGAGGATGAGGATGAGATGAGATCGGACCCAATAATTCCCCCATCGTAACTTCAACCAAGAGGGTGCAGTCTCACTGTGTAGTGTACATATATGCAAGGGAGCGTCCCTTAAGATGCTTTGTTCTGCATCTCTGCTTCGGCTTCTACTATGTGAAGGATTTGCGGGTCGGATAAAGGTAGGCAAAAGCAGGTATACTCGCAATTGTAAAGCATGCCTATACCGCCTAGCCTGAAATCCGTTATACATTATTAACATTATATAGAAGGCCTTGCACACTAGATATGTGTGCTTAACTTGTAGCTTTTTTATCCCTGACAACAAGTTTACTTTTTTCTCATTTTCAATTTTTGTATCTAAATTTAGAGCTTGCATTTTTTAACCATTCACCCAAACAGAACCAGACCAGAGACCAGGACGAAGGAGATTAAACAAAACACAACACTATAGGGTGTTTATATTATATGTATTTCCAATGACAGAGATGGACGTCTATCAGTATCAGTACTTGTACGCAAGAAAATCCCGGGATTGTAAATTCCCACGATTTTCACTAAAAAATCAAAAGAAGTTATAGTGATGTATGGCCTGCATGACATTCAAAGCCCACGTATAATTACACATATATTTGTTATCAGCAAAACACATACTGGATCATTTCTAAAAGTATTTTTCTATAAGAAAAACCTATAGCTATGGGGATAGTGATACGGTGATAGTAAGAAAATCTAAACACATTGTAAATATAAATAGATGGAAATTAAATTCTTTTTAAACTAAAAAGATTTCGGATCTCAGTACTGTCACTACCGCTGAAAATGCCCTTTGTAACTTGTAAAAAATTAAAAAATATTTTGCTGTAAGATATTTTCCCAGGCTATGCAGAAATAGAAGGGAGCCGCATAAAAATGAGCTTTTTTAAATACACATAATAGCTTATGACTAATGAGCTTTTTAACATTTTTTGTCACTTTTTTAACATTTTGAGCACAAAAAAAAACAGTATGGTAAAATACCATGACCATGGATATGTTATATGCTACACAAATGTTACTATATGAACTCACATTTTTTGAAGCGTAATAAAACTCAAAATTTATGGCGGGCCAACATAGGCAGACAACCAAGACTGGTACTGGTACTGGTAGACGTTTTATATAACTCAAAATCAAGACCAAGAACTATGACTGTTTTTTGCTACAGAAATAAGTCTAAACAAAAGAGACGGATAGACAATACAACTATACAGACTACAGACACCGCCTTTTAGTCAGGCAGTCAGGCAGGCAGGACAGGCTAAAAGCAATGATAACGGTTTCGATTTTAGTGTCTAAATTATGCCTCCGCCAACTTCCACGCATGTCTCGTCCCATCTGTGAAAGTTTCTTAAACGAAAGCCTATTATACTGGCTGAGCTCACACTAGAAAATAGAACTGACAACGAAAACGAAAACGAAAACGACACCGATACCCTTAACCGAATGCGGGTTTTTGGATTCACGAATAGTATAATAATATGATGTCCATTCCTTAATAACCATTGAAAGTTGAAAATTTAGCCATTACGCTTAATACAAAGACGGTGTAGAGGTAGTCCAGTGCCAGTGCCAGTGCAAGTGGAATTCTTGAGGAACTTAAAAGCTACACAAACTACCCACCACCTAATTGTCAGTGCCAAAGGGAAACAAATTCCAAATTAAGATTTAAGATTTGTTGGTAATTTGCAGGAAACTATGTGTCGGAAAATAATTAAAAGCGGGTTATATTATATGACCAAACGAGAACGACCAAGAGAAAATGTTGAAAATCGAGACTCAATATACATAATATGTAGGACATGTAGCTTCATACGGGTAGACAGAGAACGCAGAGCCAGACTGTCTGGGTTTTGAATATATATATGTACACACAATGGAAAGGCCCTATGCCTGCCTCGTCACCACCCTCTCCTCCCGCGTTGTTTTTCCTGTACAATGTTTAGTGTGCTGAATTTTCTCAAACAAATAAATGCTGACTGAGCAATGAAATATCCGTGTCGTCCAAACACATATTATATTCTCCGTGAATGTTCTATGAGACTTAAGTTAAAATCTTCACGAGCGTTTTACAATGTAATAAATCTTATATAGCTTTTCCTTCTCTATTTTTCCTAATTCGCATTTCGCATTTTCGTACACATGCGAAAATTTTGTGACTCTGCTTTGAAGAAAAAAAACAAGCAAGAAAATAAAGGATTTTTTTCTCTGTTGTTTTCTGCATTGCACAAACTGATGTGTTTGTAATTATACAATACAAAAAATGCTTCCCCTGCCCTATCTTTACATATGCATGTGTGCCTAGTATGAAATTGTGATTATACACTCATTTTTATTTTAGTCTCATTACACACTGAGCTGGGCAAGGGCATTACACGAGTGCTTAAACAATCATTAACACTAATGCTAATACCATAATATATTTCCACGCTAGACTGGTTCCCCACTTTTGAAACAAATTCGCTCCATGGAGATTGAAGACTTTCTCTTATACGTTAAATATATATTTTTAAGATTACAAATAAAAATGAAACTAAAATGTGTGTGTGTGTGTATTCATTTCCAGTTGTTCCAGCACCATATTATTGTATGACATAATTATAGTCAAAGTTTGTACGCACTGCCAACTACCCTATAATTACCACATTAAAGCTCAAACTTTTTTGTGAACTTTACTTCATTCTCCTAAAATTATACTATTACCATTATACTATTACTACTACATACAAAGCCCATTTTATATCCCACTTAAAAATAAAAGTAATAGTCAATGGTTTCAATGTTGCACTCTCCCATCAATGTCATGTCATGACACAGACACATCCAATAACTTGGATTTTCAGCTGTCATTCCCTCTCTCTCTCTCTCTCTCTCTCATAGACACTCACACGGAGGATAATGTATTATTTTACGAACAACATAATTCTGCCCTGATACATAGCACACGCAGTAACTATGGGTTCTCAAAATATCCAATGTAAAGTGAAGGGAAAAAATGGTCAAATTTGAGGTGTGAACTCTGAGTTCTGAGGGAACCTAACCAACTTGAACAATTTACAGTTTACAGTTACATTTTACATAACGGTGGCGCTATGAGCGAAGAACACTTAGGTTATTGCTATTATTATAGTTTCAGTATCTCAGTAATGCCATTTTTGTTTTTTACCAAAAAAGAAAAAGGAAAATATTACACGTACTGATATGATAGGACCTGTAGCAGTTCACGGCCATACAGGCAAATTCAAAACTGAAAACTAAAACCAAAGCGCCAAGAAATTCCCTAAATATTAAATATACTAAATACAGTGATATATTTTAGTGATTTCACTGCCTGTTAAAAATATTCTTCCTTATTATTTTTAATTTTTTAGTTTTTCTCTCTCTCATCTTTGATTTTTGACGGTATATCAGTAGGTTCATGGCCTTTTAGAAGGAAGACCAGACAAGAATGATGATGACGACGACGACCGACGACCGACCCTGCCCTAAATTTTTATGAACATATGAACGTACCTACCTAGGTATCATTATGCGTACGTTACATAAACTATTACGTATTTATGTAACGGGGAAAAACGTATGTTCTCTGGCCCTGGTTCTGGTCCTAGGAATCTCCGTCCCGACTTGGCCGGAGAGTTCAAGGAACGATAAGGTATACACCTTATAGACATATTATATGGACTGCAGAAGGCATTTACATATTTACATAGCAAGACGGATAGAGATCGAGACAAAAAAGTAGAAAAGGATCTTGAGATTTGAATCTGTAGTCTGTCTGAACTCTGAAGGTTACATAGTTTTTTTAACAGTCATAAAAATTATGTATTACGACTTCGTTTCGTCTTTTTCGTCGTTTTGACAGGAGCTTTTTGAGGGGATCGTAAAAAAATACACATAGCTACATGCAACGAACCTATACCTACTATATGTTCATACATTGCCAGTACATACCTGTCTATACCTACGGTACATACACTTGGTGGAAGGTAGGTAAGGTAACGAAAATGGTCCTGGTCCTACCCACATAAGCTCCCCAATGCTTGAGCACATTAACTCTCAGACGTTCAAAACTTCAGACTGTCCTTTTTTCCGGAACGATATTATTCAGTCGGGACGACACCGCACATACATGTATGGGCTCAGATATAAGAAATATCCCTGTGTTTACATAGACCATAAGGCTCAAGCTGCTTTAAGACCAAGAGCAACAGTTATACTACAGAGATCCATATCCTGATGATCCTGCCTGGCCTGATCTACCTTGCATTTTTTTTTGTAGGGATCAAGATGCACTTGTACGGTATATTGACGGTAAGACATGATTTTTAGGGACCATAGGGTCCGTAGAATTATTTCCTTTCCCGATGATAAGATATATACACTTGGCACTTGACTTTGGCTTGGAGTTGGCAATACATGGAATGAGAAACAATGACAATGACCCAATGTTTTTTAGCTTGACATTCTCTAGAGTCGTACAGTGACTTTTTCGAGATATTTATATTTTTAAATTCCACAAGAATATACCTACCATATAGTTATTTAACTGCGTTACTACCAACCAATGTCAGGTCTTAAAGACATGGAAATAGAATCTGAATGATAAAGGTAATACATTACGGATATATCAGTACCCGCCTATCTCCATGCATTACTATAACTGTATTTTCATTAAAAGTTTCGTTTCACTAGTTAAATAGAGCGGCACATCAATATCAATACAAGTATAGGAAGAGTAAAAAAATGAGAGTATTTGAAAGCTAATGCGAAGGAAAGGAAAAAGGACATGAATCCCAAATGTAAAATCACAAACTTGATATACAAAAAAAGATTCTTTAGAGAGGTTACCTACATAAATTGATGTGGCCTTTTTTTTATTAATGTGCTTTTTTAAAAATTTGAATTTCAATAAATTTACGCCTATAAGTAAATCCAAGGGAAAATAATCCTTGTCATTGAAATTCTTTAAGAAGCTTTTAAAAAATAAAAATGATGATTTCCGGTAATATTTTCAAATTTTTCAATTTGTTTCCCATAGTGGGGCTATATATTACCTGCTGCAGATAAAAAAATCGAAACTTTTCACTGCATACCTTTCATACAGAAACAAATTTTCAGATATTTTTATTTTGTTTTGGGTAAAAATCGCAAAGATCAGTGGATGTCACTGGACATTTGAGAAATTAATTTTGGAGAGTATAGTGTTATATGTCAGGACTAGGAGCTTTTGACTACCAACACAGTGTCGCATTGCAGAATATTAGAAAAATAGACCAATGTTTTTTTTAGTATTTCGGAGTATCTCCTGCAGGCAGAGTCAGACTTAAGATAAATGAGATTGACAGACACAGAGCCGGGTTTTATCTCCATATATTTTTTTACCCGGGTGACCGAGTACCGAGAGAGTACAGAATCGGTCTTTGACTTTGGACTCCCGGGTCTCGCGAGTGGCCTTCTACATTACTTACTGAAGATATTTCTATAGAGATGTTTGTGGGACCTCCCGTAACTTTGAATATTTAAATATTTGAATTAACATATATTATTATTCAAATAGAGGCATCTCTTTACCTTTACCAAGAATACACTACATCCCTTTTTTTCTCTCATAATTTCCTTGAACCGCCTTCCCTTTATAATGCAAATTAATCCCAATTCAATATTCTACAGACCACAGAAACTGAGCACACTTCAGTTTATAAATAATGCAAAACAATGATGCACAGCAATTTACATTTATAAAGCAGGCAGACGGTTGTTTTTTAAATCATAAAAAAGTACTTACTTTATTTTTTATGGAGAGATTGAAAAGTTGAATTCAAAATTTGAAACGGAAGAATATTTTTAAGAAACAGAAACTTTTAGAAAATAGGATTTTACCAAAAGAATCACACGTATAATTTAAAGTTTCTAATTTTTGGTAGGTACATTTCGTTCACTTCTTAACGAGTTTCTCTCAATGTAAATTCAGCACTAAATAAGAGTAAAAAATATTATAGTTTCACAGGATAAACAAAATTGATATCAAAAATGGGATACATATCCATTTTTTGAGACAATTTTTGAAAGTTTTGAAAATATCCAAGAAGAAAACAGATTTTGCAGATCAGATTTTAGAGTAGACGCAGTTAGAAAGGGAAACAAAGACACGGTGTTACAATCAGTGAGTGTTTTAGTCAGTCACTTGAACTCAATTTAAAAATTCACTACTAATTAATTACTTCCATGTTTTAAATTTACACGTGGTTTATAGTTGTAGAGCACTTTTCAAATAATTCAATTTTACAGTTTCTTTAAAGTGAATGAAGCGTAAAGAGATTGTACATGAATAATAATAGTATATGATAAAACATAAAAAGTACACCAAATTCAACAAGTTGTCGTGTACTTGCAGGTTATAAGCACAGAAACAGGGAAAAAAACTTTCAGAAAAGGAAACAGTACCGTGACCAACAAATCAGTGGCCACGGAAGGACAGAAACTATGTAGTAGGAGTAATATATAATTCTAAACTGCGGACGACTTATTCAAATAGAACAGAGTAATAGTGGGTATTATAATGATAGTAATCGCTTCCTAATCGTGCTACCCGGTTCGGTTTAATTTTCGGTTCTCGGAACTTTCGGATCGATTTTAGGATTTTAGGGCGATGTATGTATGTATATTGGTCGGGATCTAAGCATTAGAATTTAGTGAAGTCCTTATACAGATAGAAACCTATATATTGAACACGCTAATCCCTTGTTCATCTTCAGGCTTACAAAATCAAAAATTTAGAAACTATCCTAAAGGCGAAACTACCTTTCCGTATTTTTAATTCCTATAATTTCTACGAATTACCTAAGATTATACTGTACGTCCTTTCAAACTTTAATTTTTAGAAACGTTTTTCAGTATAAAAGTCAAGTTACAATAATCATAGTGCATTACTAAAATTCATTAAAAAAATTTCAAAACTTAGATGCGTTTAAAATTTTGAAATTTTGCTTCCCGATTTTGCATCGTAAAAGAGTACAATTCAATCAGGCGCTTCCTAATTTAATTTAAAAGTATTGGATATGAAAAAATGTTCAACTAGAAATTCCTGCAATTATTTAAAAACTATTTCTCAAAAAATCACAAAAAATTTGAAAAATTTACATTTTAAAAATACGATTAAAAAATTTACGGTAATTTAAAAAGGCGCAAACTACTGCAGTATAGCTATCAGAAATAACTAAAAATTTCTCAAAATATTTTGAAAAAAAAATTAAATTAAATAATAATTAAAATTACCGCTAAAAATACCGTCTTTGTAAAGGCTGTAACGAGGTCGGTCAGTAATAATTGTCGACGTATAAAGTCTCCGGTTTGATGGCGGTGCTCGGAACAATATTAATTCTCACAATATAAGTAGGTACATAACATACGATTACAATACTATACCGTCTGTGATAGAATCTATAAGTATAGGGTCCAGCGCAGACGGAAACGGTTCCGGTGATGACCCTGCCATGGCGCTGGCCCTAATATCTTTTTAACGGTAATAGTAGTACCTCTACAGTATAATAAAAAACCCACGTACTACATTGGCTCCTAGGACAGGGACAGGATAACTATTGAGTTCATAGCAGCCGTGATCGTAAAAGTACTGTGATTCAGAAGTTTGATTTGGATTAAAATTTAATTTGTGGTAATCTGCCTCTCGTTCCTTCGTTCACACAGGACTCACGATTCATCCGGTTGACGAACGGAATAACGGATTGAGGAGTAAAGATCCGATTCGGATTCGGATTCCGTGAATGGACTCAATTCAAAATTGACGACTGGACTGGACTGATGAACTCAACTCTTCTCCTATACTTCTGGGACTCCACACTTCTTCCATATTTCAGTCGACGAGCCTCACACGAAAAAAACAAAGTGATTGGAGAGAGAATATAGGAAGGATGAGGGCTCGGTGGAGACAAACTATCAGTCAGAATGTGTTATTATACTAGACTTTAGACTCCGTCGTCTGTTGTGTGAGCGTGTGTGTGTGTGTGGTAGGACAGGAATAATTGGTGGTTGGAATAATTCTAGGAAATAAACTCGGAGTATCTCTCTCTCCTGATTTGATACTTTACATGAGATATTTCACATTTTTAAACTCGACTCTAGAACAGTGGAACTGATAGGGTAAAAGTTTGTACAGCGGCACTATGGACTCCTGAGGTGTGTCTGCAAAGAATACACAATCTCTCGCTATCTACTTGGCGATGTGTGCCTCACTCTCTCTCTCTGTCTCTCTCTCCCTGTATCGTAATGGTATCTCGTCAGATGAAAGTCTGCTGATGAACTGAGGACGCTAAATCCGACACGAAACTCTGTCAGGGTGTATTGTTTGTTGTTTGGTTTGGTTTGGCCTGCTCTCTCTGCTTTGCTTGCAGTCTGCTCGCTTCGTGTGTGTGTGTGTGTGGATGTGGATGTGTGTGTGTGGAGTTTGTTGGATGGGGATGGGATGGGTGGCCAGAGTGATTATCGAGCGGGGCGGAAACTGAGACGGGTGAGGAGGAGTTGGATTTGTAAGGTGTTACCCTTTTTACCTCCCGGGCTTGAAAATCCAAGTGGAACCCTTTCGCCTTTCTTTCACGATCCATTATTCAAACCTCAATAACATTTCGTCTCAAGCCAGATAGCTCAAGCCCAAGCCAAGGAAAGAACCAACAAAACTAGTCTCAAGCAAAATTAAACCTCACAGTGCACACAAAGTTAGTAGTGGTAGGAGACACCGTTCATGAGTATGAAGTAGAGGCAAGAAATTGTAGAGGGAATTATAATCAGTATAGCAACAAGAGTAACGCTACCGTCCATAAGTGTATAGTAAAGGTATGCCTACAGATATATACCCAAAGCGATCTCTGACATCGACATCGATATCGCTATCACATCTCTGTATATTGTAGTACTCATTTTTTAATGTATAGAGGCTCAAATATGTATGTCCCACCAGTAACCACGGTGGGTTACTGTCGACTGTATTAAAGTCAATTAATTATTAAGTAAATGAAAGGACAAAAAACCTCAAGAACTCATAGAATACATGTAGGTACATACTAAATACGAGTATAGTACATAGCTATAACCTCACGTATGTCTCCCTCTATACTCTATACTATGGATCTACAGATTTAATTAAATAATCATTAAACGTTCATGTCTATTCGATTCCATTCCATTGGTTTGGATTGAGGATTGAGAATTGAGAGTTACATGTATGTATATTAATGGGAGCAGTGTGAGTGAAGAATAAAGAATACACAGCTATCATTTGTATTGTCGAGATGTACATCTATATGCTTTAGATATATGAGAGGCTCTAGTATGTACTTGAGTGCATACAACTTTAAAGTCAAAATCGAAACTTTCCCCATTCAATTGTTAACAATGAGATTTTGTAATTAGATAATGACACTATGCACGTAGGTAAGGGCCTTTATATAAAATAATATTACTGTATCACTATATGGATGTTATAGCGTCGATTAAAAACTTAAGAATTACTTTAAATACAGTTTTATAACACAAACCCTACACCATATCCAATTTAAGCTAGAATCAAAATGAGCTATGCCATAAAAACAAAATGCGAAACATGCGTAAAATGTTAATTACGAGTTTTTGAAAAACGTAAAATGTCCTATTTATATCTTTTTGAAAAGGTGCAAAATGTTCTAATTTCATGTTTTTGAAAAGATGCAAACCCTACACTTACACCTTTATTTCATTGGCCACCCCCATCGATACAATTTTTAGTTTTAGTGATCTAGCTAATATCTTCCAGAAATTTTTAAAATACTTTGTACAAAATCTAGTTATAAATCTGTACAAAAAAATGTAAAAACCTGTTTTAGCTAAAACTGTGTTGAAATAATTATTGTAATATTTTTAAATTGAAGCCATTGAAATTAAGTACATTGTGAGGGTATAAATACATAAACTAAAAAATTCACCCCTATACTTGTATACAGCGATATACTTGTAGGTATAAATTTATCTATTAGAGAATTGGAGACTAGAGAGCTATGCATATATGATATATGCTTATTCTTATGCTAGGATGAAAAGTTATAAGCAGTTTTTCCTTCTTTTACATCTAGGACACGGACATACAGAGCACAGTTCAATACACTTGGAGCTTTTTGTATTATGTAACTATTAACTTGTGGGCCAGCGAGTATCCATATCCATCCCCATTGAGAAGAAGTTAAATAAAAGGAAAATAGACGGGAGTCTATGCTCCTATATGATTCTTTGAATTTGAATTCATTAGTCTCATTCTGATCAAGTGACTGACTCTGACTCTGACTAACTAAGTGTGTAGGAAAATGAAAACTTTAAATCTACACAGAGCGGTTACCTATCTGCCTATACATATATACAGAATGGTTATATGGTAGATGTCGAATTTTAATTTCAAACTCTTACATAATAAGTCTTCTCCACTCAAATTCCACAGTATTGAATTCCCATAGACACATACGCATACAGTACCCTTTCGAATTTCGAACCAGTTTCCAAAATAATAAAAACGAACGCGATTCAATATGTACCTACCAAGGTAGGTACATGTGTAAAGTACCTACCTAATAAAACGCTTACGGTTCCAATACCGCAATCCGTAAATATCCTCATAGCCATTTATCTGTAGACTTGTGAATTCTAGTTAAATGCTTAAAAATAATCTAATTTTTCTACCTATTCTATGGAATTCAAAATTTTCAAACCAAGATGAATAATTACATATTGTTTCATATGGGCATAAAAGGAAATTGTAGCATGCGATGGATGATGAGTACAAATATTTGCAATGGGCTCTCTCCAATGCAATAACTTGAACGGCACTGTGACTGTAACTGTGTAGGCCCGCCTCCCCCGTAGATAAACTCGAGACGGGAAGCTCAAATTTTTAGACGACCGAAAAACAGACGGCAAATATAGGTATAGAGGTACCCAGGAAATCTACCAAATGTAAATTTCGTAATGTAGATTTCAAAAAAGTTACTTTCCAATTCCTATACAGAAACAGCTAGAAACTCGTCAGTAGTTGTCATTGTCAGCAATAGATACCTACCTACATATTATGCTTTTAGAAGAATCGATCCGAACTTCTGCCCTTACATTAATTTAATTTAATTACCAATCAATACTAATACCGATGACAATTATACTATTAGTCTATATTTACTGTAAGCTGCGTGTAAGCGATCGACAGTGCTGGTCCTAAATTTGTTTAAACAAAGGCCCATCTCTAATCCAACAAGGGATCTAATAACTGAATAACTCCCTCATGAGAAAAAAAAGAAAAAAAATGAAATACCAATAGAAATAGAAATAGAAATATGACTCATAATTTATTCCCTCAAAAATCTGTCTGCCCGTTAACTCGGCAAAATTCTTTCCATCTTACGTCACACGGACTGGGAAGACAATAATAGAAATATCTATAGAAATATAGAGTCACAGAAAATAAGTGTCGAGTGGAGCAGAGAGATGCACAGGCGGAGTGAGAGTATTCGGACTTAAAAAGCAACTATAGGTAATTTATTTCTCAGTTAGTTAGGTTGGACATGAACAACCATTGTCATGTATAGAAGACAGAAAGAAAGACAGAAACAGATATATTTCTTTAAACTTCAAGGTTTAGTTTTAGAATGGTTTTCCTGGTTAAAATGTAGAACTAAAACACATGCCATTCAGTCCATCCCTATAGCTACAAGTAAGCTATATATAGGCATATTACATGATGCAAAATTATATGCATTGCATTACTCACACCCAGGCCCGGCGCGTCAAGGCGCCCGGCCCTGGTTCAAGTTGATTTTTTCGGGCCTCCTTTTTTCTTAGTTTCTAAGCCGCCATTTTGTTTTTTTAAGGCCTTAACAGCGAAAATGTGAGTCTCAATGTGAATTTTTTAAATTTCTAAATTACTAGAAGCTTTTCAATGTAGCTACATAAAAAAATAAGCAGTAATTTTTATTAATCATTTTACATTGAGCTCGCGCCCGGCCCCTAACAGAGCCCGGCCCTGGTTTTCTGATCCACTTTGAACCATCTGTCCCGCCGGGCCTGCTCACACCCTTACTACTACATAATACATAATATCAGTAGGCAGAGGTTATAAATGCAGCACTGCATAATAATACAAACTCTTACCATTCCTATATTGCTATGCTAGTATATCTGTATGCTAAGCTATGATGACGAGAAAATAAAAATAAAAGTGTATAAAGATCTTTCCTCGCGCAACCTATGGGATTTACATATCTGAGCATCTGTATGTAGGGAACTGTGTACCTACATAGGATTTTACATAGGCGTTCAATTTACAAGTAAAATGCATACTAATATATAAATGTGAGGAGTGATTAATGCAGCATGCACTCACAATTAGATTCAATGCATCACTTTTTCTTCAAGTGCTACATAATGTGAATCTCTGATGGCCGAGCAGTACATATAACTTTTTAGTCTTCAGTAACGCAGTGTCGTCGACGTCGAGTGTATAGTATAGTGCAATGTAATATAAAAGTACAGTGTAGGACGTATATAGGACTGTATACTGTATATAGTAGAGGGGAAAAAGAGAGAGCAAAAAACGAGCGTTGCAAAAACTGTTGGCGTTTGGCTTTGGAGAGTTGAGTCAGTTGCATCATGAGCCATCCCAATCCCAATGCAATGCACTCTGTAACTTCACTTCTCTCATGATGGGATTATATGAATTCCAAGGCAGATTCGAGAGCATCACAATGGATTGCATTGAGATTGCAACGACCGACACCGACCGCAGTTGCATTCACATTCTCTACTTATATAGGTACCTACCCTATGTCTTATACAGATATATATATATAATGCAAAAAGATTGCACTTTCCATCGCGTCAACGACCAAGACATCACGGGACAGAGAGAGAGAGAGAGAGATCCCAAGTCCTCATCTCATATACTATGTCCATGTCCTACAGATATGCATATATAATTATATCACTACCCCCATCCGAATCTTTGAGCATCTCACATAATTTCAAATATGTCTTCAAATAATAATACTTATTTAATTAGAGACAGCGGGAAATTTTGAACAGGCTACAGATAATTTGTGCAGAGTGATTGCATTATTTAAATACTGGAGAAGAAGCTATTCTCAAAGTATGTAGTATAGTCGCAAAATTATTTAAAAATAAAATGATTCAAATTTTCAATATTTCTAATATTTTCCCATACCCTTCCCTTTAGAGTGAGCTATCACTATACTTGGTACCTTACCTAATCAGTAACCTACGAGTTCAAAAATAAGAGAAGAATAATAAAGAAATTCAACTGAAACTATGGCGATGACGATGAGAGAGGCGTAGGCAAGTCAAAGTAAACTATCTCACTGTGAGACTCGTGACTTGAATCTTGCTCCTTTACCATTCCCTTCCTGTAAATCCTACCACAATTCTTCTCCTTTTTACTTTTTACTTTTAGCTTTGCCTTCGAGTCGCAGTTTGGTTTTTAACGGAGAGAAGAAAACCTAATATTGCAAAATTTTGAAATAAAAGAGTGAGTATTTTTTCCTGTGCAGACTTCTTCACAGTTGAGCTCCAGTTGTAGTTTTTTGCAGCATATACAGGTAGGTGTAGTAGTATAGAAAAAGGTAGAAAATAAAAAAATCCATTCAAAACCAACCCAACAACGAGAGCGAGAAGCACGACACAACATCAAAAACACAGTCGAATTCTAATCCAAATTCAAGCAAATCAAAGGTTGTTTGGTAGGAATCCTACGCATAGTACACTACACATCCCACAAAGGCAAAGGCAAAGGACCAAAATACACATTTTATTATTAAAAGGGAACCCATTGTGGAATATAGACCATGGATCTGAGTACTGGGACTCACTGAGAGACCTGACAGGAGCTCACTCAAGACACGATTAGAATTTGAGATTATTATTTCCAATTTGGATTTCTTCATTTTCCACCTTTGTATAAAGTACAGAGGAGTTGTCTACTTGTAGTAGTTCCTTTAAAGTTAAAGTAGCAGGAGGTTCAAAAATTTGAATTCAAACTCTGTTTCACATTTCATTTGAATTTATACTTGGAAGGATACAATGATAGTTTAAAGGAAATTGTAACGTACCTAGCTACCTACCTATTCTATCAGTATTCTGTATTTTGTATTTTGAATGACATGCACTTAAATTTGTATGCATGTACGTTGCGTTCTACTATCAGTAGTTGCATTCTCGCCTTATGGCTTGTGTCTGGAGGTAAGAATGCCAATCCAAAAAATAAGAGAGGCTTTAAAGAATTGGAAAAGAATTATAAGGAAGACGTGAGCTTGCAAATACTTACCTACCACCACCACCATCACTTTAACTGCACAGGAGAAGACGAGGTACCTACATCCATAATATCTGTGAGCTTGTCCTCTGCCTCCTTCGAGCAGTGTACTCCCTCTACTTCCAACTTGTAACGTTTTCACTCTCTACCCTCCACTTGATGTTGATGGGCATCCTCAGAGTCAGAGTCAGAGTGTTAAGCTTTAACTTGGCGGCTTTGGCTTTGGCTTCGCGGCCTCAGTCAGACATCATCACATATCTGTGGTAGTTAAAAGACATGTACAGAGATGCGATTAGAAGACTTTTGGTATTGGGATGCAATTTTTTTTTGCAACTTTCAGTTTGCGCCTACATGTTATGTTATAGTTAGTACAAGTAGATGAAGGGATTACTCACTAGTCAGTCTGACGGAGACGGAGTATAAGGAGAGACAGAGCCTTAGAGTAAACATAGGTGAGCGTGGATATACCTACCTATATACATATAGTAAGACGAGGATAGTGAGTCTGGTCTGTTGATCCTCGTCCTCATGTATGTATGCACGTAACTATAGTTTAGTATGGTTGGATATACCTAACTAGTATGGTGAAGGCACAGCTGCAATCCCAATCGCATTTTCGCATTCACTCACTCACTCACTCATTCGCATTCGCAATAGGAAAAAGGCAAATGCAAAAAATAATAAGTAAGTTCTAACTATATGCATTCTGCAAGGAACATAGGACTGCATGCATATCAGCACTGCACACAAGACGTTCCATATATATAGCTATATACAATCTTTACAGGGATATATATAGAGAGTTAAAAAAGCACTATATGCTGTACTGCCTACAGTCATAAAAACAATTCTATACGATATTCTTGAGTACTCTGCCCCGACTGCAATTCAATATGCAGTCCAATCCAAATTTCAATGCAATTCTACACTATATGCATGTGTATCTCCTATAATATTATGTTCCCGTTCACATAGCACCGGTTATTGTGGTCTCGTCTGGTGCTGGTTCTGGTGCTGGTACTGGTGCTGGTGGAGTAGCATAGACAGACAGTAGAGAGAGAAAAGGGAAGAGAGATCGACAGAGATTTCAAAGATGCAAGCCTTCACATGCTCTGTACTACACTACACCACCGTCACCTCGTCTCTTCTCCATCTCTAAATGAAGTATCTATGAAGTACTGCACAGTATAGCATAGTATAGCGTGAGCTATACCTATGTACACTTCTATGTCTGACTTACATAGCAACAGCAAAACTGTCTGTCAGTCCATTTTCATTCCCATTCCAAGTACTCACAATGTACAATAGGAAATTATTTGCAATGTGTGAACTGAATTAAGATATATAGTGACTGCGGGAAGGTATAGGTAGGCAGGGAAGAACCCTGAGCCATCAGTCTGTATTGTATTCGTGCACATTTTGTATTTTATAATACAACTTGTCTAACTGTATCATTTAATATGTGTAATATAATAAAGGCATCCTTTATAGGTAGGTACATATATAATAAAAGGACATATATACCTACTACTACTATTACTATATGGACTCGTATATATGTAGCTACCTACATAAATGTGTGCGATTTTTTTTTTGTTGCAAATTTTTTCTCGCACTCGATGAATCCATCTTTCCGTGTCTACAACTACAACTACAGTCCACAGGCAGGCAGGTAGATATAGGTAAGATACTACACTCTGTGTGCCTCCTAGCCTCACGTCTGTCGATCCACTGTGCTGTGCTCTGTGCCGGTGCCCAAGTCGAAGCCGGAGCCGGTCACGGTCAGCTCTATACTTATAGGATGTACATACATATATAGGAATGTGCATATGGGAGATGGATAATCTGCCATAAAAAATAGACATGCACTTCTTACTTATAATTTTTTACTCTTTTACACTTCCACACAGATATATATGCCTCTCCATTAAAAGACGATTGAGGGAGCATTACAGTACATATTATATTATTATTGCATATAGCTATGAAGGTAGGTAGGTACTACATAGGACAGCTCTGTCTGTCTGGGTCTGAAGCGAAATGGCGTTGGTGTTGGAGTCGCCTGGTCCTGGTACTGGTGCTGGTCTGGTCTGGTCTGGCTAACATCCACATAATAACATACCCCCATGTCATCCATGTAGGTACATGTATGCACGCCACATTAAAGTTAATGCTCAACTAACATATAATAAGTATCGGTAGTAAAACTAAATGTAAAGTTAAGGATAGTAGTAGTAGTAGTAGTAGTAATAATAAAGTGCATTTCTCTAGCGCCAACCTCCCCAACTACTCCCAACACAACTGAATCCCATAATAAGCACATAGTACATATACATGGGCTAGGTACATACTGCATACAAGGCAAGGAAAGGAGCAGACAACGAGATCGAGAACGACAGCTTAACTCAGTCATAGTCATAGAATGAGCGTCAGACAACGAGCTCCTTTTTTGCAGTCAGTCAAACTCAACACAGTACATATAGTGCAGGGATGTTCTACAGATATAGGTATATCCAACTGCACTGGATTTGGATCTGTGGAATTATTGGCAACTGGCACTGTGATAATTGCAATAGTATAGTTGTTGTAGTGGTAGTTGGTAGTAGTAAAATAGTAGCTAGATATACCTATAGGAACGTAAGAACTGCACGGACGACGACAACGATAGAGATGACTATATAGTACAAGCTCACACAATTCAAATTTTAAAGCTTTAAAGTTTTTCCAAAAGTTACTTGGTTAGTATAAGTTGAAAAGTAAAGTGGTAGAATTTTATTTTATGCATATAGATAGATTCCAAAAAATCCGCAACTAAATTGCCGTTGCAATAATCTGCAGCAATTGGATGAGATTCCATGCAGAAGACTCTCATTTTTAACACACACAGGGAAGTTCCCGAGACGCTCAGATTTTTATTTTACATGCTATAAGATAGTTTAGCTTTGCTTCTGACGTTCTGACTGACTGACTAACTGACTCACTCAGGCTAAAGACATAGATGTGTGTGCATAATATGTGCATTATTACGTAATAAGACAAGCCCATGTTTTACTGATAGTAGTGAGCCCCACACTCTCTCACTCTGCACTCTGTTAGGTAGACAGCCATATGACGAATAGGAGTAGCGAAACGCGGAATACGGAATACGGAGACGAGGGAAAAAGATATGTGTGTGTATGTGGAAAAAGAGTTCAATAATAAATGATAAAGGCGTGCATACTAATGAAGTAATGAACTAATGATGATGATGGCAGAGAGCGAATTCGAATTCGAATGGATGGAAAGCCATAGGCAAAGTCTTGCACTCTTTTCTTTCTATCAGTACTATACACAGTACAGTATATAAGGTCACCACCACATTATTTTTTGAACATATATATATATGAGTTGAGTTGTTGACTGTGTGTGTGTGTGTGTAATTATATGTGTGTGCCATTGGTTGTGATGGACTGACTGAATCCGTCCTCAATGCAGAGATGATGGGGAGGCCTCTCGTCACTTCCATCACGCTCCATTGGCACTCCTGTCCACTTTCCAGTATGGGTCCAAATTATCAGAGGCCAATGAGAGGGAGAAGCTCAAGTCAACGTCGAACCACAATCATAATTATTACACCCGCTCATATTTATTTAACATGGATGGAGAAAAAATAAAAATCATATCTGTAATAATTATTATTATGAGGGATATACTCACATAGGAACAGAAACAGAACGCGCGCCTTAACGCTCAACTTGTAATCGTATGTATATATGTATTATTGAGACTAAATTCGAATTTGAAATGTAATCCATATATACACCTAGGTACCTACCTATCTTGTACAACAATGCATTTGTTTAGCTGTATTTGACCTGGCGGTCGCATTGGTACTGGTATCGGTACTGGTACTGGTAGTCTACATGTACCTAAATGCATAGCAAAAGTACAATGCAATGAAGCAGCAGACAGACAGCACATTACTATTTTATAGAGAAGACAGCAGAGCTTATTTAAAATGCTAGCTACATAATTACCCTCACACTTTTTCCCGCCATAAATATTAGTGAGCGTAGGAACTTGGAACTTGGAAGAGTCACCATTTTCCTCAGGGCCGGACGAAGGAATTGTTTTTAGGCAGCAATTTGTTTCCATACCAAAAACCACTATTTTGATTTTATTGATAGTTTTCTTTGGTAAAACAAAATTTTGTAATTATATGTTTTAGAAAAGTTAAAAATGTTCAATTTACTTGATTTTGAAAAGTGCAAAATTCTCTATTTACATGTTTTGAGAAAAGTGTTAAATGTTTTATTTTGCATGTTTTTGAAAAGTCAAAATATTATTTTTACATGTTTTCAAAAAGTGCAAAATGTTCCATTTACATGTTTTTTGAAAATTCAAGCAGCGGGGGCTGCCTGTGCTGGCCGCATTATCCGGCCCTGATTTTCCTGGTAAATTACCACGTTTTTACCTTAATGAAAAATAGCTGTTGATTTTTGAATTAAAATATCATAGCTCCATCCAGAATCTGAATTGGTCGTATAAGTATAACGTCTAAATTATATAAGAATTTTATACAAAATATTATAAGTATTTACGATTTTACAGAAGGCAATCACTGTCAATTGAAAGGCTTATTGACCAACGGCTCTCGGCATCGGCACGCAGAGCACAATTGTATCCGTACAATCGAAATCCCAGTCAAAGGGTACGTGCTATGGCTATGGCGGCGGTCATTATTTGATTATTTATTTTTATAAAAATATAAAAATCCACATCAGAATCTAATCAGATAAGAGAGGGAGAGAGAGGTGCTCGTGTGGAGTTTTTTGTTCACTCAAATTACACACATTTCCCTATTCCTATAAAATACTCTGGTTTGTAAATTAAATTAATATTGATGTTGTACAGTTTATACGGTTTTGTAGTGCTTCTTCTTTATTTATGTTTTATCTTATCTTACGAGTTTGAATTGGAAGTTAGCAATTTTATTATACAGTATGATAAGAAATCCACACAGGGAGCCACGTCCAAAAAACCACCACCACACACCACACAAACACACACATACACAACTTCAATTATTCAATTCATTTTTGATTTTAAATTTGACTACTACTCATATATACTGTGTATAGAAGGAGAACTAGAAGGAAGGAAGGAAGGAGCCTAGAGTAGAAGCGAGTGAGCCGTTTCTCGTCTAACTACTACTACCTTTTCAATTAAATTAAATTGAACCACTGACTATTGAATTGACAATGAGATTGAGAACCAATCACTGTTATCGAGTCATTACAAAACTACAAATACTACCCAATGCAATGTAATGGAGAGAGAAATGGAAAGTATAACTTGAATTTAAAAAAATTACAGGATTTGTAATGTTTTATTTAAATGCTCAGCTTTTACTTTCCACTGCACTATACTGCTGACCAGCACCAGCGCCGGTATATGGGGGATGAGGTATCGAAGATTATAGCAGAGTATTGAAATTCGATAATATCGAAGCAAAAGTATCGAGTAATAAAATTCATAATAAAAGCTGAAAGTATCGAAATTTTGACACCAGCAAAAATTTATTTAAAACGCTTTTTATTTCAAAAATTTTGAATTAAAAATTAATTATAATTAATTATATCAGTTTTATTATTTTATAGACTAAAATTCGATAATTTAAAAACTATCGGTATTGAAATTCGATATTAAAAATTCAGCAAGATACCCCATCTCTAAGAAGTCAGCCAGTGACCTGACGCCTGACATACTGAATATTATTCTATAATTAATTATTACTTTGCATTGTATTTGTCCTAATATTTCTTTATTTCAATTTTAAAAAGTTTTCTTTGTAAGTTAAGTAGACAGACACTAATGTTTGAATTAGCATAAATAGAAATATCCTGGCGCCAACCAATGATCATGATGTGCAATTAAATTTTTAAATCCAAATTATTATTGAACACACTCTATACACTATGCTACTGCTGTTCCACGCTCTCTAATCACCATGACTGCGTCCATTGTAAAACTCAATAATTACACACATAGAGACATAAGTATTCAAGTAAAGTGACAAAAGTGTTAAAATGTTATTGCACAGAACAGAGTACAGACAGAAAATATATAATTACTTGTGTACATTACCTTCAACCTTAACCGGTGGATTTGTATGTACTCAGCACTAAACATGTCACACCTCATATAAGAATTTTTTAAAATTAATTTTGTATACAGAGTATATCCCAAAATATATTTCCTGCCCAACAAGAACCTTCTTCGTCAACTTGACTTGAGCAAAATTAAATGTGGACACTTAACAATTTCAATTAAATTAATTTATAAATTTGTATTCAAGTCGACTACAAATACTTGATCCGACACAGGTGGAAACTTGGAATCACTTTGAATTTTGGAAGACCAATAATACAAAGTTAATGAATATAAAGTGAATGTATCAACTCTCAACGGTTACCCCACCCAGTACTATATAGCACTAAATTAGATATAATAATGATAACGATAACGCTATTAAAACTAGAACACAGCTCACAACTGATATAAGTATATACTTATGTAATAACAACAATTTTCTCCGGCACTACTACGGTCCGTTCCCGCCTTCAATTTCCATTCCCAATTTTCCGATTATATTTCTCTACTTTGTAAAATAAAAGTACTGCTTATCCTCGTCCCTCACACAAGATACTAGCACCACCAAAAACTTGAATACAAATTTTGTAATTTTTAATAATATTATTATTTTTATTAATAATTAATATTATTATTTTTATTAAATACCAAAATCCACCCCCACGACCACTTTGATCAAAAATTGCACAAGAGTGAAGTACGTCGGTAAGTAAAAGTACAGAGGTATATACAGTACAATAAATCTGCTGGAGGAATCTCCTTTTGACGCTGATGAGAAAAATTGTACACAGAGCAGAAAGCGGACGTAACATTGAGTATGTACCTAGAGGTTCAGCAGGGGAGCACTCTACACTGGTTCTATATGGACAGACAGAACAAGATTTCTACCGCCAATATTTTCGACGGCGACTATCTGTGAGAGAATAATAAGAATACCGGCGAGTGCAAGTGTGTAGTATATAGTAGTATCTTTTTATCGCCGTATCCTCCTAATCACACACACTCTCTTTGGAGAAGACGAGGAATAAAAATTAGAATTACCTTCAGATTCATAGACAGACTCAGTCTAAAAGACTTGAGCAGAGCTTACATACTGGAGTCCTAGCCAGAGCCAGAGCCAGTGCGAGACAGACATTAAATACAGATATTATTATGCCATGTAACATCCCTACCTACTACCTACCTACCTACATATAAATTCCAAATTCTAATCCAATGGAAATGCAACATTTGAATTGCACTGAATTGCATTGGATTGCAACTTAATGGCAACTCAGACTAGCCAACCAAGAATCGTGATCCATCCAGATTCCACAGCCATTACCACGTACCATCATCATCATCATCATCATGATCCGCATTAAGCTTAGGCATCAGCTTTCTTTCCCTCTTCAATTTTTTGACTCAGAGAACGAGAACGATTAACTTTTCTATAACGTCGTCGTCGTCGTCGTCGTCCAGGTTTAAACTTGTTCATATATATGTATATATATAGTCTCCACATAATACACACGGAACAATATGACCTTAACACTCGATCTCTCCAACTCTCAAGAAGTCTCAATCTTAAACATCGTCGTCATCGAATTTTCCTCCGAGCGGCAGTGGTGGTATGTGGTATATTATGGTGCTATGGCATGACCACAACAAAAACAACAGAAATCAGAAACAGAGACTAGATAGCATTCAAGATTCAAACACCGCCAGATGAATTTCCCCGCCAAAATGGACAAAAGAAAAAGAATGTGAGCCAAGTTCTTGAATCTTGACAACAGAAAACATCATGACTGAGAAAACCCTTCCTTATTCCCTATGCTTAGACTCCATGAAAGAATAAAAAAGATTAAAGATGATAATGTGTAATAAAATCCCTTATGTATTATTACCATTTTATTTTTCATTTTCTATATCAGTATAAGACCAAAGACCAAGATATAATCCCGCCTCCCCGCCGTCCACCGCCACCACTCTCATCATTCTGAGCATTTGAAGATGAGGAGCAGACGAGTCAACCGCCAAATCCAGCCAACCAACAAGATTGCACGAAATAAAATACAGAAGAGAAATGAGAGAGATTAAACTATGCACACTACACATCTCATCCCGTCCAGCATCTCTTCTGGACCAACCAACTAACCCCATCAAATCCAATCCAATCCACTCATAGCCTTCATTAAATTATTGTTGTATGTTATATATTTAAATAAAATGCACAATCAATTCGAGACCCAAACAGTCACACGGTTACACCAACAACATTCAAGCCAAAAGCATAGCATAACCATCTGCCGTGCGAAATCCTTAGATAGATCCTTATAGGAATAGTAACGAAAATAAAATGTATAGTGAGCTAAGTAAAAAGTAGCATGGGCATGTACACAAGGTAGACAGTAGACAGGTGCTGCAACTGCAAAAAGGGATGATATAGCATTGCAAATTGCAATTGCAATTTCAAAGTACCTGTGTGTTGGTATGACTATAATTATGTATATACCAGTACAAGTACCAGGGCTAATCACTACTAAGTCAACGTGTATAAAGTTAGGGAGGTAGCATATAG
Source organism: Dicyrtomina minuta (assembly GCA_949802685.1). Lineage (NCBI taxonomy): Eukaryota > Metazoa > Arthropoda > Collembola > Symphypleona > Dicyrtomidae > Dicyrtomina > Dicyrtomina minuta. Next base: position 22,172,430 of record OX461811.1, on the reverse strand, counting down.
GCATAGGTACAATACAATGTAAGTAGAAGAAAAAGGGCGCTTTTACAAGGAGCCCTAAGCTATTTCATGTTGCTAAGGTAAAGGTAAAGTTAATCACAAGCGTAAAAGTAAACTGCAAAAGTGCAGTAAGTATCGTCCCCATCCAACACATCTACTGATATAACCTACTAAATACGTATTGGTATTTACTTATGTACAGAGACAGAGCAAAGCTATGACAGGGAAACAGAAAAAGAATTTGGCGTCAATTGAAGTGGACGAACAATTATTTATCCTGCCCATCCCTCAATAGTCACTTTTTTTAGTAGCTAAGAAATATTATTGTGTGTCGTGCCGGGTGCCCTTCACAATAATTTCATATTATTTTTCATATAAAATCAAAACCGACTTATTTTATTCGAAAATGCGACAGAAACAAACGCAGTCTCCAAATAATGTAATAATTCTAATGACAAAGCTTTGCGTGGGAAGTAGTAAATAGGGACGTACAAATGGCAAATGGAAAGACAGGTATGCCATTTATACAGGATACTGTAGTTTCCCTATACTGACTGTCACTGTGCACTATTTAATATCGTAATCGTAAGTTACGGTTACTATTTGTATTTGTAGTTTGCAATCTGTACACAATACATAAATGCTTGCCCCGTACGTGTAATAAAGTACCTACTACACGGCAATACAAAAATACTATAGAAAGAAAGACTCCCACCACCCAACTGACTGTAGACTGTAGCGTGCGGACGGATTATCTTCGCGAATGCCATCTGACAACATGCGAAAACTCTTTGCAAAACTGAGCTCCATCCACGTTGGAAGGAGAGATGGCCAAATCATCTCTGTGGCGGATCCAAAAACCTGTTCTATTCTGCACACGGACTTTTCTCTCACGAGTATACGACTACGACTACTCTCTCTACATATGCCTTCGTACTTTGTAAGGAATCGTTCACAAATGATGTCACATGTGGGGTCAGTTCATCTAGTCTACCTGATGACATGCCATGTTAAAGATAGCCGTTTGCGTAATTTTATAGCAATGATATGGGGGTGGTGGGTTTCAAAAAAAGAGGGATAATTTGGATGACATCATTTATGGACCATCCCTAAGTATCTACTTACGTTCTGATATTATTCTAATTTTCTGTGATCTGTTGCATATGCACTTCTTATTTTCCGTGTATTTTTATAGTTCTACACTTTAAGTAAAATCCTACGTTATAAATTCCCAAAGAAGTAAAAATAGTTACATAAATAGTTTTTTTCAATTTTTACTATTTAATGCATAGAAGATAAGTGCAAATATTTAGCAATTTCTGAGCTTGTAAGCAAGAGCAAGAAATGTATCATTCAGAGAACATTTTCGATTTGACCAGATTTTTTTTCCCCAGTGCAGTGTTTTTAATTTTCTTTTTCAATTTCAAAGTTGCCCAACAAAATAAAAACCCACAGTCAACAGTTTGGGCACTTGTAAAGGAGGAGATCCTAATATAGGTATGTAAACCGTCCGGCGTCCCACTTGTTGTAAAAAGTAAAAACTTTGGCTATATTATTATGCTACATGCAGAGTCTCTCCCAGCAGTATGTCAGCATTAGTATTATTGTTATTACCCCTCTTCTTTTGTACTCTCCTCTCCTTCCATGAAACTAAAAATGAAAAATGGAGCATCTCCCAGACACATTTACAACTTATTTATTGTACATCCATGCACATGACATGACAAAGTAATGGGGAAACAGAGAAAGGAATTCAGATAAGTAATAAGTATGTAATTTACTTCCGCTCTTTAATACACACATATATTTTTATACGCCCATTACACAGATTGCCATGCCAGGCCAGGGCAGGCAATACCCTGCCTGCCTCCCTGCCATCGCCATGACAGTGCTTTTAGACGAGACTAGACATCGGAGTACGGATCTACAGGGTATATATATATGTATAAGAAAAAAAAAGGAGAAAGAGTGCCAAAATCAACATGTGATTTCTTATTCTTGAATATTCTTGAGTTTCCAACTTTTTTATTTTTTTACTCTTATATTTTTTTTTCTCGTACTTTTTCTTATATTCAACCAAACCAATATGTTCACAGAGTAGTTCACGTCAGTAACAAAAATGCTCTAGCTCTTTAAGTGAGTCTGTGAGAGGACAAGGACAAGAGAAATGAATGTGATGGAAAAAAGATGAAGCGACGTAAGATCATGATGTGAAGTCTTTTTAAGAATCTGAAGATGAATTTGAGAGTGTGAAGGCTGATTAAGAGAAATGATGGAATTCCCATGAAGATGCTCATAGATGCTCACAATTTAATCCTAGAATTTACGTGGAGAGACACGAGCTCTATGTTTACATATAGATTTCCTATAAACGAGCCATCAAGACATTATCGATAATGGACTCCTTACTTTTTTTACATGGTTTTTCCACTTCCATTTTCATACTTCGATCAACTTTGAGTTAGATTTGACTTTTATATTTATGTATATGGACATGTCTGTATAATAAACTATAAATATATAGAATAATAGTCACAAGTGAGTGTTCGTTTAAATTGGGAGTGCAAGAAATCATATATCATAAAATTAAAATGATTATAGCGCGGGCTAATTTTTTTCGCTTATGTTTTTTAAAAACAAAATCAAAAATTTGCTAACATTTTTTTTGCACGTTATAATGTATGGAATTTTTTGGAGAAAATTTTAAAACTTTTAAAAACACGTGATTAGAACATTAGAAATTACATGTAGAACAGAATAAACTATTTCAGTTTAAGCACCGTATTTCCTGCGACTTAACACGCTCCATCCAATGATAGTGCACGGGTCTGACAGTTACGATTTAAAATAGTACACGGGCCTGAAAGGTCAGACTTTGCATAGTACACGGGTGCACTATCACAGGAAATACGGTATAATTATGTATGTATTACCTACATCTATGTTTATCAACTATTCAAGACGATACTAAATCGTGTTTATTGCAACACACACAAAAAAACTCGGATACAATAATCCACCAAAAAACCATATCAGCGCCAATATATTTTTTTTGGCGTGAAATACGAGAGGGACTCAGGAAATTTAATATAAATGGTCATGAGAAATTTATAGTTTCAATTTTGAATTTGACAACCTGCTAAATGTCTTAACATGAATAATGGTTACAAGGGCTTAAGCGTAAGGTATACACATAATTTGTGTGCGGACCATTAAACAAAATAGACCTCCCAGCACCACGACCACGACCAGGACCAGCTAACATTTCAAATAATGGCTTGCGACTTTTGTGACTTCCTATACAGATATCAGTATACCCGCAAACCCAGCAGTATAGCAGTTTATATATACTATACAAACTATACACAGAGAGGAGCCCAAGTACAAAATACAACACCAACAACAACAACTTACAAAGAAAAAGAGTAGGGAATCTTTTGCATTTGCTCAATGAAACTGTAAGTAAACGGTTGATGGTAATTTGAAAAGGGAGGTCTCCAACAAGAAGTCCTTTGCTCTTGTAACATGTTACAGTTGTAAATGCCCAAACTGATAATGTACAGTGAGCTGAATGAGCTCTACAGTCTACAGCAATGTCTGTATTTCGTAAATTAACATTCATTTTCTTTGTGATTTTTCGTACAGTATAATGTAGTACTTCCTTACGTCCGTGTAAATCAGTGTAAATGTGACGACCAATAGGTTTTAATGGACTATGGACACTTACAACATAATATAGGAAACCTTTAACTTTGAGATCTGCGAAATTAGCCGTCAAGTATTGTGACTGGTCTAAAATTCTAAAAGGTTACAAGTAGATGTGGACAGCTACATATTTATTATATGCAGTATAAAATACACACAATTATGTAAGACGGTATATAAGTATATCTAGTAGTCCTGCAGTATATTCTGTAAAGCAAATAATTTAGAAATGTGAAAAGATCTCATTTTCAAAAGTCCAGATCCAGACCCTTTTCCTGTCCTCCCGTCCCCGTCCTTTTCCTTTACATTATACAAGAAACAGACTGACTGGGACTAAAGATGAAGGCGGAGTCCAACACACATATATGTAGAATAACAAAGTCCATGTCTACTGCCTCCTGTCTACAGTGTCCATTTGTATGGAGTAACATCAGAGAAGCAGAGCCGAATACCAAGTCCAAAAAAAAAGGACCAGCAGAAAAAGTGACTCTGTATAAAAGTGTTGATTTTATGAATACTGCCTGGAATGGGAAGGGCTACTCTGTTCTGCACTGCAGGGGTCACTCTTGTGGTCAATGTTAGTTTAAAAGAAGTACGCCACACAAAACCTCGTAAACAATATTATGACAGAAAAATCCTAGAACGGGCCTTCAGTGACTAGCACCAGTACCAGTACCATTAAATACCATGTCAAATATTCAGGCCTTTAAATTGTACAACACATATGTGATTTTACTACTAAATTTACTACACAGCTTACTCCTGTTGTAATACCTGACTGCTAACTTCTAACTGGTCGGTGGGACATTTATACGCAATACCTGGTGGCATTTTGGGTTGAAATGAAACATGATAGCCACTGGGAAATGGACACCGGCACTGGTCAACCTAGCTTACCTACCTAAGTAGCTTTCTTTCATACTACTTATATATTACCCATATCGATTTAAATAGCTTTGACATAAAATCCCAAAAGACCAAAATATATAACCAATGCCAAAAATATAAATATTATGTCTAACAATAATAAGCTTATACAATTTCATTTCTTTTTTTCCGTACGGAATTACACATAAGCCAGTATCCCTAAAGATTACGCGTACTGTAAGTAAGGTACCTAACTGAATACTATGAAGAAAAAAATCTAAAAAAGAGCACAATAATGAGGTCGTAATATAAGCCAATCGGAATTTCTATCCAGTGTAGTAACAATAATAATAGCGGATAAATACAAGTTTTTTAAAAGATATTTTTGACATGGACGTATGGACATATTATTATTATTATTGTGCTCTGGATTTGTAGTATTCGTGTTTGACACGAGAGAAAGATATCATAGATATCATCAGGGAAAAAGTACCTAACCTACCTACCTACAACCTACCTACGTAATCTGACAGGGAATTGGCCCCTTTACGAACACACATAACTTGACAAACAAACGCAAACCAATTCCCGACCAAACCAAACCACCAAACAACCCAACGTGGAACTAAATTACACAACTTATTTTATTATATGAGGTAAGTCCAACAAGAACAGTTGGCTAAATCAAAGATCAAAACGAAAGGGAAAATCAAAGACAAAAACTACGTAACTATAACATCCTCGGAGAAACAAACTTCCATCAGACTTTGAGTATACAGAACTCAAACTTCAGAATAGAACATATATAAAGCAACACATATGATAAGTAATAAATATCAATAGCAATGCATTCAAAAGAATCAAAACAATAATTCAATTCACATCAGAAGAAGTTTTTGATTTGCTATAAATACAAAAATATTGCATGTGCTATATTGATATAAACTCAGGAGAAATAATGAAATTCTGCTGACAGAAATGTCAGTATCAATGATTGTAAAATACAGAATGTGAGTATAAAAGGGCGAGATTTTTAGGATATCTGTAGGTAGGTTAGGTAGGTACTTAGGTATAGTGACATATAATGTCATCCGTATCTCAATACTAACAATATCCTCAGCATCCCCAATCTCTATATTTTTCCATTTTCCATGCAGCTGCAGTACAGACAGTATAAATACTATGTGTGGAAATCATGTGAATTCACCTGTCACTCAAGGACATCCCATGAACTCTATAAAGAACCAGAGAAATACACACACACATGCTTGTTGTACAGGAGAGGTAGAGGCATTTCCAGAAACACTGGAAAAAATTACATCTTTAGGGAAGATCTCCTATAGCTTCTTCTAGCAGTTCTAACCTATTGTTAAAATGCAGGTATGTTTTTCCCCCCAAAAAAGATTAATATCTGATTTTGATTTTATCCGGGTGTAGCCTGTGGGTGGAATTTTCTAGTTGTAACATTTATGTCCCTAAAAATAATTTTAGAAAATTAAAAATAATGGTAGAAAATGTTAAATAATGAAAGAAATTTATTAAATAATATTACAGCTGAATATAAATTCTAAAAATAGTTGCGATGATCACAAGTCTTCGACTGTTCCCTTGGTTTAAACCTGTACTAAAATCGAAAGTTAAAATAACGTATTCCTATGTACATTGTACAACAGCTACATCGATGTAATACCATTATCGTACATGTTTTCCTTGGAAAATATAAGACGCCACCAAATCAGATCAGAAGACCATATCTCGTCGATTATCTCGATGTCTTGAATTGAATTTGAGACGTCTTGAACTCAATATAGCCCTAACATATTATCTCTCTGAACAGTCTGAACAGAAGTTGTTCGCAATTGTAACTCAAAAGAAATTCGGTTTTCGATTTTCAATTTTATTTTTCTTCAAGACATTTCTTCCCATGTGAAAAACGAAGGGAAAATGAAGTGTTTGAAACTCCACTATATATACAGAAGGAACCATAAATAGATTGATCCTCATCTCATCCTAATTTTAGAGGGGAACCTTTTTTTTCCCCTGGAAGAAAATTGACAGGTACCGCGTCTTTCTTGTCCATAGAGCCATACAACATACAATACACAATAAGCTACGCTACGCTAAGCCAGACCAAAACCAAAAACCAAGTCAAGCTAAATAAGCTTAATATATAAGGACTCAAAAAAAGACTTGTTTGAAGCTTGAGTTAAGATCTTCTAAATCCAAAGATCTCTCTCTCTCGTCCTCATTTCTCCTTAACTTTAAATTGAACCATTCCAGCGTTTAGTGTACAAATACCGAGAGACCGAGACCGAGACCAACACCGACGACGACGAAGACGAAGACGAAAACGAAGAGAACCGACACTCAAGCAGAATTTAGCTCTCTACAAAATACCTTAAAAATATCCCCTAAAAGACTGTAAAGAGTAAAAGAGGCTCGTCAAGAACTAATCATAGATATCTGTGGATTGCCTCCTCATATTAGGTCATTTCATCCTGTATCTATATATATCTATGCTGCTGCTGAGCGCACTACACCATAAAACAACGTCAAGCCGTCATGATTGTAATGTAATAACACAACATATTATAGGTACACACGGCTGTATTTATTTTTGGTCTTTTCTTTTTATTTTCCTTTTTTCTTCAAACTTCAAAGACTAACTATAGTATGTACAATAGGGTGAGTAAAGTGCGGAAGATGTTCATATATGTATAGGGAAGGCGAGAGTAGGTCTGTGTAAAAATAAAACGAATTATTACTACCAAGCGCAGACAATACCAACAATGTAACATCACCATGTATACATCATGAGTTGAGTTGGGACAGAACTCTGGAACTACTAACCTATTTTAAGGGACGGAAGAACATCCTCAAGATTCTCAACCCTCAAATTGCTTTTTATAACTTTGAACCCTATATACTGTATGGATGTACATGGAAAAAATATAAAATAGGTAAACCTGTCTCTCTCTCTCGACCTCTATACCTAACGACCAAGTCCACACAATGTACACGTATTCAATTGAACAACATTACTAATGCTTCTTCTACTTGTGTAACTGGAGCCTCCTCTTACATTTATATCACATCAGACACACACACTGCCTCAAAGTACATATAGCATCATAGCAAATAGGTGTATATATAATTAAATCTTTCTATTACGTACATATAGAAAGTTCCCCGTGCACGATCACTGTATGTGCTTCCTCATGAGGACGTTTTCATTTTCATTTCCATTGTAAACTTACCCTAAATTTGGAAACTAGGTTAAGGATTATTTTTCTTCGGGTCCAGAGTGATAAAATTGAAAGCAAGAATGTGTACCATCCCCGCAGATATATATACACACACCATTATTTATTTATTATTTTTAATTTAGTTCCAAGTTCCAAAGTTTTATGGGGAAAAAAACGTTCATGTTCAGTGTCACTGAGAAATTTATAAATATAGGATTTTTTTTCAGCAGATTCAGAGAGGTAAAAAAGGCACCTTGTCTTGCTTACTAAATATACATACATCGTCTGTGAAGAACCTAGATGACCCATATCCATTTATAGCTAAAAACAATATCCACCATCTACAAAAATATTGGAACATGCCTTGAAAGCATTTACATAAAACATTTTACACTTTTCAAAACTATGTAAATAGAACATTTTACACTTTTCAAAACTATGTAAATAGAACATTTTACACTTTTCAAAACTACGTATGTAAATAGAACATTTTACATTTTTCAAAACTATGTGAAAAGAACATTTTACACTTTTCAAAACTATGTAAATAGAACATTTTACACTTTTTAAAAACTCTGAATCAACATTTTATACTTTTTAAAAACTCTAAATCAACATTTTACACATATTTTTCAATTTGTTTTTATGACATATCTCATTTTAATTCTAGCTTAAATTGGATATGGGTCATTTTGGTTCTTCACAGACGATGTGTACCTACCTATGTGGAGCATTTAAGCCATTAAAATTATTTTTATTTTCTTCAATTTGACCTCCAATGCCAATCAAAAACTGGCTTGGAAAGTCAATAGAATTTTAATAAAAATTATGACATAGTGTAAACTTTAAATTCTGCCTAACACCGCACCCTTAAGGGCCCAGCTTAAGCCTTATCTGTATTGCTAATTTTTAGAATCCGATTTTGATTTCCCAGTACAGTATATAGAAGATGCATTTGTTTGACAAATAGTCCAGGATCAGGTTACTAATGAGATCAATATGTAGGTACCTATAGGTAGGCACATTATTATGGGTATGTACTTGTCCTTTTAGGAATTAGAATTAACACTGCAAAAACAAGTATAAGTAGTTTGAATTCATCAACAAAATTGTTTTGGATTCTGCTCCATTTGAATAATATGAGGATGCATGTATATGTGCACTGTAACAAAATACCTTTGTAATTAATTGGGAGCACCTTATTAGTATGCAAACCCTTATCAAATTGCAAGGAATCCTATACAAAACTGGGAAGTTTAAAAGTGAAATCCGACTCGGGTCTGACTGACAATGAGTTCAACTTTTATGTAAGTACCTCTATAAGTGCTTGTATAGTGTTATTTATATGATTTCAAACTGAATAATTAGCAGCTTTATGAGTGCATTAGTATGGGAGACACTTACAACTAAATATACAGTTCCTTCCTAGAATAATGTAGGTAATTTATCTAGAAATCTAAAAGTTATGAGGAGAATGCTAAATAGTTAAATATGAATTTATTACATAAATAAAATAAACGTTTGTATAACAGGACTATACTTACGTTTATGGAGGATGCAAAATCCCTAGTAGTCAGAGTCTGTGGGGTCGGTCCGGTTCCAGTCAAGGTAGAAGTTTTCCAAGATTTGTTTCTAATTTGTTTAGCTTTTGAATTTAGTTAGGAGGAGTCCAAAAGTCAACAGTAAAAAGTTTTCTTCTAGATGGGAATTTTTTGGTGGTTCTGGTGAAAATATCAAAAGCTTGGCAGACTCATGAACATATAATGTATTATTGCAAGTTTGTGATTTTGTGAAGCAGCCGGGAAATTCTTCGGTATTCCAAGTAAATAGTCGATTAAGATACAGTGTAGGATAATGCTGCTGAACAACGATCCAGGACACCGACACCGGTACCGGCACCAGTCTGTGAAGCTGTAGACATTCTGATCTTGAGAAGACTTCAAAGTCCACCCACCGGCCACTGGTTACCGGCTCCTGGCTGGGTCAAATCCAATAAAGGTAATATTCACTTGTACAAGTAGAATAGTAGGTAGTAGAAACTTAATGACAATCCCATTGCCGTTGGCATTGCAGTGACGGTTGCGACAAAGAGACGGTTCTACTTCTTCCCAATCGGTGTCGGTGTCGGATCGGTTGGTGAAGGTGCTACATATTCGGTCTTGGTCTCGGTTTCAGTTTCAGTTTCGATATCATCCGTATCAGTGTCAACAGGGGTGATGATGACATCAGCATTTATTGTTTTCAGTTCTTCCAATTTCCTCACACAAGTTTCAATCTATATTTGGACAAGAAAAATAGGAATTATAGCCTTATTCTTATAGAATTTCTTCAGCTATCAGATAAATAAATACACATGTTTACTACAAATGTATTTGGTGCGGTTCATAAATAGTAATAAAGCATCATACACAGCTCATATTTCTTATTTTACTTTACGTGCATTTTGACTTTGGAACTGTCTGGATGCGGACTGTCCGCAGAAAATATTGTTATGAAATGACAGTGAATTGAAAATAAATGCGGTTCACACCATAACCTCATCATTGAAATAGTAATAATCTTACGTATAATCTAATATTACTGTCAATAATAGAAGAAAGAGCTAAATTCAATACAATATTAAACTATTACAGGTTGCGACTGCATCATATAAATAACCAAAAGTCCATAAGGGAAATTGCAAATGGTAGAGATACAGGCGAAATTCTATATTGCTAGAAGACATATTATATTATACTAGAAGGAAATTAGGTGGGCATAATGTGTGCTTTGAGGCAGTTTAATGTGAGAAGAGCCTCGTCTCTTGTACATTATACAATATACATACAGTCCACACAGAGTGTAATAAAATATAACATTGGTTCTGTATAATGTGGACCTCTGATGCTGATGATCCTGTAATGATGATACATAATAGCTCTCGTAGCAGTGTCTAATAAGTCCAGCCTCACCCGTTTGTCTCGTCATGACGATGCGATGAGGATTGAGGATGCTTTGTACTATGCACGTGTGTACAATTGAGGATAAATTATATCATCTGTGGACTGTAGACTGTGGAGTGAGTGAGATACAACAAGAGATACAGAAGAGAGAGGAGGCTGAAGGTAGACAGACGCGGACACCAAGTGGAAGGAGAGAGATGGAAATAAAAAGAAGAGACGACGACGAGGACGAGTGGATAGGTTGGAGGTAGTGTGGGTGAGGTAGGTAATAGAAGGATATATGAAGTGGGCCTCAGACAGAGAGAATTCAATGTAATAACATCAACGCTCCTCTATACTATATACTTTACTTTCCGGCTTTTCACAATTCACAGCCAGCCAGACAGCCAGACAGGCGAAACTGGCAACGGAGGAGGAATGAAATCCACCACTTCCACAGTTCTTCAGTTCTCCGTCCATTGGCCTTGGATTTTATATAGACACACTCAAAAATATGTCTACGGCTCCCCACTATACTGTCTACTCATATAAGCTATAGGGAGAACGGGAGAGACTTAACAAACTTACCAAAGGTACCTACAACTACAACACATGAGACAGATCATATCACATACACATACATGAAGCACCAGTACGAGTACGAGCCTCGAGCAGAACCTATCTATCTATCTACATACACACACACACACACACACACACACACACACACACACACTCTCAGTTCTCAGACAGACATCCACAATCCACATCGACTTCATCCCGACCGACGAGCACACAATACAAAATTACACTCGTCTCTCCGTCTACTAGTATACTCACTCTCCTCTAATACTTCTTCGTAGTTTGCCCAAGTTTGTTGTACTCTTCTATTTAACTCTACGTGGGTAGGCTAGTCAACGTCTGACGTGAGTCTGGTCTGGCTCTGGCTCTGGCTTTGCCCTGGTTTGGTGGATACTTTATAAAACTATTTTAAATTCAAATAAACATTCCTTTTCCACTTCACACACGGTACTTTACTACATAACTTTTAACTCCAGGAGTAAGTACAGTAGTACACACACAGACGTAAATTAGTCATGTGGAGATATGTAAGGGCAATTTCAAATCCAAATCAAAATCCCATTTTATTTGGGAGAAGGAATAATAATAATAATAATACTGTCTGTCTCCGTATAATCAAGTATCAACCATGTTTAATGGAAATGGAGAGACAAACCATCAAAAACTATATGGTTAGGGTAAGTCCATAAATGACGTAAATACAACCATTGACGAAGCTGGGGGTTTAATTTTTGAGATAAAACGTTATAAGTATTTAAAGACATGGGAAATGACTGTATGACGACATGTATGAACGATCCCTTAAGTTGTAATACATTATAATGGTTCTCAAGACTCAAGAGGGCAAGCCACTCTTCATTTGGTAAGGTTAGTCTACTCACTCACTCAGTCAGTAGAATTCTAAAGCTCCACAGCAACAGCTCTGCAGAGTTCTACTGTTATTTGTATCAGTCTTGACTGAGTATTATACTTAACTCCTATGACTGTAGGTATGTGAGACATGTTATTTAGGTACTCACTCGTCATCGTCATGCAAATGTTTAGTTTCCTCTCTTATTATTCTTTCGGTTGTTCTGTTCTGTCTGGTCTATGCTGTATGGTTGAGGCACTGGCGAGGGAGAAGGCAAACTCCCATATGCCATATTCGATACCGACGTTCGTGTTCTCCTTGGTTCTTCCTGCTACTTGCGAAAATTTTGCGGAGAGTAAAACTCAAAGTTCAAAAACTCAAATTTGAAAATTAATCCTATTTCAAGTACGTACCTCCATCCACACAATAATGTACTTTGCTACTTATTTAGACTTTTAGACGTATTGACTGACATGCCACCGCAATATATTACACTATAAGCACCGCACTGGTGTCGGTACCGGTACCGGTACGGGCATCGCGGTTAAGTAGTGCAAAGCCAAAAGGTTCATTTTCCATAGGTCGAAATTAAGGGAGTCAGTACGTAGACATGCAATCTTCCCCTTTCTGCCCCATACAGCCCATTTCTGCATTATAATTATCATTATGTATTGGGCACAATAAGAAAAACAAAACAATATACACAATAATGATCTAACAAGGTAAGTGCAATGCGTACTATCTATAGTGTCTAAACAACTTCTCTTAAAGTCTTACGGCTTCTATAATGTTTTCCAATTCAATTTTACACTCCGCAGAAAATCCTCTTATACAAAATTATTATACCTAAATAAACCACCTAAATTAATATGACGTAAGTACGCTCATTACGTATAGATACTAGCAATAAGAGCCCTGCCTATGGCAGACTTTAAGCAAGAAATTTGCTACACATTAACTCTACAATAAACAATGCGATTTTCAACAGGGATTTGCCTTCAGGAATTCTGCATCTTTTGACACCTATGGCAGCATTATAAGACAGTGGGTTCAAACGCCTTGGGCAAAAATGTTTCCGTCTCCTGTTCAATTATATATAGTATATAGTTATACGCATTTGTTATTTTGAATGTGCGTGTTTTTAATTATTCCTTCGTGAGGTTTAGTTTACTTATAATTGAAATAATTCTGTCGTTTTTGTAAGCACTATTTGAAGTAATTTTCAGTAAACAAATTACTATATAGATCTGTACAATCTTTAATACTGATATATAGGTATTATAAATACCTTCATTAATTATACTCCTGCATGCGTTGACACTTAAACTTCAACAGGGCACAATGACATGCTAACTAAATTAATACTTGAATTTCACTTATTTACCAATTTTCAAAATTGTGAGATTTAAAGTATTCAATAATAGAGAATAATTAAGTCTATTTTGAGACTCATTCAAAGTAACCAATCCCACAACAATAATTATTACGAATGAGACAACCGACGTAATTGATTCAACAACAGTCGTGTCAGTATAGTAAAAGACACTCTACATAAAATATATTGAGGTATGAATGGAGCACTGCTATTACACAATCGTTCTAATTACCATTATTCTCTATAGTGACTATATAATTTACAATTTACGCTGTTGTATCTACAGTAAAGCCTTGTTTGTCTCGCCATGGATTTTGTCCCTTTTGTTTTTTGTTATCTTTTCAAATTATCTGTTTCTGTAAACTATAAATCCATTTTTTGAACGCCCCGTACCGTACAACAACTACCTAGTTAACAGCTGGTGACGGTGACGCTCTCAATCAGTCTCTATGTGTTTCAGTGTTTTATAGTCTATTGACATTAAATTAAATTTCTAATTCCCAACACCACACACAGACACACATAGTATAGAGATACTACAACAGCACAACCACGACGCATAAAATACATGTCTTGATTGTCCTTTTTTTTCTCTCTCTTTCGCGTTTGGAATATTGGATTATTTAAAACCTCATTATATCCAAATTACCTCATTTATCACAAACTCATTAACATTCTTCTTCCTACACAAAACTCTCAAGACTCGTAGGATAAGTTTAACAATAAAACACTAAACAAACCATAACTGTCAAAATATGTACCTAATGACTGTGCGGAATTAGCATTACTAACGAGAACAACAATGACACTTGGATTTCAATCCAAATTACTATTACTACGTATACATTACGTCCTGGGCTCCGCTGTACAATGTTGATAAGGATATATTTATGTATGTATATTGTTTTCCGGGTATGCATATCATTATGGTTTATTGGGCCATAGAAAATAAATAGATATATGGGACTCAATGATAATTCTATCAACCCACGTAAAAACTTATCACTATACTCACTGATATAATAGAAAATTAAACGAAACCGTAGCCGTAGCCGTACGTCATTCAAAATTGAAGTTGCGATTTCATTTAAATGGAAAAATTGAGTCTTCATAATAATTCAATTTATCTCTATTATAGAAATATATTCCGAAGAAAAAATTGTAGTTTAGATTATTAAGATGATTATTTGGCAGGAAACTCTTCTGTGGGTCGTGTTGGCGGCGGTTTCGGTTTCGGTCTCGGTTCCGGTCTCGGTAATGTGTAGTTTGAACAGATATCATCTCTGTATTCACTCAGCTGATTACATTATATAAAAGAGACACGAAGCAATCAAGCTGAGACACGAACGCCGACAACATAAAACACATTACGCTTCTTTGATAAAATCCAAAATCCGAAAATCGACCCGGAGACGCTCTTCTTCTTCTCCATCTTATTACTCACCCAGACATATAAAATGAAAGGAAGAGCAACAGTCAGTCGGAGTCGGTGTGGAGTATTTGGAATCAAAACTCAAACTTGGAAAAGTACGGAAACAAAACATAAAAGGAGAAGAAAACTTAAGTTGATCACAGGATGTGTCACTCTATTGTGGATGTAGGTAGGTGCTATAATATATGTAGGTATATACTTATCGCTAGTGCTTGCTCATACCTACAGAAGACACATAGACACAGCGTTTTGAGCTTTGAGATTTTTATATAATTATACAGTATATATTGAGCATACTAATGTATGTCTATTGTATCTATAAGCGACTATTAAATAAGTCACATTATTATTAAATCTTAAATTTGTATGCATGCTACCTACCTATATAGCCGGGGCCCATCTTTGTGAAACAAGGTTTATTATGCTTCCAACTTCAAAGTACAAGAAAGGCTTATAGGCATAATGGAAATGCTTGTTACTATAGGGAAATACTTATATCGTTGCTGAAGAACTAAAACAAAAAATATGGGCATTATTACATTTATTAGTAAAATCAAAATACAACTTCTAACACAATGTGTGAAATGAAAGTTCGACTTTCAGCTTCTACAATTACGATAAATCTGTATTTTAAAGTGAACGAATTATTACAACGATAAAGAAATAATAAAACACGTGACTTGTTTCCTTCTTCAATGACGATACACATATCATCTGTGAATAACCAAAAAGACCCATATTTATTTTTAGCTAAAAACAATACCAACTATCTACAAACATATTCAATCATGTCTTGAGAGCATTTAAATAGAACATTTTGCACTTTTAAAAAATATGTAAATACAAAATTTTATCCTTTTCAAACACATGGAGTTAGAACATTTTGCACCTTTTCAAAAACATAGAATTAGAACATTTTGAACCTTTTCAAAAACATGGAATTAGAAATTTTTGCACCTTTTCAAAAACATGGAATTAGAAATTTTTGCACCTTTTCAAAAACATGGAATTAGAAATTTTTGCACCTTTTCAAAAAATGGAATTAGAAAATTTTACACCTTTTCAAAAACACGTAAATAGGACATTTTACGCTTTTCAAAAAATCCTAATTAAAATTTTAGTTTCTCATTTTGTTTTTATGACATAGCTCATTTTGTCTTTTGATTGTAGCTTAAATTGGATATGGGTAGTTTTGGTTCTTCACAGACGATATCTGTTGAGACAGTGAGTACTTCTATGTATAGTACAGTATACACATGCATGAGTTTGTGTGCAGAAAAGTCTGAAATCACCCAAAACGAAGGACTAAATCCAAGTCTAGCATTATGAGGATAGGACCAGGACTGAAATTGGAGTTTGCGTTTTCCGTCCGCTACTTCCTTTTCTGCAGTGTATAGCCATTTCTCTTGGGATATCATATCTTTCACTCTGCTATATGTGGGTAGATAGTTGTAATAAAGACTCAAGCAAAAAAGTAGTGGTAGGTAGATTCCGTACACTGTTAGACAGAGGATCCTATGTAGGACAATATCCTACATATTTGATGCTCTCTCTCTCTCTCACAGTCATAGACTGTATCCCCTTTGGCTCTCCTCGCCCCGGCTCCGGCTCCTGCCCCGGCCCCGGCTCATGATGATTATTATAAGGAAATGAAATGAGCAGCGAAACATCAGTTTCGGTTTTCGCTCTTTCATCTTTCCCATTTCCCATTACACATCCCCCGCGTAAAGTTATACTTGTCATTATGTGTAGTTTCTATCGTTTTATACTTTTCGCTCTTTTCTCCCTTATTCACATTTTACAGGATTTGCAATTCCAAATTCAACAACTTTTCCAGTATCTCCACAGTATATTTTATATAGTTTACAATAATATTTTAAATTCAAAAGTTCTTCTGGACTTCCACATTATTATCATATTATATTACGGACTATCTGTACAATAGAAATAATGTGTTCCATCCTTATACTTTGGTACTGTGTTAAAAAACCATTTTTTTGTTACACATTTCTTACAAATGAATGTATAGTTACATTTAGATAGGCATAGAGATGATTTGAATACCAATACCATTACGATACCAATTTCCAGAAAGTCAAAAAAAAGTAAGAAAAAATAAGAGGAAAGAAAGAGAAAAAAAACTGCGCAGTAAATCAACGCAATTATTCACGCTCTAAAAACTCTTAACATGTGTATATACTCGCTCGCACAGAGGACAGAGAGAGAGAGAGAGAGAGAGAGAAACTAAATTTTCTCCATTCTGTCTGAAATCTGTGCTTGTGTGGTGTGGAGGCAGAGCAGAACCAGAACCAGAACTGACGACAAGAAGATATGGAGTATGCATATAGTATCTAGAATATACCTATAGAGACAGATAATGTGAGCATATGGACATGGAAAGTCTGTGTGTGTATAACCGCAAAAACGAGAATACGGCGAAAACAAGCAGAATTTTGGTTTCTACGTATTTTGGATTCAGTTTTATTTAGGAATTGGGTGATCAGAATAATACATAGGAGAATTACTATGTCGAGACTATGAAGATGGAGATGGAGATGGAAGTTGATGAAGCAGGAAAATAAAACCCGGAACTGTCTCGTCTGTCTATTTCTCTAAACTGAGATGTCTCAAGTCTGGCTTGTTTCTCGCGGGTCTCGTCCTATATGGTCTCTCATGTGATGTGTGAGTGATCTTTCACCAACTTATAACTCTCCTCTCTCAAAGACTTTTACAACATGGCAACGGGTTAGGTAAACATCCTTGTTGAAGTGTTCAAACAAGCGCTACTATATAGGTGTATCCGTATAAAATTCTAAATCCGCTATCTACATCGATAGTTGAGCATTTTGCATTTTATTTCAAAAATTCTACTTTATGGTTTGTTTTATCCCCTCAGTGACTGTACCTAGGCAATATTTGCATTCTACGTTTTCCCGGTACTTCAACATACATGTCTAAATCGAACGCCTTTGATCTTCAGACACTCAAGCGAGAATTATTCAATCATTCAAAATTCAAACTAATTCCAACTACTCACGGGGAAGCTTTCTCCAATCCAATGGGGTCCTTGTGTAATATATTATGTGCATGGAGCTGTAGCGCATTAAATTCACATATTTATTTTTGTTTAATTTAAATTTAAATTTATGTGTGCCTTTCCTAATGTGTGCCTTTACATGCTAATTTAATAAAGTTAAATTACAATAAAGAGAAATTAATTATTAATTACTGAAACCCTCACAAGCGAAGCTTTTTTTTCTTGCCTAATATCACTTTCGTTTCACAAATATGAAACTTTTTTTTTGCAATCACACTATAATTTATTTATACTAATAATAAATGTAATTACTACACGATTTTAAATGCACAACTTATTTAACAGGATACACCACAAATTACAGAAACGACAGAGCAAGAGGAAGACAAAAAATTAAAACATTAAAAACCTTTTAAGAATTTATTTACCTACTTTGGTTTTAGGGAATGTTTCTACGAAATGGAGATGGAGATGAGATCAAAAGTCATTGACCTGAATCATGATGATTACGAGGAAATTAAAATGAAATGTTCAATTACATCTCTATTTGATAGCAGTAGTGAGATCCTAGTTCTTAAAAGTCTAATAAACTATGTTGTTTTACATGAAGTTTTGCATATACAGCTACATATTCAAATTCACATTTAAGATACAAAATAACATAAAAATAAAACAAAGAAATAGTCAATAAATGTCACACGTTGTCTCGAGTCTGGATGTCAAGTTGTACTTGTAACTTGTGTATACAGATATAAGCACTACCACTGCATAGCCACACTCAAATAAACAACAAACAAGAAACCATAAACCTATATAGACGACGTAAATAAATGTCACGGGGAATTAATGGTTGCGTATGGATTTCAAATTTTGAGCTTTTATTTCCAATCCATAATACTGTGAATAAAACCCATTATCCATTTTACCCACCACAACCCAGAACGACAACGACAACGACAACGACGACCAACAACATTTGACATCCGCAAATATACAAACTTCCTATATAGGTCCTTTATACTATGTATGTAGAACTATACTACATACATATAACCGTACCACCCCAATCACTATAATTATTTCCTGCGAGAGACTGTGTAAAAGCGGGTTTGACACTTTGGATTGTAACTTTCAGAACAACATTTCAATTAATATATAAGTATTCCATTAAGCTTCTCAGTTACAGAATGTCACATATTAATTTGCAAAATATAAATCCAGACAATAAGGCAGAGTGCAAGAACATTTAACAGCGAAAGCCAAAATATACCTCCCAACACCAACATCAACCAACCAACCACAAGACCGAATGTATAATCGTAATCGTGGTCCAAACCAATACACTCGACCACATCCATTTAAAATGATGCGACATACAAATTGTAGATTTTGTGACACCTTCGAATTTACATGTGCTACATAATTCTTCTCTCCACAAGCTCTGTACGTAAGTAGAATACAATACAAAATATCGTCAGTTTTGAGCCAAAATGACCCATATACATCTTGAGCTAAAAACAATATCAGCTATCTATAAAAACACTGAAATACGTCTTGAAAGCATTTAAATAGAATATTTTGCACTTTTCAAAAATATGTACCTACCTAAATACAACATTATGCAATTTTCAAAAACATGCAAATGGAACATTTTACACTTTTCAAAAACATGTAAATAGAACATTTTACACTTTTCAAAAACATGCAAATAGAACAGTTTACATTGTTTTAAAACATGCAAATAGAACATCTTACACTTTTCAAAAACTCTTAATTAACATTTTACGCATGTTTATCATTTTGTTTTTATTACATTACTCATTTTTATTGTCGCTTAAATTGGATATGGGTCATTTTGGTTCTTCACTGACGATATGTAATGCCAAGTATAATCACACACAGGACGTAAGTACTAATAAATTTTGCAATTTCTCGAATTATATTGCTAATTTTTTAATTAGGGAAGTTGTGATGTCACGTGGACTCAGGTATGGCTGAGCACAAATTGCTATAATCTTCACCAAGGTATAAAACACAGCACAATTATTTTGTCATCGCAGCCGCAGTCGTCCATGGAATCAATTTCTTTGCGAATATTTTTAGAATTCATAGTATTTTGAATTAGAGATTATAAAATGTAAACGTAGTAGGTACATTTAAATGCCTGGCATTATATAACCAAAGCCGAAGCCAAAGCCAAAGCTGAAACTGAAACCTCAAAATCTGTGGCTTACTATATTTATGTATGAAAATTATGTAAATAAAATCCTTATCTAAATAAAAAATACTCAGGGAGCGTTTGGCGGCATATTATGTGAATTATGTGAAGGTATTGACAATAATGTCGCGTTTGACGTTTCGTACCTATTGAAACGCATTGCGACGAATTGATGAGTATGAGTATGGGATTAGGACGAGAGATATATTTAAATAATGGGATTCCTGGAATCAATTTATAATGCGCGAACGCTCAACTTTACAATGAATTCCTTTCCATATATGTAACGTTTAATGTGGTGGTGTGGATGATGTGGATGCTATGCTATAGCTATATGTGACTCTATGGGATTGGGTTTTATTGACGGAGCGCATGGATCATTTATTAGAATTCGGAATCCGAATTGAAAACCCCTTTAAAACTCGACTACCTACATCCTACTTTAGCCTCAGCCTGTATAAATCAGACGCTGGAAAGGATTATTATGCAAATGATTTCAAATGGGAATTTGACTTATTGCTACAGACTTACAATTATTAGAGTTTCTCATCCCACTCACCTAAACTGGGCTTAATAGGGAAGGCATTACAAAACTAAAAATCCAAGATTATAGGAATTCCGCATAGCAGAAATACATTTAAGCTAACTTTATATTTGACATCACAAAAGTGTGTGCGTAAGCCTTAATGTAATTTCAATACATGTGTGTGTCTTATAAATATCATGAGATGGGAATCACTACCATGATCCTGACTGAATAGAACTACACATGGCAATGACACGATTATTACTAACATTTTGCCAGGTGCGTTTTCCAATATTTATTACTAAAGTTACATATGTAAACTGTAACATGTACTAGTATGTATGTACACTATGCAAATAATATCATACAGCCACGGCTGGCTGAAGACATTTTAATAATTACTAGTAATTTCCACGCCTTACGATTTAAAGCAATATAAAATACTTTAGCATAATTATTACCAAGCTATCTATTTATGTAATATATGAAGGTGGTCGGAAATTACCAATTAAAATTAAATAAAAACTAATCCCATACACCGAGTGAACTTCAAACTTATCATAATTTAATAATCTGCCCCAACCTGTGCTGTGGTGGTAGAAACGTGATTACAAGAATTAGCGGTTCAAAACCAAATAAGTCATCAGAGAATCTCACAGTGAGTCAGATAAGACACTTTGAATCTAAATGCATAGCCTCTAGTCGCAGTACTCCACGTCAAAAATAATCATACACATAATAATAAACCAGAACCAATGAGCAGCACAAGCTCAGATTTCTTCAAGGATTAACTTTAATCAAGTTTAACATTAAAAGAACAAGTAGCGGCGGCTTTTAATTTAAGATGGATGTGGAGTACAGAGATTATGCATCTAAATTAGTGAACGTATAGTAGTGAGTATTGTGGTAAACCAGTGAAACTTCAGACTACGATATAGTTCAAGCCGAAATCGATAAGCAAAGCCTTACATTATGAGCACCTAGCATGTATATACATAAAGATTATTATACCCCAAGGAAGTCCGCCGCAGTACAATACAGAAATAATACTTGTAGTGCAATAGAGTTTCAAAATGATGTAAATCCCCATTCATACATATTATGTCTAGCTAAAATAATATCAGCTGGCTAACAAGGCAAGGTGAGGGGAGTACTACTATGTAGGCAATTATTATAACTATTATATAAAGGTAAATCATAGGTATTAATAATGCTTAGTAGTAATAACAAAAAAAAGTGCCGTCTTTAATGTGTGAATAGACACATATCAAATGTGCTTATTGTTCAACTTATAACGTTTCCTCACCTCACTTCTCAATTATTTATTCCCCATGTAGCCAATTTTCTTTTATTAATCAGATTTTTACATCTAATTCAAAAGCTGATTCAAAAGCAGCGCCTATTTTAAAAAACTAATAACTAACTGTAGCTCACACATTGGAGAGAAAATAGGATTTTTAAAATTACAATACGTATTTAGAAATTAAAAGAAATGGAGCTATACAAACACAGTCAAAAATCCATACGATCCGACCTTATTTTGCTAATCATTTTGATTTTCTACTTTATTACAATTTGCCTTCGCTTATTAAAATATGCCCTGAACGAAACTAGACACACGCGGGACATCAGAGCAGTGGACGAGGATGGCTGCCTCGTTGATGTAGACGTAGACGTAGACATGAGCTCTATGTGGTGGTGGCTCAGTACACGTTACACACACATTACAAACTTTTTTTTCTCTATCTTAATTTTTTATTTTACAATTTTCTCATTAAATTCAAGATTATATAATATAGGCATAATACATATAAAGTCCAAGGCATATTAGACTGGTGATGAGTTAGTGCTATATCTGTATACTAAAAGTTGTACAAGTTTACAAAATAAAGTAAAAGTGCGGTCTGAATTACCCCCTGGAAACTATCTGTTGCACTCTTTTTAATCTATCCATGCCAACTAAACTCTACCTATACCTACCTACAATCGTGGAGGTACTCGTTTCCCTTTATACAAATCCCGCATGTAAAATTATTTTCCTAACTTATTCCTTTCCTATACAGTATACTACACTCTCATACAGATCGACCATCATTACAATTATAATTACCTCCGTGAAATCTAAACTCACATAGAGTAAAGTATTATCTGTATGTATGCACTCGTTCAAGTTCAAGAAGAAACAAGTGAGTGTCAGTCAAAGTCAAAAACTCAAAAAACCCAGACATTAATAATTACTGATATATTGTAATATACAAACAAATCAAGAATTTTCACTCAAGCGCGCGTCAGCTTATACGCCTCGCAGTTCAGTCACACTCAATTTCGATCCGTGTCAGAGTGAGAGAGAAGAAGAAAAAAACTACAAGTGCAAAAGTCTAGACGTTTTTTTTTCGCTCGTATACTAGACTATAGCAAGAAGTATAGATATTAAAATTACATAAATATGCTCGTTTTTTTTCTTCTCCTATTTTCCTATTTTCTTTGAAAGAAACACATAGGTACTGGTCCTGGTACTGGTAGAGGTATACTACACTGGAAATCTGCAATATAGTTTGAAAGGAACTGGAAAGGAATTCCACATTTAACGATACTGGTGCTGATACATCCTCAAAAGAGATACAATCAACAGTACAAAATATAAATTCAGCACTTACGCAAGATTAAATTAGATTGTATAAGTATATGGAGCATGCATGGGGGTACATGATTCCAAATTGTAAGGCTATGCTAGTTAAAGATTGGATGGAGGAGAGGAGCCCACTATAATATATTATAGATAATCAACAGACTCAGAGCCTGGGTGATTTAATACAAAGGGTAGAAAATAAATGAGAAAATAAATTAAACATTATAGACATGAGACACTACAGACTACAGACAGAGATAGTATCTAAAAGTAAAACAACTTTTACTTGTAAAATAACGACTCCAAGTATGTAATTCGCACGCTCGAGCAGAAACATGGAACACGTAATCAACGAGATACAAACAAGCTTGTAAGTATTGAGTTTATAGAGGGTATATTATATGGAGGGCTTTGCTTGTGAACAGCTATATCCTATATATCCATATACTACACACTACAAGGAATTATGATGTTCAAAAAAAATGTCTTACCAGTAATCATGTGTGAAAATCCAGAAACTTCCTCAAATACGTGAATTAATTCCTAACTTTTATTTTATATTAATATATTTTAATTACATCTTTAAAAATCAAGTTTCAGAATTTTCGAATTTTGACTTTAGAAAATTTTCTTGAGTTACACTTTGTAGTTTTTTCAACTTGAAATACGGAAATCACAGAACTGCTAAATATTTTTATATAATAATACGTATCTATTTAATTACAAAAAAAGATACGCTATAATTAAATTCAGCTAAGTAGGTTTGGCTTTTCTGGTCAAAGGAATGAAATTTCTTGTAAAAATAAATACAATAAAATATAGTTTTACGTCCGTCGTCCCTTTCTTCCAAAAATGTTCTCTGTTCATCAGACACAAGACAAGACGAGAATAAAATGCTATTTTGAGACGGAAAACGAAAAGGATCGAAAATATATCGAGAGGGTGGCTTGGCTTGGTTTTGGTTTTGGTCTTGGTATTGGTTTTAGTTTGAAGTAACACACATAAAAAAAACTGAGAATAAAAGGAGTCTCTAATATATTAAAGCATTAAGAAGAAGACGAAGGGTCCTAAGGATATACTGTAAGTGCCCATGCATTTAGATATCTATATAAAATATTGGTAAGTATATAGGTAGGTACATATGCACACGTCCTTTCAAGTCTTCGTCTTGAGTCTTTTCTTTAAGGGTTGGACTTGCACTTGGACTTGGACTTGAAAATGGGAAACGGAATGGAGGGGTTAGTTCAGATATGAGTATGTACATCCATTGTACAAAAAATCATAAGTGAAGTTTAACTTCAACTCGAACAACTCCAAAACTTTAGCCCGGAAAGTATGTGAAATTGTGAGAAAGGGAGCTTTTTTTCCTGTATTTTTTTTTCTCGTCTTTTTTCTTTAAAATATAGGGAAGAAGAAGAAGAAGAAGAAAATGATGATTGAAGAGAAGAACAAGCGAACGGACGGACGGAGGTATTTCTAGAAGATGCTATATAGGCTTAACATTAAACATATGAATACCTATACCTACCTACGAGCCATAGTTACACAAATATAGGTACTCACAGAATAGGGGTCTACCTTGTATAAATACATAATAATATGATTTCTGCTTGTGAACATTTGATACCTATATGTACTACCACTACCTAAATACATACCAACACTAATGCCTTCTCGAAGTACTCGGTACTTAACAGTATCTGTACCATTACCAGACTTGCCAGACTAGAACTATAGACCAGGCAGGCAGACCAATACTAGTGCCAGTGCCAGTAGGTAGCAGTAAGTAGGGACGTTTTTTTAAGTAAGGAATACCATCTGACCACAAAAATGATTTGACTTACATTTATATTTACGTACATACTTAATGCGATATTAATGTACAAACCTACAAACTTTAATATGACATATTTCGTGGCTGGTTTATTTTGCCTATTTATTTTTAAAAATCGGGAGAATATATTTGGAGTGGTTCCCGAGTAATGCACATATCTACATTAGTAGGAGAATCTACATCCGAAATTCAAAGTCAAGGCCCTATGAGTATATATGAACATATTATTACGTGCAATATTTAAAAATAGCTTACAGATTCTTATTCTTACCAAAAGGCTGTGAAGACTTGGAACCACACTAGTAGACACAGTAGTAGGGCCAGAGCCAGAGCCAGAACCAAGCCATTGAGACCAGGCAAACCAGGCGAACGTCTTGAACTTATTGTCCTTCCTCAACATTCAATATTCCACACACACATGACTTCTCATCCCAGTTGCCCAGTTCACGTGTCGTCTTTCCAAGATCTTCACCCCCATATGAGAATGTGTTACAAAGTACAAGTCCAGACAGCATACAGACAGAACGTTCTAAAAAGAAAGAAAGGACACAACTTGATAAGCTTGCATTTTAAGTAAAGGAAAGTGTAAACGTACATGTATGTAAGCTTGGGCACTTAGGGTTGATATTGATATGAATTATATGATGATATGTATGGTTATATTTTTTTATACTTTAAGAATTTCTATTCTAAAGAACAAGTTCCCTTTTATCTGTATCAGTAGGTAGGCTCCCTAGACCCATATAGCGTAAAGGAAGACTTAAAATATATTTAATCACTACATGTACGATAAGGATATATAGGATATGTATATATATAGGATACCACAAATGTGTGGTACTGGATATAGAATAGAACCCACACGATAATGGTACATGCTGTTTCATGATGTATGAAATGGGCTGCTCACATGTTATAAGTGCACCTACTGAAAGCTCACTCAGAGTTGTAGGAAATTCTCAAAGTAGGGTACCAAAAGCCGGAAAAACTTTCCTTAAAGAAATGAAACTGAAATTGAAATTGACTGACTCAGAATTCGGAATGAAATGTAAAAGGTATAAAGTGACTTGAAACATTGAAACTAAACTCATTACTCCGTGAAAATATTCTGTCTACACAACCACAGCCTCTTTCACTCTTTTCAAACTAATTGTGCCGAACATATGAGGCTGGTCATGGGACCGCCCTCCACTCAATAAAACTTTGTCTGAGATAGCCGCAGTGTACTTACATATGTCCATAGTGTTATGCTCCAATATTTTTGTATGTCGGTCTCGCGGTGTCTCGGTCTCGGTCTCGCCCTTTCCTTTAGTGTAGTATGTTGGATATACGGTATAATCGGTCCCTATTATTATGCACTCATTTACATTTTTACACCCACTAACATTACTTTACGTACGTTATTTTCCCTTTGCTGTGTATGATGCACACCCAGTTACAGTATGTAATTATTACATGCGTCAACATTACTAATTACCTCCCAAAATCCAAGCAATGTTGACTGATAATTTAAATATCTTCTTTTTTGCATTAAATTAAATCGGGAATTTTTTAAATAACGAATTTCCAAAATCTTAGCTGGCGTTTTTACAATTTTTTAGCTAGTAGAAAAATAAATTTCCTGCCAAAAACAAATTTTAAATTGCCAATAAGTGATTATAATATTATAGAAGGACCAGTGAGTCACAATATTTATATGCGCATTTTAAAGCATACACGCAATTTCATTAAAATCGGCTGATATTTACTGCCCAGTACAAAAATGGGTCACCCTTGTCCAAAAAATTAAGTGTTCAATTTCTTCGATATTCAAGTTTTTCCATGCAGGAACTTTCTTCACGTGCCGTCAAGTAAATGCCCAATTCATAAATTAAATGCCACGAGCTATTAAAATGTGGCATAATTACAAATAATAAACACGGTACATCGATAATTTCATTGAATCACAGGTTCAATATTTAACACTCAATTAGCGATTTACATTTTGAGTGTGGCCAGCAATAATTACTATAATACACTGATACTGGTATAATATAAATAGTGATGTAGGTATACTTAAGGAATATTAAAAATTCAAAGAATTTGAAAATCCAAAGTGAATATATAGTACAATGCAGTATATAATACCTAAAATGTCATGACTACTGATTGAGAGTATAACATACAGCACCGCAATAAATTTCTTAGCTTGAATTCTAGGTCACGAATAATTAGTTAATTGGTAATTATTCGTGAGTGCAGGAAGTTTTCTTCTTCATAGCTTCCAATTCCAATGTAAGAAAGCCAAAAGTCAGTAAGAAATGTTTTTTCCTATGTTACTACCCACCTAGTCTGGTTGTTAAAAAAACCATTATTATTAAATGAAAAAACTTTTCTACAGTATTGCCTTTTACAAACTACAACAATAGTATTTACCCTACTTTCGTAATTTCAGTAATGGCCGTTGCTATAAAAATTTTAAAAAATAGCAAAATACCTGAGTGCGCTAATTAGTGTAATATGTATCTACCTCACTTACTTTTAAACATGTTAAATTACATATATAACGCAAAAAAGGATATACCATTGTGAATGCAATATATATCTAAATTTTTGGCTGAATAGAAATAATTTTGCCACAATTTTTTTCGATTTGGTGTCAGCTCGTAAAACATGCATAATAATATATATACAACAAAATATAAATAGGGGCGTATAAAAGTACTACATACTTAGTCAACTTTGATTTCTGAATATTTCAAAATTGAGGATGTAAATAGTGAATGCATATCAGTAGGATAGAGCGTTACATTATATAGAGCACGTTACAAGACCAACCTACGCGCACCACTATTACCCAGTACATAATGTGTAAAAGTACACACAAACTAATACATACAAAAATGCAAAACAAAAAACACACAAAAAAAGAAGCTCGCTTAAGCATATTACGAAATATTATAATATCAGTAATTAAGTTAGTAGTTTAGCGAGTAGTTTTGTAACGTGGCACATTATATAGTCTCGTGGCTGCCATTTCGACCAGCAAAGAAAAAGTAAGTTAGGTCATCGTCATCGCCACCATCACCATTATGAAGATCACATAAGTCAAACGAGTGTTCCGTGACCCGTCACAATATCAACCCTCTCTCCACATAGAAGGTAAACTAACCACAATTAAGTCAATTTTCCCCGCTTGAATTCAGATATGAGATAATGAGGCTATTCTACAACACACACTAGGCCACAACTTACAACATTTCCCCTCCCAAACATTAATTACACTCGTGCTTGGGCTTAAGGCTTTTCCTTTTAATACCATTTTACCATTTTACTATTACTACTACTATTTATGCATGTTAACGCCAAGACCAAAAGCCAAAGCAAAATCAACCACCATACCATTCCATTACATAACATGGGTTACCTACCTACTCTATATATTATGATATACAGTGGTTCTGTGCCGGGAGCTCGACCCTTGCATGCTTAGCATGCATTGAGCCGATATGGAATTCGATTTAGATGCCTTGTGCCTTTTTCCTATTAAATGTCTACCTCCTAGTAGGCCATTCCGGTACCAGTTTCCTCCTGTGGTTCAACGGCATATTAAATAATGAGGAAATATACTACATAGGAAATCTTATGTTTACGATTAGCTCATTTCATTTTTGGGGTTTTTTTTTATTTTGTGCTTTTTGAGAATATTTAGACCGTAGACCGCTACGTTGTAGACTTCTTATTGAGACGATTTTAGTGTTACAGCTCAAAATATGTACACGCAACAATTACATTTAGTTATCAACATAAATTGTTTGAGAATTGTGTGAATTTGATGAAATGGACCACGTTTGGTTTTTTGACAACCAGAAATAAATCAGTAATTTATTTTTTACATTCTTAGTTTTTGTGTTATATAAATTCGAATTGTATAGAGATGATTTTAAGAACTGAAATTTCAAGAAGAAAAGAAGAAATTTAAAAAAAGTTGCATATAAAACTTATTGCATTTTCACCGATACCGATACCGATGCCCCTTCTCGCTATGTAGCTACACACTGTTAAAAAAATAAGAAAAACCACGGACACGTGCCACAAAGAGTTTCTCACTCAGCATCTTATACAATTATATATAGTACAATACGATCTGTCAATGTGTGGGCGAGGTCATGCCATGCTATGCCAAGACCATGAGACCCGGACCATAGCACCATAGAACCAACCCTAATGCCCTAATGATAACAGAATGAGTGTGAATAATTGCGACTCAATTTGTCTTCTTATATGAAACTTAAACTGCCAAAGCCAAAGCCAAAGTCACCCAACGCTTTATGCCTTTTTTTTACTTTCTACTTTTTTTTCCATTTGCTATTGCGTTTCCCTTTAATATTCTTTCATTTTTTTTCTTTTGCTCCATGATGAAAATGACGAAAGGAGGATCAATACAACATACAGCCATAGCCACTATGCGACTGCCACCACCACCACCAAGGAACTCAATCACCTAAACTAAACCTAATAAACTTAAGACTCCCAACCACCACACCACTGACTCCCACGTCCATAATATACCATGGCAGAAGATCTAATCGTAATCGTAAGTTGGGTGCAATCTGTTGTAACTTTTTGGTTATTAGAAAACTTTTTTTTCACTTCATAAAGACAAATTTCCAGCCCCATGCCACAAACGGCAACGGCAACGGCACAAATGCCCAACACATGAGTGCAGTAGTTTTTGCCGCTTATTGGTTTATTTAGTGGATCAGATGTTGATGTTGAATCCCCATATAGGTACATGCCCATATAGGAAAGTATACCTATATAGAAAATTAAGAATTATATGTGGAATAGACTGTACTAAATCGTAATTGTAAAGGACGGAAGGAAGTCAAAGTTCAGAAACAGTCTGGACTATTGTAACATGGAAAATATCTCTACACTTAAACACACACACACACTCTGCTGACTGAACTGTTGACGGAGAGGATCAGTATAATAATACAAAAAACATACAATTATGGACGGCATAGGATACACACACTATTACAGCGACATTCATCTATTAGGCCCATTAGGGCTACACACACAATTTCAGTACTGTGACTGTATGTAGTACACATTTGGACGGAGCCCCTTTTGCTTCATTCGTTCATTTGTATTGTGTACTATTTATGTATTGTACAAATGTACTGTACTGACATCATTGATTTGGATTGTACCAATGCATTGTTCGCGGTTTTTGGTCCTATAGTTGTTAGGTTTGTACAGGGATTTGTGTTGATGTTCCTCGTCAGACAAGGATATTGACATAACTATTAGTGTATTTTTCTATTAGGTAGGGGGGTAGCAGGTATATGATCAACAATCAGCATTCCGCTTGCATTTCAAATATAAAATAGAAATATTATTTATAGTATGTATGTAGGGCCAAAAATGCATTGGATTGGCTTTGGCTTTTCTTGGAAGAAAAATGCCGAAACACACAAAAAAAACAGATTGTTTGCTAGATCAACTATTGACTATTGTATTGTGATTTTGACTGGGAGTGACGACGAGTGTTGAAAACATGATTTGAGAAATTGTTTTTTTCTTCTTCTATTTTGAAAATTTAGCTTTATAAAATGTTTAAAAACAGATAATACAGATAGGCATGTAGGTACATTGTAGTATATCTTAAAGTTTTGTTCTTCTAGACTCATATATATCAGTGGATTCCTGGTGATTGTTAACTACACGATTTTGCACCTTGTAAAAAAGAGCTCTCTTTTGCAAACCTTTATTGTATTCTGCTGATATACGTTGTGGTAGGCTCATATATATGATATAGAGATAGATGAAGAATAATAAAACTCTCGTATTCGAATTCGAATTCAGTCTGTGAGACACGACTGTGATTGTGAAGATTGGTGGAATAAAAAGGGCGGGCATTGCATTTGAGATTGCGAGTAGTCTATCTCTCGAAGGTCTGAGAAAAAACCGAAAATGAAATTGGAACAGAGCACATACCACACCAGCCAGACCACGCCAGACCAGACACCAGACTAGACCATACAAAGGAAAACACTACCAGCTAAGAACATCCCATCTCATTTCATTTCGTTTCATTTCTGACCAAGACAAATTTCTTTTGCCTCCAAAAAAAAGTCATTTATATTTCTGACTCGTGAGTACGAAGTGAAATAATGACACTACACAATACAATACAATAATGCAATGCTTTCCCTTTCAACATGTCTATGCGGGCTGTTGTAATAAAAATAAAGGCAGGCGTACATACAAACGCCTGTAATTGTTTCCATACATGTACAACTAACTATACTAGGTAGGTAGGTAGGTACGTACCTTAAAGCTATATTCACACCATGTCATTTTATTTTCATTGATACGGATATATACCCCACATCTATATCTATAGCCTTATATTCCTTCCAAAACTGCTCCAAAGAATTTTAATGTAGAAATTCTGCTTTCCTGGGCGGGCATCATACAGAATTGTGATGCGATCAAAAGGAAAAGCGAGAGGGAGAAGAAGGAAGCAGAGCAAATAATTCCAGATTTGATTGAACAATAAGTACTATCGCCGAAACTGAAACTGAATTCTAACCGGGTTTCTAGGTTTCTTCCCCCTACGCTCTATAACGTAAGAGAAATCCAAACGTTATACTGTATTTTCCCTTGTCCTTGTAAGAATAAGACCAAGAGCAGATTTTTCGATTTTTGACACACGAAGTCTACAAAGTAATAGAAAATCCGAGACTCAAATCACAGTATATGTTCTCTTTACAGTTATAAAAATTACAAAAGAAATTCTGGTGTCCTGATATACCTGATGCATATAATGCTCAGGAAAAACTATAACTTACCTAGGTAAACTTAAAATAATTCCGAAATTCCGAAAGCAATGCGAAATGTCACCTTATTTAAAAGGAATTTAAAAGAAAAGCGGGTAAGCATTCTGCGTACACAAATGTATGATGCAAGTTTTAGGTTTTAGTGAATTGACAAAAACCTCTAAATAATAAACTGTGAGTTCACACAGTTTACTAAAAGTTAATCTCTGACGTATTTATTATGTTCAACGCGTAGTAATTACTCCTGATTAAATGCACGCTACCATCATAAACAAGAACTCCCCTACCACATGCAGATATTTTGTGTGACATAGCAGCCCACTTTCTACTGTGTATTATAAGACATTTGACAGACTAGGGAGACAGCTATATACAGCCCACATTCAATTATTTATTGGACAGCGAGCTAAGAGTTAGTTGAACAGATATACATAGCTAAGAGTTGGTATACATCCACAGCGGCGGATCCAGCTATTTTACACCCATGTGACATACTACAGTCAGATCCGGACACTAAACCCAGAAGCAACTACGAGACGGAGTTCATCCA
Source organism: Dicyrtomina minuta (assembly GCA_949802685.1). Lineage (NCBI taxonomy): Eukaryota > Metazoa > Arthropoda > Collembola > Symphypleona > Dicyrtomidae > Dicyrtomina > Dicyrtomina minuta. The sequence continues at coordinate 22,139,832 of OX461811.1, read as the reverse complement.
GTTCTGCATAGGGTGTTGCGTGAACTCAGTGTGTAATGCACAGCTACTATATGTACCAGTGGATTTGTAGATTCGTAAATTTGAAAATTGTAAATGGACCTTCTTAAATATTATTCCAGCACTCTCAAGTATCTCTTAGATCACTCGAAAGTATCTTTTGCTATCTTCCTACACTGAACTGCTTATAGCTTCTCTCCGTTCATGTGTCAGCTTAACTACGCTTCCTTTTGCGTACAGACAAGGAGAGACGAGAGAGTGTAGGGCTGACATTAGATTTGTCTGTTGGACGTGTGAGAGAGTCACATCCCATATATCTCTCATGGGAGAAAAACAAAACAGAAACAGAAACAGCCTCAGTCCAAGTCATTACTTCTCGAGACGCGAGTCAGTGAGACAGGCGACTTAAAGTCAGCTTCCTTCGAATTTCGAATGGACATACGACCAACAACGTACAAACAGAGGCAAAGAGTCCAAGAACAAGAACAAAGGGCGAAGGAAAGAAATAGACAAGCTTACCAGAAACCGAGAAATTCTCGTACAAAACTAAAAAGGAAAATAAAATCAGCATGCTAAAAATACTATGGGTCCTGTGTAACAACTGCTGACCTACACTTTAAATTCCAGGCCCATAGATCCACATCGAGACAAATAAAAAAAATTGAGAATTTGATAATCACCCACTCCCAGTGGCACAAAATCCGTACACCCTCCACGACGAATGCATTACTTCCCTCCCAATCATAATAATAATCTATGCAATATGCCAGGACCAGGACCAGGACCATAGGTAGGTACATACTGAAGATATCTGTACAGTTATACTATTACTGGAGTGAGAGAAGTAGATAGCTAAAAACGGACAGCCTATGTAGGTACCTTATGTACATTCATAATAGTCCCTCTACATTTAAGCACAGTGTAATAAACCACTAGAATTCTACCGTCTACAATTTAAATACTCTCCCCCAACACACAGAGAGCCAAGAAATAAGAGCCCATTGTCTTAATTTATTATCTTCATTTGTATTCAATTTTGAAGCTTTCAACTCTCAAATTACTTTAACGACTTTTCCTCGCTCTCCACGTAACTTGTATAACATAATGTAAGTACCCACAATAAAAGTGTAAGTGGCAATAATCATAAGAAGAATATAAGAAGGAGAGGAGGATAAGTGTATATAAGGAGTTTGGATATAATCACTCTAACACAGTCATATCTACCTCAAATGATTATTACACACTCCTTTATGCAGAAACATACCCAACAAGAAGCAGAAAAAGACAAGTGTTTAGGTTATACCTTTCGCCATAAATTCGAAATTCGTATCGTAACTGTATGGTGGTGTGCTGTGTTTGTGTTGTACTCTAAATGTCCAATCTTTTAATGACTCTTCCATACAATTATACTGGTACTACTGGTACTGGCGATGGAACTCTATGTGTGTAATATAATGTTTGCAGATTTTTGTAATTTATTTTGATTTACAAAAACTGGATAATAATATAGAATATGTAGAGTGTGTGATTTCCACTTGTTTTTCAAAACATACATAGTGTCACATAGATGGTGGATAGATAGTACTGATAGATAGAATTTTTTGAATCATCATCAGCTAAGGTATAGGTGTACAGGGATATTAGTAGAACATGTGACACACACAGGACATTGGAGGAGGGCTAGCTAATAATACAGATAAAGGCACTTTATTTAATATCCGTAATCTAGCATTAGCACTATCATCCCACATTAACATAATGTGGTTGCAGAAAGACAACAAAACAACAGAAAGAAGAAGAATTACATCGGACGAAAAAAAAAATATCTTGTCGTCTAGACACTAGTTGATGTTGTTGATGTTGTTAAATGGTGATGTAATCCCAGGAGAGACTGGGACTCCAATGAGAATGTCCATCATTAGTACTCCCATACAGTGAGAATATACAGTCATATCAGAATTAAAATTGAAAATGGCAAACCACAGAAAGAGCAGGGCCGGATAATGTGGCCAGCGCTGGCAGCCCCCGCTGCCTGAATTTTCTCAAAACATGTAAATGGAACATTTTGCACTTTTCAAAAATATGTGAAAAGAATATTTTTGACTTTTCAAAAACATGCAAAATAAAATTTTTGTACATTTCAAAAACATGGAAATAAAACATTTTCCACTTTTCTCAAAACATGTAAGTAGAACATTGAGCACTTTTCTGAATCAAGTAAAATGAACATTTTTCACTTTTCTAAAACATGTAAATACAACATTTTGCTTTACCAAAGAAAACCATCCATAAAATAAAAATGGTGGTTTTTGTATGGAAACAAATTGCTGCCTAAAAGCAATTCCTTCGTCCGGCCCTGAGAAAGAGAGACCCTCTCTCTACTTCTACTTACTCCAAAATATTCAAACTCAAATAATTCAAACAAAGAGCAAAGGAGACACATGGAATGTAAGGCAAAAAGTCAAAGCCATTTAGTATGTAACTGAATCACACCATGAAATACAAACACGCAAAACTGTCCACGTCCAACTCAGACAACGTTACGATATATCCCACTTTCGGCTTCGATCGGCATCGGCTTGGGCCATCGTTATCACTATGTAACAGGATCAACGATCAACAGGGGCACTCTATCATCATGTCATATCCAAAAATTAAAATCTGAAATTAACTCTGATGATGATGTTGTTGATGATGATGATGCCTTACGTACTATATATACATATAGTTAGTGCTCCTAGTACTACTTGAAAGAAATGGCAAAACTCTTCATATCTACGACATGTCTGGTTGACTGTCTGTCTGTCTGGCCAGACTAAGCAATAATATGTATACGTAGATCATGAGGTATCATTTGATATTATTTGATAAGGATGTCGAATGTCGTATAAAATATTGTCGCAGGATTAATTAGAATTTGAAATTTGTAATTTGCAATAAAAATATAATATCTATTGACCAATAAAGTCACAGCACAATTTAATGGAATTTTTTTTCCGTAGAGGCAGAGGTTTATAATGTCTATAGTATAATATGTCAGGAGTCAGTGTCAGAAGACGGACGAGTAGCTAATAATTTTTGGATCGGAATAATACTATACCCATATAGTAAATTCACCAGCGACCACCAACAATGACCCTCTTGTGAGTAGATGGTAGATTATGGGTTTTGTGAGTTGTGCATATAATATTCTATAAACCCGGTCCGTGGCCGAGGGGTGGGAATCCACCGTCCTCGATAAGTCTAGTTTGCCTTTTGGTTGGCTTGACTGAACACGCCGGGGTAGCCGATCTTTCCTTTCCGATGGGAATAGAAAATAAGTTGATAGGCTTGGCTGAGGAGTTGGGTCTGAGCGGCGGAGTGAGCTACTAAGCGGGCTAGTGTGTACAATTACAGATATGCGGAAATGTTTACATCTCCAGTGGCATAGGTAATTGGCTTAAACGGAGTCTTGCGAGATTTCGGCTTCCCTGCGTACTTCGGTATAGTAAGCAACAAATTCGTTCGTCTCTCTCTCTACACTCTGAAGCTCAAGTACCAGCTATTTTCGAATACCGTCACACGTGATTGGAACTGTCGGTGGGTGACGGGACAGACAGTACCATTCTCAGCTGAGCATGAAGAACTCGGCTGGTTTGGATGTAATACTGTTTGTTTCGTTCCCTCCACTCAGTGGGAAAATGTTCTGACCATCTGGAGTAGTCCAGTATAATCTATGCTTCTCAAAATGGGCGGCCGTTACTTAGGCACCGAATACAATTTCTCTTAAATATAGTAAGACTGAGCACTGCATTATAGTGGTCCTGTGATTTCATCACTTGATCCACCCTGCAAGCTCATAGAGCAAATGAGTATGAGAAAACAGTGGACCATAGGCAATGCCTGAATGTCATAAGCTGTATAAATACTACATACATACATACATATAATATTCTATGATTCTGATTTTGATAAAATATGATTCCAACTACGATTCTATTATAAGTGAGAAGTACTTACAAGAGTTATGAGAGTTATATACGATTACAACTACGATTAATTTAACAATATTTTTCTACGAATCTACTTACATTCTCTATACAGCTCTATACACGTTTATGGCACGACAGTGACAGACAACTTCACAGACAGAGCCTTACGTCACGTGCTTTAATTTTGATTTTCTATAACGTGTTTTACTATCTAAAGTATAAAGAACATTTATTTGGAATTACATATAAGTGCAATATTGATACTATTATGTAGTAGGTACCTACATATTATTTTCTACATGTCTTTGACCTATAAAACTGATAATAATGTTTGTCTGCAAAATTGTTTTGCCTGTCTCAACCTCAACTTGTCTGCCCTTGTAGCTGTCGTTGTGGTTGCCGTTTTTTTTATTAATTACGTAAGTCAAGCTGACGTTGAGTCTGATCTGACTGTGTGATGTTGTGATGTATAGCTATATAGAAGTTGCGGATCCGTTATGTGTGTACACTGAATAGTTTCATCCATTGTAAATTGCAATACGCGTGCAATAAAATTACTTTACGTTTATTGAGAATTTATTTTCATTTTTTGGGCTTCAATAATTATTAATTTCAAATTAATGATTTATTTGCATCGAAATATCCAATTTTTAACATTTTGTAAAGCATCAAAATGTCCATTTTTTACATCTTGAAAAGCATCAAAATATCCAATTCTTTGCATTTTGAAAAGCATTAAAATATCCAATTTTTTTCATTTTGAAAAGCATTAAAATATCCAATTTTTTACATCTTGAAAAGCTTCAAAATATCAAATTTTTTACATTTTGAAAAGTATCAAAATATCCAATTTTTTGCATTTTGAAAAGCATCAAAATATTCATTTCTTAGATTTCGAAAAGCATCAAAATGTCCACTTTTGACATTTTGAAAAACCCTAAAATATCTTATTTAAAACACCAAGCCAAAAATCCTTACTACTAATAAAGTAAAAGTGGAACACAAAGCGTGCTTCCCATTACCATTTTATTTTATTTTATTTACGTCTTTTTTCTTAAATTTAAATTTAACCGCTCATGTCTAGTAATACTACACTATACATGCGGCCCCAGTGACCAATAAACTGGCTCATTTAAGGCCACTCACTCCCTATTTTACAATACTGAAGAGAACTACATACAATAAGGAAACCGAAAACAAATACAAAGAAAAGTACAAAAGGAAAATTGTAACGTAGAAAACGATGAGATTCTTCTTCAAGAGGAATTCTAAAACGAAAAAAAAAGCAAAAATACAAATAAAAAATGTGTAGTAGCAACAGACATACAAACGAGGAGATACTCTGGATCTCTGTATACCCTACAAACACAATATATAAAATGTACAAGGAGACTAAAAGGAAACTTCACCGACACCGAGACCGAGACCGACTCTGCCGACTCACATAACTAGCAACTTGAATTCAAACAACGTGGAGTGAAGATAAACTTTTTTTCATTCCAGCAGCAGGAGCGCGAAACAAGACCAAAAGACTAGACCAAGCTGTGTAGTAATAATAGAGCAAAGGAGCGTTATAGAATCTACAGACATCTAGACCAAGTTAGTTCTAGCTTAAATGGAAGGGAAAGAAGTACCTATACCTACGTAAGGTATCACACTCAGATTCACAATCCAGTACCCATATAAAAATAAAATGGAAATAATGGAAGGATCATATAATTATAGAGCCCTCACACATATATCTATCCGTACGTACTCCTCACATAGATAGATACCATCAGATCGTTGTCCTCGTCCTCGTCCTTATACACACGCTATACACACAACACTGCATATTACACTATCTGAACCATACTTTCCAATTTCCAACATCCATATATCTGTTAAGTCTCCCAGTTCCCAGACTCTCTCTCTATATATCTATATAGCTCCACCAAATTCAACATTCACCCAGAACATAGCCTCTAGCAAATTTCAAAATTTTCTCTTCTAAACTCGCAATTTCCTATATTATTTTTCCTCTGCACCAAACACATCTTCTTCTTCTACTTCTGCTAAAACGCTATGCTCCATACGTGTGGTTTCTTCCTTTGCATTTTTCCTTTGCTCCTGCCGCCTCTAAAGATTCAAAATTCAAAATATCCTAATTTGTATTTTAGCAAGGTGCAAAATGTTCTAATTCAGTTTTATTTTAAAATTAGATAGGTAGCTTTGGAATTCTCATGCCTAACAGAGTTCTTTTTAACTAAACATAGACAGAATTTTTTGCACCTATATATAATTTAAAAAAATATTTTTGATATCGTAGGTGCTCCTATAACTTATCCAGTAGATAGTCATAGGAGATGTAGTTAGTTTAGTAGTTAGCATAAATTTTCTATACCTACAGACAGAATGGTCTAATATACGGCATATATGAGCATGGCTCTCGTTAAAAGTGAAAATGCTTCCGTACTTCACAGTAATACGTGATTCTCTCTCCTCTCTGAGGCAGTCAGTCCGTCGTAACCATGAACTACTAGATGGACCATGTAAAATTTGTCTTGGTCTTTGTGTGCTGTATAACATGTCTGTCTACCTTGAGTTCATACCAAGTCTACATCTCCATAGCTACACACACGCTGTACTCATTGGCAAAAAGACCAAAAGACCGAGAAAACTAGGTAACTGCAGACTGCAGACAAGAATTCAAGGCGCTATAGCCAGAAGATATAAGCTATAACTACAGATATATCTGTTCCTGTACCTCCTGCACATAAAGAACTTGACTTTAATATAAATTCTTATTTTCTTATCTATTTTCATTCTCCACGTATTTCCTTGTTTGAAAAGACTGTTACACACACACACACACACACACACACACACACACACACACACCTCAAGAGACATGAAAGAATTCTTAATATAAATGGAATAATATGCTTCACAACTTCAGAGCAGCACTATGTAGACTGTAGACATTGTAGACGCAGAGACAGACAACTGTGTAGTCAGTATATATGGACTTTCAAAGACGCTGATATACAAAGAGAAGATGCTTTCACTTCCACTATAGTACTATACAGTATATCTAAGGCAGCTTCACCAGTCTATAGTTCAGAATACAAAACTACACTAAATTCCAAACGAGAAGGGAAGGATGTGTAATGTTATGGCGTTAAGGCTAACAACGTTTGAGATGTGTTCCCCTCCTACGTACGTAAAAGCAAGGTGAGGGAGGTACATATGTGAAGGAAATAAGTGACGGAGACGGAAGTATGGAAGTAGCACTACCCATCACGTATAATATCTAGGACAGTAGTACCTACCTAGTCAAGCCAGTATAATAATCATGTCTGGAGTTCTGGAGTCCTGGAGTCCTGGAGTCTGGAATGCATGTAGCCCTGGTTCTGGTCCTGGTCCTGGATATGCCCCGTCTCTCCCACCACGACATAACTGACACTGGAGCTGGAACTGGATAACTGGGATACTCGGAAAAGGAAGGGAATGGGAAAGCTTTAAGGAGAAAAAGTGAGCGGTAACGGTACCACCATGGAATCTTCCCTTTCTCTAGATTTCCACTTTCCCTTTTTGCTTCTATATGCCTTTCCATTAAATTTCCTCACTCAGTCAGTCAGTACTACACACGTACGTCTTTTCACTACATTTTTTTTTCTTGTAGTTTAGTTTAGTCCAAAGTCGAAGTTCCAAAGAGTCTTTTCTGAGTTACTTTCTGTATCTGTATCTGTATATTTCTCTACATCTCTCGCTCTCTCTCTCTCTCTCTCTCTCTCACAGTAGATTTTAGTTTAGGCCATTTTCCTTTTACTCTTTACTCGGAGAGAAAAGGATTCGCTGGGCTCCTTGTGTAGGTAACTTACATTTAGACAGACCTAAGCAGAGAATCTAGAATGATGGTAATGGTGTGTCTTGGACTATATGAGCTTCTAAAGCACCTCCTGTGGAACTCATACGGAACTGTGAACCTTTTACTGTGGGACTTACTTGCTGCCTCTGGTTCTGGTTCTGGGTCTATAGTCAAGGCACGGCCGCATGGCCATGGTGATAATATGCCATATACGTACAGCACAGTGGTTGAATTGAAGAGAGAGAAACATACTGAACCTGACTTGACTAGAAAGTTCCACATGAGGAGCATTAATGTAAATCTTCATACAATATATTATTTGTACACATACTACTATTACTACTAAGGTTATACCTACACATATTTTGAACAGTAACGGCATGGGCTTCTTTTTTGTACGCTCACAGTCAGAATTCCTACGAATCCAAATCAGAATCCGAATCATTCCCTTGCTTTACATTAGGCAACATTACATTATATATTATGACCGCTCTGTGTGCACTTTTCCTGAGAGTTTTACATGTACAGTATGGGCATTAGCGAGAGTGCAAGTACACCTCCTCAATTCCCATGAAAGTATGTTACATACAAGTAGGTCTGTAGGTAGGTAGGTGGGTGGGTGCGCTATTCAATTTGTTTGTAATAGTAGGACTGTTTATAGTGCTACGGCTACGACGCTACAAGTACAATAAGTGTATACAGCTTTGTATTTAAAGAATTTTTATTTGTACCGAGATTTTCAGTGGGAATGAAGTTTCAGTTTTTTATGAGGTATTTACTACGGTTAGTGTTTCTTCTGAAATAGTTGTTTTCGTCTCCACGGGCTGTGTGGACTATCTACGGTATAGATATTATGTTAGGTTGTTATGTCATGTAATGTATACTCTAAGAAAGCGGAAGCTGATGAAGCCGAAGCCGAAGCCGAAGCCGAAACTCAAACTGATTTCGTCGTAGAATAACGACGAGGAGTAAAAGCACAAAAAGCATTTCCTTTCTCGGTCTTGGGTATTTAATATGCTTTTAAGCTTTTAGACAAACTATTTATGTAGTAAGTCACCACTCTTAGGATTAGTCGTTTGTGTGGAGTGAGTTAGATTTTTGGAGAGATTAAAACTGCGTTGACATTTGAATGTGTGTCTTAAGACTTTTAGGTCTTTATCAGTCCTATATTTGCCATTTTTACCTTTTACTGGTTCAGTCAACCATATAAAGGAACTTAAAGCTTCATAACTATACCTACCTACACTTCCATATAGCTATATTACAGAGGTAACACACACCGTATAAGTCTAAATGGATACATTCGGATATTATAATTATACATTCGCAATGACTAAAATAGAATTGGTTGTGCGTATTTTAAAAAAACCGAAAAACGATGGTTCACTTGTAGACAGAACAAGTTGTGTATAGTACTAATATATAGCATATGCATACGCGTACACAATGTACCTATCTACCCACAAGAAGTTTCACAAACCAAAAATACATCTTGATTTTAGATTTTATTTAAATCCAGAAAATTAGGAGATTTAAATATTTTTAAAAAATTTTTATAATTTGAAAAATAAGTTTACGTTTATTATTTAGTATATTATATAGCTTTCTTTATCGTTTCTCAGGATTTATGATATGCAGATTTAATATACCAAAATGAAGTATTAAAAAAATCCAAAGATATATAGAAGGGGGTCACGTACTTCACACTATATGTCGTAGCTCTCCCATATCCTTTAAGCCATGTATATTTATGATTATGAATTAAAATTCATAGAAAATTGGAAACCAAAGCCGAGTGAATCCCGAGACTGAAGCTTATGTGTGATGATGGTGAGAGTGATAGAAAGCTGAAACAGAAGTAGGTACAACATAATAATAATATATAGAGTTAACTTTAAATCCTTGGTGAAAATCCCAAGCTTGTCGTGTCTAGTTGGGCTCGAGATTTCAGACAAACAGATTAGGTGTGTCATCTCATCTCATCTCCCTCTCGTTCTCTACATATTATGTGTCTGTAGCCAGAGCCAGAGTCTGGAATCTTGAGTCTCTGGAGTAGTGTGTACAGAATTACATAAGATTTCCTTCCTGCCCTCATATCCTTGTCTACCTGTCTTTGTGTGTCTATACTCCTCGGGAGCTAGACAGACACTAACTAAATATACCTTTTGTCTCCTCTGGCTTAGTTCTACTTAATATTCCGTTTTCCCTTTTTCCCGACCAGACTGACGGGGAATATGGAAAGTGCAAGAGGAACTATAGAAATACCGGTACCAGTACCAGTTTCCAGTTCCAGCGTCAGCATGCATAATACATAATACGTGGCATCCGTTGATAGAAATGTAAAATTTCCGAGACTCCGAGGCGATATAGATCAACATAGATCCACACGGGAGAGTTTAAAAATGACGTCATGTCAAAACTTGGAAATTTTGACACCTCCCCTCTACCATCGCAGCATCTAAATCCATGTTATGTACATGACGTCATTTTTTGACTTTGAAGACTTTCCCCCCTCTCTAAGCACATGACGTAAATATTGCATGCTCCCCACACATTATGGCCTCAAGCTCCTCAAACCTTCATGAATACATTACATCAAAGGAGACAGACGACGATTCCAGTTTCCAAAAATTAAATACACAAAAACTCAACATTCAACAAAAAAAATCAATTTTCCCATTTTACAATATACTAGCATCCGTATCGGTATTCGTCTCGCAGCCTGCTGTTTTTTAAACAAAATTAAAATTATTATTACTAACATTACTACTACTTCGTACTCGGTATTTAAGGAAACTACGAAGCTTGGGAGCTGTAGAAAAGTTTTCTTAGAATTCTTCTTCAAAATAAATTATAATGATGGCATAATGGGACTTGAACAGTTGACAGTTGAAATATGTAAATATGATAGAATAGAAAATTGAAATTACAGAACCTCTTTGTATTTGCAAAGTACCTACTGTAGACTTTAGGTACAGTGCCTATATTATTATGAGTAGGTAAATTCTTCTGCCTGTAGTTTCTATTGTGCTCTACTTGAAATTGAATTTCGATCTGCTGGAGAGTCGACCCAGTGCATTGTCTGTGTGCTGCTCAGAAATTGCAAGTTATATAATATTTATATAAGTTATATAATGATTATGTCAAAATTGCACATACAAATTTTTGTGCAATTTCTTCCCTTTTTCTGTACAGATTGCCTCTTTTGTTTGGAATTTAAAAGGCACATCTTAAAGCACTATACCTATTATTATTATGTCCGCCGAGGCCTTTATAATTATAGCCTATTGCAGACTCCCCCTCAAGAATGGCAGAAAAAATCCAGGTCAAACCGTAAGAGTACTATAACTAATGATGACACATGGAGATAGCAACTGTCTCATGACTTGACAAGCCAGTTAATTACAACAAATAATTTGTGTTTATAAATTTACCCCAAAAAGAAAACCATTACCTGTATAAAAATAAGAATATAGTAGTAATAATAATAAAGTTGAAAAAGCAAAAAAAAGGAAAGAAAGAAAGGAGTTGCTATTAGGTTATGTAAAGGGAAAAGTATGCACATTACGTGTAATGCTCTAGCCTCTGGATGTATGCACAACTTTTAAGAACTTTATATAAGCTTCATCCAAACCCAAACCAGCCAAGTCGTCCCCGACTTTCGGGTGGAATGAACTCTGTAAACTGATATGAAACTACATTTCACAGAGTTCCTTACTTACACACAGAGGAGTGTCATAAGTTTTACTTTTTCCTCCCCGTCTCATTTCCAAGCGAGATTTTTGGGAGGAAAAGAGAGACGGAGGAAGCGGGGAAGACGCAACAGGACGTTATGTACATACGATTAAACTAAATCTCAAGTTTTCCCAGACCTCCAAGTTTTTTTTTATTATTATTATTATTTTAGATGCATACTTTATACATATTTATATAAAGTACTGTACATATATGCAGCCCTCCTTATTACAGTAGACACTGCACGCGGAATTCGAATTCAAACTGGAGTTTTAGAGTGAAGAATGTGGCAGTGGCGGCTATGGATTTATTAGCTCATAATATATCATCATACAAAACATAATGCTCCCCCTTCAACTTATATAGTTTCAAACATTCCAATCCCCACAATTCCAGGCCCTTCCTCTACACAGTTACTCCTCTACAAGATGGAAGGAAGGTATGTACTCGCAGTCTTATGATTATGGTCATGGCAAAATGGCAAATAAATGGCATGGCTATGACTATGACTCTGTCTATATGGTTGTGATGAATGAGTCAATTTAATATGAGTTTAGATTTGAAATGTGAAATCATAGCGTCATTGAAGAGGGGAAACAAGCCCTATTGCAGGATAGGATTAACATACACCACCGTACAATAAATGGTAGCTTAAGTTTATTTAAGTCCTCTTTTCAAACTAAAAATTGTAGCTTTTTAAATATTTCTGTAGAAAAAAATTACAAGTAGGTACCATATTTCATAGTGTTCAACAAAATAGGTAAATAGTTTATTTTGTAATTTCAAAATTATTGTTAATAGTATATTTCGTAATTTTTAAAATAGATAAATAGTTTATTTTACAATTTTATAAAAGTTGTAAGTAGCATATTTTGCACTTTTCAAAATAATCAAACAGTTAATTATGCAGTTTCAAAACAGTTATGTATCGCATATTTCATTATTTAAAAAATAATTAAATAGTTCATGTTGCAATTTCAAAACTGTTGTAAATAGTGTGTCAATGCCTGACGTCATTAAATAATATTAATAGTTTTTCCTCCTGAAAAGAATTACCTGCAGTCTAAATAATTTTAATTTTATTGCTCCACCGATAAGAAAACTATGTAAATTATGCTAAGTTTCGAAACAATTCACTTAACTGAAACACATTTAATTATTAGAACTCTGCATATAAAATTATTATTTTCTATCACAATAGAATCATACCTCACTGAAGCATTTTCTAGATTTTGTTTTTTTGAATTAAGGAAAAAATAAGATACTACTTAAAATGGCTTGTTTTTCATTCTTCAGCACTTATGTAACCTTATAGTTTAGAGTCAGACGGACCAAAATACTTAAGACAGAGACAGCAGGTAAAATACTGAATGTATATTTATGAGCATTCAAGGACCTATATAATATATGATGATAGTGTGTAAAAGATTTATGCGAATTCATATTTAACGAGTTCTGTACTTGGAGTTCACATGGAAGATGGGAGACGGAGGAAAAATGTAGATCAGAAGAGAGCCAGCCAGCCCATTGCCATGCAGGCATATTACATACCTCGGGATTCTGCTGGAGATTTTGAAGTTCCTATGCCTGGACCTGGACTCTGGACTTTTGGTCTAGTCCTTTAGTCTGAGTACATTACACTGTAAGCTTTCGTCACAGTGACAGAGTAAATGAAAATATGGAGCTCATAATTCAAGAGCCAGATTCTTGAAGGCTGAAGGAGAACAAAGAATATTCTACATGCAACCCGCCTATATACAATATTATATTTAATATACTGTAATACCGTTGCCACTGTCTACTGTCTCCCCTATTAGCCTTAACCATTACAACTGAAATACACCGGGTGCCGGGAGCCAGTTCATTACATAGTCATTCAATTTAAGACTTTCTGAACGCTTCCAGTTTAAAAGTGGACAAGTTAGTTATTTCAAACGCTTATTCAAATTGCAAAATATAATCATTTTTATTACATTTTTTAAATACACTAACTTAACTTCCTGGGAGTTAAAAGAGACCGGGAGTTATTTGGAGCGTTACAGTTCCTACCTACTTCTGCTCATCGTTTGAAGATTAAAGTGTCTTCAAAAGTTATATTCAAAACATACGTGTGTTTTCTGTGCCTAAGCATAATGAAAAATAGTAAATAAAAATTCCCGGAAAAAGAGCAAAAAAATTAATGCATATAATTTTTCATTGATTCTACCATTGCTAATAAGACTTCGGGAGCAAGGTTTATCAGTAATTTCGTAAAAAAAGGGCTAGTTAAATAGTACAAGCAATATCAGTAGTACCTACATATTCAGGCGCAAAATATTTATGCACATGCTAAAGTGTCTCCTATTCCTAGTATCACAAAATAAGTAAGGATTTTGTTGTGACATTATAGACATATGCTATGTAAAGACATCCAAGACAAACTTTGACAATGCCTATCACCACCATGAACATGAACAACAACATCCGACATCCGTTGACAGAAATGAAAGTGAATCATTTTCCAAGTATTCTCTATGGATAATACCCCCGTTAAAGTTTCATTTCATTTTTTACTTATTTATTCAAGCAGTATAATTATAATTTTTCTCGCAACAAATATATACCTATTTTATTGTGTAGAAATACAATACAATTCCAGATGCCGAATAGATAGTGATACATCTTATTTTATCTGTACATATTTATATGCAACATACAAATTCAAATTCCAACCACCACCCGCATAGAGGTACTACCGGTACCGGTACCAGTACCGGTACCGGTACGGGTATTTTGTCAGAAATTGCCTCGTCTCAAGTCCCAAGTCTGTGAGTCGGAATCTGACTGCCTGGGAATTTCTGCAACGTATGTATATGTACATTCCAGGTTGTTGTTAGGCATATAAGTTCTGAGTTTCTGAGTATAGAATACTTACACACACGTGTATTGCTATAGGCTATAGAATGCAGACTTATTTATATGAGGGGGTACACTATAATAATTGAGAATATCCGTCAGAACTTATTCTGTACAGGCATGTCACCATTGCCTAGGACACGATGATCGATTAAAGAAGCCTAATTCATCTATTCATTCAATTTATATTATTCCGCTCTCACACGTTCATCATCACCACCACCACATTGCCACACAGACTCGAGCCCGCACTGTTATACTCCGTATAACAAGAACTCGAATAAGAATAGAACGAAACTTCTTTTTCCTCCGAATTCGAATTTCCGAATTCCTAATCCGTAACTATGTTTCCACTCTATGCACTTCAATCTTGTACAATAGTAGTATCTACATATACATTAGAAAAGATACATCATTTTACTTTTATCTAGTACATACACATACATAGCGTTTCCATAGGACTCCGGCTTCAAACCCGCCATATTCGCCATTACCAACGCAACGTGAAAGTAGGGTGAGAAAAATTCCCAAATTCCAAGGAAAAATTGCCCACGCAAATTATACACATATAGAATAGAATTGGAAAACCTATTGAAATTGGATCCCATTACTAAAAAACTTACAAGCGGATGGATGGATATGGTTGATGGATTTAAATTCAGCATTCCACATTTGAAATTCGGATTCGAATTCGCAATACTGTATATGTATATAGTTCCAAATTCTAATTCTAATTTAAAGCTCTCTACTAATCTCCCTACAAACAAATTTTGAGAAAACTTTCTTTTTTCAAACCAAACTTATAGCTTAGGCACATAATGTAGAAGTTTATGAATATTTAACTATATAAGTAAAAGTGCATATATGCCCAATACCGACGTAACTAACAGAGTAGGTACCTACCTCCTATCTTTATTATTGGTGTTTCTAGTATCTAGGTACTTTAAATTTTCAACCGTGAAGGATAAAACTACTTAAGTACAAAGTAACCAGAACCAGGAACCCGGAACCAGAAATGCATATATTACTACTAGAAACTGACAACTGATATGTGTGAATAATAAATGTATGAATTATTATCTAAAGTTTATATATTTTTGTCATTACCAATATTATATGGAAATGGATAAACACTTTAATTATTCAATAACACTTTATGACAAACAAAGGCACATATCCCATTTAATTATGAACAGTTTCCTCATACCCGTTTATGTAAGTCCATGTCACTCCATTTTATATTCTCACATAGTGACTAGTGACATTAAAAAATATAAATATAACGAAAGTGTAGCTCTAAATCTATAAACTGAGGCAGGAACTCATCGTGGAAGAACTCTGGACCTGGATCCCTATCTACAGCCTGTAATAACCATAACGACAACGACTGTCTTTAGCATGTCTCAAAACTCATGTGCCTGTGCTGTGTAATCTCAGCCAGTAACCCGAACAAGACCAGGAAAGAACAGAAGCTCAAATGGTGAGCTAGCACCAGTACCAGTAGCAACAGCTACAACTAACTGGAACCAAAACTAGAACCAGTCAAAAGACGAAAACGAAAATCTGTCAAAGACGAAAATGAAAAGAGAATTTGAAACTTCAAACTCTCGTCTTCTGTGTGTATATATAACAAGCCTCCTACATCCATATACTATGCTCTTCTACCCAAATATACTACAGTATTCACTCTGCAAAATCAAATAAAACATGAAACGGGAACCACGTTAACTTTCTGTCTGTATAATGGTAGGCAGTTCAGTACTCCAAAGTTCTATGGTCTGGTCCTGGTTACTGGTTCTCTAGTCAGTCGTCTGGTTTTCCTATATATCCCCCGTCCTCGTTATACCAGTGTCGTTCCGTTCCAAATTTGAAGACTCCATTTCGGCTTCGGTTTCGGTTTTCCGCCCTACAAGCACTAAGCAGGGAGTCTGAAGCGTGCATGTCCTGTCGTACAGAGCCGTTCCCGTTGTGTTCTATTTGTATTTTGTATTTTGTAATTTGAACAGTTTACCATTTTAAATCCAATTCTATGATGCTCTATGAGTATATGGTAGAGAAGGACTACTAACAACTAAAGGAAATTCGGAAATTCAAGCCCAACATAATCTATAAGTAGCTCCGTATATAATTATATTAATAAATATAAACTGATATAGTTACATTTATTATGTAGAGCTTTTATATACATGCATAGCCATACTCCATACTTAACTTCCTACCTACCATAAATGTGGGGATGTAGATGTAGGCCTAAAACGTGTAGTAGTAGTAACTACTGCCAATGTAAAAGGAGTAAGGAGTAGACAGTGTAATGTCTGTAGCAAGCCTACACGAAAATGGAACTTACTATTAGAAAAAGCCCCTTCAGAGTTCACAGTGCTATAGTACCTATAGTCACTACTGATATATAGTCTAAATCTAGTTATTGCTCATGCTGCTTTGAGTCGTCTCGAACTCTCGACTTTGAGACAAGACTCTCAAGCCTCAACATATACTTTGAGAGACTCGTGTTGATAATACTGCTTATGTGTACTTGTATGTAGTTATATATGAACCATGTGTGCAAAAAAAATATCCAGCGCCAGTACCAGTACCAGTACGAGAACAAGAACCAGACCAGACCGGGGCAGACATAACGACATAAGGTCTCTCTTACAAGGATATAGGTAGGTACTACATAGCCAAGTGAAGGAGCATTAAGTAAGGAGAGGCACATTGCTATAAGGGTATTATTATACGTGTGCCAAATTGCACTCAAACACTCACACACACAGATATAAAAGAAACTATGTATAGGTAGGTCTAGGTATCTTTACATGTAGTTTCCATTTCATGACATGCCCCATGCCAATCCAATCCAAACACAGACTAAACACACGCTCTCTCAGACTCAGACTCATAACACACTCACATACATCTATAAGTATATAGACACACACACTCACATGGATACCAGTACCAGACTTTATTGATCCAAGAAATTTTTCTCTCCCGGCCTCTGTCTCCAGTGCCAGTGCCAGTAGTCTGAAGGCATAATACAGAAAAGCACACTTACATACTCCACACACACACCACACACATAGACACTGCCTTGAGCACTCAGCCAAGTTATACACACACACGGAGTTGAAGTTGAAAGTACAAGAAAAAGAGCCTGGCATGACTGACTACTGTGCTGTTCTGTGTAGTGTGTGGCATGGTCTGAAGCCTCTCATGGATACACGTGCTAAATCCAAGTCCAAATCCAAATCCAAATCCAACCGCCGCTACTGCCCGACAAACTACACAGTAGCAGTCAGCACACACACACTGCAGCAGTGTTCGATTCGAGACGAGAGAATTCGGCTTCGGTTTCGGGTAGAAACCGAAACAGAAACAGACACAGACACATAGGGAATGGAAAGGGAATTGCGGGAGTATAAACTTGAGAGCTGAGACAAAATGCTCGGAACATGGATTGAGAATGGTAAATGAAACGAAGGAAAGGAATACATACAAGTAAGTGAATAGCAGAGAAGTATATAGAGGAAGGAAAATAAGGCTATAGAGTATAGGAGAAAGACAAAGTGATCCAGAGTGGGACTTGCACATTAAAGAGTGCGAGTAAATTACACTGTTGTAGTTGTAGGTCTGTCCTCTCAAGTGCTGCTGTACTTTCTTTACTTGTACGCTCTGCTATATGCTCAGTTTCAGTAGGAGCCGAGTCATTCGATTTGGAATTTGAAATTGGAATTTCATGTTTTACGGGCAACATTTTATTGAGCTCCAAGTTTTTCATCTCCACACTCCACTAGTTTTACTATTTTACTCTTTCCTTTTAGGAGAGAATATCAGTAATGTGGACGGGGACCGGGACCGGGACGTGGTGGACATGTATGCACATAATACACTATGATATGAATAGGTAAATTACTCATTTTGTTATTTAGTACCAAAACCTAATCAAAAGTTGTGGCGACGGTGGTGGTCTCTGATAAAAACACTCAATTAGAATTTTCGTACTCGCGATATTTGTACTCAAATTTTAATCCTCAAATTATTCAGTAGCTGAATCAGCTGTACAATTAATTGAGGTAACCACCTTTGTCAAAATTGCAATTTAAAAAAATATTGTTTAATTTTAACGTACCAGTTGTGATGTATGATCTTAACACTTTTTGTTTGTTTTTTAGCTGTCTCTGTGTAGGCTATGAGCCTTGATAGGTAATAAATATTGTTTAGTTTTGGCTACATGACATCGGAGCGCAGACAAAAGAGCGCAGACAAAAGAGCGCAGTCATTGGAGCGCAGGGACATAAGAGCGCGGGACATTAGAGCGCAGCAGACAAAAGAGCGCAGACAAAAGAGCGCAGACAAAAGAGCGCAGACAAAAGAGCGCAAAACTATACAGTGTAAGGAAAAAATATCGGAATTTATAAATGAGTGAAATATGAGTGCAAGGCAGTAGAGTTTAAGAAAAAATGAATGTGTTTCCGACGTAACAACAAAGTGAATTCAACGCAGCTCTTGGAAATAATTAGTGTATAAACGGGCTTGTTGTGGGTTATTGTATATAATTTATGCGTCAACAATAAAATAACAAAAAAAAACGTATTGAGGGATGCCGTAATTTATAACAGTATATTACTTATGCATAAGCTCAGACAATTGACGTCAATCATGAACCCTTTTCCAAATTAAGTAGATAATTTCATTCTACATGCTTGTACACATTAATAGTGTTAATAATTGATTTTATTTTTTTTTTATTTAACCTCCTAAGGTTGCGATAGTTTAAAAAAACATCAACACTTGCAAGCTAACATTTAACAGAGAATCTATAAATATTTTAGTTTATAGTTTACTACAAAATAATTAAAAAGTTTGCCTTTCTCTAAATGCACTAGAATCAAAGACGTCAATAGCTGTTATCTACTGCAGTACCGTTGTAACTGTAGTAAACTGAATGCAAGCTTTAATTTGCTGAAAAAAACTAAGTTTTAACTATTGAATTCATTGTTTTAGAGATTATATATAAAACTCATGCACGCATTTTTTCTTGAACTCTACTGCCTTGCACTCATATTTCACTCATTTATAAATTCCGATATTTTGTCCTTACACTGTATAGTTTTGCGCTCTTTTGTCTGCGCTCTTTTGTCTGCGCTCTTTTGTCTGCGCTCTTTTGTCTGCTGCGCTCTAATGTCCCGCGCTCTTATGTCCGTGCGCTCCAATGACTGCGCTCTTTTGTCTGCGCTCTTTTGTCTGCGCTCCGATGTCCGGTTCCCTTTAGTTTTACCTTACGGTCCGAAATATCGGTGCTTATCGTTAGTGTCCAGAGACTCAGACTACCTGTTCGAGGATAACGATGAGTGGATGAGTACAGCCGTATCTGTATAATGTGTTCATTTTCCCGGATGGAGTTTCAGTCGAAGGCTTGAGACGGAAAGGGAAAGCGAAAATGAAAAGGAGAAATGAGGTTTAACCAGAGAACAAGAGCTCCGTCGGATTCCGATTTCGGGAGAGTAATATTATAACGGTTCCTAGGCATGTATAAGCTAAAAAAAGTAGACGAAGTTCCTATAGTAAATTATAGCAAACTGCTATATACATAGATCTATGGAGGAAATATAGAGCCTCAACGAAAACGAACATGAGAACGAAGCTAACCAATATTTCAATGTCTGAGTCCCTTTGTCGGTTACGGTTTTCGCGATTCCGTTTCCGATTATGATCAGAACGTTTGTTTCCGCTACACTACTGTGTCTCCTGTTTGCCCTTCCTTTGCTGTTCTCCTCCTCAGTTGTGTGTTCCGTTGTTAGGCTCATGTATAGTATAGCAAGGACTATATAGATAGACTGTACATAATATGCGTCTGCATATGCGTAGGTATGTAGGTAGGGAAGTATGCAAATGAGATGCATATGTTTAGAAAGCTGAGAGACAGATGAGCTGCTGTGTGCTGCTGGGACACTGTTGCTACTTCCACTTCCACAACAACGCAATGGCGACATCCATATCACCAATGCTGTTGCTCGCTTTAAGTAGCAATTACAATAATTAAATTCTCTCTCCCTCTCCTAATCTTCCCTCATCATTTCTCGATGCTCCATGTCTATCACAGATTAGTCCTATTAAGATCAAACTAACAAGGTGTATTTCAGTAGTGTGTTGTACTTCATACCTAATGTAATTCCCACATTACCAACTATCTGTAAAATATTAAATTTTCTCTTATTACAGTTATTAACCACAGTTTTAAATAGGATATAACCGGAAGATGGATGCCCCCTTCCCCCATTATGAGAGTTACTCAGTGACATCATTTACGGATGACCCCATATACAAATTGTTACTTTAAAAAATAGCCCAATCTGTATAGTTTTTGTCTAAAAAATTCGTGTACCAAAATATACGAAAATGTATATGATTTAACGTGTTGTTGTTTGGGGAGAAATTATTACCTAGACCTAGCTACTGACTATAGGAGTTAGTTACGACTAGCTTGAGAGAACTACTGCGTAGATATATTTTAATAAAGTTTCGGTTTCGGTGTCATGTCAATATCTTATAGTGAAGAAATGTTGTTTGAGAGCAGAATTTATTTTAATGTAATTATACATTTGAGACTTGAGCTGGTTGAGTATTGGTGTTGGCAGATTGAGAAGAGTGTGGATATTGACTTGGAATTTATAGAGCAAGGATCTGTAGCACGTTTGTGCCACTTTCACAGTGCCAAGAATGTGTCGGGAATTGCAGTGAAACGATTTACAAACCTAATGGATTGGGATGACATGCTAATGCTATGCTATGCTATCATATGGCCCATGCTTATGTTTTGAACGTATGAATCTTTCTCCTTGGTTCTTCTATCAGTAGCATAATATAACATCTTTTAGCTTCTCGTCGTGTCTATTCCGATCCAAGAACGAGCCAAAGTCAACCTGAACTCTCCTGACCTCATCCACTAGAACACTCACAAAAGCCGTAACTATATCAACCATATTACATTCACACTCAACTAGTTAATAGGCATTCTTTAGTCTTCTTATTATAGGCTGCCTGAATATAATTTCAATTCTAATTCCCAATTTCATATTCTCAACATTTTAAATAAATAGGTACATAATTACAAATATAATTATTATGTGTACCTCTCCATTATTATGTCGAATTCCAATTCTAAATTTTGAACCCAACAAAGTATAAGTCTCAACAAAAATAAAAATACACATCTGTACTACACATACTCACCACACACACAACATGTGGTGTTTATTTTAGAGAATTTTTCCTCTCCGTATTTTTAATATCTCATTTAAAACCATGAATATGAATTTACTAACAAGATGTTTACACTAAATTTAAAATAGTGACAGAAAGATTATTGTATTTTGTGGAAATTATCTCAATATTCAGCTAGTATTTTGTTTTGAAATATTTAGAAAATATAAAAATTTAAACTACAAACATTGCCTACGCATTTAAGAACGGATTTTTTAACGCTAGTGGTGTTGGTGGTGTATTCCGTATAGTGCCGTGGTAGTTAAGGAAGGGATTCTGATGCGTGTTACATCTGAATTGGGATAAAAATACTGCGTAAAAAATCTGTCTAGGTTACGTGTGTCATGATCCATCCGTTGAATAAGGGCAATAGGAGTGCGAGGATATAATTACTTATGGGTACCTACCTACCTACCTAGTTATGTAGCTCATCCATCTACCCATTTGTCATTGTCAATGTAATTTAAACAAAAACAAAAACTAGGAGCGGATCGTGAGCCAAAACAATGACAGAGCCAATCCGAGCCTCCCCTGATAACTCTCATCTCACTCCTCACTCCACAACTCGACACAGACACAGACACACGGAGCAGTAAAGAAAGTAAACAAACAAAAAAATAAGAAAGAAATAATGATGGGTATAGCTAATAAATGAAGAAGAAGATGAATCTAAATTCAAATTCAAGGAAGCATGATGGCAAAAATGGCAAGAAAAAAAAATATAGGGGACACGCTATGGCTACTACATGCAACGTCTCCACATGACAGATACATATATTATAAGTGGTGCAACAAATTGGCATGATGATTTTGATCTTGATATTATGTGAATTATTATTTTATTTTCATTATTATTTACTAGCATACATTTATATGGTACAAAAAAACGGGATGATATACACTGATTAAGGATTAATGTGATAAGGCTACACGACAGAAGATCGCAGACAAAAGATCGCAGACATAAGATCGCAGCCACTTGATCGCAGGGACACAAGATCGCAAGACAAAAGAGCGTAGCAGACGAAAGATCGCAGACAAAAGATCGCAAGACAGTAGAGCGCAAGGACGAGATATCGCAGTAAAAAATGAGTGCAAGGAAGTTAGGCAGTAGAGTTCAAAGACAATTGAGTGCATTTCCGACGTAACATTTTAGTTAAGTAAACATTGCTGTTGGAAGTAATTGGTGGCCCTTAAAAGGGCCGTTGGTTAAAATTGATTGATATGTCAATTCATTTCAACCGAATATTTAACCAAATCATTTCAACATTTTGTTGAAAAATGTTACGTCGGAAATGCACTCAATTGTCTTTGAACTCTACTGCCTAACTTCCTTGCACTCATTTTTTACTGCGATATTTCGTCCTTGCGCTCTACTGTCTTGCGATCTTTTGTCTGCGATCTTTCGTCTGCTACGCTCTTTTGTCTTGCGATCTTGTGTCCCTGCGATCAAGTGGCTGCGATCTTATGTCTGCGATCTTTTGTCTGCGATCTTCTGTCCTGTTCCTATGTGATAACCATATAGCTATACTCATGTAAGGTCCCTATAACCAAGGTAATTTATAATTACATATCAGCAGTTTGTACAAATAATTTATTGTCATGCCAATATCAAGCCAATCAACATTAACGAAGTATAAAAACAAAATATACAATGTATATATCCGGTTAGATCCCTCCGTATATATAGTCAATAATATTAAAACAGAAAAATGTGAAAAAATCATGTCAACTTCGCTTTGACTTATATATAATGTAATATTAACGAGTGCATGATTGAACGCCTATGCCAACGCAACGGATGACGGACGGAGACGGAGACGGAAGAGTAAAAACTTAATTTGTAGAATCAGAAGGCACATAGTTAATGATTGTGAATGAACGTTGAACTGTTGTGAGCTTCCAAGAAAAATGACTGGACATGGAGCTAAATTCCTACACCGTATTTGATCGTTTAGACGTCCCTTTCAATTATTTGCCCATTTACACTATAGTAATTTTGCCCATTTATAAGCCCATGTCGGACTAAAAGCTCCACCGTCCCGTCGATTTATTATACTTACCTAAAATATTTCAAAATTAACAATTTTGAAGTATCATCGCTTTATTAATGTGAGTGGGAACGAATTCACGAGCTCAAATACTAGCCCATGGGCTATTATTATTTTGTAAAACATTTGTATTTCATAAACCAAGCCTTTGTTCTCTAATCGGCTAAATACGGTACGTCCACATGATACATAATTATATCAATATAGAGACGAAAGGCATAAGATCTTTATGATCTGCTTGTGTTCGGCCAGCGACCAGCAGCAGCAGAGCCGAGGCCGAGAGACCTGTCTATATGAACTATTGCAAACGACATCGACATGGACATGGACGATTGCAAGAAATAGAAATCGTGATGATCGGATAAAGGACTCTCATGGTCTAGACAGCCCGTATCGATTCAGTGGGATCAGAATGAAAAAAAAACCATTGGACCAAGACCAACACCAACAACCGTCGTCCAAGTCCAAGTCCAGCAGGGATATTGATGTTGAGATAGCGACCGGACTTGACCATTATGTACGCTATGGTCCGACTCTCTCTCAAGATATAATATATAATAATATTCTTTTCCTATCCAATGAGTGTGTAATTTACTTTTCGCTCTCCACCAGTAGTCACACACACACACACAAATATTATTACGACAACGACAACGACAACTACATATTATACAGTACACAGTACAATCTATACTCGGACCTACTATGTATATAGTGAGTTCCTCGTCTGATTCTTTTAGCGGATTTAATCAACGCTATATTTTGTTCGTCCGAGTTGGATTTTGGAGCTACTATAATAACTGTTACTCTGTGTCAGATCAGTATCTATACCAAATTGCAATCTAAAACGACAAACGACAGAGTGTTACATAATTTTATGTATGCCTTGTGTACGTGTATAATGCAGAGTTGACGACGACCATCAGAGAAAAGTACCTATAAGCCGAGACTGCATAGCGTACACCTACATACCTACATAAAAAGAACAAACTTTTATGAGAGCCGTTCCAAGATACTTGAGACAAGCTTATTACATTTATCGAGGATGATGTTCACAATTTCCTTTTACTCCACTCCAACTCCTGATATAGTCTCGATTCTCGACAAATAAATATAATTAACTATCAACTATCCTGGTCTTGGATCTACACATGTAATTTTCATGGGACAAATAATAAATCTCCCCGTTGTCGTTGTCGTTGTTGTGTTTGTGTCCCTGACGAATATAATAGTTATATAAGGCCGTAATTATAGAGTTTCAGAATTTTTATATATTTACGTATAAATATATTATGAACATTAAAAATGTTAAAAAATGTAATTTAAGTCGGAGTTGGATTATTTTCATACGCCCTCTGTACAAAAAATACAGGGTAGAAATTGATATGAATGAAACCTATCTAGTCTAAATAGTGTATTAGGAGTCGAAACTGTATGTTTAAGTATTGGCATATACAAGACTCAATTAAATGTAGAATATCATACCAGTGTGTCATTTAAATTCCTATAGTTTGACTAAAATTCCTAACCTACACATGAGTTACTTAATCCATTTACGAAATTAAATCGGCTCGGTTTGAGTTTTATTTGGTACTTATACAAAATAGGAAGCTTGGATTAGGACATGGTTGAGTTAATTTGATTCGTACAGGCATACATTATTTGTTTACTACATTGGGTAATCGGATTGAATGGATTGGACAAAATCTACCGTGTATTTAATTTAAATATTGAAGTTATCCTGAGTAAAACTGCATAATTTCCCTGTATAGTACAACACAACACGCGAGTGATTAGTGATTACTGACTGGATTTGTTACTTACAATAATTAGAATTAGGAAACAATGTATGTATTAGCACAAGTGCTTTGGACCCGCGGGTATCGTACCAATAGACACAAAATTACGAAAATTTTGTCCTCAAATTTAAAATCTAAAACGTTTAATGTAGGTATGCACAATTTTTTGTCATTTAACATCAGACTTATTTAGACTAAAAAACAATATATACTTATGAAGTAAAACGATTGCAAGCCATGACATGCAATCTTATAAATTACGCAGAAAAAAGTTTGTAATTCCTGCACTCTTGTGCATTGTAATTTGTTAATGATTTTAAAGTGTCCCGTTCGTACAGTAAGCCGTGTCGTGATTTATCGTTAGATTTTAGTTTCCATGAGTTACCAGTTATGGAAGCATAATGTATGTACTAGTAGGGACCTAACCTAACGTAACACGAAGTGTCAGACATCTGATTGGAATCCTAACAATTCGCGAAGTGCACGACTACACGTCATATAGTTCATGTAGATACGTCTGGGGCAGAACACAAATGGCGTCATGATATTAGTGCGTGGGTTTATTTTTGAAAAACATAATAACACACAATTTTACTGCATTTTTCAAGAGGAAATTACTTGCTTTGAGATTTAATTTAAATAGGCACCGATTTCAGTCAGACTCTAAAAAATTGATAGTTATGTAGGTCAAATATTAGTTTGAAATCGTATACCTAAAATTAAAATTCTATAAAGTTAAAGCCGGCCATTTTCTATAGCGTTTTGATTTATGTATGAGCGCATAGCGTACGTCAGTATAAGGTAGTTAACTAAAAAGTCACCGTTTGTACATATTCAAAAAGGTGCTTGCAGGCAATATTAGGTTCTCGAAAGTGAGCAGACTGTGAGATTTTAAGTGATATGCTGGGAAATTATATTTAAACGAATCCTTTATCCAAACCTGGTTCTATTCATACTTTATATCACACCAGGACCACCGCACCGATCTGAAATCAACTATAGTGTGAAATCCATTTAAAAATATCAATGGAATCAAAATGTATGTAAATAGAACTTGAACGTGAGAGTCAAGGAGCACTTGAATTCTACTCAAGAAAGAAAGAAAATCCCGCAGTAAAAATGTATTACCATTCATGGAATTTTCGCTGCATAAATTAATTAAGCCTAAGCTTGCTTATATTCTATAGCATAGGAAACCGAAATCCGATCCTAAAACCCCGGGGAAACAGAAATCGAACCATCACTTCGCAACCATGCGAAAGTAGAACTTGTAAAATTAGAATGGACGAACATCCGCTGACCTAACCTAACCTAATGGTACAACAACATACTTACTAGGTACACTACAATAATACAAAAAATACATGTACTTAATAGGTAGGTACATATTATTTGAAATCTAGTTAGCAACCTAAAGATAGGTTAACAACATTCATTTAACTAAATGAATAGCAAATCCAATCACTTTTGTGTGTTGTTTGACAGTTTCAATTTACCAAGTTACCCACTCAGCACATATTAAAGAATCGATCAATATGTAGAATTTAATATTAGCACAAATTTCGATCATCAGCCATGTATTACTTGTATCATGATTATTATAACTACCGATGAAATAAAAATCTATTTGATGTTTTATGAACCCAATGCCATCACAGTAGGAGTAACATGTCTAATGGTGATCAGTACCTAATGGTGATCAGTCCCTAATGGTAATCGGTAGTCGCCGTTCAAATACAATATCGCTTTTAAAAAGCTGGGTGACTGTTGTTTATATAGCTTATAGTCTCCTGTAGTTGTACTTTCAGCTCCGTTTCTTAAAAACTATGGCTATTTAAAATGGCTATTTAAAGTTTTGACACCTTTTTCTAACTACCCTTAGTCCGATCACATATAAGACGCTACTTTTCGATTAATTTTAAATGTATTTGTAGCAATAATACATGTAGGGCATTTTTGGGATTTTCCAATTTTTGAATGATCTGTACCTCTTTTCATTTTTAATTTTAGACACTTAATATTTTTTTGCTTGTAAAGCATTAAAAGACAAGTATAATGGTACAACATGCTCGTACGTAAGTACGTCGGTAATGAAAAAAGTTACAGGGCCTTAAAGTTTTGAAAAAATGATATTGATCACCATTAGGCAAGTTACTACTATGTATATAGGGGTAAAAGAAGAAATAGAATGCAAAACCTGCTACCTTTTTTTATTCGTATGTATCAAGTGGTAAGTTTGACGGTTTGACGTTAATAAAAAATAAAAAAGAAGAATCTTTACCTCGATATAAGTGGAAGTCGACCCAAAATTAGCACAAAGAAGGAGAGAAAACGAAGGAAATCTTGTCTGTTGTGTTAAAGGTGACGCCCAAGGCTGGACAAAGCAACGGCTAGAAAATTGATATTTTGAATTTAGGCGGGCGCCGAAAAGTGATGTGAGCCGTTGAATCTTGAACCGTTTGGTCACGCTTTGAAGTGTAGAGGAAAACTTCATATCTTTATACATTACATGTACATAGTTCCAACTAGACGGCTTACTGTTAATAATAATTATATTGTGCAATTCCCACAAAGTTCACTCTGAATTTTAAATTCAGTTCTAAAAAATGTTTGATGTTACGTCACGGCCACTAGAGTTGTAATTATTTCAGCTTATTAGTCCTGATTTTAAATAAATTGATTGAAATAGTGTTATTTATCCTATATTATTCAAGGAAGCTTGTGCTAAAGTATATTGAAGATAGAGGATATCACTGTTCATACAGAAAAACTGACTAGTGAAGTGAGGGGAGACGTCTTCGCCTGACATCTGAATTTCGGAACAATATAAAATATAGGGTTACAACCGAGGTCGAAGTTTGGAGAAAAAAGGAAATAAACAACTATATAACGAACGATCTTATAGCTTCCTTTTTCAGGTACCAGTACCGGCACCGGTACCGGTACAGCCTACCTACTCCCGACCCGACTTTTTCAACTTTCTCAAGTTTTGTAACATTGAGGTCAGCAGTCTGTCTGTCGTCATCATCGTTGTCTCGCCCGCCTATTCAAGACAGACTGTGAAGGGAAAACGGGAAGGCTGGAAAGTTGTACTTTATGACTAGAAATTAATCAACTGACACGATGAGTCGAGAGTCCCATGTGATGTGTCATCAAAAATCAAGTTCCCACAACCAACAACAATCGATCCGTCTTTTTTATATTCTTACGTCCCTGTTTTCCAGCTCGTAAATGTGTTCATTTTTGTAATTTAGTAATATTTTTTGACATTATTTAGAACACACTTCACTTTTGTGCCTGATGTCTGTCCTTTTCTTTCTTTCTTCCTTTCTTTCTTTCTTTGTCTGTCTTATGGCTCGTCTGGACTGACTGTAGACTTATACCCGGATGTCGAGTGTAAAATAGTTTCATTTGTTATACAATTACTTTAGTTAATTGACTGATTCATCGATTCCCATAGACTAGGGTACTTCGACTTCCTTTATCCTCAATTTATGAATAATTTAGATCAATTAATGTAATTACTGAGAGGCTGCTGCAATATTTATCATCAGTGCCATGTATTACATATCAAATAATGATATTATTCTTTAATTCTGCTCATTCATAGCTCCTGCGATTACCCACGCAGGGAGGCTCGGAGTGGTTTGGGAGGAATTCGACTGCGATTCGTAATGAAATTCACTAAAAGTGAATGTACTTAGGTAATTATATTCAATTATTTATCCATTAGTATTTCTTCATTTTTGAAAAGGAGTTGCAGCTGTGTCAAAGCAGCGTTGCGTTAGTCAAGACATTCTATTTCAGCTAATTTTTACTTTGGCTTCTTAAATTTTGAATCAGTTTCATATTTTCAACTTTACCAAAAGTTTATAACAAGACGAATCAACTTGCACGAACACAAAATGAAGAAAGTTTTGAAGGCTTTCGTAATCAGTTCGAGTTTGAATCGATATTTGATAATACAGCTATACTTGTGTTCACTTTTTGCGTCGATGTAATTCTATAATGTTATATAAGTGTTTTTTCACGTATGCCAACAATTAAGAATCAACCCAGACGAGTATCTTGAATGTTAACTCATAAAATATTTGTACGAGAGAACATAAATACTTAAAGAGTTAAAAGAGAGACACCGGTTGTTGGTTGTCGGTATGGTGAGTGATTGTTCGAACGTTCAAAGTTTATCCTCAGTAGGCAGATTCAGTTTTCTTTTTCAACTGCGGTTTTGTAAGTATCAAATTTCATTTCCCGATTCCCAGTCCCATAAGACACAAGAAAAGCCCTGCCATCTCAATACCAAGAAGTCAAATACAAAATCCAAATCCAGCCAATAGTCAAATATACAACATTTTAGATTTAGATTATCCACTCAGTAGTTTCTTTAATAGACTGTAAAGTATTGCAGAGCCTTTTTGTAATGTTTAAAACTTGAGCGGAGCAATATCAGTATAACATATGCCGTTTTTCTATATAATGCAGTATATATCGGCATCATACATACAGAAAATTAGGATTTCTCAGTATATATTTTTTTTTCTCGTTTTAGTTTTCGGTTTTCAGTATTTCTCAGTTTCGCCTTTAGTTTGGAGTATAATAAAGCAGTCAAGAAGGGAAGTCAAACAGAGAAAGAAGAGTTTATATAGTTTGTAGTTTTAATTGAATTTTCACATAAGGGATTCGGGTTTGGTTCAGTGTATGGAAACACAAGTGAGTTGAGTTTACCATTTACTATACATGATCATCCTTTAAACTAACTGAATAGCGACTCCAGCACATCAGTAAAGTCAAGTATGTTGTAAGCTAGGGAGTTAGTAGTAGTATAGTTCTTGTTATTCGGTTTCAGTATTTTTGGTGGGTAGTCTTGAATTTGAGAAGGTTTGCCAAAGTCAGGTCAAAAGAAAATATATTTATGTATTCAGATTTTTCATTTGTAATATATAAAATTATAAAGCATATTGCGTACAACTGTTCAAAAGTTGATAGTTGAAAATGGTTAGAACATATAAGTTGAGTTTGTGTGAGAGCATAGGTTTATACCCGTAAGTAAATTAAATTGAGTTTGCCTAATTTATTCTGAGAAATTGTTCTTCACATGAAATCACAAAGAAATCCGTTCGACGTTCACAGCTCAAAGATATTTTTTTTGTCTCTCTTATTTTTCAACACTTGACTAGACAATCCCTTCCACTGCCACTCATTTTGTCTTTAATTTTCGTACTCGGCTTATCGTTAGTGAGTACAGGAGGAACGGGAACGGGATAGTAATATGTGAGTAGTGCTTTCTTCCTATTTCTCAGCTGGAACTGGGAGCTATAGGGAGCTGTGAAAGACGTGTGTGTGAGAGAACTCCAAAGTCAAACGTCAAATGGTATAGCGGGTAGACGGTACAAATAACTTTACAACCGAGACCGAACCGAGACCGACAACCAAGCTGTCATTCACGTTTTTGTTCTTGTTAGAAGATTACAAGTCCAAAAGGCCAACAACCTACCTCCCGGGAACCAAACTTGGAAGACAATCATAATCATGTAAGAGTCAATTTCTTGTATTAAAATCTATATTGCTTAAGTAAATACTTCCACTAACAAAATACGAAAAACAAAACCAATTTAAATTGTCTAGCTTTACGTGTAATAATAGTTTGATTTAGAATATTCCTTTGTCTTTGTATTTATCTTAACTTATATACTGACTGAACATCAAAAGTTTCTCCAAAGTTTCACTAATGGTGATGATTCTGATGTTGAATACTTGATCCGACTTGGTTTCTTATTCTGAATTCCAGATGATTAGCTTTGGTTTTTGTTCTGACTTTGTTTTTCAAGGGTTGGATCGACGTTTGATTTTATACAACTGGAATTACTATAATTACCTCTATGTAATTATATAGGCGCATCGTGGGTCCCAGTCTCTCATGTGGACGATGACTCTCCAGGTGATTTTGATTTATTTCTCGGTTATTTATTTCTTTAGTATTTATAGTTACTTTTTATATTTAGTGGCTGATTTTGGAGTTGATATTGGAGACTGTTCGAAGAATGTAGAAAATCATTTGCTGAGTTTCAGACACGAGAAAATGAAGAGTGGCAGTGGCAGTAACTAAACGCCTATAATAATGAGAAGAGACTGGTTTTCGTACTGTAGTTTTCTGTTGTTTGTATATGCTTAATGTACAGGCTGGAGTCTGGTCTGGCCTGGTCTGGTCTGGAGTCTGGAATGGATCGAGAGAAAGAGAAAAAAAATGACTAGTAGCAGTAGAAAAGTAGACAGGAGATTTCTTTGGATTTTTTGTTGTGGTATCGTCAAGACAAGATAAACTCGGCGTCGACACGGTAATAGAAATCGAAGGCAACCTGTCCCTGTGTCCGTTGTTGCTGTTGGCTCTGGCTTTTGGTCGTTCTTGTTCTCTGGCTCTGGTTCGTCCCTCGATCGTCAAAAAATAATATGTAAAAAAAATTAATATAATGGATGGAAGAATAGAGAAAAGAGTTTTGGAATGTTGACTGTGTGTGTAAGTAGTAGGGAGTTCTTCGGAGTGAAGAGTCTAGGAGTACCGTGGCCAAGAGTCAAGAACCAACTATACCATCGTACACTACCGCACCTGCTATTTTCATCCTCCTAACAACAGCCATCAAGCCGCAGCAGCAGCGTAGTAGCCTCGACCAGAATGAGACAGCCAGTCAGCTTTGGAGCAACAGCAGCAGCCAGAGTATCGTCGTGTAGAAGAGTAGCATAGAAGAACTCGTAATATGTATTATATATGTTTAACGTTAGCTTCTTGGGTTTGCTAACAAATAGCGAAATCGCAAAAGGAAAAGGATCTTTTTCATTTTCTTATTCCTCTTTTTCAAATTTCATATTCCCGTTTAATACTTTGAGCAAAGCAAAAACCGTCAGCTTCTTCTTCTTCGCCTTCGTCTTCTTCTGCTTCTTCTCAAGCGAAGAACTAGTAAAGTGGCAAGTGGCTCAAACCTTTCTCCTTCCTTCCTTCGTGGTTGCTTTTTCCCTCACTCCAAAACTCATGAACTCAAGAGACCCAAGAAGAATAAGAAGACTCAAACTGAAAATGAAACTCAAGACTGAAGACTTGCAAAGTTAAACTTCTTGTACCACTTCTTCTAATTCTTCGTCTTCGCCTTCTTCTGCTTCTGTACTTCTTGACTTGATTTTGATACACTTTTCGAATCTCTTTTGAAGCCGGAGACCAAAACGAGAGCCATCCAAAAGGAGTCGTCTGATACTTTTTCGCGTCCTGCTCCTTGTTTTTCTTCTTTGGGACGACGCCGTCACCGTCACCGTGGCCGTTTTCGTCCTCGTCGAAGAAGCAGAGAATGAAAAGGAAAACTCGAGGCAGTACAAAACTCTCTCCTGGTTCTTCTATAGCTCTGATAGTCGTAGTCTCTCTGTAGATTGTGGATCCTTTTTGTTCCAGTCGCAGAACATTCCATTTCCAGACAGTCAAGACAGACAGACAGTGGAGAGACAGACAGAAGACAAGTATAATATAGCATAGCTTGTAGTAGTTTGTATGGTATGATATGGTTATATTTTATGTGTATGTGTGTTTAGAGCTGTAGAAGAAGTACTTGGGATCGTATTCGTATAAGTACCATGGAATAGAACAGAGCCATGGAAATGGAATGGCAAGTCAGACTAGACCAAACTAGAACCAGAACCAGACACAATATATATATATATATAAGCAGTTTAGTCTGATCCTGAGCCTATGTACTACTGCCTCAAGACTCAAGTTGCTACGCTACGCTACACTTACACTACACCATCACATCACATTACATTACATTATATTACACTGTCCTCGAAGTTGATGTCGAATTCCATGGAATATCAGCAGAATAGAAAAACGGAGAAAAAGAAGAAAAAAAAACTTTTCCCACTTTGTACTGTACTCTTCTTGTGTGTCTCTGTATAGGTATTCTGTGTTTCTGTATTTTTGCTCTACCACCACCACGAACGAATGAGGATGGGAGCCAACACTATTCCCAATGATACATCATCATCCCCCATACAATATATGAACGAATGTTCAAGGAATATGAGAACCCACGCGAAAAAAAAACTAAAATCAAAATCAACCTAGCAACTGGCGAACTATAGCACTTTGTAGAAACACGGAGGAGAACCGCCGCCGCCGTGGCCGTAGAAACAGAACCAGAAAACATAGCACAACCACCACCACCACCACTGAACTCCCCTCACTAAAGTCAGACTCACATCGTCGACGATGACAACGACAACAACCCAGATCAAAAGGAAAACCCAATCTTGACTATTGACTACATGTTGCACACGGATTTACGAAAGGGACGACCGACGACGACGACGAAGACACCGTGTCAGAGACGCACTGTGTGAAATTCTGTCTGACTGATTTTCAAAATTCTTCTACTTCTTCATTTTCCTCGGTTGAGATATTTTTTACCCGATTCCTGTCTCGATCTCGATTTTCGATGTGAATGGGGATATCGATATTTTTCCCCATTTCAATTTTCTTGAATGCATTCATGTATGTGTATATATGTAGGGGGGGTAGGCGGTGTTCGGCTCGTTGATTTTTATTCTCATTCTGAGTCAAGTCTTATTTGGAACATAGAAGGTGCATTTCCCCTTTTTTATTCATTCTTTTGCATAAAATATTACTTTTGTGTGTTAGTTTTCTTATGGAGTGGCAGAGTCGAGACTGAACGGGTTCTCGAAATGGAAACATACATTGATGAAGAGTATACATTATTATGTTAGGTTATGTATGTTGTTTTTATTTTTGCTACGAATTTGTGAGACCGCTTTCGAGGTGGATGTCGATGTGGAAGTCCATATATCGGTATCGACGTCGACAATCTATTTTCATGAGGAACCTCCGAAGTGTAAAAGGGAACGAAAACGAAAACGAATGTTGTTGTCACCAAACCAATGAAATCATCATTACATCGTCGTTTAAAGTGTCGCCGTCACCACTAAGCTGTTCTGTTCCACCATGACATGACATGGTATTTGATTCGTGGATGAAATCTTCAACTCCATCAACATCAAACCATGTATATGTACGAAAACGAAAAGATGACGATGTCAATGATGATAATGATGAGGATGACGATGACAAGAGTGTATTTACTGATAAAAATGTCTTTTGGGCCAAAATATGTTTCTTCCTTTCATGGATTCATATAGGCAGCATCCATGTAACAAACATTGTTCACTTTAATACGTAGGTAGGTACATCGATGTAGGTTCGTGTGTACACGAAATATATTTTTATTAATACAAACTATAAATCACATCACGGAGGTCACACACACACAACACACACACATGAAATCATGAAAGTACATTAGAATTCGAATTCGGAAGAAAAGCGTGAAATGAAATTTATATATATAATAATAAAGTACAATGGCTTCTTCAATATATCCGAATATTCACTGTAGGAACTCTGCTGAGATATTCCGTGTTGATGGTTGGTGTATGGTGAAAAAATATCGAACTTATTTTAAGTATTTTTTATACAAGTACCAGAAGCAAACTCCAATGTGTGCTAAAATGTGTATGGAATATATGTGGACACAAAATGAAGAAAGGATTTCCATTTTTCAACACCAAAAATTCGAACTCGTGAATTTATAGTAGACACAGTGAGAGAGATAAACTAAGTAGAAGAAAAGGAACGTCGAAAATGTCTCTCTCAATTTTGATTTACTCTTCAAAACTGTCGTATATCCTTATCCATAAAAATGTATGAGGTCAATGGTAACGTACGAAAATCCTAAAATCAAAATCAAATAAGCACGTTAAACTTAGAAGACGAGAGGTAGTCGAATATGTACGACCCCACACACACAAGCCACAATTAAAGACACATATTATTATATTATACGGCATAGGACTACATTCACTTGTGTTTTATATTCCTTGGTTTTCGTGTCTCTTTATCCATTTTATATTTTATTCCTTTTTGTTCTTTTGGTTCTTGGTTCGTGGTTTTTATATTCTTCTTAGCTGAACATTGTGGGAGGAGTCCATTGCGTTTATTACATTTTCTTTTTGTATTTCGTACAAATTTAAATTCGAAAATTCAATAATTCAACAGAGCACAACCACACTCTACATACCACAACCAGGAAAAGTCCCGAAAACGTAATAAACAAAAGTACCATCGAAAAATAAAATTCAGAGAAATGAAATAAAAATTCAAAAAGTCAAGTTAATAATTTCGAACAATACATGTAAAGATCGGAGAGGTTATATAGGTGCTCATAGTCCAAGTCATAGACATTTGACTATGACAATGATAAATATATGCGAGAGAAAACTTGAGAGAAAATATAAATTTTGAATTTTATTCATTATTTTTCAAAAATTCATGAAATATAATGTGCATGCAATCATAGTATTCATTTTTCTTTCAGTATTTAACGCTTGAAGTGTAAGTAATAGTACGTTTTTTTGTTGCTGCTAGGGAAGTTACTTTCAGAATTTGAATAAACATTCACTTTTTTCATTAATCTCCGCCCTATTTCATCCACAGGGAACGATGGTACATATTCACATTTTTTTTGGCATGAAGATTTTTTATTTTATTGAGTAATAGTTCCTTTTTGCTTTATGTAGTGCTTGGTGATCTGTTCCCATTTTTTTTCTCCCTCTCTCAAGTTTTTGCATTAAATTGTCACATCGTATTCTCACATCACATCTTCTTGGCGCCCGCCATTGCCATTACTCAGTTGCTATAGCCGTCCTGTTCGTCATCGTCAAGGGTATTTTATGTAAGATCCACAGTCCACACATTGCGAGACGACGGACCGACCGAGAGTAAAGCCATATATGTAAATATAATTATAAGGCCAATCTTGCGTATTATTCTTGACGATATAGTGGACTGTAATATGGTGGAAGTGGAAACTGACAAACCTCCTGTATAGACATGTGTATAGACTCCCAGCATATGTATATGTGGTAGTCCAGAAGAAGTTTAGTCCTTTGGCCCAAAGGACTAGTCCAGAAGCCCAGGATTCTTCTGGACTAGTCCACAAGGGTAGTCCAGAGGCTTCCGCGGCCTGTGGACTGGCCAGTCCAGAAGCCGATGCAACGATATAGAATGCATCATTTTAGTACATGTGGAATGTGTGAATGTGCTCATTAAATGCAATAAGATACAATTACCTATATTAGATTTTAGATGCAATGTAAATGAATTTCAAACGTAGATTCCATACGTATCGTCAGGTATTAGTATTAGGTGTTAATATTTGTATACCCCTATGCATTAAATACTAAGTAATGCTTACAAAAAATAACTTTTAAAATCTAATCGCTGGGGATAGTTTTGTGGATGAGGATGTCGTTGGGGCAGCTGAGAAGTCAATACTTTGTCCCATCTATTATCTTGGCGTATAGCATCAAGCCTGTTGTACGTGGGCAGTAGAACTCAACCTTCCTTTCGCATTAAATGTGATTCAAATTTTGGAACAAAAGTTAACGGTTAGGCTTAGTGCTACGTGCGACGATAATAAATCACTATCTTGTCTTCACGAAAATTCGGGTATGTGACTAAAGATTTCAAATAAATAAGAGTGCGGGATGTTAGCGTGTTGACGAAAGAGTGGAGTTACATAATAGTGAGGGATTTTTAACGTGTGGAAGAATGAGTGCAGATTTATAAGAGTGCAAGATGTTAGCGTGTGGACACCCGAGTGCACGACTAAAGCAGGCGTGCTTGGGTGAGCGGCTAGAGCAGCAGTCTTGAACAAAATTTCCATTCTCATCCCTGGCTTCGATCCTCGGCCACTGCTAATCGTATACGCGTATTACGCCTCTGGATGGTTGATTGAAATTTGAAATCCTATCTCTTTCGGTGGTCCTTAGTGAGTGCTATTTACTGCAGGGGCCTAGGAAATGGGACTCCTTTATTGTGGAGGGGACGGGATAGGTGAAAGTGTAATATGACCGAGACAAACTAATGTGGTAGCCTCCTATCTCCTCACTCACAGTGACTGGTTGACTCTAGTTGTATGAACTTCGATTAAATCGAAATAATGAATATTTAATATATTACATATGGCAAAAGAGTGTGTAACAATGTAAATATTTAACTACTTTTGATTTGCTGGAGAAATTTTGCCACACATATAGTTTTATTAGCATATCTCAAGTTGCATTAAAACCGCAATAATTTCACTAAATTCAAGATTGTATGATCCAACTTGAATCAGATTATCAACTAACGTAATAATGTATTTTATATTGTCTGAATGGCAACTCAGGATAAAACTCAGAGTCTCAGCTTAAATGAAGGCTTGCTATGGTGTAACTATACTTATTATTAACATATTGTTTAAATTATGGTTTCTACGGGCAAGTAATTACAGTTTTCAACTCCTGTATCGCGCACTCTTTTGTCGTGCACTCTTTGGTTCACACCTTTTAGTCTACACTCTAATGTCCCACGTTCTTGTGTATATGAACTCCAAAACGTGTACTCTGGTGTCTGCCCGTAATATTTAGGACGATAACTGCAGATTCACCTCAACGACTCCAGCGTTGCACTGCAGGTTAAGTCGTTAAGTACACTTCCCAGGGTCCGCACCAATAATTTACGTTGTATAAATATAAGGCACGTGCTTGTGGATTTTTTTCGTAATTGATAAACCCCGTTAAGCTTTGATATGTCAATTTAATGATTTCACTAGGATCTTTTACGTCATGTATTTTAAGTCACACAATATTCCACTCATTTTTAATGACTCAATTCTTATTGTAGTAACACCTGCTACTTGTCAGAGTGTGAGCTATGCCAAAAAATATGTATAACGTAAATCAGAGATATCACATACGAGTTGTAATCTGTCTTATCGTTAGTTAGGAAAAGCAACGTACATCAAACCTTGCCATTATTTCGTTTATTAGCTCGTGTCCATAAACTGAGGAATCGTGCTGGATGCTATTTTGCTACTAATTACTACCTGCATTAGTTTCACCCAATAATAATACCTTACTATACGCATGGAATCTACATTTAAAATACAGTTGAATTGCATCTAAAATCTAATATAGGTAATTGTATCTTATTGCATTTAATGAGCACATTCACACATTCCACGTGTACTAAAATGATGCATTCTATATCGTTGCATCGGCTTCTGGACTGGCCAGTCCACAGGCCGCGGAAGCCTCTGGACTACCCTTGTGGACTAGTCCAGAAGAATCCTGGGCTTCTGGTCTAGTCCTTTGGGCCAAAGGACTAAACTTCTTCTGGACTACCACATATATATGTCTATATTGTATTTATAGCTTTACGTCAGACTTGAGACTTGAGTCTGATCTCTCCAGCCATTGCATTTTGCCGTAGCCATGGCCATCATCGCGGTCCCAGTCGTAGTCTCGTAGTCGTAGTAAGTAGTCAAGTAGGGAGTCTCTTTGAGTCTTTGACCCATTCTGTTTACACAAAAAATTGTTGACTTTACTATATACTGTGTGCATGGTATGGTAGGTAGTGCGAGATATATACAGAGACGTATATATATATCCTAATTATATTCATTTATATATATCTATACCTATACACGTTCGACTGTATACACTTTTGGCACACTACTAATACTTCTATACCATTTTTCCATCTTCGTTTTCGTTTCCAATTTTCCAAGATAACACTCCAAAAATGTTTCACACACACTTATGGTCCACGTCGACGTTAGTCTCTACACACACACATGGCACACACTTCAGATCAGAAGGAGTAGTAGTACTCTCAGTACAAGATATCCAGGGCCAGGACAGGACGAGTAATGGGAACGGGAGGAAAAAAAAGATGAAGAATTAATTTATTTTATGAGCTTTTGTTCTTGGGTTGACGTGACACTATATACGTATATACACAACACCACTAGCAGAGCCCTAGCCATAAATATATACGAAAGATAAAAAACAAAAAAGCTGTATAAAATTCTCAAGCTGAATTTTTGATGACAGAGATTGTGTGATTTGGGCTGGGATTCTGCACTTTGCAAGCCCAATCAACTGTGTAGTTATTATCACCTCAGTGTCGATATCGATTTTGAAAGATTTTTTTTGATTGAATATTTTAAATATTTGTTTTTTTTTGCGAATATTTGAATGGCAAATTTGACTTGTAATGTAAAAAAAATACTCAAGAGGATTTTATTTCAAAATTTTGAAATACATGTCCTGTAAGTAGGAGAGTATAGTGGAACTATTGAACTTTTAAATTTGAGTTTGGAGAAGCTCTCATTGCGTGAGACAGACAGACAGGCACACACAGACACACACACACTCTCGCGCGGTTTTGGTTTTGGAAATGGAATTGGGATTTCTTGTTTGCAATATTGTGTGTTGCGTACATATGTATATGTATGTGGATTAGAAATTGTGTGAGGATACCTTTCATTTTTGCTACTTTGTATATTATAGTGTGTGTGTGTGTGCTTTTTGTATGAGAGTAGTTATTTCTGAAGCTCTTGGATATTGGAGAAGTTGCTATAATATTTATATTAATGTTCCCATCATATGTATAAAAAAACACTCAATATTTAATTCATGATTTGCCTGTATCTATATATACTGTACTGTTACTGTTACTACAGGAGAAACCGCTATAATTTAATTAGGTAGGTGTATCGTGTATAATGTACCGTATGCTATATGTGTGTAGAGCGGACTCTCCTCCCTATTGGAATAGGTAGTTCGTTGTAGTGGATATAGTTAAATGGGAGACAGAGTATAGACAGTAGACAGTAGACATGGTCAATGCCACACTAACTACACACATATACCTAATATGTCTCGGCCAAAAAAACATTCCTGTACTTGTGCAATAGTATCAGATCCGTATTTTACAATTTACAATATAATATATTGCTTCTGTATCTCTCTCTCTGTATAATATAATTTCCGTGGCCCACAAAATAAAAACTCTGGTGTACTACTATTTTATTAGCAGGACTCGCAGCAGAGATGCTCTCGCGAAATCATTATAGCTTCGGCTAGCATAGCCTCTTTTATTTGTTAGCCTCCGAGAGAGAATGAACACACTCCCACTCATGGGGGACATAACTAACTGAACTCCTGTCAAGTACATAGAAACCAGTACAAGG
The DNA here is from genome assembly GCA_949802685.1 of Dicyrtomina minuta. NCBI lineage: Eukaryota > Metazoa > Arthropoda > Collembola > Symphypleona > Dicyrtomidae > Dicyrtomina > Dicyrtomina minuta. The sequence continues at coordinate 22,099,140 of OX461811.1, read as the reverse complement.
AACACTCATGGATAGTTGTAGTTCCTATGGGTGTAAAAATCCCAACGAGGAGCTTTTACTTACGTACACCCATTAGTAGAGAGACAAGGCTCTCTGGTCTGGTATTAACTCCAACTCTCTATCTCTCGAAATTTGCAATAAATTTTTCGCAGCAGTGCAGTGTAGTTTGCTCAAAATTCTGTTCTTCGCCGTTCTCGCAATTATTCGCAAGCCGTAATTCGTGAATTCGCAATAATATCAGCAGTCAGCAGTCGCAAATTGTCTACTCTTCTATGTTTACTGTTATATCTATATAATTTGTTTTGGTTGTTATAAGTTGTAGGCTGAGTCTCTGTCTCGAGAGACTGGGACTGTATATATAGTATATTGTGAGGTATATACAGCGATAGGGATTTAAAGCAAAATACATAATATAGAGGTATATGCATAGCACTTTTGTAGTATAGATTGTAGACACACGAAATAGAGAGAGAGCCAGACACAGCTCTGTGAAGTAGAAGTTTTAGAAGTAGAAAGACAACGACGACAACGACGAACAAGTTAAAGTAGTAGTCAGAAATAATGCGAAATGTGAATGCGAAATGTGAGTAGGTAGTAGGTACGCGAAAAAGAGGGCTCAAAGGGTTGTCGAGTGAGGCTGGCATGGTTTGCTTTTTGTGTATGTGTGTTTTTTTTTTTGCATGTGAGCTTTCCTTTCCCTTTGACGTTCGCTTTGGCCTGGCTTGACTGGCAAAAATTTTAACTCCGCCACGACCTACTTAACTTCATACTTTATATACTTGATCGTCCCATTATTCCCATCCCATTAAACATAACCATAGTAGAGCCAGAGCCTTGTCTATATAGCTTCTCCTGTAGCCTATATCGGCATCGGCTGACTTAGCTATACTTGAGTGAAGGAGTATTAGGTATTACTGATAGCTTCTCTTCGTTCTCGTTCTTGTATCATTGTGCATATCTATCTTGTAGTATCATTTTGTCTTCACGATTACAATTTATATGTCTACTGTCTACTATCAACTACTTATAGCGATTAACTATACTGTATGTAATGAATATTGAATAGGGCTATATAGTCTATATAGTGCTTGCAATATCAGTATATAGAAATATCCAAATCCAATACCTGCAAAAGTATTATAGCTTATATTTTATCATAAAACTTGTGATGTATCTCAGGATCATAGCATGTAAGTATATTCACGTGCCTCTATAAATATATGTACGGGCGATGCTTTTATGGATCATAGCTTCCCTGTTGTAGACTGTATAGGGAATATATGTACAAATATCTTTGTAGTTCTTGTTATATGGGAGTTGGAATTACATTTTACATGTTGTATTGTAGATAGTAGGCTGTAGTATTATTACGTATTATATATTGCAAAATTGGATATCTCCACAAGATAAAAAGGGTCGAGATCGAGAGCTAGAGAGAGAGAGAGAGACAGAGGATGAAACAAATGAAGAAGGTGTTTGTGATGGCGGGTCGGTCTCGGTCTCGGTCTCGGTGTTGGTGTATGGAATTGTCTTTTGTATTTGTAGGTGCTCGTAAGTAAGTAGTTTGTGCACCAAATGTTTCCAGCTTTGGCATGATCAAAGTATTTTGTGTATTGATATTATTATTGTTGTTATGGACTGATATCGATACCAGTACCAGCACCAGTACCAGTACCTGTAGCGTACATGTGTCGAGTTAGGTCGTATGTGACTCGTACATCTTGGGAAAAATAGGGGGAAATCAAAGCTTAGGAGAAATATATGATGAAATTTGAAAGGATAGAAGCATCAAATTGAGACAAATTCTCAAATGCGCAGAAAACTATATGTGCGTAAATTGTTGATCCCTTTAAAAAATAGTTCACTATCTGCGTAAAATCTTACATTTCTACACAGTTTCGAATTTTTAAGGTACTTTTTTAAGTACGATATCTGTTATATGAATTATCTATGTATAGAACCAGAACCAGATGGTGCAGAACTGCGTGGGTACTCGTGTTCATTCAAGACAAAAAGCTATTCGCGAAATATTATTGTAGAATATTGACTAATTTGTAGGTCGTATTTGCGCAATGGCTACCACCTACCACCACACAGTACAGGACAGAGACAGGAGAGACCTATTTGCTTTTGTTTAGTTTCCACGTCCACGGTCCACGTCCGAAGTCGACGACCATGTCTATATATAATATCGTTTAGTAATTATTAGGATGGACGATGGACGATTATTTACTTATAATGTTATTATTATACAATTTGATGCGTAAGCAAATCGCAAATGTGTGGCTCTGCAGAATTATTGTAACATGGTCATATGATTGCCCTATTATTTTGCCAGTTTTATAACCCTTTACAACGGGTACTATTCACTATGTTTATGGACACACTATACTATATACCACATCAGTGTAACGAGCATTTATTTTCGCAAGAATTATGAATGAGCTCCCCGTCTCCCCTGCCTCAATTCCATATGCAACTAAAATAATGTTATACAAATTTTATTTTAATTCTTCATTTGTTTTTCAAGTAAATAATGTTTCTTGGCGATAAAAATGTAATTCTTGAGCACAGGGCACAGAGTGAAGTTTAATATGAAAGCTCAGTTGATTCTTGTAAAAATCCCTGTCTACCTGCATTAAGTAAAGCATGTCGTCCGTAAACTAAGCTGTAAACTGTGAAGTGTAGGAAACAGAGTATAGGTATAGGTAACTCTTTGTTTGTTCCATATTAATTTTGTGTAGGTACATAGACATCCCTATAATGCGTAAAATACAAACATTTATTTACCCACAACCAAAAATGGCATTACATAATAACCATAACTATGTAGACAATAGACAGTCCATAGAAGGATTTGCATGGTATGGTATGGCATCGCACACGGCATGTGCTAAATACAAAAATACAAATAACATACTATATATATATATATATTACTATGATATGATATTATTGTAGGATTATAAGAATTTCCATTTTCCATGCTCTTGCTCTACAGTCTCTGTCAGCACAGTCTGCAACAGTATTCTCGAATTCCGTATTTTTTCGAGTGTAAATATCTACACACCTACATAATATGCAGCATCTCAAAACTAACATGATTTTATATCTCCTATACTTATACAGTATATATCTGTATATTAGTGAATATATTTTACTTTTTTGCGTAGAATTCAAAAGCGTCTCTGTGACTCTCTGAGTGAGAAAGCTGAACTTGTGATAGGATTCAGGGTTCACCCACACAATCCGTCACCAGTACCAGCCCAATATTGTTGATCATTTCGAAAACTTCCTACCTTGAGTGAGTTGTTTGCGTGACTGGAGGATTGACTCATGATGGGATGACGTCATTTATGGCAGATCCCCCAGAAGTCGTCGCCCTCACTCACGACTCACACAATACGAGTATATATAAGTGTATAATATTGCAAAAAAAATGGTATGTTAGAAGCGTGTATATTTTGTGTTGTGTGTTATTGCTCGTACTTGTAGCTTAAGCTTTAGCACCAGCCCCAGTACCACAGCATAGCTCCATAATAGTATATAAGTTTTAGTTTTAGGTACTGAGGGAGTGAGAGAGGTACATTTAACATTTGCGAAAAAGTGGTGGGTTGTATGACTGTTGTACTTGGCCGCTGTGTGAAGTGGAAGTTTGCAAAAACTACAAAGCGTGTTGAGGCAGTTGATGAGGTACTCTCTGACTGGGAGTGAACTGTGGATGTAATGGGGATATGAGAGTGAGGCTCTTTTGCGAATATATGCAACACCCAACGCCAAGTCAACCAGTCTGTCTCTCTCTCTCTCTCTCCATCTCTATACTAAAACTCTAATTTCTTCTCTCTTATAATAATACTCTCTACATATAGCCTGCATAGGTACCTCGTACCTACCTACTTTCATTTATCCTCACAAACGACGAGGCTATACAGAGGATACTTTTACAAGCGAAGCGAAATTTTGCAGACAGAGACGAATAGAGAATGCTCTCCGTATTTATTATAAAGGGTCGGGGCCATTAGCACCACACCACCAACAACAAGCCCAAGCCCAAGTAACAGCATTCACAACAAGAAACAACCTCAGACTCAGACTCTGAATTTTACATTATATATCTGTCTGTCTCTGTCTCTCTCTCTCTCTCTCGCAATTCGCCATTTGCCAAATGGGAAGCTTACGCGATATGAGTATTTGCATTGTATTGTACTGTACTGTACTGTGCTGTATAGCGTGGCATGGATATAGTGAATGGAAATGAAAGGTCTCTTCTCTGTCTTTTTTTCGCACACACACATTTACTTTACAAAATTAAAATCATCGTATACACAGTTGTATGTAGTTCACTACATCTACATCATGGGAAACTTGTGCATAGAAGCAAAATGGCCAATCTACCATTTGTTAACGTTCAAATTTGATCATTTTGCTTCTCCTGCAAGGATTTATATTTTATGCACAATATATAAATAAATAGTTATAGGTATAGGTGAAGTTTTCGTATAAGTTTCTTCCTATTTTCTACACGCAAATTTAAATTTCCATCTTCTTCCTTTCTTTGCCTTTCTACAATTTTCAACCATGTTGGTTGTTGGGACTATTTTTTTACATTACATTGCATTGCATGGTAGAATTTAGGACCAGAATCTTAGCATTTGTGTATATATATGTTGAGTATTTTTTGCAACTTCCAATAATAATAATGAATCTAATAGAATAGTGTAATTAGAATGGAGATTTGGAGACGATGCTGACCATATGGTGCGAAATGGAATATATTATGTACACAAGATAGCTTATTTTGCAGCTCAGAGGACAAAGAGCCTGGAAAGAACAAGAGCATAAGAATGAAGCAGACGTGCAAAAAACTTTTGAATTTTTGCAATAATTACATTATGTAGCAATAGAGCATCCTTTACTATTGGTCGTACACTGTTACTAACACATAGCGTATATATCGTATGTACTACCTACATTACTATGGGTTACATTACATTACATATCTGTGGGTATATACCTACCTTAAACTGACTGACTAGTGAGAGCCGCAGAGACGAAGCATGATGGCATTGCAGAATGCACTGTGTGCAAATTGCAATGCTGGTTCTTGCTGGTATATGGTTGCATATTATGTATGTACGTGGCATTGGCAATGACAATGGTAATTTAATTGTGCAAAAAAAATTGCAAGGCTGCCATATACTGCACCAGAACCAGAACCAGCACCAGGCTACGGTACGGCTACAAGTCTACGAACAAGCAAATCAAACCCATAGCATTAATGCATAGCAGCATAATACATATATACTTTTAGAGGCTGATGGAAATTCAAAGGGAAAAGCAAGATGGCTGGTTTGTTGATGTTGCTATTAGTTGTCTGTGCAGATTACATATATACGTGTACCTACCTTAATATGTGCGTATATTGACAAGAAATATAATGGGAATATTATGCATACATTATATTATTATGCGGTGCGCTTGTTCATAGACATAGATTTTTGCACATATTGAGGAACTAAATGGCAAGCTATATAAAATATTCTGCAATTCTGCACATAGGTAGACTATTGACTGTACAATATCAGTATGTGCCAAACCTACATGTAATGCTGTTGATGCAGGTCGTCCGACCGAGTCAGTGCCAGAATCAGGACAGGGACAGAGACAATTCACAAACTGCAATTGCAATTTTATTGCAAGTGCATGCAGGATGCAAGTCTATAACTGACTTTCACATTTTTGCATCGCCCTCCTTTTTTAGTTACTTTATTTTCGATTGTAGTTTTTTCAGGTATATGATTATACGTGGGCTGGGAAGATACATATAGAGATAGAGACTCAGTGAGCGGCAAAGGGATATGTTGCACTTAAATATTGGAGCTATACTATATTGCAATATTATTGTAAATGGCACATGCAAGCGTAATTATCTACCAACCATAAACGATAGAAGCGATAAACGATGGATGGTTACGGTACGGCTAGCAACCACATTAAAGCATATAAATGTAAATAAATATTGAATATATACACAATTAATATGGCAAGCATATTATAGTTGCAGTTTCAAATTACAAGTGCAGTTGCACTTTTGTCCTACTTTTACATTTTATTCTACTTTTTCAAGTGCATTCGTTTTATTAGTTGGTTGATTCCGATCAAAGTTCACCTATGATTTATTCCTTTATTTTTATGCTTGATTTCACATTGCAGTTCTGTATTCAATTTTATAGAAATTTGTAATAATATTATGCACTACAAATATTATTATGGTTTTGCTACTATAATGTATGTGGTGTTGGGGCTGGGGCTATAACAACCAATAGCTATATGATTTATGATTTGGGTTTCAATTTTATATGGTGTAATTTTTAAATTTTAATATCGCAAATTTTAACAATTTGTATGAAATGAATTTAAAAAGTACGAGTTTTTGAAGTACAGTAACCGATTAAATTTGTTGGGCTTTAAGCTAGAACGTTATTTTGACGTTATACATTTTAGCTTTTTAAAAATCAAATGAATGTCTATACTTTTTTCCTATTGTTTATTTTGAAGTAGAGATTCAACACTCTACGATGGTAGATTTATATTTACGGTTGAAAACGTAGTTTGATGGAACTCAAAAATTATTGTTTAAAAAAAATATCCAAAAAATTAGATTTACAAATTTATATTTATATACTTAACCACTTTATTCATAATTTTATTGTTTAAAGCTGATCAACAAAAAATATGCGAAATAATTTAAATTATTTAATTAATTTGTTTTTCTCATGTTTTCAAATTATTATTGACCTTATTATTAATTTAGGTAAAAGTACCCACTTACCTACATTGCATTGAATAGTGTATTGACATTATCGACGTTCTACGAGAGCATATCTGTGATATTATGCCCATCATCGAAGTTGTTCTAGTTTTTTTTAAAAAGAAATTATTTAGATGTAAAAGTTTTGAAATGTGACATTTCTTTCACGTTTCTTTAGTGTTCGCTGTTTGTACATTTTTGATGTCATTGGCGTTGATATGATTGAGTTACATATTATGTAGGAGAATTACAAATGTATCTACATGCAGAAAGTAAATTATTGTAAATAGGTAACTTGTCAGTTGCAGTTGTAGTCCTCTAGAATTGACAGTTTTAGGTTGCCTCAGTATAAAGCGGGGACTGGGACTGGTTGGGTGGCTGAATGGCCCCCGAAAAGTCGTCCCCTGGCAATCGTCCCCTGAAAATCGGCCCCTGCTATTTGGGCCCGCTATGAAATCGGCCCCTGCTATTTGGGCCCACTATGAAAACGGCCCCTGCTATTTGGGCCCGCTATGCAATCGGCCCCTGCTATTTAGGCCCCCAAAACTCAAAATCAAAGATGTAATGCACTTAAGTTAGTTTATTCGAATGATTATAAAACGTATATATTGTACGCACGTATTATCATAAATTTTATATTGTAATACGATGAAATAAATTGATTAGCAATCCTGAGTAAGACAATCGTGAACGTCTTCGGGATCATTACGTTGTTGATGTTTGTTGCAATTCCGCTTTGATGGTCGTGTTGGTACTGCTGGAGCCGGATTGATTCGAGGTCTCTGTTGACTTTTGCGGGGTCGCCCGGGCCCACGCTTAGGTATTGCTATGGGAGGAGGACTATCTGACTCGACTGTGTCTGACTGTACTGGAACCGACTGGACTGTGACTGACTGGACTGTAGGCACGGAAACGAATGGCACGGGAACTGCAGGTATCGGTAAGACCCTGAGCTGTTCGGTTGGTGGTTTAGATTTCACAGAGGCCAAGTTATACGCCACGCATTTCAAATAGTCAATTTTACTCATGGTAGTTCTTGTTTCAACTGCATGAAGCAGCCATTTTTTGCTTGCTCCGACTGAAATCCTAATGGTAAGCATGGGCACCATGACTTCTAAAGTCACCGTAAAATTATATCATTGGCGTTCATACACTCTACATTTATTATTAAACTGAGGTTGTCAACAGCAGCCAACAACGGGTATCTGTCCTGCAATATCCATGCTGTTCTTACCTCTAACTCTTTTTTTTGAGGGGTCTAAATAGCAGGGGCCGATTGCATAGCGGGCCCAAATAGCAGGGGCCGATTTCATAGCGGGCCCAAATGGCAGGGGCCGATTTCATAGCGGGCCCAAATTGCAGGGGCCGATTTTCAGGGGACTATTGCCAGGGGACGACTTTTAGGGGACATTCAGCCACCGTACCACTGGGACTGGGACTGTGTAAATAAAAAGACGGAGACTGGTACTACCAATGCAATGCGAAGAATAATATTATGATTAATTTAATTTCGAATTTATCCACCAGCCTGCGCTTGCATTTTCATATTGACACTAGACTGCCGCTTGGCAATTTATTTAGTTCGGGAAATACATAAAACTATGTAAATAAATTCTCTAAAATGCCAGTTGGTAATGGATATTAAATTTGTCGAAATTTCCGAGACTTTTATTATGTCTCTTCTACTTCTCTGTACAGGGTTTTGCCATAAAATCCTTTTTACAAATACATTTTAAACCGTTAATAAATTTTCTGTTTCCAAAACGCAAAAGGTGAAGTGGCGGAGTTTTACAAGCAACAATTTTCGATTTGTGAGTTTTAAAATAACGCTTATTTTAATTTTTCGATACAAGAAATTTACATATTTAACAACACAACTTTTATCGCAAAAGATTGGATCCATAAAATGTTGTCAGATACTGACTTGAATTGTTGATTATACTTTCAAAACGATTAACATGTTTTTCTACGATTTTCAACCGCAAAACTTGTGATATAGATCTTGTAAAGTTGATTAAATTGAAACCCGGATTGATTTAATTTGACCGAACTGAACAAGAAGGCTTCTTGAGAGCGGTTTCTGACTCTGCTTTCTATGCATGCTTCAGGTTCGTTGAGTACACAACCTACATCTATATTATGAGTACCGTAAGTATGCATTAATATTAAAGTTGTTAAAATTATTAATTTTTTTGTGCTCGGGAAACATCCATCTATGCAATGTACATACTTGAAACTGAAGAAAGAGAATAACTGGAAACCAGGAGAAGGACCAATGGCAGACGAGAAAATAAGAGGACGAAAAAGTAAAGCAGAAACAGAACCCCGTCGATGACACTACTATGGCATGGCATGACATAGAATGACGAATGACATGACTCCCTTTATAGATTAGAGGTCTTACATCGCATCCCATTTCCATCGCCAGAACATAAAATATTAAATATTAGTAAAATTAAAATGAAAAATAAACTATAAAGTCATCGGCTTTCTTCAAAGGAACTACTCTGTAACTCTGTCTAGTATCTGTCTAAGCTCTCTAATAAATTGCAAGTTTGTATTGCAATACCTACTTAAAACATATAGCATTTATACACAACCTAACGCCCGGTCCTCTGGGTCTTGCCCTCAACTAGAGATTTAGACAGCGGAGACGGATATACAGATATAGCTATTGCTATTAATATAACGAGTTTAAATGGATACATAAAATAATAGGAGGTACCGGAAACCGGTACCGGTACCGAGACCGACCCCGGTACCGGTAAACTGTGAAGAGTGACTGTGAAACTGAAATATTGGAGATTCATAATGTAAAGTCTGGTGGAGAAGGTAAAGAGTACATCAACCTGAAAAAGAAAATCGATAAAATTGCGTAAGGTCTATGTCTCGTCTAGTCTCTAGCCACGCCACGCCAAATCAAACCAGACCAAACCAAGGCTGCCAGCCAGCCAGTCATATGCTACCCGGCTCCTCGTGCCGTGGTCGTCTACCCCCAGCAAATCGAAACCGTAACACAAAATCCCATGTCTACTCCAGAGTCAGTCGTCTGGTCCTAGTCTACGAATAATATGAGAGCACTTCTCCAGTTCCAGTTTTCTCTCCTCGATGTTTCCTCGGCCTTCTACCAGTGTGATCCTGGTGTGCGGTTCTATAGTCTTCTATAGTCAGAGCTGGAATCCCGGTTTCCAGAACTTTCAAACACTCAACCGGTATCGGTACCGGTACCGGGACGGATGTATAGCCGGTATCGGTCCACGTTGAGCTTGTGCTTGTACAGTAGATTTATAGAGTAGTTTTTTGGCTACAGCCTATATACCGTATCGTCTTACACTATCTGTACTCTAGTTGGTTTTGGTATGGACACGAAATAAGCGAAATTTTGAGTGGATAAAACTGGTAATGCAATTATGTGGCATGTCGACGTTACTGGACGTGAAGTATTTTTTAACTAAGCGTGTGATTTTAAATTGGAGTCATTATACTCTGCCTGTCTGTATGTCGTTCAATTCTTAATTGCATTTCTGTTTCGATGCTTCCATTGAGTTGCTTCAGCCTTTCTGTTTGTTGCTGGGGCAAATAGGTTTCTAGGAATAGAATAATAATTACAAAATTGGGCTTATGTATACATACCTACTTGTATATTGTCACATTAGGGTTTTATAGACTACTAATTAAATTTAAAAACAAAAGGTAAAATTGTGAAACTGCAAATAACATAACACTATGACACAGCAGGATATGTGAATTGTCACTAATATGTTGTATAGACTGACGCCAAATCTAGAAAACGAAACAAATTTCCATTACTATTTATTAAATTCAAAATTGGTGTGGGAAAATTCGGGTTTTAATACTATACACGCTACTCGCTTCTCATGTTCTTTGAAAATTTAATATAGTTACGTAGGTATGTAGATATCTATTTTGTTTCATAAATAAAGGATGAGGGACAGGTCATGGTACTGGTACTGGATTAGAAGTGTCAATTTTTATTTTCTAATTAAAATTAAATGGCGGCATAATATTAGTTTAAGAGGTACAGGTTTAGTACCTAGGTCAGATTTGATTCTTGATTAGTTTTATTTTTATCAATAAAATATAGGATTTTGTAAAAAGGATCGTTTTTCTGGCTAAAGTCAATAATCGTCATTTTGAAAATGGCTGTGGTTTTGAACTAATTTCTAAGGGCATTAAAATAAGATGAGGCTCGCTGACCAGTTCCAATACTGCCAATGCCGAAAATTCATGCTCACTGGAGTCTATCTGTAGGTAGGTAGGTCCAAACTTACGTCCTACTGCGTTGAGCGTTGCATTATTGACGAATAGTCGAGTGTAGAAGAGTAATTTGGAAGAGGCAAACTGACTGTAGTGAGTTTAATGTGACAAAATGACTGGAAAGGGACGTGTGTGGATCCTTTTAGGCTCTTCCATGTTTTAGGTAGAATTTTGCAGTCTTTGACTTGTCTGACACAACTATCATCTGTAGCTCAGCGTACATGTCTCTGTCACTACTTTCTACAGTCTGCTATACATATAGTTTAGAATCACACGGAGGAGCTGCTCTGCTAGGAAAGTGCTTTGAATTTAAAATTAGTACGAAGCGAAACTAAAATACTGAAAAGGCGCCATTCAAAAATGATGCTGATGATGTTATCACATAACCCTTCATTTTTCTGACACCCCTCCCCCACACCTTTGATCACTATGAACCATCATGACTAACTTGATGTATATGTTTGGAGTTGAATTTATTTGGTATAGGTGGGTGAAGGGGCAAAAAAGGACCCACTCCCGCCCCTGCCCGCTGTCCAGTGCCACAGTGAGTTTGACTAAATGATGTCATTTATGAACGACCCCAAGATAAAATATAGTGAAAACGAAATTTGTACGAGTGTACGTGTAATGCAAGTTCAATTTTCAATAATTTTCAATTCCTTTTCAATTTCAAATTTCTTTGACACTCTTAAAACTCGTGACACTCCAAAAGAAACTGTAGGAAAGGGAATGTGAGAACTTTATAAAGGGCTTCTTGTCGTTCGTCCGTGCCGTTTTTGCATTCCAATTTGAATAGGTGAATACAGTATATTTATTGTAAAGTTGACACTGCTACGCCGGCACTTGGGTTGGGCTTGAAATTGACATTTGAGATTGGACAGAGGAATGGACCTGCAAAAACTATGAAACAACATCTTAAACTTAAATAAAATTATTAAAACTAGTTCACTGTCTGTTTAGATTTGTGTACAGGTAGGCGGAATGTTTTGTTATACAAGTTTTACTTACATTTGGAAGCCAATTATCATCAGTATTTGTACCATCTTATGATTGAAACTATTGATGTAAGCTGAGGGAAAATTTAGAAAAATGTCTACACTCATTTTTTTAGAATGTGAAAAATCCGAAACCCAAAATTTTAAAATATGAAACCCAAAATTCTGGAAAGTTTCTTCTGCTTGGCAATTTCATCCAGGGTTTAAAAGTTATACTTTTCAATAATGCTTAGTTTTCGAAAAATTCTTAATTGTAAGAAGCCTTCTAAAGTAATAAGATTCATTTCGTAGTACTAATACTCTAAATGTTTGAATTATGCAAATTATATTATTTGCTACTTCAAAAAAAAAACTATGAAAAATAGGGAGGTAATTGCGCGTGTAAGAACAAATTATTTAGCTTTCATTCAATCAGATGGAATGTTTTATTTAATTATATTTCTCGTATAATATTTTATAGATACATATAATAATATCATCATCATAATTTCACATTATAGGATAATAATATTGCATATATAATAATTATAATATATATAGCATCTATTGTATGTAATTAGATGTTTTTCCTAGATAGATTAATTACAGTCATATATAGTACTATATTAATAATAATTATATATTGTTGTTTATTAGTTAGATTTATATTTTGTATATGTGTAGATACACACATGTATTATGTATGTGATAACAAGATATGGATATGGTTGATAAGTTGCTTCTTTTTGATTACATTAATAATAATATTTTCTTATATTCGCACTTTTCTTTGCTGTCCTTTCTTATATACTAGATATAATTATAGTACTTTTTGTTACGAATTACTTTATTTCTACAGATTACACACGCTTTTTTTAACTCTGCCGCTTAACAATGTACATGCGTACTTTACTGCATTGTATTATAGTATCATACAATTAAATTCATATTTTTTGCATTTTTGAACGTAAAGTAATAAAAATCGCACACAATAGTGATACATTTAAGATTTAAGAGATGGTTTTAAATTAATGGGGAATAGAAAGGGAACAAAAACAAAACAAAGTATTACAGCAATAAGAATCTTTCATATGATGCGTTCCTAGCGTAAGAAATTAACAATACAAATATTATACGTAACTAATATAGGTAACTACTCGAAACATGGATATTAGCTGGAAGATTGTAAGTTATAATATATTATGATACTATTACGAATAATTACTAATAGAATAGAATAGTGGTCAATTAGGAAAATAAAAGTGACATTAATCCACAGTTCAAAGGACAGAGATATCTACGCACAGTAGATCATTACCCCTGACTATAGACTATAGTACCAATATTGTTCAGTAAACCAGAAACCAAACTAAATCAAGGCCAAGGTTTCAATATTTAAAAGAAAACGAAGATTTAATGCTAAACACGCTTTTAAATAATTATTACTACAGACCAAAACCAAGTTTAAGCAAAGGCTCCAAAGGTAACGACAGCTTCAATTATCAAGAGTCAAGAGTGAGACAGTAAGGCGTACCCAATTAATAATTTTCTCAGTATGACTGCAACTTAAACAATTATGAATGATATTATTTTGGCGCAAGTCACAAATGACAAAACACAAACTGTAACAAACAAAGGACGACGCTACATCGACAAAATACGGATAGAATAATTAAGTTACACGCAAGAATTTTCCAAATGATTGGATATCAAGATTTAGATGAAGTCTCCGGGACCAACACCGCATAACGCCTGAATAGTTAAAATTATTATTATTAATTAATAATATTACATCAATGTGAAATGAATTACATAATAAAAATTTCAGAAGAAGAAATGGAAGGTTCCGGGACCAATGTTTTTTGTTTTGTACCAGTGACGACCGTTACCCATTACTCACTACCACCACAATTATTTACTCCTAAGGATAAATATACCCCTCGCTCATTTTTTATTACAGATCAGGCAAGCCCAAGGCACGTACTACTACTATGTATGAACCTTAGTATGTAATATTTTAAATCTAGAAATAGCCTACCTTAAGTAATTACATTTAATTTTAATTGACGCGAAGTTTTGAAATTCGAACACAGTACACAAAATCGTTTTAATGGAATAGTAGAAGGAAGCCAATGTTTTTCTTACTGGATATCGTTTGCTCTTGAATTACTAACAAAATTACAATCGATACCATCTTGAAGTAAATTATGTTACACTAACTTTTATAAATAAAATATGACCTCCAATACTTATATCATATAACAATTATTTAATTCTATCGTTACGTTAGTAACCACATGTGGGTTGCAGTTTCGATCAAAATTTCATTATGTTTACTTTATTCGTTGGTCCCTTTTCTCTACCCCTTTAATCCCATACAGTACAGTACATTATAAAGCAATGCATATACGTGTGTAATACAGGTAATTGTAATTACACTGCGTTGCAATTATCAGTAAAGTTAAAATTACACAACTAAAAGTAAAGGTTGACGGTTGCTCATATGCTACAGATTAGTTGCCAAAATTAACACTATTAGCAAGTATATGTATTATCGTTGTTTTCCCTCTTCGTCTATTTCGTATATAGATTTGTAATGTTTTTATAATTACGTTTACGTAACATAGTCAATAATATAATACCGTATTCCTTATGTACATAATATTATATACCTATAGATAGTATGATTAAACTTTCGAAGTTTAACCACTTAAACAATCATAATAATTAGGATACATTTGCATACGTTTAGCTTCAGCCAGAAAAAAAGGGAATGTTAAGCAAGAAGTACCTACTGATAATTAACGAAAGCAATTGTTAATTATTAGACGATGCAATTAGACGATGCAATTATTCGCTCATTTAATCGAAATACAAATCAAGTGAATCCATTATTGAGGCCAGAAAGCTTTTCTTTGAAATTTTCAAGTATGCTTAACAGATTTAGAAGCAGCGAAGCAGCCCACACCGAAGACGAATAATGTATACATTAGTAAAACCATAAGACATTTTTAATTTAACCCCATAAACATCGAGGTTACTAAAGTCGCCAAAAAACTTTTTTGTATCAAGATTTTGATTTCATTGCTCGTGTTGTTATCTTTAAAATAATAAAGATATTGTTGGTATTGAATAATTGAGACCGATACGATTTTATGTACAATTATAATAGTTAGTGTACAGTTTTAGCAATTTTACATTTAATTACTATTTTACTATACAAAGGTAGTCCCATTATTGTACTTTTCATATATGAATTAAATGACATCCTAAATTGTTACACTCTACAATGTCTCCTTGGAATTTTTCATCACCATTATTTATCGTTATATTTTCTTACTCTATTTATTGAAGTTACCACATTTTGCCGATGCGTGTAGTTATGTAAATAATTGTATGCATTGGCATACATAATATTAAAATAAGAAGCCATATCTTGGCAGCAACAATAAACAAAGAGAACTTATATTTTTTAAATTTCGCACACTACTACGAACATTAGTACAATTTACTAGCTTTAGCAATAAAGTAAATTAAAATTATTAATTAATTTCATTGCAATTTGTATTTTGTTTTTAGCGGTTCCAGTTTCGTACAGGCAACAGGAAGAATTAAGATTCGTGATGTAATCTTTTTAAAACTTATTCAAAATGTGTAAATATTTATGTATATTGTATACGTATTTTCACGACCACGACTTAAATCTAAAATGGCACTTTACTTTCTAATGATAATAATGATAAAAATGTTTCATACCACTTTATCATGACCAGAATTTTATACGTAGTTACCTAAATTCGTGTATTTATAATTTTCAGTTCCAAACTTTCAAAAAAATCAAACAATTGATTTAAATTTTGGAATGACTTACGATTACGAGCAACGAGAACTTATTATTTACTAATAATAACCAAAATAATAAACTTCCTACGACTTTCTTCCCTTCCTTCCTAAAGATTTATTTATTAACAACGCTTATGAAATAACGAAAAACATGAAATAACTATGATTAGTACTATTAGTTACTTGAGAAAATAAAAACCACAATTACAAGTAACACTAAAATCATGAAAGTATCTCCTCACCTCACGTAATGTCACACACATATATGACAAAAACCTTCTACGCCACTTCTTTTCGCTCTATTACTTTAAAATCAAAATCAAATGCCTAATTCGGGAAACAGTATAATGTATTCCAAAGTCCAATAGAGGTCGATTTCAAAATCTGATGTTCATGTTGCTTCTTGCTTTCGTTTTTCTCACTTTTAATATTAATACAGGTAGTATATTATATAGATAATAGATAGTCAATATATTCTTTCATATATTCTTTCATAATATTAATGAAAATAACAAATACGTACCATAATTAAGTACTTACTTCACCAACACATGTTTTCACTAGACACAAAACATACCTAACTAATAATCGAATGTTATTTACGATTAGTTGTTTTGCTTTCTACAGTAACTCATATCTTTCTACATAATATACTTTTAGCAGCAACGGTTGTTTGTAATTTGTTTAAAATATTAATGTTCCCCAAAATGGATTTTCACGATTAATTTTCCTTCTTGAATTTGAATCCTGGATAATAATATAATGCACATATAAACGTACACGACGGATAAACGAATGTAATAAAAGTACATAGTGGAATCATTAAATAACAACGATAATAGAATTTATAATTACAATTTACCTTATAAGTAGTGCTTACATTATGTAGCTTAACAAATAAAATGATGTATGAATTTATTACAATAGCTAATTCTATCCAAGATAAAAATCATGATACTTAATACAACTTGTATTTATCTACAACTAAAACTACCTTACCTTACAATAACTTTTGAGATTACTCAAATTTGAAACAGAAAAAAACTAAAGAAGTTGAGTTAAATTACAACCTTATTTCAAAATATTTTTAAAATATTTTTAATCACTTAGCAGAGCAGATGAATCGTCTTCAACCATGGATATGAGTTCTTCAGCTGAATAGCCCACAAGCTCCTTTAAATTGCACACAAACTTGTATACGAATCGACGTCCATGAACCTACAAGTAAACACATAAGACATCAGTTTATAAATTTGCAAAAGAGATTAACAATGTTGAACAGCGTAAATTTAAAAGTGCATCTACTTTACTTTACACTAAATTTACTATCCGTTATCTACACCTTGAAATTGCAAATTAATACACACCAATCGCGCAATGTGCAATATTATCGACAATATCACAAGATTATTAACAAGTGAAGTTGTACAGTGATCTCGACTTACTTTCGCAATCATGGCTTCGGAATAATAATATCGTAGGGCACGACTAAGTTTTTCATAATTCATTTTGGGTTTATTCTTTCTTTCACCCCACATTTGAGCAACCAGTTCAGGGTCAATTAATTTGAATTCACCATTTCCACCCACCCACTGGATCACATTTTTCTTCGTACGATCTCCCAAAATTTCCAATAAAAATTGCCATAATTGAATTTGTCCATTATGACCTGTCATTAAGAGTCGACGCCCAGTTCCAGCTCCTGCGCTTGTCCCAGCTTTAAAAAAGAACAGATAATTCCAGAATCAAGATTTCCATTTATTACAAATGAATCATACTTTTATTCATCATTTCATCATTACTCTATAAACGTTTTTTAAAGTTTTCATATATTATTTCAAACCAGAAGAATTAGATGAACTGGAAGAAGTTCTTGGCTTCTGAGAAAGTGGTGGAGGATTTTGATTTGGAGACGGCTTAGTTTGCGTAAGGCTTGTTGCGGAAGTGTTTCGACCTGGCTTGTCGACTACAGCTATATAAATAAATACCAACGTAGTTTAAATCAAAAGGCCAACAAGTTTTAAAAACTAGCACAAAATAAAAAGTATATCAAACAGCTGTGTGCTTCACTTAATTGAGATGCATCGACAATAAGAGTTACATGCGGGACGATGTATTATTTCTACGTCAAACAGATTATTTAAAATAAAAGTTCAACGTACCAAATATTCGACATTTTCTGAGCAATTCGATATGAGTCCACATCATATTGTGGCTGTCCACAGGCACTTTCTTACGGAATTGATCCAATGTCATTTGGCACAACTGTTCTCCCGTCATCGTCCACATTGAGTTACTCACCTGTGGCACGTGAAACTCTTCCATAGCCCATCGAAGCCAGTGTTGGAAGTGCACTTCAGACCACACAGTTGGATCTAAATGAATACAAATGCAATTTATCGATATTTTAATTCAGATGACAATACAAGAAAGATGAATGCTATTTTTGTTTCTATTTAACTTTGGAGACAAAACAAAAATAAGTCTAATAAAATGTAGTGTAGTGGTAACGTAACATTGAACATACCGGAGGGTAAAGGAATGGGAAATAAAGAATTAATGTTAGCGCAAATATTCCACTTTGCTGGTTCCGTATTATTATTATTTACTACTCGTTTATCTCGTTTGGTTTTAGTATACGTTGGTTTACTCCTCCTCACGGACGTTATGGACAAATCTTCAACAACTTGTTCAGGTTCATTTTCTGTTATTTCTTCTTTTATTTGAAGATCATCTTCGTCTACTATAACAGGGAATATTGAAAAATTTTGCATATTATTTACACATTATACAACAAAAGTCCATTATTTCATGATGTAGTTACGTTTAATTCATTCAATTTTAATCAAATAATCATCAAATTTTAAAAATTCAGGCCAGAATAAATATATAGAGAACTCTTTCATGAAATCAGAACTAATGAACTAATATCAGTGCCAACAATAGCCAAGTAAAACGAATTAATTTATCCATGGATATTCATCTTAAGTTTAATATTTAGAATTACAGAATTCACACTTAGAAAACGCTTACCATCACTTCCTTCTTCTGGGAATTTCAAAACATCAATAATATTTATTGTTTTAGTACCGCGAATCTGCTTGAGTTCTATTTTTATTTGAGCAAGTCCTTCACTTTGAATACATTGATCACTCAGTGATGTATGTGGTTTCATCTAAAATTAAAAATCAAAAATATCATCAATTATTTTTATAATTTATCCCAATCACATACTATTACTTCCTACATTCTTAGCAATAATTAGCTGCTAACTTTAAAATACTGTTCCACACAAAGTGAAGCACTTAAGTAATATCGCTTAGTTTAAAAAATGTTAGGATTTGCAAATACTTAATTAAATCCCCTTGCAATTAACGACATGGAAGTCTACAAATAATTAAAAGCAGATACTGATTAAAGATCAATAAATACACAAGTAAAATACCTCAAATTGATCCTGTAACAAAAACTGGAATGATGACAAATCCACTTCCAGGCGAGTTTCCAAAAGTCTTCTCAATTCTGACATTGGCTCTTGAATATCCATGACTTGAGTAATGACGTCATCTCCTCCGGAATTTCCTGAATCTTCCGATACGTTCAAACGACGGTTGCTTTCAATCCCATCTTCTAATTTAACTAAAAACCCAAACAATATAATAATTACACATAAGTTGAAGCTAGTTTTAAAAGTGGGCTAGCAGATGACTAATATTATTAAAATCAATAACCTCTATAGGTAATTTACCAAATCATATCTTCAGTATTCGCAAAGTAAATATTATCAGTAAAAATGTTGCATATAACTTGATTAGTTACAAAACTACTACAAGATGTTAAAAATGATTAGAATGATTTTCAAATATTATATGCGTATTCAAGAAACAAAAATTCACTTTTTGAAGGTGGAAGTTTTTTCGGCCTCTTCTTGGCAGTCATGGATAAATCCTCAGCTACACAAGCCATGTCTCGTTCCCTTTTCATGGAAATAGCACTCGTCGGTAAATAAAAAGCACTTCCTCTCTGCAAGAAAACAAAACAAATAGAATTAATAAATTGACTTATACTCTTGACGATTCACAACATAAACCAGGTCATACCAATACTAATTTAGGACTAGGTATGTATAAATCAAAAATCAAATCAAACATGCAATCCAAATGAAATAAAATTACTGTACTGTAACTTGTAAGTCACTTAATCAGCCATTAATTAAATTCCACTTAAATAATATACACGCATTTAATTTAAAATTTTGAAATAATATTTCATAATATTAATGCTCCTACTGTCAAACTGTCCTATTCCCCTACTACTCACATTTAATTGCAGAACGTATATATTTCTATGCTTAATTGATAATATATATAGTTATTTAGGTGCTACTTACTACTTAGATTATTCTTACTATCTTGCTTTATTGTTCTTCCTACCCAATCAAACCAATATTAACTATTTCATACAACACACACTTGATACCCCATGACACTATTAGCCATTACAAATTACAGCAATTACAGCATTTAACTGTGAAATAGACCTCAATTAAACACTTTAATTACACAATAATTGTTTAACTCACCATAATTATTGGCAAAGCCATTGAATTTCCAATTTGAAAACAGTGCTAGTTAAGAACAGGATAGTTCTAATGTGTAGTAGTAGTATATGAGTCAGCAGTTGGCAGTACTTTTATTCAATATCAATAAATGGCATTATTCATTCGAATTTTAATTCGAATTCAACATAATATACTATAATGTTCTCATAAAATCTGTGAATTAAAACTAAACCACCAAACTGCCACGAGTATTAGTATCGTAACTATGTGTAGCAGTTATATATCAAATATTTGAGTAACACAGTGAGTCTGGGAGTAGTGACGACATTCACTCACACTGAAATAAGTTGGACTTGGACAACAGGCAACAGGAAGCAAATAATAAATTACTCGGTTATTGTAATTAAATGTGCACTTCAAAACCAGAAGAACCATACAATAGAAGGTACTGAACCAATGAGAACCGTGCAGTCAACAGTTATCACGATATTAATATTAAGACCGAAGTCAATATCAAAACCAAATATCAACACACTGTTGACAGTCAGAGAACGAGTTAACCAGTCATTACATCGTCTTCGTCCATAAAATCCATTGAATTTCTTAGTAAATTAAATGAACTCTTGTATACTTACTATTTACAAAAATATATAATCACAACTTTGAATGTACAATAGAATTAGAACCAGCATAGCAGCACCAAAAATAAAGTATGTTCATGAACACAACGACGAGAACGATTGTAGTCTCAATCAAACGCATCAACAACGGTAGCTCAGCCCAGAGTCCCACACACAATTTAATACTCACTCAGAACTTTTAACTATATACCACTATACAATAATAGTATATATGATAAATAAGTACAATGAGTGCGTACAGCTTGAACACAAAACTAAAATAAATAATGTCAATACTGTTGCCAGCAAGAATACACGAAGAACAAAAACAAGAGTCACCAGAACCTCTCTACAGTCAAATAATATAAGTAGTAGTAGTCGTTCTCATTCTCAATTGGTTATTTCCGGGAACCACACAGCGACGACGACAATGCAATCAACTCTCATACAGTCCCGTCCAGCACAGGCGAAGAAAAGAGACAAAAATAAGGAACCAGAAGTAAACTAGCTTCACACATAATATAGGTAGTATATATTATTATAAGATAATCGATATACAGCTAAATATATGGAAAGTACAGCACAAGGTAGTTTGTTCTTTTGGTGGAACGGTGAACTCTTTAATAATAACGCAACACACAACACACTATATTTCAATTATGCATAAATTACAATCTGAAGTTGGTATAGTATGATAATGATGTAGGTTTATTATAATGTGTAATCCAATTAGCGTCGTTTTGTTCTTTCAATTTCCCATAATAATTAGAAATAAAATCCTAAATCAGTAGTTGAGGGTGCTGCATATTATACAGAGGAACAGAACTTTGCCATCACGACATTCAAACTAAACTCAGTTTCAAAGATTTGGTGTCTATACAAACAGTAAGACAGTAATACATTGTCCAAAGTCACGAACCAGGCGCTAGAAGAACACAAGACAGGAAGTAAAAGTACATAAGCAGAAAGAGTGTAGACTTCTGCGAGTAATAAAGCACAGCACAGCACAGCATGTACGCACAGTCTGCCTAACAGGTTCAGCTACAGTCATACCTACATCGAATCGAGTCGAGACCAAATCAAAATCAAGTCCAAACCGGAAGTAAACGCATGATAATTCAATGCTATTACGCTATGAATGTGACACGCTGCATTTTTTCTTAAAATGAAAAAACAGCAAACAATGCGTCTTGTTCTTTCATCTTTCTGGTTTGATTTTGGTTCTGGTCTAGCGTCTTAATTGTCTCTCCCACTCCTCCTGCACACCGTTTAGATAGGTACACACCACATAGTCAACAGGAATGCATAGAGACGACAACGCAAAACAGCATTTCAAGAACCTTATTCCCCCTAATATAATCTTAAAATAAAAGCATATTCCCCCCCCCCCCTATTTATTTAATATTAGTCCCTCCCTAGCTTTTACATGTTATCAAAACTTGAACCTGGATGGATGCTATTTTATCAAAAACATAGATATCTGTAGAGCAGTAGCAGTATCAGTAGTGGTATGTCTTAATAGTAATAGTGCATCTAATTACAAATGCTTGTTACCACACACCGAGTCTACGGAGACATATTAGGTTGACAACGCAAAAACATGAAGCCCATGGACTCTCCTTGAGTGGTAATGTCAATATATATCATGCTATAATACGCAATAATGAATAAATCCTTCGTCCTCAATCCTCAACTTCTGCTGGAGCTTTAAAGTTCAAGCAAACAAAATTGTACAGAATGAAGGCTTTAGAGTTCTGCTGGATTTGATTTACGAAGGTAGCTACTATTACTATTAGATTTCAATTTCTCAACTCTGCAGACCATATAAGCACCTGCATAATTCCATGTGTGGTCTTTGCCACTAATAATTATACAATTACTATACAAAGTCAATACACTTCATTTTGAAGCTGATGAAGCTTGCAAGTCAAGTTCGATTCGAAATATGAATGTTTAAATTCAAGGTAAGACAACATTTCAACGTCTCCTCTATAACCTGCAACTCTTCTTATTGAGAATATGAATATATCAGTAGCAGCAATTACTGATTTTATAATACATGTTAACATTAAGAAGCGCGGGATTCCTCAAACTACACAAGGTACTCAGAACTCAAATGAAAGTCAACTAGCAAATACATTCAAATATTATGTAGTACCTATTTGGCATAACACTGCTGTTTGAGTAGATGTATTGCCCCCTCAAAATGTAAACTAAATCCAGACAAGCACTATAACACAACTACGATAAAGGCCAAATCAAACATAACTAATGGTATAAAAATATAAATATACTCAAATGTAGTTCCTACCAATTAATACGAGTTTACTACAAAGCTAATTCGTATAGGCCCAATGTACATATAATTGTAAATGTCAAGTCAAGCTACATAATACAGCCCGGCACCCGGATATCACAGTGACAGTAACCAACCAGTAAGTATTTGAAACATATAATTACATCTAATTTCATTTCCATTACACATCCCTGTTTGGAAGTTGGACTGGAGCTAAAAGCCCCAATTATAATGACTTATTAAGGAATTCTTATCGCTATCGTTCCAAAATAAAGTCACAATCTTAATTACGGGGATGTGTCATTTCGATTGCTACTGAATATGATATACGTATTATAGATACATGTATAATATTTTATGAGGTAGGTACTTATACTTCAGTTCATCGTCAAATTCAGATAAAAACTGATACAACAAGTCGTATGTAGTTGCATTCAACTGGGGATGTCTCGTTATCTCTCTAATTGGTACACTCAACTTGACACATTGCATTGGCTAGTTTTGGAGGTGCTATTATTTTTGTCAAGATCGGATTTTCCGCTTGGGAAATTCACAGGGGTAGTAGATCTAAATTGAAGCCGTGAGTTTTAGACTTTAGAGTGTCATACTATCAGTAAGTACTGATACCTTTTCGTGGTGTGGTCATGTGTAAGATCCGTCCCTTACTAACCCTCATGTGGATTAGTCTATACAGTGTAAACATTATGCATTGATAACAATCAGATTCGCCCAATTATTTACAACTACATAACAAATAAAGTATATATCCATGATAATGAAAATAGTATTTGAAATTTTCATACATAAATACAACAATTAGGGCTGAATTTGAATTTTAACTTAGCCCAAGAAGTCCAAAGAAAGTACCACTTATTCTTAAAAAAGATCATCAAAATGGAAGTTCGTTTTTAATGCATTGAATAAGGGATATAGACATACCATGCTGACGACAATCTTGGGAAAACAAAATCCGTTTTATTTAATGTGAACGTATCACAACCAATTTAAGGCCACTGAATAGAACAAACGAACACAATCACTTTTCAATCGTTTTATTAGTCATAGCTGAAGTTGAAATTTTAAGTCAAGCTACAAAACCGAGTATTGATATCAGAAACATTCGTATGCAATTACTTATAATTTAATTTCCGAGATCCATCCAAATCACACAGGTAGGCACGTTACGCTACACCCTATAGCACTACCGGTAAAAATGCAATCCACACAGATAATTGTATTAAGTCAAACTTCAAACTCACTAGTAAGTAACGTCTGATTCACGACACAACTTGTTTTGGACTAAATCTCGAAATCGAAACTGAGATGAAAGCTACTTCATGAATTGCAAACTAGGAATAAATATAATTCCTATAGGTATACACCTATAATATTATAAACATTTATTTTAATTTTATTTCATCCTCATCGGTGCATCGCCATTCGCGACCGAGAGCGAACGATGCTTAAAGCTATTATATGCACTGTCATCTCCAAGAGTCCCTTCCAAAATTTACTGTATGAGTTTTCCCTGAATGTCTATCACGTGTGGAGTAACTACAATACATGAATGATGGTGCTTTAGTATCATAGGAAACAATAAGACGATTCCAACTAACAAGTGCACTCACACCAAACACAAAATACTGTATCATCAACGCTCGAGGTTTTAAGAAATTCCTAGTCAATGAGGAAAAGGAAGGAAAAATTAATGGTATAAAAAACTAATATTACAAATGAATAAAATGTACATAATAATATATGTTTACGTCCATGTTCACAGTACGAACGGCGGATGTAGGAAAAAGAAATATGCTGAATGTAGACAACTATTATTCAATAGTAATAGTAATACTATATCACAATTAGTCACTAGCAGTATATAAACAGGTGTAACAAGTGCATGTATTCACAGGCAGAGGGGTAATGACAGTGCAAGGCACTCTACTAAAACAATAACGTAATTCAAAAGATACGATAACTGACTTTAGGGTTTTAGACATTTTAGATTGACAATTTTGTATTCACATCTTATCTTGAAGACATATAAATTGGGATATGCACCCTATGTCTTTTCAATGTTTTCAAAGCAGCTGAATGTTCGATAGTGAGATCGATAGTTGTGTTTTGGAAAGGGTACATAGAATCCTTATATGATCTGCTATGAAATTAGAAAACTTAAAACTGACTAGCTACTTTCTAGTTGTACTATTTGAAAATAATAAATACTTCAGTGAAATTTTTTCGAAAAGATCAAAAATATGCTTAAGTCACAGACGGTTATAATTTTCAGTTTAAAAAACCAAACCATCTGAAATAGGAAAGTTTCTAAATTTTGAAATATGCATACTTTTGTAAGTTTTGTCTTTGTCATATTATTAAGGTCAAGGTGTCAAAAGCACTTACTCCACCTGTTAAAAATACCTAGTTTAGGATTATTGATAATAATGTGTACAAATTAAAAATAATCCAGTTAAAACGTAAAACAGAGGTAATTTCCCCACAGATATGTCCTAGCCTGATAAGTAATAAATTACTAGATAATAATAGCAATCAACTTTCATGTCACCTTACTATTTACTGTGGAGTAGTAGTAAACTATCTAAACTGTGTGCCTAACGTAAACATACTTTGTAATCCGATCATCTTAATCAAAGTTTAAATAGCAAAAGAGACACCTGTAGACCTGCACGTATACCTCCCTACAGGTATAACTTAATTTGTAAATAATTCAGTTATTTATAGGTATAATCTACTACAAGTACAAAGTACAGCACTACTTCTGATTTTTCATATCTTGATTATGCAATAGTTAACAGGAACACACGGCACTCCATTAACTCCATTAAATAAAGACAGTTATAATTATTGCTTATTGTGTTTACTCACTACTTAATAAAATACATATCAGATATAAACATGTCAAATAAAATATTTTTAACTAGCAATAGCAGAGGCACAAAATATAAATTAAAAACAAATACATGAGGTAATAATACTACGGCGTTATGTTATGATCGATTCGATTCTGGGCTGAACTGGTCAATACTGGGCCAGCATTAGCTCAATAGTTTTTGTTTAACCCCATCTTCCTAAGCTAAACATTAGCGGTATTCATGATTCCACTTTATCAATTTTTGGCGCTAAATAGTTTCGCACTATAACGCGAAAGTCGTCTAGAATTTTGAGCACCCCAGTCTCTAATATGTTATAACGTTCGTGGTGGTTTTGTTGCTATTGGTAACAAATGATGCATAAATAACATCGAACCAAAAACAAATAGTATTATTGGTTTTAAAGCAAGACGCATTTTTACATTACATTGAATGTAGTCAAGTTGCCGTTTCCACGGCGACAAATGATAGTCGCTGTATCGCGCTATATCGCGCTTGCTGTGTGACACTATGCGAAAGTGATATAACGCCAAAAATTGATAAAGTGGAATCATGAATACCGCTATTGTAAATTTAATATTTCATCCAATTTAGAGCAGATTTTAAAACTTTTCAAACATTAGAAAAATGTAGCTTATAAGCAAGCATTGTGAATATAATATGTGATTCTACATTCTCAATACTCAACACTGTCAAACATTTTAACACAGCATCATCATTCTAAACAAATTCAATCAAAGTCGCTCTGTTTTTCTTTGCTTCTTCTATTTCTTTAGGTGAGTTTCCTTTTATAGCAGGATTTTATTCTAAAGATATAATTTTAGAATGTTTTTTATAAGAACCAAGTGAATTCAAATTCAACTCAGTCCGAATGAGTACGAATAAAAGTAGTAAAGTAGTTTTTCAAGCAATAAATTCAATAAACATGCACTAACTATATAGTTGAAAGTTGATTATAAATATTACAGTATGTCCCTAAAGGTTAGACTCACCCCACTTTATGGGGTTTACTCTCACCCAAGCGGAAACCGTAAGCCGATATATTTATTGTTGGATGACAACTGACTAATTAGTAGGATTTGGCTTTGATTGACCTCCAGGGGTCAAGTCGTTCTCACGTAAATAATTAAAAACTGAAAATCAGGTGTCCCAAAAGGTTAGACTCACTTCATGGTTTTCAAAATTCAAACATCAATATCTCCTGACTTAACGCATGAAAAATTACGAAATTTCGTCTGCGTGTGCTTAGATATACTACTTATGACTAGATGTATGCACTTTGGATATTGGGTCACTATAGCACCGGTAGCGGAGGAGAAGACGGGTCACCCTCATATCAAATTTTTTCCCCGTTTGATATAACATAGGAAAATTCCTACTTACTTCACTAACTTCTTACGTACACATGCAAATGCCAACCGATTGTAATTAAAAGAAGTCGGGCATGACCACAATTAAATTGCCTACAAAACAGTATAAAACTCAACACTCAGGTCACTCGGCGTCACGAGACGCACGGGCTTGAACATTCCCAACTCTACTTGACTGCTGGCACAACTAAAAACATTCCATCAACTTTTCGTAATGTTCAAGCCCGTGCGTCTCGTGACCCCGAGTGACCTGAGTGTTATACTGTTTTGTCGGCAATTTAATTGTGGTCATGCCCGACTTCTTTTAATTACAATCGGTTGGCATTTGCATGTGTACGTAAGAAGTTAGTGAAGTAAGTCGCGATTTTCCCATGTTATCAAACGGGGAAAAAATTTGATATGAGGGTGACCCGTCTTCTCCTCCGCTACCGGTGCTATAGTGGCCCAATATCCAAAGTGCATACATCTAGTCATAAGTAGTAATCTAAGCACACGCAGACAAAATTTCGTAATTTTTCATGCGTTAAGTCAGGAGATATTGATGTTTGAATTTTGAAAACCATGAAGTGAGTCTAACCTTTTGGGACACTGATTTTCAGTTTTTAATTATTTACGTGAGAACAACTTGACCCCTGGAGGTCAATCAAAGCCAAATCCTACTAATTAGTCGGTTGTCATCCAAAAATAAATATATCGGCTTACGGTTTCCGCTTGGGTGGGAGTAAACCCCATAAAGTGGGGTGAGTCTAACCTTTAGGGACATACTGTATGTCACTAGGAACAGCTCCAGCACCAACCTGCCCAGTGCATCGAATCCCCTAATCACATTTCGTATCTTAAAATAAATACCACTGGTAGTCCACCTTGTGTATCTACATACTAAAGCTAAAATAAAATTATTTTTAATATACCATTTAATGCATTATTTGTTTAGTAGTATATAGTATACAGCACAACAGCATAGTACATGCCTTTGTTTGGAGTTTGATATAATCCCCCGCAACAACCACAATACGAAGGATATTGAACAAGATATATATATGAGTAATAATGTTGGAAAAGTGAGATTAATCTTTAACTACACAAATCAACTGAACATTTTAAAATGTTCGTTTGTACTAACTAACTAAGAACGACGACGAACTGATACCGATAAGTAGAACGTAAGGACACCAGGACAAGTACAAGTAATGTACCTATTTGTATTTTTTATCAGAAACCCGGATAAAAATTAGAGTATAGTTATTATTAGTATAGTTATATGCAAAAGCTTTAACTTTACACTATTCACAAAAACAAGCAAGCAAGTAGTCCTGCTTCGTTCTCGTTTGTCACAGATGAATACTACATTGACATTGCTTTTTCATGTTATGTTGAATTTATTTTTATATAATTGTATTATTTATACAGAAACTATTTATCAATGTAGAATCATATTTATCATTGTTTGTGTAACCGACAGACTACGAGTGCGATCATACGCATAAGTAAATGTATACATTTTTGGCTGTTGAAATTTTAAATAAAAATAAAAATTTCTTGGCTCTGGATCTGGATTACATTAAACTTCTCCAAGTATGAAATATTGGTGGGGATATGGATCTGAAAACTAAAATAACCCTTACAACTGAATTCTAGATAGTAGCTATACCTACTGCTAGCTAATGCTTATATCTCTTTATTATTTACAACGGTAAGCCAGAGACAATATAGTTATAGGCAAATCAATAGGGAAAGGAAGTAAAAATATTAAAAATGCATCTGACAATTAAAATAATGTCAAAACTTAAAACAAAGGCCCTAAAAAAATGTAAAATTTCAACGTATAAAGATGAGAATAAGGTACAATACCCTAAGGGGTATCTTTAAGTGAACAGCAAACACGACATGCCGTAATTAGTGTTAGTTACAATGTATATATTTTTTTAAATGAATTTAGTAACACTAGCTTTGAATTTTCTTCAAAGCAGAACAAAATGTGTGCTTGCATTTACAGAATGCATTTAATTCACCTATGTACATGCACTACATACAACACTTACTTGCAAATTTATTTTGAAAAATTATGTATTTTTCGCATTGGACCTCCCAAAATTATAATTTACATAAACCAAGACTAGTTGGGAAATAAAATAAATCAAACTCTTATGAATCCTTTGTTGAGCCTTGAGCAAAGTGAAATGACGTAATTTACTTGAAAATTCAAATTTCATCTACAGCTACAACCTAGGTACAATAACATAAAATGGCATGTTCCGAGTTTCTGTTAAATATAATATGATAAAATGACTTGACTTTTACTTTGAATTTTAAATGCTACTATTTCACGTGTTAATTTTTCATCTGACTCACGATCATCCAACGCTCACACACTCATTTAAAGGCATGAAAAAGTCATGTGACAAGGAAAACAGGAAGCGAATTTTACTATTTAAGAAGATTTAACGACCAACATACTGACATCAAGACCAACTTAGCGCATTTACTATTTCATAATAAAATCCATTCTTCATTATCCATTTCCATTATCCATACAAATTATTACTTTATTACGTAGGTATACACATAATAAAACAGATGTACATCTACAAGCCCATACGTAGAACACACAACTAAATTTTATCCACCTAACAACCAAAGCTATGCTACCAAAGATAGATGGCACATAAAATACCAAATATTCAATGTGCCGAAATCAATAGCTCAATTCAATCACCAGAATCTCAATACAAACTAAGCGTTTGATTCACGATTCACGATCAAACATTAGTAGTGAGCAAAACCCACAGAGAACGGAAGATATAGTTGATTTTAATTATCAATTATTATAAAAGACTAACCATACAGATAGTTCTTTGTAACATTTTCAAAACTCCATATAAAACGGTGCAAAATTTAACTTTGCAAGTTCCTTGGAGATAGAGTTAATTCTCTTAAAATTAAAGCTAAAATAGACAGGTCAGGGATAAATTCCTGTCTTTATACATTCTATCAGTATGTATTTCTAAAAACCAAATAGGAAAAAAAATCCGTGAACTCAACAGAAACACGAACAAGCATCTCTGTAAAAAAAACTCAACGTCATCCCATTTCCAATTATCCCAGCTGAAAAAGATGAAAGATGGGGATGATGGTGATGCTGATGGGTGATGGAAGAAGGAAATATTATAATATAAAATAAAATACTTATTCATCATCCATCAGCTATAGTATACGAAGCTAATCTAAGACAAGTCCAAGTCCAAGGCTCCAAGGCAAGGCAAGGTGCTACATGCGCGTACTACCTACATACATTACACTGCTAAATGTAAATTGCAATATAAGGTAATTATTCCATCTAAACAGAAACAGTCTTAGTCAGCATATTATCAAGCCTCAGCAGCAGTTGTAGCATTACGTAAAGCAAAGCACCCACTTTGCTTTCCTTTTTGCACACTGAGCACCACCACTACTACCACACCATACGAGACCAATAACGAAGATCAAATTAAAATATATCCCCTCAAGATGCTAAATAAGATGCTGTTTGTTGGTCAGTGGAAAGCTCTAATAAATATCGTTGGTTTCCTTCCTGCTGGCTTATTGCGTGTATAATACCTACAGCCTACACTATAGCGACACATTAACTATGTATACAGTAATAATTTATATGGTGAATGTGGACGTGGTGGAGATGTACTTTATTATTAACTATTGCAACTATTTCGTCCAAATAGAAATAAGTATGCACGCATACATAATTAGCTACTTTTTTTTACTATTAACTATTGTCTATACATTGACTCTCATCATTCATGTAATAAGGTAGGTGGATCCATACATATGCACTGCATTACATACGCAAAAGTAAGGTATATAAACTAAATAGAATTTTACAACTTACAAGACACAAGCTGCTGCGGCGGAAAAGGGGAAGATTTGTGTAGATTGCAAGATGCGGCAATCGGCATATTTTTACTATATAGCAAGCCACACCAAGAAAATGGCAATATTAATAGTGAGAGCTTTAACTTTGTGAGATAAATAGCGATATAATACATAGAAGAGAATATCCGTCGAGAGAGTGTAGAGGACATAATAAATCTCATGGTATTTCCTCATCTTTGGCCATCCATCCCAATCTATGATCCCTTCCCTCTCAAATTATCATTACGCTGCATAATAATGTAATGATTCTTACTCCTCCTTTTTATCCTGATACATCCTTTCCTTATCCTTGACAATGCCCTTTCCATTTTTCCTCCTTCACATCACAAAATCACAAAAACACACACATGTATATATATTCAGGATACACATTATTCACAATCGCAATTCACACACAAGGAAAGGAAAGAAGGTTTTTCCATATCTATTTGTAGAATATCTGTAGCATTAAGCTACGGCTCTACGGTACGGCTTCTGTGATCTAATATGAAACACGATATAATATAACATGTCAGTAGCTCACCTTACTATAGTTAGTTTTAATCTCAACTACGTACACAAAATACTTGGAATCTTGGAAATGTATAAAATATAATACTATATATGTACTTGAGTTACATATAAAATTTAATAACACACCTTTTACACATGTTTTTAACCACTTCGCAGTGTGCTCGTAATGCAGAGTCCATTGAACAACAAAATGTGTGCAAAAACAACTAAACAACTAAAGCATACCTATACCCATAAATGCACACCAATAAAAAACAAGAAGCGACAATATAATAAAGTCAAATTTAAAATTCAAACCGGATACCTGCATATACAACTTGATTTTATTGGTAATGATACGAGTATTACTAATGGGTATATAACATATTACATAAATCCCGCACACACACACACTATATTCCAGATCTGTGACTTTGGCGAAGATCTATTTTATGGGCGATAGGCACAAATTCTGTTGAGATAAAACTATATGACGACGCAGCGCGTGCTGATTTGCTGATACTGCTAATTAATAAGTTGAGAATTTTAGAAATAGAGGAACATAATATTATTATTACGTTTGCAAATCTTTGCAATTCGACATATTATGTGTCCATAACCAACAAAGCTGAAGCAGAAATTTTTGTGTATATTTATGCATATTTTTGAGACTTTTTGAGCTTGTACCTCTTGCGTGTATCATAGGATTTTTTCGAAGAACTTTTGACGAGAGGAAGCGAATGTAGTAAATAATAAAAGAGTTACAAGATGCAGAATTTGAGCCTTAAACTTTCCTCCCATTTTAATTATTGTTTGAACTTGCAATCTGAAGTATTTTTAACCATCACAATAATACTGAAAAAAGTTGTTATATGGCTGGTGGAATGCTAATACACTACAAATAAATGCGAATGCTACACTGGAGTAGAGAAATAGAATAAAGGATCCCTATAACTTGCAATAAAAATTAAAAATTGAAATTTGAAAAACAATATTAAAACACAAACGAAATAAATGCCAATAACAGAAATTAAGTGTTGGCAATCACCAAAATAATGAAGCTGGTCTGCCTCCTTACTCCTTATGAAACTCCCTTGAGAAACTTAATCATTTACACGAATATGTGATTAGATTTCGTTAGTTACAGATAATTGCCTTGTATATTACTACACAGGTGTACATAATAATCATTATTCTCTAGATGCCAATAACAGAGGCGTAAATATCCAAGGATTAATTAATTTTGTATTACTAAATATTATATCTGAGTACGAATTTTATAAATTGATAACAAGTAAATGACTTACGCTACCTAAAGATTACTCATTCATGTTAAATATGTTAAAAAATGAATAAAAGTAAAATTCGTACCTCCATCACAGTGGTCATCTTGCCAGAAGAATTATCATTCAATCCACAGTTACAATATCTCGATCTCGTATCGTAATTTGTAGAATTGTAGTATATAAAATCGAAGTCTATAAGCTGAAGTCCAAACCAAATTAGCTGTGTAGTTATTTGTATCCTTAATCTTTGTCTCTCGGTAGATGTGGTTGTAGTTATATAGCTGTCGGCAGTTAGATTATTTTATAAAATTGTATCACTTATTTTGAATCTTGTGGTTTTGCTGACCACGTATCCCACAAAAACATGAAAGATTAAGATTAAAATGTATTTTACAATTAAAAAAAAAGTTAATCTTTTCGGTTTAAAATAGGGTTTAATCATTCAGTCCCAGTTCCAGTGTTTTCGATTTACTGTTATTCTTTTAAAGCGAATGTCAAATCGCCCATCAAAGCCATAAAACAGTATGGCAATATTGGCAATGGCAGTGAATAAAAATAGTTAAATTTAATTTCAGTGATGCGTTGTCTTGAATTCTTGAGTAATATTGGCTTCAATATGAATTTGACTTCTTGTTGATTTTTGGATCTGGACCTGAAGGCTTGAAAAAGTTCGTACCTGTGTAAGTAAAGGAATTTACACAGAAAAGATTAAATTAAATTGATTGATTGACCTTAATGGCAATGAAGATGTCTGATGACTAAAGGAATAACGAATCTATCCGCTACTTTTATACCTTATAATAAAGATTTGTACTACGTCTAAATAATGAAGCTTTTTCTGTTTCAATATTTGAACATAATAACGCTCACATAAGTATCTCTACATCATACACCTTGATTCGGAACATAATAATGTACCTATGTACATTCTACCTGTACTTGTGTGCGAAGGCAGCTACAAGTGTGGGAATTGACAATTTAAAAATACGAAGAATGTAGACGCCTGGATATCAATACATGTAGTTAACAACAACTCCAGCAATATATCTCCAGATACTCCGGACAAAATGGACATGTCGCTCAAGCTAAGTTCTGCAATGGAACGTTAACACCGAATATGATATTGAAGAAAGTTTTATTGTTGACAGCCATGTTTGGAAAAATCAAACGAAGTTCCTACGATTAAATAAAATATACACTAGGGTGACGGTGCGCAATTGTGGCCGG
Source organism: Dicyrtomina minuta (assembly GCA_949802685.1). Lineage (NCBI taxonomy): Eukaryota > Metazoa > Arthropoda > Collembola > Symphypleona > Dicyrtomidae > Dicyrtomina > Dicyrtomina minuta. The sequence goes on along the minus strand of OX461811.1, from coordinate 22,064,564 downwards.
TGTTCTAAATTGTGGCCAGCTGATTAAATTCGTATTAAAAACTTTTGAAACTCAAAGTTGCAGAATCAGTAGATGAAAAGCCGAACTTTACAACCAAAATATGCAATCTTGTATCGACTCGTATCAGATATACACAGCCAATAGCCACAATTACGACAACGGCCACAATTAGACACTCTTTCCCTACACCTATACTGGCCATGTACATATTATAGCTAATATATAAATAAAAGTTGTTAGTTATTTTTTTTATAAATGTTGACTCTGATTTCCTTTATCGCAAAGACCAGGCGCAGGCAATGCATCGGTATCGGCAGCACAGTCACGAATAAGTAGCACTAATAAACTAAAATAGTAATAAATAGCTATAAAAAGTATTTTATTAATACCTTAAGTAAAACACTTGTTCAATGAGTACAACTACACCATATAGATACTGCGTGTTCAAGAATCCATGCTGTACAATCAGTACCTGTTTTGTTTTCAGTAAAATTCTAAAAGCAGAGAACCGACACCGACAATAATAAACTGATAAATATCGAAACTTAAATAAACTAGAAATAGTTTGATCACAATTTTCATTATGATCAAACTTGTTCTAGTAAAAGCTCAAAACACAAATGATGCACTAACTGCTAGTTTAAGCGTATTTCGACACGTCAACCGTTCTGATGACCCAGGATCCAGCGTACTTTTGCCTAAAAGGCTAATGGCAATGGAAAGTAAAGATAGGTCAACGAATTTCGTTAAAAATAGTTGCTGCTGAGTTTAATTAGAAGGTTCAACTTAACTTAGGTATATATACTTTGTCACTGCTTCAATTACGTCAGCAACAAAGCAGGTACTGGTATCACCGAAACAACTAACATCCACAACTAAACGGTGACTTTATTTATCTATGTTATCAAATTCTGAAATCGCTTTCCAGCTTTTGCTGTCGCATCCCATGTGTTACATGTTACATGGGAATTTAATTGACACATTTTGTAAGCATCCGAAAAATAAATGCACCAAAATAGCATACGGTACTATAAATAAAAGGAAGACGAGCGCTAAACTCCATTGTTAAGCTATCAATTTAACTCCCGTTTGGGACTGAGACAGATTCCCGTTTTAGTCATTTATGATACTTTAAACATTGACCATTCGTATTATTGCTCACTGTCAAAATTACACTATTCTAAAAACATAGACATAGTCATTGTTATCAGCAGTGAGCAGCCAAGCAAAGAACGTAAATTAAGCAAAAAGTACAACGAAGAAGCATTTTTTGTAGCCAGCAACTAATATTAAATAGTGCAGCTACAGCTTGTATTAGTAGCTAAAGGCTAAGTTTTTTGGGAAAATGCTTTAACATACCTAATCTAAAATTTACTTCATAAATCACAAAAGGATACGAAAAGATATATTATGTAGCTACCACTATTACAAAAATTGCTTTCTGGATACTTTACTCGTTTTCTTTGAGCCGAGAGAGCAGAGACTAGCCAATATGTCTAGTTTCTAAAAATCGAAATTCACTTGACTTTGTACTGTCACTGTGACTGCACATAATAGACGTATTATATTTCGAAAATACCTCGACCAGTAAACAATAATTATTTATTTCAATGTTTAGTAATCCGTATTACCTGAACTGCACACAAGTATAATAGTAAAATTATTGATAATGCTTACAACATATTATTTGCCCAGGCCCGGGCTAGTGTTTTGGTGTTGGTCTGCACTATAACTGAATAATCAGTTTTAATTTTTTGCTTCAAAAAAATTTGATCACATAACAACATAAAACTGGAAACTATCCCACATTCAACATTCAGCATCCAGCTGTTCTACTCGCACCTTATCTTGCTAAATTTTACATATACCACTGTATTTAAACACAGTTAGTGACTTATAATGTAATTAATTCACGCTTCCACTTTCGACTTCAGTTACTATCAACTACTGACCATAGTTGCTAGTATTTTTTACATTTATACGAATAATTACTATGACCATCATCCACCAAGTTCCGAATGCACCAACAACCAAGTCTAATCCAGCGTGCTATATTGTGGTAGTCCAGAAGCGGTTTAGCCCACAAGCTCCAATGACTTGCTGTGGACTAGACCACAAGACCCAAAATCACAAAAGTGGTATCTCATTATGAATATATAGGATAATGTATGCGTGCAATGTAGCTGATTGAGTTTTCCTATCAACAGTTCCACCTTAACACACTGATTTAAATTAAGTTTTGGGTAGAATTCCTTTATACGGAGCCCGAATTGGTCATACGCAATGATTTCACGAAAACGTCTTCTGGACTAGTCCAGAAGCATCTGCGGCTTGTGGACTAAACTTCTTCTGGACTACGACATACTTATATACTCTACACAGACAAAACTAGGACTCCCAACTATGAACTAACTATGGACCAATAAATGACCAAGTGTAAAGTCAGAATTTTCAATAAGTAAGTTTTAGTCAGTCAAAACTAAAACTACTCAACTTTTTCAAACACAATACTCAATGCTCAAGAGACACCCAAACCCAAACTACACCATAATCAAATCTTTACTCACACATCATATTGAATATTTGATGTGACATTATACAATCTCAAATCAGAACCCTATATTAGTTTGTGTAGATAGTTGTTGGTTCTGAGTTGCTTTCATGCAGGCAGTTTGTTGGTTTGTGATTGTAATAATAATTATCTAACATTGAACATCAATCTAATGATTCTCTCTGACATCTGAAGTGGAAAGTACTCACACCTATACTCAGTACTAAGCTATTTAATTCACTATACTGCTGATGAGGGAACAATTCATTATCCTGCATGCAAATATGCATAAATTAAAAACAAATAACCCACTGATGACTGAAGGACTACTGACTACATACTTACATACTATCTGTCACTACCCAAAATTAAAATACTAAAACTTAAATACAATTTTAGATAGTTGCATAAAATAAATAAATAATTTAAATGTTTAATTGCTGTGTTTGTTACCTCTCAAGGTGTAGGAAACGTCAATAATTCCAATTCCCAAACTTTAATTCTTTATGAGTTGTAACCAAAAGTTGAAAGGGGAGAATACACTGACATTCAATCAAAAGATCAAAACGGGTTTTGGTTGTTGGTTATTTTGGTTAACTTACTTAAATAATCAACATTCAAAAAATTACTTTGTACAAAATACTTGAAAATAGTATAATGACTGACTGACACACTACACCACACTGGCAACTTGGCTGGCTGGACTTATTATTGGCTTGACTTTGAAACTGCTGATGGCTGTGAGTGTGTATTGAAATGAATGGAGGAAAATGTAATGGATAATTTTTATATATTTAGTTAGGTAGGTAGTTAGAGATTATTGAGATTCCTCATCTCCATCTCCAGTATCAAGTTGGCACTGAATAATCCACTCATCCACTATGTCTGCAATTATTTATTATTATAATATCACTCCATAACTACTTCCTTCCGTCCTCTCTCACGATTTTCATTCCACTTTCAGTCACAGTGTCCCATGTCCATGCCGATGCCATACGTTCACGTTTTAAGTGTAGTACGAAGGAACGAGGGAAGATTACGATATCACCACGCTACGTATGTGTCTATTACGTATACTGTATACCCTCTTCTTTTTCTTCCTTTATTATCATAAACCTACTTCAAAAAAAAACTCAAATCTCGACATCCACAATCCACATTCTTTCTTACAAACTACCTTTATTACTGACTAAACTACTGAAAGCATACTACTACTACTTACGTACATACGTCCATGATTTAGCCCCTCATGTACGTACAATGTACAAGTTTTACCTTTTTTCCTCTTTAATGTTACACGCTGAAACATCCATATGAGTCACATACTTCAGGGTCCGTCCTTCAATGATGTTATTCTGGATCTGAGATGAAGTTTGGCCCACTCTTATCCTAGAATCAAAATATTCTAACTAAACATCTTTAAATTAAAATGCAAGTTACGAGTGTTAAAGTTTTAGCAGACTAAACATTGCATTATCGAAGTAAATGGCCCACATCATCCCTCTTCTTTTGAGACATAATTTATGCACAATGCTGGAGTACATTTAATCAGCCCAATATCGTCAGTATCCGTGAGGGTAGTCGAAGGACGGTCTATATGTTTCCTAGTATACAGTAGCTATACCTATACCAATGTTATTCAATGCTCCAGGAATTTTTCGCACGACATCATCCCATCATCATCATCATCTTCCCTACTTCCCTACTGCCTGCACTACTTTAGCCACTAAACGCATGCTAGTACATATGGAATTACAAACTAAGGAATTTCCTGGTTCTGGATTCTGGATCTGGACAACTTCATCAGTAGAAACTAGATGGAAGGTGAAACGGCTCCAGCTTCATTTGTCCAGTTACAAATTTAAAAGATGAGCATCGGAAGTAGTCGCGTCGGAGAAATTGATGTTGATTGAAAACCTTCTATCTATGGATAATGGACAATAATGAATTGAAATAAACTTTACTTAATAAACTACAAGTAGGGTAGAGTCGGGTAATTGTGATCGGTCCGGTAATTGTGATCGCTCAGTTTTTAACAGGAAAACATTAACACTGACAGTATATGACTTTCTTATATCGAAGAATAGCGCTAGTTCTTCCGTGCTGTAAATGCTTTTAAAATAGTCGCTAACGTTTTCATGTTAAAAACTGAGCGATCACAATTACCGGACCGATCACAATTAGAAGACTATACCCTACTTTATGTTACTCTATCTTACTAAATACTTAGGTAACTTTTTAATTTTTAATATTTAACGGTGGAGGACATTGCACGACTACGTAACCTATCTTGCCTGTAGCTATATGCTACTTAGAAATCATACATTTTAATTTCAATGAATCCACGGACCAGGGTCAGTGATATCAACCTTTTATTAGTCGGTTTCAATTTACAAAGTTATTATTTTTATTTCGGCTACTGTACTAAGTAACTGTACTTCTCTAAAGGAACAATATTTCCATATGGTCAACCATATGTTCCAGATTTATCAAGTTTCCGGCCGGACCTATGGAGGCCATGTCAAGGTTCGAAATACAAATTAATGCCCAAACATTTTTCTTATTTTAACGTATGATGAATTAATTAATGTCATTACTTACTATTTAATCATGGGTTCATTCATGGATATTTGGCATTCGGATATACACTTCTATGGAATTTAATAAAGATTCGAATTCAAGATTCTAGTTGCAGTTTACAGCTACCGTCAAAAATTAAGCGGGCCACCTAGCGGATTGGCTAGGCAGGTCTGTATGGTTTGGGTTCGCGTTGCGTTGGTTTTGTATTGAGGAAAAGCCTTGCTGTTACTTTTAGGAAGGAGACGTTGACGCTGCCGCTGTGGTTATTTTTTACATTTTTTTACATTATAGATACATACTGGTGAGCTTCTGCTTAGGAAGCGTTCAAAAATTACATTATTAAAAAATTGGAGAATTTAACCCTCTACTATGGTGGGGAAAAGTTGCTAGACTTCCCTCTCGCAAACTCGCATATCGTCAGTTTTGCAGGGCTCCCAGTAGTGTGTCGGTCCGTGGTGCTGCTTCTTCTTGTTTGTGTTTAATCCGTAGTCCGTAGTGGCATGGAAGAAGTGAGAGAGAACGCGAGAGAGGAGACATTGCTGGCTGGCTACAATTCCATTGGGATCATCATCATCACAGTGGTTTGGTTTTCTCCTTCATATTTGATCAAAACAAGTGCGAGAGAGGACGGAAAGGAAGGAGACTGCTGCAGCGAGAGAGCACTGTTATATTTTATATATTGATGGTGTGTGCAAAATAATCTCTCTGGCTGGGCATACGCCATTTTGGTTGACTACAGTTAAAAGTTAATTTTCTCAACATTTAACCATCCGGAAAGACTCGTAATCAACTTTAGTTTCGCCTATTTTGAAGGTAAATTATTTATTTGAAATGCTATTTCCATACTTTTATCGAATATCGGGGAGAAAATGAAGGTTTTCGGGCGTATTTTAGCCATTGGCTGCTTGGTTACGGTTGTTGGTCTTCTTACTAAAAATACCATTGACTGGTGACTGGAGGTGCGTTGGTAATAAAGTAGATTTGTTTTTGTTGTTTTTACGTATTGTTTTTTTAAAACTATATCGATTCATGATATAATTTTATTACCAATTGGTATGGGTAACAAGTAATACAGCTGTGAAACTTGTAGTAAAACTGCCAAAGGGGCATATAAACGGAAACGGTAGAGTCGTGATAACTGACTAAATATGGTAGTCGTAGTAAGATTAGTTAGTGTTATTTTGCAGCTGGTATGGTGGTTGGTTGTTGCGTTGTGCATTCAACTTTTGTAGATAGTTTGTAGTTTGAGTTCAAGCCTTGAGTTTAGAAGTAAGTAGCAAGGTCAACTATTTTCATTTCATGAGTATGTTAGTTTTTAATTGAAGTTGATTGTGCGCTGTTATGTTGCTTGAATTTATGTTTCTACTCAAGTTGACTCGTAGTCAGTAGAAACGGAGACTCTTGACTGGCTGGCTGTATCCTAAATGATGTTATTTTACCTACATTGTTTGATTAACAATGATACTAAAAACTCTATTTTCTGATAGAATACTGCCAGGCTTAGTTACTTAGTTGGTTGTAAGTCAAAATAGTCTCGTTTTGTGGGCGAAATAAATTTAGTTTCATATTAAATCTGTGAAGGCTGCGTCATTTTACTTGACTATCGATTTTCTTATTAGAAATTAGAGTTAATGGCTGTTGTTGTTGTCATAAAAGCATTTATGATTTATGTACTGTGTAGTGCCTAATTTTCCGAGTTTGCCGTCAGGTATTGATTGATCGACTTTTCATTTGACTTGAATATCTTTGTGTGTGCTCATTGCAGGCTGGAGGCCACAAGCTTAAATTGGACCATTGACCATAGGATTCTATGAAGCATTAAAATACTGGTGTGAAGTTGACGTCTTCTGTGTGTAATATCAGGGCCCGTGAGTCGTGACGCTATCATCGTCATCCAGAGTTGGAGAGGGAAGTCGCATCGTAGCATTCGTAATGCATTTCACCAACGAGAGCGTACAGCGTGCCTTCCTGGCCACGGAAGAAAATCCGTTTGACTTGGACGCTTGGAATATACTACTCAGAGAATTACAAACGAGAAAGATTGATGATGTTCGTCCTTTATTTGAGAAGCTAGTGAAGATTTTTCCTACCACGGGTCGATTTTGGAAAATTTATATTGAGCAAGAGGTACGTATAAGCCTAGATGGAATATTTTTGTTGATATTATGATTGATACGTGATTGGAATTAAATGATTTATGATGTATAGTAGTATGTTCCATTTTTTTAAAACTAAGCAGGGTATTTACCATTATATCATGTATCATATTGTGCATCGTTTTATTTAATTATTTCATTTTCTTGACATTTCAATTGTGAAATATTGTTAAAAGTTATGTATAGTTTATTAACGATCATTTTGATTTTACACTTTTTTTTGTGGAAGCGTTTATAAGATTTCGTGCCACATCCAAGTTTTTTATGGTGTGGTACACTTCTTCTTGGTCATTGACAATAAACCTGCATAATTTTTCCCGTTAGAATTGAATCTTTTCCCGTTTATAATTTAAGTTTAGGTTCAAATGCTACGTGTACTGAATATTTGTACAACTCCATATATTAATATGTAATGATAAGTGTAGTATTTTTAGGCGCCCGTCCCTGTGTATATTTCCACACATGTGTATTTGGCACGTTCTTTTTTGCGGGCGTTGACTTGAACCAATGGTATCCAAAATGATGTTATTTTTTACCTACATTGTTTGATTGACAATGATACTAAAAACTCTATTTTCTGATGGAACCTTGCCAGGTAGCAACGCCAATGCCAACCTTCATAAAACCTACAGTTCTCACTCTCACCCTCCTTTCTTTTATATACTATTTTACTTATACCTCCACCAGGTTGCTCAAGGCATACTTATTTACCGTGTCACGATGTTTTAGATGACTAGTCATATATGCACTTATCGGTAGCCAGTAGGTATTAGGGTATCACATTTAATACTGTTGATACTTTTAGAGCAAGATTCTATGTGGTATGTAAATACAATGAATAAATTTGTATACATTGTTTAATTTCAGATGAAAGCCAGAAATTTTGACAAGGTGGAAAAGGTAAGATTCCAAGTTTCGTCTCGCTCCCTCATAGTGGTTTAATTTTGTGATCACTTTGTTGTATCTATATACTTTTATACTATTTAAAATGCCGTTGTTTATTATTATGATGCCTACAGAAACAGAATGAATTTCACTGATATTCAGACAACACCTACTTACTGCTATAGTCTCTTGGTATTGTGGGTGTCAGCATTATGTCAATATCAATTATTGTCTGACCAGACCAAAAATGAAATTGAAAAAAAAATGTCACATTCAGACAACAAAAGCGAACCAAAAAAAACTTAAACTTTATCGTACAAAACTTTTTCTTAAGACTGACTGACTGTGATTTGATTGATACTCTGTGATATATAAGTATTTGTTGATGATTTAATAGTATATATAGTATACGAGTCCGGGTTTAAACTAAAATAGTTTAATACGTATAAAAAATATGTAAGGCTAAGGATTTTTATATGTTGTACATACTGTTATGTTTTCCGTGAGAGTTATGCCCTCCTTCCTGAAGAGTCATCTATAAACGTACACATGACGGGATTTTTTTCTATTTTTCTTACTAAAAAAACAACTGTTAGTTAAAATTAAAATGTTTGTAGTAACATTACATGTTTTACAAATACAAAGATCAAAAAATGAAAATGATAAAAAACTGTTGTGGAAAAGAATCCGAATTATAAAGCGAGTCAATAAAAGCTCAAACATTTTTCTTGCGAACCTTTAAAAACGAAATAAAACCTTAACCTTTACACATCCAAATTCCAATATAACCCATTTAAGGATAATAATGCGCCGTAATAATCAAAGAAAAAAAAGAGTAATAAAGAATAAAGAGATTTGTTCTAATTTCAATCTTCCAATTTCATTGTGTAGCACATTGAATTATTTTGGTGTTCAGTCGTTGCTACTTATTGATTCAATTGACATCTTGTCATGTTCTAATTAATTCTTCAACTACTTACATTATTGCAATTGTTGCATCAAAATGCCAAAAACAAATGGGTCCATGCTGTTCTACAGTTTAACTATATTTTGCTGGTTAATTGCGTACTGCAAAAATTTAAGCAAAAACAAACGGTGTAATTTAATAGAATTATTAATTTCTTGCTGTTGTTGTTGTTGGTCATGTCATGTCCATATTTCTTTTTCGACGCTTACATCATGCGTTCACAGTTTACATTTAAATATTCCTCAACATTGAAAGGATCGTCAGTGATTTTCACATTTGTACATGTAAAATTTTGGAGAATGCATAATAGTGCAAAAGAGGAGCCAAGGACCAAGCTGAAGAAATATTGTTTATTTATTTACGCGTCCAATTATTTTTATCAGTCCGAACATTATTAGTTTAAAACTTGAGGGACCTTGGACTTGGTCTGGCCAAACTATTTATACGTTTTTATTATTTTGAGTTATTTATTTCAAGAAATGTAATAGAATTTCACTGACGACTTCAATATCTATATTAGCCGTAGAGTTTCAATTGGTTATTCAGCTGACCAGCGTTTCTAGAGCTAGTTTAAGTAGTTATGTGTCGTGTCACATATGTTCGTTTGCAATTAAATCATGTCTTCAGGAAGTGCGTGGGAAGCGAAATTGCGCTACCACATCCATTAATTATTATTCTAATAATCCCAACTTGCTAGTGGACTTTGAATTGTAAAAATGTTTTGGCAAGTTAGCGAAAACGGGGTAAATATTTCTTTTTTTGTGTACTAATTTTTTTTGTTGGAGGTTCATAAATAATTATTTTAGCCTTGGTATTTATCCATTCTAATTGGCAGTTATTCCAAAGATGTCTCATCAAAGTATTGAATATCGATTTGTGGCGTTTATACTTGCAATACATTCGGGAGTCTAAAGCATCCTTACCAACCTACAAGTAAGTTGTAGCTGTACCCCATCAATAGCATATATATTAATTGTAAGTAACTTAAGTACATTCTTTTGTTTTCACACCCTGCGATTTCTAATTCTAATGCAACATAATATAGTTTAATAGCTGGACTGTATAACCCTGGATTTACCATTTAATAATAAACTCAAATAATGTTAAACAATTTTAAATTCTATTGGATTTGTTCATAAAGGGAAAAGATGGCCCAGTCTTATGATTTTGCATTGGATAAAATCGGGACGGATGTCCAGTCCTTCTCTATATGGAATGATTATGCAACTTTCCTTAAATCTGTGGAAGCTAATGGATCTTATGCTGAGAATCAAAAAATTAGTGCTGTTCGAAAGGTTCATATATTTTTTATTTATTAAGCAGGAAGGAAAGAAATAGATTAAACTTTTGTTCAGTTTTTTCTGAATTTTCACACTTCATATTTTGTATTAATTATTAATTCTAGGTGTATCAAAAAGCTGTGATGACTCCTATGGTTAGTGTAGAAACTCTATGGAAAGACTATATAGCTTTTGAGCAAGGAATTAATCCTATTATTGCGGAGAAGATGTCGATGGAACGCTCTAGGGATTACATGAATGCTCGAAGGGTTGCCAAAGAACATGAAGCTTCAACGAGAGGACTTAACCGGAACTTCCCAGCTGTTCCACCCACTGGGTCTCCCGAGGAAACCAGACAGGTGTGTACCGTGTAAAGTTTCATTGAAAAATCTAGTTTAGAAAACTCTAAAATAAAATATTGTAAACATTCTTCCTGGTATGTATTTGTACCGCTTCAACCGTTATGTATTCAGATGTACTGATTCTAATACTTTACAAAATTCCAACATGATGTTAATTTTTTTACCTACATTGTTTGATTGAGAATGACAAGAATTTATTTCGTTACTGATGGAATTTTGCCAAAGTCAAAACTTGTTTAGTGATAGTGGTGCGTTAAATCATTTACATACCGAGATGTTCTAGTTTTGTAGATTCTAGTTTTATTTTGATGTACCGATATGGATGTTCTAGTTTATTTTATTTTTTATTCTGAAATATATAAATACTAATTTTTGTTCGGGACTCCTCTCTTTTCTACATATTAAAATAGGTATACCTATGGAAAAAGTATATACAGTGGGAGAAGAATAATCCTTTAAGAACGGAAGATGTTTCTTTACTAGCCAAACGTGTTATGTTTGCATATGAGCAATGTCTTTTGTGCTTAACTCATCACCCAGATATTTGGTATGAGGCTGCTCTGTACCTTGAAATTACGGCCAAGACACTAGCGGATAAAGGGGTATGCTCAAATCATAATGTAGACCGTTTTTTTCTACTGTTTAGTTCGTTCTGTCATTCCATGTGTAGATTCTAAATTTATTTGCTCTACAATTTATTTAGACTTAAGAATTGGATATACGATTTTAAGTAAGTAGTAATATAAACTATGAAATCCTTTTGATACTCCCATATTGTATAGGACGCGAATGGATCCCGCCAATTTAACGAAGAGACTGCAAATATGTATGAACGTGCAATATCCGGAGTTTTGAACAAAAATATGCTTCTGTACTTTGCCTATGCAGACTTTGAGGAGGGCCGAATGAAATATGAAAAAGTTCATGCAATCTACCAGAAAATTTTGGATATTGAAGACATTGACCCAACTCTTGTATGTAACTGGTTTCATAATATTGATACATTTGATAGCGGTATTGACTACAACTACTATTATAATTATAACAACTACTACTTTGTACATGTGATTGTTGAAGTATTATTTCCTCATTATTATGACAATAATTATAATAATTATATAAAAAATACTGATTATGATTTCTTGATGATTAATCTTACAAGTACAACAACTATTATTAGTCTTAGTATTTATAGTAATAGTGCTAATATTGCTACAACTTCTATAACTATAATTATCCAAATATTTTATTTATTCTTATTAAATCAAAAAACAATTGATGCCCTATATACAAAACAATACACTGTCTTCGGGAGAAAGTGAAAGAATCCTTGTGTATTTATTATACACGACGGTAGTTGATATTTATCTTTGCGAACGACTCATGATTTTGTCGTTCCCTGGATGAATCTTGCGTGTGTGTGTGTACTGTGTCTCGTGTCTTGTCAATAATTCTGAAGATGTTTGGAAGTCGTGTCTTTTTACATGGCTCTCCTTCATCTAATTTCCTATATAATAATCTATGGTATTTCTCGACTTAAAATTCTCTCAAGATTATCTTCACAATTATTATCTCACATTAGATCTAAGTACCTTAAATTCCATCACAAGTGGGAGCTGTGCTAATAATTTCGAATTTAAAGTAATAGCAATATGCATATAGAGCATTTTATTTACAAGTCTGTAAGTTAAATTGAATTCGTTTTGTAATTGATAATTTTTAACACTAGCATTTTTACTATATAATAACTTGCGTTTTGATTCAGTTCCAATTTTTTTTTAGTTTTTTTTGTTTTTGGGAAATGGAATACTGGGCTCGGTCACATAATGATATTTTTAACGTATGTTTTAAATCAGTTTTTTCAACACTGAGACTTATACTTACTTTTGTATCTACTTAAAATACTATATATGAAAAATTCGTAGGAGGGCGATGTAAGTAGAAGGGAAGCTATGCGTTATATAGTGTATTTCGGTATTCTTCGCGGGAGTCGTGAGTAGCTAATGTAGTGTAGAATATTGTTTTGGTACCTTGTAATACTAAATATTTCTACTGATAACTATATAAGCAGCTCGAAATCATATACCTAGAGCTAAGTGCTCTGTGGGGTTTTTAAGTCATCCATAACGCAAGCAAAAAAAGTAAACTGAAAACTGACAGGTTACACATGAATTTCAAACGATGTAAACATTAAGGGAAATGAGTTTTTACTTTTTGTGCTCATGTTTTTGCTAAATGTAATTCTTTAGTTCTATTATTCATTTTGATCTTTTGTATTTATTGCGAGATGTTGTTTGTCTCTAAACTAGATTAATTTAAACATCCTTTTTTTGCTGGGTAACTACAATATCGCGTGTCGTTGTCGTTACCTACGCCTACTACTGCTATCGTTGCCTACTTTTAGGTACTTTTAGTTTCAGGTCAAGGTCTAGGCATGAAAGCCTCTTCGATTCTAGAACCAGCACAAACAGTATTACTTAAAATTAATGTTGTAAACTATAGTTTATTAGCCTAATTGATGGGGAAGCTTTAGTAAGAATATTTTATTTCATTAAGTTGATTTGGCGTGTGGCCAAACATGAGTTGAACTTTATTAGTAATTTGTGTCTTAACTTAGTTGTCGTCACCGTCACTTTCGAAAGTGTTAATTAATATAAGATAATTCTAAGAGATTGATTTAATATTTTCAATAGATTATAGAGAAATATTTTTTTATTGCAATTGTAGGCATATGTTCAGTACATGAAATTTACACGGAGAGCAGAAGGGATTAAGAATGCCAGAGCAATATTTAAGAAAGCACGAGAAGATCCAAGATCCAAATATCACATATACGTGTCAGCTGGTCTCATGGAATATTATTGTAGTAAAGACACTAACATTGCTTTTCGTATCTTTGAACTTGGACTGAAAAAATTCCCTGATAATACTGAGTACATTATGTGCTATATAGACTACCTCTCTCATCTCAATGGTAAGCATATAAATGGATTATTAAAGGGTCGATATTGATTTTATTGTTTGTGTGTCAGTCACGTAACATTAACGTCGGAAAATGTAATTTTTACTCTACGGAAATAAAAATAATTGATAGAAAATTTACTTTCACTTAAGTAACATTAAATTATTACTTGTATTTTACAGAGGATAATAATACAAGAGTTCTTTTTGAACGTGTCCTTACCTCAGGCTCATTACCACCTGAAAAATCTGTGTAAGTTGCATTTTCAAAATTTTAAATTAGTTATCATTGGCTATAGTTTTTTTTAAACTTCTTCTGGTTTACTTCGCTGTGATCTTTATTACTGAACTGTGCTGTAACGGAGACCTGTATTACATTGTTTGTAGTGACATTTGGAATAAATTCCTTGAATTCGAGTCAAATATTGGTGACTTGGCAAGTGTTGTGAAGACCGAAAAGCGACGTAGTGCTGTTCTTAATCAAGTAATTTACACTTAAGATATTTTTGGCAAAATCAAATCATCATACATATTCTTTAAAGCTTGCTATGCAAAGATAATGAGATTTCGATATTGTAAATTCATAAATTGTTTCGAAATATTTCAGCTGAAAGAATTTGAAGGGAAAGAAACAGCTCAAATTGTAGACCGTTACAAATTTCTTGAACTGTATCCGTGCACAAATTTTGAATTAAGATCTATAGGCTACACCGATGTTCTCTCTGTCTCATCCCAGTCAAGTAAGCTTCAATTACAAATTGCCCCGGAAGAAGTGACGCCAGAAGAGGATGAAGAAGAAAAGGTAGTGCGACCGGATTTCACTCAAATGATCCCTTTTAAACCCAAAGTAGATGCCTATCCTGGAGAACATATAGTTCCAGGTGGTACATTCCCCATTCCCCCCGCAGCATCTTTCCTCAATACTCTCCTCCCTCCCTCAAATTACTTCCATGGTCCGTTCGTAGCTGTTGACAAGCTTATGGAAGTTTTCCATCGTTTACAATTACCTGAACGTGCTCCAGCCCCTACAGGGGAAGGTGTGGATCCAGCTGTTTTCGAAACAGCAAGTGCACGAGCAGCCACATGGAATTCCGAGTTACCAGAGGAGGGGAGCGGAGGATTTGGTGGCGGTGGTGGAGGGCACCACGGTGGCGGTCGTGAATCATATCAATCTCAAAGAGGGGGTCGTCGAGGGTTTAAACGAAGAGGTGGTGGTGGTGGTGGCGGAGGCGGTCCGGGTGAGCATGGTGGTGATAATAGAAGGCATGGTGGACATGGGAATTCATTAGGAAATAACCACGAGAGTGAAGATGACGAATCTAGTATGGCACCTCCATTGCATGATATTTATCGATATCGTCAGCAAAAGCGTGTAAAAACATAGTAGGGTTTTCAATTTTGTTACAAATATAATTTACAAAAAACTGTAAATGTTCAGCTTATTATATAACCTATAGCTATTTAAATGTTGTGTATGTAAATAGACTAAATAGTACATGATATATGTGTCTAAATATCTTAAGCTACACTGTCATCATCGCCGCTTTTGCTACATAATTAATTACACGCAGTGCGGTTCCAGGACGGTTTGGTTGGATTGGGTTAGATTTTCGGCCACTTTTATATATGAAACGAAAGAAGCCTGCCTTGCTTTGTAATATAGAGAAAATACCTATGTAATTCTTGAATTCTGTTAGTATTTTTATTATACTGGAGAAGACCAGGGCCATCGTATGGTAGTACTACTACTGATGCTAATATTGTTACTAGAAACGTTTTTTAAAGTAATTATAGGAAGAAAAAAAAACTAAAGTATTTAATATGTGTTGTAATTTGTAATAATAAATTGCAACTAGTTACAATTCAGCATGTACGAAGATAGACTTGTATAATTAAATGTAAGTAGTGCTACATAATTATATTGTATTATAAAATTACTACAACTTATTTCTTCTATGCCTCTTACATCACCTTGAAATAGAAATATACTGAAGAATTCAAATTTCTATTAATTCTAAGTCTAAAAATAAGTCTAAATTCTTTCTTGTACTTTCGTATAATATTTCTATTGTTACTTATGTAATATTACCATCCATATCTATATGTAATATGTATACTTTTAAAGTAGGGAGTTTTTGATTGATGATTTCTAAATTCAAACTTTATTATTCAGGACAAAAAATAATTAAAATATAAATTTGAATTTAATGGTATCACAATCAATTAATTCACAGTTACTATTATTGTCGCTTTATACTGCATTAGGCTGAGAAAAGCAGCATAATGAAACAGTACTAAGTTTTTGTTTTCTGTGGCTATAATATATTTTCGTTGTCATTCAAAATGATTACATTTAAAGATTGTAATGTTAGAGTTACCAAAATTCAAAGTTCTGAAATTCTTTATTTGCATATCTGATATATCTGAACTTCCGTATTTATTCAATTTTTGAATACTTAACTCATGTAAATATGTATGAATGACATGTGTAATATAACTAGTACCTACCTATGTAGTAATGTTATAAGTTGGTATGTGTAGTTGCTGTTTTTATTGAATAATATTTAAAAGTGCATGGTAGTTTATTGTTAATCATTTAATTTAAGCCTATTTTAGATATGGTTGGAAAAATGAAGCTCCTTGTATTAACTTTAATTGTATGAATGTAGTTTATGACTTATGATCCCAGAAAAAGAACTTAGGAGATTGCTCTTCTTAGGTATTCTGTATTGTTATTGTTTGTCGTATGCTTGGTGTGTAATATCTGTGAGATAATTAATAGTTATAGATCTTAATTTAGGTTGTAGAATGAAAGTGAACGAACAACAAGAACCGTTGTTATTCTATAACATCAGTAATAATTATTATAATAGTGTTTAATTTAAATTTATGTAGTTATATGCAGTTATATATAGACAGGAAATAACTGTTTTAAGATATTTTATTTAATATTTGACGTACAACAAAATAATTATATTATTATTATTATCATATACATTATCATTACTATATATACGGAAAAACGAAATATTTATTAAAAACAAAAACAATATAAAAGAAACAAAATTGGGAATTATACATTACTGCGTTTTTTTTTGCTTCTCCAAATGTCATTGCAATATTATTGCAGGCATTTTTTTTATATAATATTACAGATTAATAGATAGTATATTGAGATTATTTGTTTGAACAACTAGCCTATTTAATTATTTTGGAAGATCAGGAATACAAATTGCAATTATTCCCTTCCACGTAGAAAAATTCCGGCTACAGAAAGACGCCACTCTTTCCAGTATAATCCCACAGGCAGGCATTATGATAATATAAATTCATATCAATCCAGGAAAGTAATTATTTTATATTCTGTATCTGGAGCGCTGATGGTTTGCAGGAAATTATCATTCAATAGAAATCAAATGGTTTAACTAGTTTGGTAAGTAGCTATGAGCCTACTCTCAAAAAACATTTTGTAATATTGTCAATATTGTATATTCGACTCATTATTATAAAGGAACTAATTATGGTACATCGGTATCAAGCAGCCTGCAATTCCATCCATGTAACGTTTCCATAAATTTCGAAGTCCAGCTTGTCTAAAATTATTTTAACAAAAAAAAGGACAATAATAAGAATCTGATATGAGTACTTGTTGCAGAAGATTCGCCATACTTTACGATGTTAAGAAGGAATGCAAGGAGTATATAGTTCTTTAAAAATGACAGAATAATATAGTTACAAGTACGTTTTCATAATTTCCAGCTGAAGCCCGGCTTCTGTGTAGACTTCAAGGAAGGTTTTCATATCACAAAGAGGCCACTGTAAATGTTTGCAAGGCTCAATGTATTTCTCTACTAGGTCAATGAATAAATCTCTTAGCTCTTTGTTGTGGTTCAGACCATATGCTAAGTTGACTAGGGTTCTTGAATACACCTGAAAAAATAATGGAACCATGCAAAACGCTAGAATTTAATGTTTTTATTACTCACACCATTCAAAGAATTAAAATCTAACGACGAGTTTGAATTATGACCATAAAAAATGTTTTGGTTGTATAACTTTACTTTGAAATTATGCTCAACTTCAGTGTAAATTCGGTCGCAAACACGGCTTCGTAGTTTTAGGCAGGTGGCTCTGAAAAATTAGAATGTGCAAACTATTTATTACAGTTATTGCCATGAGGTACAACATTATGAAATGATATTATGCAAGGGATACAAAAACAAGAACGAGCGTCTATGAAATTTGGGAGTGTTACTTGTGCATGTAGTTATACAAAGTTAATAATTTCCTCAGTGAATATCTGTAGACTTACGTTTTGTGTTCCTTTTCTTTGTCAAGAAGAACACGAAGCTCACGTAGATCCATAAGAAATTCCCTTTCAACATCCGCAGTCGCATCCTCGTCCTCAATGGGTGACTTCCAGTGGGTCATCATTGAAGTGGCACAATCATAAAAGTCTTTGAAAGTAAGATATTGCAATTTTCTTTTATTGGTTTCGAAGCGATTTTCTGCAATGAACACAACGGCACTGTACTTCCTGTCGAAATACAAAATGATGAGTTTCAATTAATTCATTATATGATTTAGGCATATGATTGCTAAATACATATCATTTTGTTAAAACCAAGTAGATATTCAATTTTCAAATCATTTTAAGTACATGCTTAAGTGTATGACTATGCCTAAATTACATGGTATTTACTCCTATTACTTACTTGGCAAGATCATCTGGAAGGTAAAAGCAAGATTTAACATTCTGAAGTAGTGAGCCAGGCATTTCTTCCACAGTTTTGAAGACTCGTTTAGCATTATCGAATTGCCTTCTGCAATTTGTCCGATTAATAGAATGTAGTTTATTAATTAAGAACAATTAATCAAGTTTCTGAACTTTTTTAGTGATATTAGTGTGCTCCCAAGCCTACCGACAAGACTTCAGATTGACATCTGTTTTTTCACCCACTTCATCAAGATCTTTTCGCTGTCTCGTGGATAGTTTTTTTCCAAGAATTTCTCGCATTACACAGTCGTCAAAATCATAGTACCTAAAAGTAAAACAATACATTTTAGATATTAGGTGATACATGTTTTTTGTTATGAAAACTTCAGAAACTCCATCAGAAAAAGAAAAAGTGCAGGGTTTTAGAGCTTAATAGTAAGCTAAAGTTAAACTTTTACAAGTTGAGACAAGCACTAACGAGTTTTTTTCAATTTTTATTTTCCTTCAGTTTCTAGAATATATATAGTTATTACCTTCGGATGACCATTTCTTGTGTGGGTGCATCCATTTGAAAAATCCATTGCTCCATTAGTCTTGGTGGAGACTGAAGAAATTTCTCCATCATTGAATATGTTCTGTAATGGTCCAGTACATCGGATAGGAGGAGGTCCGCTGGAGCTGCTGGGACGAAAGTCCCTCGTTGTTGAAGCAATGCCACAGATTCTTGAGCTAATTGATAATTACATAAATAATACGTTAGGTCCTGGGTGGGATATATATATTTCTTTTATTTAGTTGGAATTTGTAGCTGTATAGATTAACATTAACATATACCTATGATAATCTACACAATCAACTGACATACCTGAATTTCCATCTAGCCACAATTGAAAAATATCCGCATCAACCAAAGTATGGTTCCCCACAAATGCGTCTACTTCCGCAAACATACTCATTGTGATTCTTGTGGTTCAGTTTTAACCTAATAAACTACTTACGAATTACATACATTTAATTCTCGGTTGTAGGACAGATTCCCCCTGGACATTATCCCCCCGGACCTTTTCCCCCTGGACATTTTCCCCCCGGACCTTTTCCCCCCGGACATTTCCCCCCCAAACAGTAACTCCGGACATTTTCCCCCCAAACCCTTATTTAAGGTACTAAAAACTGAAATGCTCATTCTATAAAGTTATGAATTTCGAAATGTTAGTTAATAATGTAATATATCATAAATACAAATCAAAATTATACTTTATTGAACCCTGAGCGCGGTTTGGGTGGAAATACATGGAAAAATCAATTTTAACATAAAATTAAGGCAAAAAGGGTATATAACTAGTTT
Source organism: Dicyrtomina minuta (assembly GCA_949802685.1). Taxonomy (NCBI): domain Eukaryota; kingdom Metazoa; phylum Arthropoda; class Collembola; order Symphypleona; family Dicyrtomidae; genus Dicyrtomina; species Dicyrtomina minuta. The sequence continues at coordinate 22,044,760 of OX461811.1, read as the reverse complement.
TAATCATAATAAAATTCTTAAACATATTAGTTAGTAGTAAACGTACTCCAGAAACACGTACTATACTATTTTTCCAATATGACTAAAAACAATGTACCTAGATTAGCTGGCATTATATACAATCCTTGCTTACTAGATCGGTAAGAAAACAAAAGTAAACCTGTTTTCCCCTTGAATCGGTTAAGTACCTAGTACCTATACTTATTTGACACTACTAATAATACTAATTTGAAAAATTAACTTCGTATTCAAAACGTTAACTCTATAAATAATTAAATGACGGCATCACTATTTTACGGTAAATAAAAAGCTTTTGCACGACCGCGTAATATTATAAATCAGTATCTTAAATAAAGGTTTGGGGGGGAAATGTCCGGGGTTGCTGCTTGGGGGGAAAATGTCCGGGGGGAATAGGTCCGGGGGGAAAATGTCCAGGGGGAATAGGTCCGGGGGGAAAATGTCCAGGGGGAATCTGTCCGTATACCTTAATTCTCGCAAGCCGAAAGTGAAGAAAGGAAGGTACGACAAGCTTCGAATGTCAAAATCAGAGGTTATGCAATCTAAAATTATTGGAACACTAAAAATTATTGTTGTTGACTTTAGTTTTCAATGACCAATAACAAAAGTATATATCTCAATCTCACCCTCATCTATCACCTATACTTCATGCCTCACTACTAACTAACCTCACGACTAATGATTGATAATGAGCAATAATTTCAGGTGTAATAAATTACCCAAAACAAGAAACTATTCACTGATTATTGAAAACCACAACTTTCAGTTTCAATATCTATATCTTATAATATGAACTAACCACTAACTAGTATAAGATTTAATGCACACTGCCAACTGCACTCCTATATTTAATGATATTTGGCAATATAGATTTTAAATATAAGTAGCATTAAAATAAATGCAGTTATCCGTTAGTTATTTGTCCGTTTGTCATATTGATATTTTGACAGCGTTTTTTCTATATTATAATAATTATTATTTAAAGGGAGCGTTCACAAATGGCGCCACCCTTAAGGTAGGTAGGTGGGTCTGAGAAGTGGCGATTTGTCCTATGCTTACCATGGGTGACGAGGGGTAGGTAGGTCAAAAAATTGACGAAATGAGGTGGCGCCATTCGTGAACGCACAAATAACTTATTTACTTAATCTGTACTTTTCGATCTTGTTTTAAATTCGTGTTTTTGTTTTTACCTTAAAAATCAACTATTGCTGCTTGTTATCGTTAATGTTTGAATATCCCGCGGGACTCTAACTTGATATTTGATTGGATTTCTGGGTTTTCTTTTTGCTTTAAAATTCTATGAAATGGGGAAGGGCTAACTATGGAGTTTGCATACCTAATTGTAATTATTAAATACATGTTGGCATTTTCGACTTCGACGTCTTCGACTGTAATTATTACTGTAATATGAACTGATCATAATAAATTAGTTATTTACAAAAAAATGATCTTATGAAATCTAATTAAAAACAATAAAAACTAATGCAATTATTTAAAACTAACGAGTTTTAGCCGCTATATAATTCTTTGCGCTCCCGTCCCCGTCCTGCTGATTTTATTTTACCTTATAGGTACTTAAACTTAAGTACTATTCGCTATTCGGTTCGATATTTTTCTTGCTTTTCACTTTTGTGCTGCTGCATAATGCATTGTTATTTGTTATTTCCATTGCTGTATTGCACTCTGTAATAAAGTACTACCCGTCGCCCGTGGGTGCCAACTGCCAACTGATACTAGTGAGAAAATAAATCGTTTTCATCGTTTTATTTCTTCTTCTTCCAGTCCACAGTTCAGTACAGCCCAATAATTTGTGAAATTTATTACTTAACGAAGTTAGTTGACTTTAAAATCTTGTTAACTGTTAACTGTGCCTTCCTGCATTGATTCTTTAGAATTACTCTATTATTCATTTTGAAGATTATTTGAATTTACGAGTCAAAATGGACCAGGGTGAATTAGATATTGACAGCGGAGATTTTTCTCGAATGAGAAAACTTGGAATATATGTGGACGTGAATATTATATGTAAAGAAAAGCATTTTGGTGCTCATAAATTGATTCTTTCTATGTACAGCGACTATTTCCGCTCAACATTTGTGAAGGTACAATATTTTTCCTACCTATCTACATAATTTACCGGATTTTTGAAAATTCTGCAATACTGGACCGATTTCATCGAGCCATATATCATTGGAAAGCTAATCGCCAGTAGAATTCAAATTTAGGAACGGGCCTCCATTATAACAAAACGTTTTCAAAATAACGGTCTTTTAATTTTTAAATGCCGCCAAAAATGTGTTGCATGGCATGGGTCACAATCAAAAAACGAAAAAAAAGGTCCCTGCTTATTTTTGAAGAGCTTTCCAATGATATATCACTCGACACAATCCGTTAAATTTTTTTAATTTGCAATTATGTTATTTCGAAACCATTTAAAAACTAATAACAATCGTGCGTGCACACTAAGTTATTTACATTTGCCGAATTGTTACCGTTCGAATAATATATCAAGTTAGTTTATTTTCATTGAGTAACCGGTCGAAATCTTCATTTAACACTATTTTTACAACTTAAGCGGGAAATTCAAACATTGGAATTTACAAATGATAATTGCACATTGCACATACTACCACTATTGGTCACCAAAAGATACAGTTCAAAATAATGATGAAATAAAATTACACTCGCTCCACGCCGTCCACTGCATACCGATTTTAGCATTAAAGAGTAATACCCCATATTACTGTTAAGTCTACCAAAAAACAAGGGCTTTAGCCCTTGTTTTTATTAAAATAATTAATTACTTTTCCTTATATTTACAATGAATCTCAAGCCGTATTGCAAAGAACAGATTTTAAATTATTGATATTAAAAATAAAGTTAATGCATAAGATTCCAAACTAAAATTTCCTTAGGACTATACATTTTTCAGAAATTAGAAACTACATCTCAAATTTTTTATTTTATTGTAATAATATAATATATGCTTCATATACAGTTGGATGCACTCTCACCTCATGTTTCAAGGGGAAAAACCAGCATTCTTGTTGACGACGTTCAGCCTGAGGATGTTGAAAACATTCTAGCCTACATGTACGAGGGAGAAGTCCGTGTCCAAAGGGATGATGTGGATGGATTTTTAAAAGCATGTAAATATTTTCAGTTAGATGAACTCCAAGCTCTAATTGCACAAACAGACAGTTTACTGGAACAAGAGCTAATGAGTAATGATCGTGCCAACAAAAGTAATCAGGACCAGGACCAGAATGAAAGCCAGGGCAATTATCATGGGGCAGAACGAGATGTTCGAATTCCAACTTTTGTAGTTCCACTAGCTCATCGAAAGCCGACGTTGACCTCGACACCGGGAACATCACTGACACTTCGTCGAAAAAAACAAATGCCAAAGGCGCCGACGACACCAAAAATGAATGCACAAATGATGGGCTATGACAAGGAGTGTTTGAGCTCCATTCGACCTGGCAACGGTCATCGTAAGTCTATACATACTATTGAAACTGTCAACGTTGATCTTGATGACACTTCTGACTCCTCGTCTTCCTCGCGTGACCTATCTTGTGTCAATAATGGCATTCCAAGGGATTCTGATTCGAAGATGGAATACTACGACTCGGACTCGGACACTTCACTTTCACTTCGTGTTGGCGACTATTTCAACATTTTCTTTAACCTTTTTTTTTACTTTAACTTTATTTATATTTGAAATTTTTACTGATGCCGCTGTCTTAGTTAGACTATATTAGATAGATGTAGATAAAAACGTTATATTTATATTATATATTACGCTGATACATTTTTCGTTCTAATTTCTTTATAGCGAAATGCCGTGTCGACGTCGACATTGAAGAAACATGGACGTGGAACAATCCCGCCCCTCGGAGCTGCACACTCCATTTAGTGTTAACGGCTATATCTTTAAATTATTAAGCTTAAAAATCATTCCCATTTTAACCATAATGCCTAATACTACTTACACTAAATACATCTTATTGGTGCAGATAAAATATTAACTTTTGTTGTTTGATTTTAATGGTGAAAAGATATAAGCTGATTTAATCATTAATTGTTGTATTATTGCTTTTCGTGGTTCTTATTGTATATAATATAGGTACTGGTATTTACATGTGATAGTGACAGTGATAAAATCAATTTTTAAAATAGACCCAATTAAAAATAGAAATAATGTTTTTTTAAATGGTAGTCATCTACTTAACATAATATTTATTTAAAAAATCTCAAAAGATTACTAAGATTACGGTAGTCAACAAAGTTAATTTTAGATTACAATTTAAAAATATAATGGATGCATAAAATTATTTTGATTAATACTGCTATCAAATATTTTACCTTCCATGAGCCCAACTGTTTATGGGGGAGCGTAGGGCCATTTAATTTTGCACTGCCATTTAGTACAGGTTGACAGGAGGGCTTTGAGGTCATCAACCTTTGCCTGCTCCGCCCCTGGGTCAAAAAACTCTTCCTCAATTATTGTCTCCATACATGCTTTTACTGGGTTCAGTGGTGTTCTTAATTTTGGTAGACCTGCAGTTAAGCATGAGCTCTCTGCAGATTTGAAGGGGTGACGGACAAGTTTGCAGTAGCCAACAGGGTAAATATCACAGGAGGAAGATTCCACCCATTGCTCAAATTTAGCCCCCTTCTCATCATACTGAACCTGGAGTAGCTGACGTTTCTCCTTGGGTGCATTCACGACACGGACGATAGTTGCTGGAAGTATGTTACGTGGGGTGACCCAGTCCGTGGCTTCAACCCTCGTGTTCTCAACAAAAGACCGGGCATGGGGGTAGTAAAAGTCTAATGTCCGTTGGAAAAGCTCCCGCGGAACAGCAAGTTTCCTAAGCTCAGCTCCTTGACGCTCCCAGTCAAAATCCCAGGCTCCATTATAGGTAAACGGCTTTGTGAATGGGAGACGATACTTGTGTGCAAATCCAAATGGGAAGACTTCCGAGGAGGATAGATGGACACAGAAGAGAGTAGCGGACTTGGGTCGATCGAATTCCCATTCCCCCTCTACCCGAACCATGACGTAGCCGTAGCGTAAAACTTTCTCAACAATGGCCACCCGGATTGTATCCCTTTGCAAGGGGTATATTACTTCGAGAAGTTGACCAACTTTGACACCTTCATAGTTAATGCTTTGATATTCTGATCCAGCTATGTCTAATGGTTCTGAAGGGTACATTTCCCTATTGCCACCCCGAAGTTTATGACCCACCGTCTTGCACCAGCCATACGGCTGCACCGACTCGGAATCTTTGTCGCACCATACTTGAAAAATATAAGGGAATATAAATATTTTTAATACATCAAATATAAGTACCCCTCTGTCAAAATGATGCCTAATGCCCATGGCCAAAGTAATTCAAGAAAAAATAAATTTTTAAACCTAAAGCGAATTAATTACCTACGCTAAACTTATTGGCCCCTTTTCCTCCCATTTTACTGGATCCCCATACCTTGGAAGCTTTACCATTTCTATAGGTAACTTGAAGTCGATTCCCTTGGATGAGCGTAATGGTGCCCAAATAATACTTGTCAAGGTTAAATCTACCCCGAACTTCAACTCCTCCACCAGGTTGAAAATCTATTGAATTTCTCTCTGGATTCAGCAGGGATCGACTACTTGTGCATCTATTATATAGGACCAGGCACAAAACCCAAATTATATGGTTCTCTGCTTTTATTTTTTAATTACATCTAAGACAAAAATTAATATTGAAGAACAAGCTGAAATTAGAACATCTCCTAATACATAATTGTGCACCCGACTTACTTCAAACTATTCTGAAAAAGCCTGTCAAGGTTTGGAGGAAGTGTCCGGGGATTAATGTACTTAGGTTGACGAAAGAAACCCGGCCCGACCCGGCAATCTAAAAATAGACAAATATAAAAATAGATTTAATTAAACGGTTTTCATTAATTTGGTCAATTAATAAGGAATGTTCTCAATATCGTCTGTGAAGTACCAAAATGACCCATATCCATTTGTAGCCAAAAACAATATCCACTATCTACAAAAATATTGACATATATGTCTTGAAAGCATTTAAATAGAATATATTTTAAACTTTTCAAAAAACATGCAAATAGAATATTTTGCAATATTCAAAAACATGTAAATAAAACATTTTAAACTTTTCAAAAACTCTTAATTAACATTTTTCGCATGTTTCTTATTTTGTTTTTATGACATAGCTCATTTTGATTGTAGCTTAAATTGGATATGGGTCATTTTGGTTCTTCACAGACGATATTATCATTTGGACGTGCATTTTCGTCTCATAAGTATGAAACGTGCTTACGGGCTGGCTTGATGCCTTTCTTACGAGGGCCCCTCGTCGGTGTGAGACAAAAGCTATCACTTGCAGAGTACCGTGACAGTCCAAACGGCTTATTGCGGGTAGAGATTAAGTGACACCAAAAATCGTGAGAGCCGTCTCCCTCTCTTTCGCTTTCAAACCGGAGAAGTACATAACAGCCTATGCAGTTTATAAAAAACAGAACATAAATGATAAATATTTTTACATATTTATTGATTTCACTTTGAAAACTAAAAATATAGTGTCTGAAACTTAAAATTGTAAATACAACCAAAAATGTGTAATCGAGCACAAAATATTTTTACCTTTAGATTGAATAACGCGAGCTGGCCAGAAGTATTCTGATCGTGAACAATTATTAGGTGGACACAAGGCATTATCGCTCTGTAAACCAGCCGTATCCACTTGATGAGGATTATAATTAATCGTATTTATCCATTCGGGAGGATAATTATGGACATCAAGCAGCATACCCTCAAGAGGTTCGCAATACTCAAATATCTCCCGTACTAAATCCTGTATTTAGAAAAAGATAGAACATTGTAGAATCAAAAAATCAAAAACTACAAAAATGTTGATAAATTCAATATACTTATAATTGTATGTGTATAGTCTAAGTTCCTACATCAGCTACAGCGAAAATGATAAGAAACAACTATAATGGCGAACTAAAACTAAATAATAGTATACATATTAATTTAAATAATTATAGACACGTATAAATACGCATAAAAATGAGCGAAAATGGAGACTCACGTTTTTGAAACAAACCACTTTTGCAGGAACGAAATCAGGATTGAGGAGGTTCTCAAAGTCCAAAGAATCGAGCTCCAGATAAGTATTGACGATGGCTGTTGCCATTTAAACTAATTAAAGCGTGTAAAAACACTTCCAAAATAATTTATTTTTCGAGTATAATAAAAATATTAAAAAAGAATAATTGCTTATAATCCTTCAACTTACTGCAAATCTTGAATTTAAAATTTCAATTTAACCTATTTTTTAATTATACAATAAAATCCATCTTTCTGTTGTTATTCTATTCGTCGCCGCCCCGAAATAGAGGATGTGATGTGAGGGGCGCGTTTCCCTGCACGTCACAATAGGTCACAGTACACCTCTAACTGTTGCTTCTTACAATTAGTCCTTTTTTTAAAAGTAGAACACAACATTGTGACTTTAAATGGGAAACCCATTACCATAAACTCAAACTTTTAATTCCCTATAGCTAAGGATATACGTATGTTATGGGCATATCTGCGCTTTCAAAATATGCCAGAGTATAAATTAGAACAAAATTGAATTAAATTGAATTTCTATGCATAATAATTAAAAAGTAACTACAAATGAACCACCTATTATTGGACATCTTTCCGTATGAGATAGCTTCGCTTTTGTGTCAGCCGAAAGGAAATAGCTTAAAAATACGGAGAAACGGATGCCATTTATTTCCAATTCGATGCATTTAATTTACTTAATTGAGTAAATGTTATGTAAAACCATTGGCACAATAATGCATGGTAGGTGGTAGTTAGCTGTTTAGCAACGTTATGGTCAACGCTTATTCTAATTAGCGGTGCTAAGTAATTGACATTGACTGAAGGGCCCCCTCAGCCCGTCACCGTGTCTACTAAAATCCAGATTACAGAATTATTAGAATAAAATTTGTGGCTTATTTAAATATCTTCTGTAAGACAAACGAAATCAACAGCCAGCCACCTTTTCTTTGTTCGTCGCCCATCACTTTCCATGTGCGTATTTGTCTTGCCACAGTTGCCACTTACCAGCCTCAGCCAACACCAACAGTTGACAGTGACAGTGGACACAAATTTTGCATATAATATATTACGATAATGGCTATACTTAGAAAGGCACAGGAAAAATCATTACGGTAATATGCAATTATTATATGGTCAAATAAGCCGACTTTCTTGCCTATTTTCTTACACTCATACTCATAAACAAAGGAAAATTTCCTCTGTTGGATTGATTTGTTTCTACCTATTTATTGAATCTAATATTTTAACCGACTCTCGATTCCGCTGTTCAATCGACAAACTATGCATATGTAGCGGTATTAGCCAACAACTCAACGGACAAATGCAAAGTCTCCAAGAAATTATATTTAATAGCATAATATGTAAATTGATTGTAGTATAAAACTGAGATATGTAATTGATAGGCACATTGTAATTTTCGATACACTAACTTTACTTACTACATTTTGCAATGAAATACTACAACTGAATCCAGCTTAAGAGATGCTCATTTTCGGATGTCCTGTATAATTTTGGTGCAAGGGGTTATCCATAACTGAAGCCATTGAAATATCCCCATTTTTAGGACCCCATGACCCCCCAGTTAGGGCTTTAACAATTTCGTACATGGCTACCTTTAACATGGGATGACATCAATATCAAAGAAGACTCATTATTATCTCCACCCATGAGGTCATTTACGGACGATCCCTAATATGTAAGTGGCATGCATGATGCACTAGCTAATCTTAATCTTATGATTAAACGTAATATTTTTTTTCTTTATAGAAGAAAGTTTACGTCTTGCCTTTAGGTAGTTGTAAATGTATCGTAATTTTGTAAATGACACATTTTATTTTATTAGCCCATATTGTATTATACATAATATACTTATAAGAATTTCAAATCGAATTAATTATATTTATTACAGTTTGAATTCACATTCACAGTAGTAAAACTTGTATCTTGATAAGGTTAAGACTAATTAAGATTATACATTTATCGCTACATACTTATACATTATTGAAAAACTTTGAAAAATTTTATATAGTATGTGTAAAACTTTTCCAATTTCTGTATTCCAAAAGGTATTAAGAATATTACTATATAGATGATTTATTTTATTGCGATTCATTATATACGATTTTACTATACGTTGGCGACTTGAATACGATAACGACTACACAAGTCAGATTTGTCATTGCACTATGACAAACATATCAGGATCCATTTTTATAAAAAGTGAAGCTCTTCTTTTCTCCTCCTGAAAAATGGACGTCAGAATTGTGAGACAGAATTCAGAAAATTACAAGTCAGCTTTTAAGTTCTGTGGTGATAATGACAAATATTATATATAGTTATCGCACACTTATTTTTAAATATTTGCTAAAGTGTATATTTAATTACGACTATTGAGTTTATATTGTTTCAGAACGTCGCATATCTTGAACCGCATGGTATAATTATAATTAATTGTGCCAAAATTAATTGAAAGATTAAATTAAAAATTAAATTAAAACTTTTTTTTTGCTATATTAAAAATAACAATAATTCGGAGCGAATATAATCATTATGTTTATAAATTATTGTTCGGAGTCATATACTATATGCATGTACTTTAAATAATTAGATTATTGTGGTCATAACTAAGCGCTAACTATAGCACAGTCATAACTATAATTATTAAACATTATTAAGTAGTCATGTTTTGTAGTCGTCGTGATAAAAGGCATATAATACTTAAATAATTGAAACTGAAGATAGACGATGTAAGTAATTATATAACGTGTAATATCTACTTATAACTGACAAATTAAAAATAAGATGCCTAAAACTAGAGTTTCCTTAAAGGACACCAAACATAATATATTCATAATTCGATTCAATGATTCAATATGTACCTGCTTTATACTGCAATAGTAATAGTAATATAGTGTAATCGCCTCTATACCTGTCTTTCAAAGCGATGCTGAATTCCACTAATTATGCTATACGTAATAACAGATTAACATACATTCTTACACATTTATGTTTAGTACGATATAGACAGTTTCTAAGTTTATGGGATAAAAATACTATGTTATCAAATTACAACTCTACTTCTACAGCCAACATAGTTGCTGCACTCAATAAAGCTAAAAATCAATAGTAATAATTCTAAAATAAGTTAATAATGAATAATAAATGCAAAAATCAAATTTAATGAGCCTACAGTCTTGGGCTTAAAAGGCAATTAAGTATCTAGTCAATTTTAAATATTTGATTTTTTATTCTTCCTACTTTCAAATTCTTAATTAATTAGTAAACGCGTGGATACTTCTTAAATACCGGACAAGTTTCGTTCGACCAGTATTCCCGAATTTGAAGAGGTCCAGTTGATTATAAAATTATGATGATATTACGATAATACGATTAAGGAGTATAAAATAGTATTATACGAATACTACAATAAAGTGTACTTACTTATACGGCATAGTAATATTCTATTTTTCTATTAGGTATACTATGCACTATTATGTAAATATAATTATGTACCTGCCTCCTATTGTAAATATGTATATTATTCACTGTTTTGTTTGTTATTGTATATAAGTGTAAAGTGTAAAGATAAATTGTTTAAAAATAATACGTAAATGTTAACGTTACAGCCTTGTCGTGTCAAGTCTTATATATAATAATATTATTATACAGATTACAGTATATAGAACGAAGCTTTCTACTTACTTCCTTAAATACGTAATAAAATTGTAATTAAAATTAAATGCCTTTACATAATATAAGTCAAAAAGCTGTTCATCTAATTCCTAATATTATAGCTAAATACATACTTATATGTGTGCATACAGTTTTTGGAGTCATTCTCAAAAAATTCGTTGTAAATTCATGACATAATATTATTATGAAAACTTGAATTTTTAAAATTTCCGTCAAATTGTTTTGCCAATATAATATTTATAATGATGATGATGACACTGCTGGATTCTGGATGAATTTAATTTCTTTCAATGATGAGTTCCATTTCCATTCGTTGTTGTTGTTGTGATTGTAGATGCAATCGTAGGTTCTGGATGATTTCCATTTTTCAATTTATGACTATTTCCATTAATGAGCAGGTTAGAAGATGAATTTGAGTCAACAATGCTTTCTGTAAAATTCATTTTTGTGTTTTCAGGAAATATCATTTGGGAGTGCATCCCCTCTTCCCCTACCTACAAATATCCCAATAATATTTCAATTAATACAATGTCATTTTTTTAATGTATGTAATTTATACGTAATTTGTTTTCAAAAACATTATGACAAAATTAAATATGCAAAACTACAGGCAGGGACTTTGGATCTCAAGGAAAATAAATAGGTAAGTAGGTAGATTGGTAGATAGGTAACTATGTATGGATCTTTTTGTTTTTCTCTTTTGGAAATGCCACCAACATAATAATAATAGTACAGCTTAACATACAGCAACAGAAAGAGCGGAGGAGAGTTGATAGATCTTTATGAATTACAAGCAGAAATCAAATAAAGCACACACGCAAATCACAGGTTGTTAGCTGCTGAGAATATAGTTTAGGTTTTATACATCATCATTATTGGTATATAATTAATATGTATATATTTTGACTATATTAAAGATTAATTTTTTTTTAAATTTTAGTTTAACTTTTTAAGTAGAACATTAATATAATAGAACTACAATATACTAATTTCGATTTCGATACCGATGTCGATTTTGAGTGAGTACACTCCTTCTACTGTATTATATTGATTATGACTGTTTTTCATTTTTCAGAAAGACAAAATAAAAATATACAGATTTTTGGACACAAGATAAATGTATACAAGAATAGTTGTGAATCTTTGTTTTTTTTTATAATTTCATTTCATGCAAACTGGGGTAAAAGTACGAGCTAACTACTTATCGCGAACTCAGAACCACAATTAAAGCAACAAAAAAAAACTAGAAACCAGTTTAGTTTTTACGTAAACCGTTCTACTGCTGAGTGACAATGATACCAGGACTGTTGGCACTACTATTTTTGCTATTAGAATTATTGCCATTAATCTTATTTGACTCGACCAAGGAAAGAAGATGCTTATTGCTGCCCGAGTTCAACCTCAGTCTTGGTTTCCGCTGACTCATGTGTCTGTCCACCCAGCGAAGCATGGCGAGGATGGAGTCCGTGCTTGGGAGACGTCGATCTGCAGCTGTTCTTACAGTGTGTGATGGGGTCACACGGAAGGTCACGGCCATACCTTTCAATGCCTAGAAAGAAATTTACAAAAAATTTTATCATCACACAAATTAAATGAATAAATATTCAATATTGGTTAACTTCTTATAGGCTGAATTATTTTTAAATTATTATTATTATACTGTCAGCACAAATAACACCATCAATATTTTTTACATACCAGAATAGCATCTTCATCAGTGACATCATCTCCAGCATAGATAATTCGGACTCGCTCATGCCAATCAACTCCAAAGGCTGTCCTGAGAATGTAAATGGAAGCTCGACCCTTATTCCAGAGGACGGGAGGTCTCGCTTCTAAGACACAGTGTCCCTTCCCGACATTAAATCCATTGCCCATCATGAGCTTCTCTGCCTTGGCCACAATTTCCGGTCGAAGATGGACTGGTGCTTCACGGTAATGGAAAGTGAGGACGGCCCCCTTGTTCTCCACCCAGCAGCCGTCATGACACAAATTCTCTTGGAGTGCCTTCAGTAAGTTGCTAACTTTGTCCTCGTAGGCGAGAGGCATTGGATGAACAAACTTGGTCCCATCTGGATGGAGGATCTCCAATCCATGATTTCCAGCATATGTAATATTATCAATGCCCACCATTTCCCGGACGTTGTCCACATTTCTCCCGGACACGACAGCAATGTAGACATCTGGATTGTGGGAGAGTCTCTCAAGAACACGCTTCGTCTCGGCTGGGATAACTGCCAAGTCTGGATGAGGTGCAATGGGCGCGAGAGTTCCATCATAATCGAGAAGAAGTGCGAGTTTGCAAGTGGAGCCGACATACTTGGACAGATACTCGTTGAAGTCCTCCATCGTGACTGGGGTCATCGTTGTCGGAAGAACTTCCTCACCATCCTCTTCAATGAGGGAGCCCATGCCTTTGAGGAAGCATTTCATCCAGTAGTCCACATCGTTCACTTTCTCACGGTTCCTCAAATGGGACATACGAACCTCCCTCTCGTCCTTCGGCATTGAGAGACCACGATGAAGTGCCTCGGCGGTGTCATCCAATTCATACGGATTCACTACTAGGGCCTCGTGCATCATTTCTCCAGCACCCGCGAACGGGGACATGATGAGTACACCGGGTTCGTTGATTTGGCAGGCGACGAATTCCTTCGCAACCAGATTCATTCCATCCCTCAATGGTGTTACGAGGGCCACGGAAGCTTCTCTGTAGAATCCAGCTAATTCATCTTGACTCACGCAGCCGTAGATGTAGCGGATGGGGGACCAATTCGGCGTGGTGAATCGTCCGTTGATGGCACCAACCAATTGGTCCAACTCCTCCTTCAAGTCCTGGTACTCTTTCACATCTGTTCGGGATGGAACGGCAATTTGCAGGAAAATTACCTATGCAAATAATATACAGTCAAAAATAATATTCAAGGTGTGGAAAATCACATGTCTGATATTACTTCTTCCGCAACGATATTTTCTTTCATAATAAATGATTATAAGAACAAAAACGTCTAATTTCAATTGACATTGAGTTTGTGTGTGTTTACCTGCTCCTTGTACTCGGGATGTTTTTCCAAGAGTCTCTCAAAAGCTCTCAAGCGGTGCGTGAGTCCCTTGGTGTAGTCCAATCGATCCACACCCAGAATTAATTTCTGATCATTATTTTTGATGAGGAGTTGTGGAGCTTCCTTGGCCATGTTCACAAATCGATCAAAAGGAATTCCAATGGGAAGTGGTCTCACTCGAACAGTTCTCCCACCATGCTCAACCAGCATATTTTTCCGATCCACACGACAGCCCAAACGCCGTTGACAGCAGTCAATGAAATTGAGACAGTAGTCATCAATGTGGAAACCAACCATATCACATCCTAACATGCCTTGAAGAATTTCATCGTCACGTGGGAACAAGCGGAAAATATCCCATGGGGGGAAGGGGATATGGAGGAAGAAACCTAATTTACATTTCAAATTCTCCTCATCCGCCTTCTGACGAATGGCATTGGCAGTGACCATCAAGTGATAGTCATGGATCCACACGAGGGGGATGGGGGAGTCATCCGTCAAATCTTTATTGACTGTTCTCAATGCTTCCAGCGTCTTCTCTGCAAATACTTGGTTGACTTGAGCGTAAGCCTACGAAAAAATAAAAGTTTACAATTTCAACTTTTAATAGTCGTCCTTGAACACATTATATGTAATATTTGTACTTTGTACTACGATAATAATATGTAGAGCTTATAGATATAGACATAGACCTTACCTCCCAGCTTTCTGCGCTGAAAATAGCCCGATCTGACATAGAATGGAAAAGCGGCCAAAATGTGCCATTGCAACAACCATTGTAGTACAGATTGAACACATCCTTTTCAACGTTGACACTCACCACCTAAAAATATCAGTAATAATACAAAAAAGTCATAAATCATATAGCATGTTTACATAAATTAAATTAATAGTCGACTTGATACAAGTTCAACGTAAATAAATTTTTTGTAAACATTCTAAAAATAAAAATATACTAAATAACAAACTTTAGCGCTCCCACTTACCTGAGTAGACTTTAATCCAGCTGTTGGCGTAATATCGCCTGGGTCTGACTCTGGAATGGCGAGATCGCTCACTTTATTATCACTAGGAAGATCTTCCCGGAAAATCCCAGACCAGCCAACCCAAATTCCTTTACAGTCGACAACAACTGGGGCAACTGCTGTCACCAAACCTCCAGCACTACAAAAAAAATATAAAACAAAGATTAAATTTATTACTGACGATAAGTACACACTGTGCATTATTCAATTAATTCCAGTTCCTTAAAACAAAGTTTGTCAAGAAAATCCCACTTGTTTATTATTTAACTTTAATTCACCCTTTATTGTAATTACGGAAAATGCAGACCTAAAAGCTTAATTCAGTGCATTTAAAAATTGTCACAAAATTAATAGCTCAGAATTTTTGTCATTACTTGAAATTTAATCTGTCTCATTTCATTACTATGACCTTGCCAACTACTCCGGAAGCTATAATATTATGTACACCTACAGTGTTTTAATCATGGCCGGTACTACTATACACCAATGCTAAAATTATTCCATTACTGAATGAACTTTCCAACGTCATTTACTCAAATATACATGGACACACTTTTGTTACATGACTACTATTGCAGATCAATTCACATCCATATATTTTCAAAATTTTATTACCATTTTAGATTTCATAGTCAATGGGACAGAAGAAGTTATGGCAAAGTTACTAATACAATCACGGCGTAATTCATAATATCATGAGATACTACTGAGGCTACAAAATTTAAATAAGTACAAACCTGCCTCTATTTTTTAACTAAGTTAATGTATCCTCACATTCACCTTCGTAAATAAATAGCCATCATTAATAATTCATTTGCACTTTGCATTATTGTACTTTGCACCTAGCATAGCAGTATAATATGTAACTACCTACCCGCTATGCATACAGACTTAAAGTAGGTATATAGGTACCTAGGTAGGTATGCATACTTAGATTACCCACATTTATAATACATGTACTGTATTACACTATATTATCTCGGGACATCGTGAAGCATCTTTAAGACGCTCTTGTACTGCAAATTAAAACAACATTTGATTTGACGTGCCTACGTACAAAAAATAGAAAATGCCTACCTAAGGCAGAAAACCATGCCACGAAATGCTAATACATATATATGTGGACTATTTTTGCCTAATTTAGTTTTTACACTGCCCTATAGCCAAAGCATAATATGCACAGTGTGAAAAATTAAAACTACGCATATTCCTAATTATTTTTTTTATTGAACTTTTCAGTCATCTATTGTAGGTTCCAGGGAAATAATGAAAAAAATAAAATTCATGCTAAATGCCTGCCTATGTAGATTATAGATGAATTAAAAAATTAGTATACGTATATACGCATGCATAGAACTACTCACACTGAGACATAGCGCAGGTATATTGGTATAGCTATCGATGTTAAAAGTTCATTACTTGAGTTCAAGGGCATAATAAATAATGTAATTCTCGCAGTCTATTACTGATCGATACTCTTAACCATATTGATTTTTTGTAACACTATACACTATATATTTCTGATACCTAATTATATTTTAATGCTCCCTGTTAAACATTCTAATAATACCTCACTACACTCGGCTTTCTTGAGCCCTACATAATTATATCCTCTACTTATCCGTACATATACATAGGTAGGTAGGAATTTCATTCTGAAATACCTGCTTAGATCTTCGACGCCTATATCTGTAATGTCGACATAATTAAGTCAGATACCATTTTGAAAATGGTTACACACGATTCAGAGGACTTATTACAGATAATGCCATATGAAAAATAGAAAAGGTCAAGTGGCATCCCATGTTTAGTGAGAATGTGGAAACGCAGAAAATCATAGAAAATTTTGTTCTAATAATTTTTACTACTGAACATTACCATTACCCATGTTTTCAGTGTTAACTTCTACATATAGGAATCTATCTCTGTACTTCTGTCTCCTCCCTTGTCTCTTCCCTTCGTCTTGTTTTTACTCGCAGTCATGCCATGTCTTTCACTGTCATGTTTTTTTATCCACTTTACAAAAATACTGAAGCTAAAAGAAGCTGACATGAAACACGAATTGTTGAAGGTGAAGACGCGCGACTCAAGGTCATAAATTGTCTGTCTCTCTGCAACCAACAACAGAACCGGCAACGGCAACGGTCATCGAAGACGATGGTACAACATAGTATGCCTCACTAATAATTTAAGAATTTGTAATAGAACTCCCTATATACCACCACCTATCCGAATCCAATCCGAATCAAATTTACTGATTTATTATACTGAAGTATTGATTTCCCCATTCGTGATTTCGATTTCCTTCCTCAAGCTTGTTTACGATTTAGGAATATAAGCTCACCATATATCCTATTATTTCTGTATATCTTATAAATACCAGTAAATGCAACAAGAGAAACTTCCTATGAACTTCAAGTTGAAACTAATCGTAATATTAGGACATATTGCAAAATTACAGAACTCATAGGCAGGCAGTAAATACTGAGCCGCTTATCTGCGTAAGTATGACATATTTTGGCAATTCAAAACATGTATATGGTATAGCCCGCCTATTTTCGTTTATCATCATCGCAGTATAGCAGAAATTCTCTCAATTCAGAAAGGGGCTGACGGTGAAGCGAGGGTTCATGTCAATGTTAAAGTCCCGCGAGAAAAGACTATCCCAGAAATTAATTAACTACATTTTGAAACTGAAATTGAGTTATAATCTCGAGTCTCTTGTAATAGAACCAAAGTCGTTCCGAAATCGGCAGAAAACGAAATCGAAACCAAGATAGAATTGTGGTGGGTTTTCACAGAATATGGAAAAGAACAGTTTAGTCGACAGCTATATGCATACTAGTATTTGCAAAGTTTGAAGGGATAATTCATGAGGTAGTGAATAGTGAAGAAATACAGCAAACAGGCACATGTTTGCACAAACCATTTTAGCTCACAAACTACATAATATGCACAAGAGTAAACACAACCATGTAACGTCACTATGTAACAAATCTCCAGAGCGGGAGGCACTGTTTGCATTGGTAACTGTGCCACTTGGATTTGGATTTTTGGGATAAAGATAGGGCTCACAAAATTAATCGATACATTTGTATGCCCATTACATAATTATACAGGTACTAGACACTAAAAGTACACAGCTGCGTTACATGCATATTTGATTCTACAGTCGAAATTTTAATAATTGCAAACGCCAATAATATTACACACAACACATTTACGTTTTGTTCAAAATACAGCATATAATTTAGTAATTACAATAATAATGATGAACTGTTTAATTATGGGGTATCATTGACGTACGACTACAAATTAAACGGTGTGTAGAA